>OX438536.1:24612188-25238051 GCA_949316355.1 Bruchidius siliquastri | reverse complement strand
AATTTTCAATAATATTATTGCATCAACTGAAATTCCTCTAGAATACTTAACAATTGAATCACGGACTGGTTTAAGCGCCTTCAGCGAATGATACATGATGTGAATCATAGTGTTAAATTTCATACAGACATATGACTCAGATTAAAAATTATAAGAGAGGTTATCTATTTGGGAGACGAAACCTACACTTTTCTTATCTACAGAAAACCTATCACTCTCACATCGACTTTAATACGTTGCAAACTGTAACTAGAAAGGAAAAACTTCCTGGCAGCCCATTCCTCAATGCAAAGGCATTCCAAAATTAATGAATTTGAACCTTGGAGGTTTAAAGACGTCCTCAAATGAATACCTTACAGCTGACTTCTGCAGAATTATTTATTAAAATTGTTTGAAATAAATCGGTTTTTTATCCGACAAATTTTCAGGGGGTACTTGACATCGAATGTCCGAAACGGCTCAAGTGGCGTCAAGTAGATAAAACCAAGATGTCAAAATGTGTCACCCGACTAGATATTTTCAGAAGAAATACAATTTTATATTAATTCATGATTATTATTCAACTAAAATGCAATAATCAGTAGTAGTAGGAGTAGCACTCGTTCCTGAAACGAATGAAACGAATCAGCCCTGGCATCACAGGCAGCAGTCCTCCACTGATACCGTCTCACCTGCGCCACCGCAGTTCAGCCTAGATGCCAAATGTGGTCTAGACGTTTAGCGTTGCAGAAATAGAATGTCGAATTCGTAGTTTTCGTCCATTGTCATGGGAAGTATGAGATATCCTCGCTATTGAAAATGTTTTCGACTGAAAGGCTTGTACCCAATCACTATTAGAGCTTTCTGTATAGTCCATCGAACTTTCCAACAAACCTAGTACATTGCAATGCCAGATATTATACACACATCATCTGTTACAGTCAAAACAGTATATCCTAATCTCCATACGCTATATTTGAACAGGTGTAACTTATTAATAGCCTGGCACATAAACTGTTGATCGATTTATCGATCTTTGCTTTAATGAATGTAAATTAGAAAACACGCCTGTCTACCTTCAAAAATTTTTTGCTCGATTTTTTCGCTCGCTATGTGGTATTTTAGTTCGCTGCTATTTAGACGGGGTACTTAGTTGGGTAAAATTAGGATCAGTTTAATGAAAGCACTAGGCAATATGTTCACAACCATCATCAACACGTAAATCTGCAAACGATTATGTTAGATTCCTTGACTAGTATCGAGTTTCAAGCTATTTTTGTATTTCCATGCGTTTAGTGAAATGTCTGATGGTTAGTAGAGGCTAGGAGGCAAAGTGTCCTACATTTTTGGCTCTTTTTCTGATCTCAGCGAGCCAAGACTAAAACTAACGTGGTGATTTCTTTAATAAAGGTCATTATATCAGACAATTCCACTGGGTGTAACTCCTCTGCTCTATCAGATTCCATTGAGCCGAACACCTCAGCTCTCAGGCTCCGGTATATGGCACATTATCCTGCGAAGTGGAATGAGATCTCGTCCTCTTCCCAGTACTTCTTGCAGATAGGGTATTTTTACACTCCTAAGAGTGTATATTCAACACCAAAAATGAGTTCGGAGTGAATGCATGACCCCCTACTGTGAGGTGGAAATCCTATCTCACTTCCAACCCTGTAGCTGGAAAAACGAGTGAGATTCATCCGTTCAAGATTGTGATGTTGTTGGCCGTTTCCACCCTGTGTAGACTGATCAAATGTCACTATAATTTAATGATATTATTTTCTGCTCTCGGACTATGGAACCTGTGTCGATAACTTGTCCCTTTTCATCAGAATAATACGACGACAGGCCGGAAAGAAGCTTAGCGGTTTTGATATTTACAACGTATAACTATATTGATCTCTCCGTCTGGCGTCAGTCTCCAAAATATTGTGGCAGATAGGGCATTCGCCTAATTTACGAAGGGTCCTAATAAACACACCCTTATTCTTACTCTGAGCTAATCCATGCGCCAAGAAGGCGCCACTTCTGTATGCAAATCAGGGATTAACAGCTTTAGAGTTTTGTTTTGCGCCTGGTTTTTAGAGTGACGAGTTTTAATAACGTCCATAATTTGTTGGACATTCTGGAAGTCGATTTATTCCAAAAAATTGTAAACGACTAAAGAATTGGCGCCTTAAGGCTGTTAGATCGTCTTGGAATAGACGTTTCTAGATTGTCGGAACATGCGAGATAAAAATATGCAAAAAAACAAAAACTAATATTTCTAGGCTTTTATGATTGTCAATTTTTAGAAGCAATAACAAAACGACGTTATAGAAAACTCAAATATCGACTGAACAAATTTTCGAAAAAAAATACCAGGCAAGTGATCGTAAGGTTGATCTCGGGATTAAATTAACGTTACAATTACAGAAAAACATTCAAGGACTTAGGAACATTTTCAAACATATTTATATTAGAAGCTCTAACATAAATAATTCGCAATTTGAATAATTTCAGAAAAAAGATCATTTCCATCAGCACAATCCTCGAAGTAGAGATCTGAAATCCATGTGATATCGTTTGATAGATAAAGAAATGGATCAAACTTCTAGGCAGTTAACATTTATAACAAAATAGCCAGAGAAGCATTTAATATTTCTGACCATGGGTTCAGAAGTAGAATTCAACATTCAATTTCAATTTTTGTCCCTCCTATCTTGTTCTGTCTGTATATTTTTTTGTCTATTTATGTACTGTTTGTGCTTTTTAAACTTTGCCGTTTACGTCTTTATAAAATCCTTGTATATTTCATAGCCTGTGGAACTCTATCTAGTTAGGTGATAACACCAATAAAAGATTGATTGTAAAATATGCATGAAAATAATTCCTATATAAGCAAGTTAACATTTTTCATGTCTTCCAAGAATAAACGTAAAATGTTTCCCTAAAAGAGATCAAAAGGGATAATCTAAGGCTTCATTAATCAGACATTTAATAGGATGAGAAGAAATCATGGATGGAGGGACAAACATTTACAGGTTCATATAAAATTAGTCTGATGGTTTGTAGTTACACGAAACTAATTCGTATTCAGATCATACAGAAATGGTATTCAAATTCAATGAATGTACTAACAAGTACCAGTTTGAAACTTAAAATAATAATAGCTTTCTGGAGGGTTGGGGATGCGGTAAACATCATCGACGTTCTAGATCGGACAAGCCAATTGCTTTCATAGCTTAGATGGCGAGAGTTTTTGTCCGGCAATCGGAAGGTGCAGTAGAAAGCTGGTTTTTGTGAATTTGAACTACTTGATGAAGTACAATATTGTTGATTTCATCAACCTTGATGGTGTTTCTTTCCGATCAATAGTTATCCCATCCTGCAAGTGGACAGATCGAAAAATGGTAGCAAACCATTAATGGAAAAATATAGCTACCTCACTTTTTGGCTTTCAGGCATACTGAATACGACGTGATTGGGTGTTCGTTCATAGTTCTATAAATTATAAAATTCCAATAATCTAATGGTATTGCATATAATATTTATGATCGAGAATCTATCTAATCCATAATAAATAAACAAAGGGTGTTGCTTTGAAGGACAGAACCGCGTATCTGACTGAGCGAATTCTACACAACTTTCACATTTAGTCATAGATAAAGATAGAGATAAACCAAACATATTAAACAATAAATCACATTCAGATGGTATCTGCTAAGCGATTACAAGTCCTTTTGTGATCTCAAGTGGCATCCTTTGAATGCATGTTGCGACCCACGGTTGATGACAGTCAATTAGCAACATGCACTTTTTTATAACCTCATTAATATAAAGCTGTTTTCGATGTAAATACTGTTCCAGGAATGGATCAAATCTGGGCTGGACGTAATATACATCGAATAGTCTATCACGATAAACACAAATGATTGTATCAACATTGGTAGCCCGCTCTACTCAGAAAGTCAACTTCAAAGTGCGAGGCGCAGATGTGACCACCCACGCATTCGCATATTTCACAAGGATAGAAGTAATTTGTTTAAAAATGATTGTGTTGATTTCCTAATACGGTACAAACAGTTATAGTACGAGGTAATTAGACAAGCTTAAGATGTCCTCAAACACCACGAGTAGCTACGCAGGTCCAACGAGTGGGCATTTGAAGGTGGCCCTGAAATTAAAAATGGTCGCCTTAGATGCCATCTCCTTTTTTCAATGGTCAATGTGGGCTTTTTTCCTCTTTAAGTACTTAACGATATCCATATTCCGGGATTCCCCCCAGACTCGGTCTAAGCTTCCATTCCATAGAGCAGCACCAGGAACACATAGCATTTTAGCATCCTGATCTTGATATGCAAACTAAGAAGATCTTTGCCACGAAGTACCTTGCTCATTTTATCGAATATCTTTCTAGCTTGGCCAGTTCTTTCTTCTGTATACTCATTTCTTTCATTAACAATTGTTCCTACATATTTATAATTCTGGACCTTTCCTATTATCTGCCCTTTAATCCATGAACTATCTTGTTGTTGGTGTAATTTCATTACGATCATGAAGACAGTCTTTATGGAATTCAATATGAGGCAACCTTCTTCACTGCTTTCTACCACCTGATCCAGTATTATCTGAAGATTTCTTAATGATTCTGCTAGAAGAATGGTGTCTTCTGCGTATCTGATGTTGGGCTTTCGCTAACTTTTATTCCAATCGTTTTTTCTTCTGATGCTTTTTTATTAATGTATGCAGAATGTTTCTTCCTAAATTTCCTAATATTGGTCATTTGATTAAAGTACACACAGTCTTCCAGGCTGAGATCTTTGCCATTTTAGCGTGTGCAATTCGCATTTAGGAAAAGCAGGGGCCTAGGAGACGAATCACTATTTGCACCGATAGTCAGGCAGCAATCAAGTGCCTGCAGGATAGCATCAAGGTTGGTCTTAAAGTGTAGGAAAGCTCTTGACGAGATCGCAGAGAGACACAGTGTCTCACTAATGTGGGTCCCTGGACATTCTGAGGTTCGAGGCAACATTATTGCGGACGCTTTGGAGAAGGCAGGATCAAAAGGAAATCTTTTGGGTCCGGAACTGGCTGTAGGGTCAGCCACAGGTAGAATTAGAAAAGCTACGGACGAGTGGATTCAAATTCAACACTCCTTGAGGTGGAATAGCATCTCAGGACATCTCCTTCAGGCACGGGAATTCATTA
The DNA here is from genome assembly GCA_949316355.1 of Bruchidius siliquastri. NCBI lineage: Eukaryota > Metazoa > Arthropoda > Insecta > Coleoptera > Chrysomelidae > Bruchidius > Bruchidius siliquastri. Next base: position 25,232,885 of record OX438536.1, on the reverse strand, counting down.
CAGGGCCTGAAGTTAAAGAGGGGCGATTTTGCCTCTCTCTTGATAGGAGTCATCTTAGGTTGCTGGTGGGACTGCTCTCTAGTCATAATACCTTTAGGCGGCACCTGCACCTAATGGGGATAGTTAGTGACCAAACGTGTGCACGCTGTGGCGATGAGGAGGAGTCCTCGGCACACATGCTATGCCGCTGTGAAGCCCTCAGGCATCACAGGCAGGCCATACTGGGTTCCATGATTCTTGAACCAGGGGATGTAAGATGGGCAGGACCCAAGGACATACTTAATAAGTTTGCGAAAAGGGCTGGCCTTGGGAACTAGAGCTGATAGACGCGCAAAAGGGCCCGGCGGTGGTCTATGCACCGATGGTCCACATCGCAATGCCTCTCTCATTCATTCATTCATTCAAGTACACACATACATTCTAAAGACTACGTGAATATTAGAAGAACTAATGATATGTTTACTGGTTGGACTGCACTATTGAATTCCAAAGTGAGTTAAATGCAGCTCCTGATTTGTTGACATTAATGTACTGGGAAATGATCAGAATTAATGATTCCGAGTAGCGATGAATGTTTAGCCGATCAAGAATCTATGTAGTTTGACTGATTATAGATTCCTTGTACATGTTTTCACGGATATACGCCAACAATATTAATGAGAGAAGGACAAAGCTATGCCAGGCATGCAGCTAGAAATTACGAAATTAGCTCCGATACCATCTGCTGAAAGTTTTCTGATTGTACAGTTGTGTCAGATCATGGTTTGTGGGATGAAACTAGTATGTTTCTTGCTGATGTATTTGGAGACTTTGTTGGGAAGATACGATTCAGTAACTACTGAATTTTCTATATACAACCAGGGCCGGATCAACCCTGTCAACAATCTTGTCAGGGCCCCAAGGCAATGGAATTACGTCTTTTTAAGTTGATGAAGGGATGTGAGTAACTTACAGATGATCGACTCCACGTATTCCGTGATTTCAATCTCTTATGTGATATCACAAAAACATGGTTACTTCAGGTCTCGTGATTTTTACAATGCAGATTTTTTTCCTATGGATAACAGGTGACATAGTAGAATGGCAAAAAAAATAATTACCTACCAATATGGGTGAAGCTCCTGACGGTGTTCGCCCCTTTGGTGTTCCAGCCGACCTTGGGGATGGACGCCGTGTCCAAAGGAAACCCCATCTGCTTCTCGTACATCTTCAACATGGCCTCAGGTATGACCAGTTTGCTCCTGTCCACCTTCGGCCTCGTTCGGAAGCCGAAGAGGGACATCAGGTTGGACTCTACTTGGTGCAGCACCTCCTTCGAGAGGTCTTTGGAAGAGAGGGTATTCGACGTGGAGGAAATGCGTCGGCAGCACTGTAGCGCGGCCAGTATGGCGAACCATACGGCGCCGCCGCCCACGTTCATCTTTACAGGCTGTGGCCAGTCTGCAACAATAATATTCATATAAATAAATATAATCGAGTGAAGTCGAGTCGTCGCGCTTGATATATCGAAAGTTTAGGATACACACACACCTACCAAACCTTCTGATGGACATAACGATATATTCGCTGAACATATTCTATCTCTGTCAAACTCCATAGTGCCTAAAAGCTATGATTACAACCAGCTTCTAGCACTGTGCGTGAAGTACAGAGTCAAGCTACTTGACGATTTTTTAATAGACATATAAAAAGTACAGTTAGTTGTAGTCTGTACGCATGCGATATATTTCCTGGCACACCACTCCACAACAGCAATTACAGCTGTAACTGCTCGAGGTATTCTGTGGGAAACGAAACACAATACACAATGCATAAAATAGCATATCCGATATCACTTCTTAAAATATCTTTCGGTTTCAGGAAGTCATGAATATCTTTTCATTCACAAATGGATAGACTATTAATTGTATTTTTCCAAAAATAAGCAACAGGAGTCTAGGAATCACTTGCAGAATTTGTACCACGATAACTACTCACTCTCATTATTTGCTGCCTGAAAAGATAAAGCCAAGAAAACATTTTGATATTGTACCACATCTTATGTAAACGATTCGGATTTAAGTAACGTGAGACTACAGTAAATGTTCATTGTTGCTGAGAAAGATACTCTGACTTCATAGAAGACGGCGACCTTCCCATAGACGACCTTCTAATATGTATTTGTTGTAATATAATTCTATAATAATAAAGTGTATATAAATAGACCGAAGTACTTTGATACACATTGTTGATTGTTGCGCAGTCATGATCTCTTGTGTACTTATCCCAAGTTTATGTCAGCCTTTCACTTCCTTGTCAGGATTCCTAGAGAGGCAACATTTATTTTTGGTGGAACGAACATGGCTTATTATCATAAAGGCCACAATTAAGGAGTGAGAAAAATAAAAAATAAAATTAGTTGCGCACGGGACTGGAACCCGTGTCTCCAGCGTTCCGTGGTGACGCCTTAGAGCTTTGGGTCACTTTGTTATTTACAATAAAATTATGTGCTATGTTAATAAGTTGACAAATGAATGATTTTATTGAAACACTGTAAATTTCGTTATATCATATTTTTGTAATTTCTACTTTGTTCCTGAGTTGTATAATAATAATAATCTTATCCTTTAGCAACAATAATTGTCTCCCAGAGAACAAAAGTAGCCTGGATTATCGTTCAGACGGAACAAATAATATTCAGTTATAAAAATCGTGCTGTGGACATTCTACCTTCACTATCCAGTTCTTAATATTCAATTTATTCTTTTCTTCATATCAAAACGGTAGCCATCTGATATCACATTTATTTTTGCCTCTCTTTTTCCATTTAAATTCGAATTAAAATATTGGCCAATAAATTACATGCTTTATAAGAGAAACAATTTATAAACGCTGCGCTGAGAAAAATTGTATTACACCAACTTGCACACCTGGTCGATTATAAACAATAATTAATTTGAATAAATCGATAAAAATAGCAAATATTGACTATAAATTGGTTACTTTTCCTTGAAGGTTATTCGTAATAGATTCTAAAATTCATTTGGAATGGCTAGTGACAATGGCTTACGATTGCCCTCTGACTTGAGTATTTGAGTGAAAATGAGTGATTTTTCCTCTTTAGTTGTGATCAAACATTTTTTTAAATAAATAGTCTCACGGAAAGCCAGGAAGTCTATGCCGTTTCTTAGCACTGTGAGAGGAAAATGTCTATTTACATTGACTTTTAAATGCTGTAGATTGGAAGCATTGCGAAACAAAAAACATGGTAGCTTATTTTCCAAAAGGACGACTTTGGAAAAGGTACGTTGATGGATTTTGAGCTCTGCTGAGGATGCGCCCGTTTGACCCGTCTACTTTTTGCTGTACTGGCGACTCAGCTCCGTCAAACACCTGCCATGATAATATCTATAGAATAGAGACAGATCAACCACCCTCTTTCGATGTTTTAGCCTGTAGAGTTCATTTGTACGGCCAGAGGCATCCACTGGACATATTGGTCGTTTCTAGATGTTATCCAGAAGCTTTAGAGCACATCTCTATAGGTACATGCGAAAAGTACTCTAGAGATGGTCTCATCTAGGCCTGGTAAATCAGCAGTAGGTGTTCAGGAGAATACAATTTCTTGGATTGGAAGACACTCCTCTAGCGAGGAAGGTAACATGATCGTATATAACATGTTATTGTTGATGATACCTTCCAGAAGCTTGATGGAAGATGATTCAAGTTTCGAGCATGCTTACGTCTACACGGCACTTCTTAGTCAATGATGTTGTCTGAATGGTCTGCTAGTGAAACTGAATTGAATCAAGAAAATACGCTTAGGTAACAGCGTAAATGTAAGTAGCTAAACAGTAGTAAGGAAGCATAGCTGTGACTTTGATTCAAACTATATTCGTTAAACATTATCTTTGAGGGTATATGGATTTAGATATTTTCACATACCAATTCTAAGAGTTGAGAAATGTATTTATTATTTAATCTAAGGACGTGAACTGATTTAAAAAAAATAATCAACAGTCATTAAGTTTATAGGTGTACCACATCATAGAATCAACGCCGTGTAAGGATTATTCACTCTATCGACTTGCGACGAGAAAAAATTTATCTTTGTTGGTTACTGGTAACATGTAACTAAAAGTATCTTCGAAACACTGGTTTTAAGTAATGGATTTTAGTGACTTATGTCAGCCATTGGTACCGTGTGAATGTACCTTCACGTTCACATAGTATAGTAATTTGAATCTTGCCAGCCTATTGTTAATAACTGCACCGCACTCTCCCAGACAGGTACTAACTAGAATAATTCGCGTGGAGCTTCAATCTTGCACTTGCGCGTGTATTTAAACAAAGTTCAAGGAAGAAACCAGATTCCAGCAGCTCAAGAATGCATTCACGAGTATACGTAGCCGCTTGTATTAATTATTTATAATTAAATGAGAAAAATATGCATATAAATAGTTGCGAGATCATGGAAAGTCTAGAGTAATGGTTAAATAACATGTTCGAAAAAAAGGGTATTGTTAGGTATTCACGAACAGTCAGACAATTGAAAATATACAGTTAAGTGAAGAAGAGACTATTCTGTCACATGGATTTGAGACTAGAACTCAAAGTTAGATTCATGGATTGAAAATGTACGGCGTGGAAGTGTGGACATTAAAAAGGAACGATATTATGCAAGTAGAAGGCTTTGAAATGAGGCAGAACATTGATAACGAATATCGGAGTTATGAGACGAATGACAAGATACAAAGAAGTGGTACTGAACAGTAAAAAGCAGAAATTATTATATTTGGGCGATAATGTAAGAGGAGAGAAAAACCAGCCCAGAATCTGATATAGAAAAGAATCGTGGAAATGATGGAATAAGAATATGCTTTAATAATAAATTTTACTATTGGATTAGTGAAAACCGTTTATTTCTTGTAGTGGAATGCAGAAAAATGTCTATGATGTCCATGATCCCCAAACATTAGGTAAACTAGTAGATACGTTTATTCATACTGTATATGGATTTTGCAGTCTCGAGCTTCTTCCAACACAGTCTATGTACATATTACACGAAACAACCAAGGTTCTCAGGCTTCTATTCTGTTCCCTCCTTGATTTCATGATTCGATCAAATGTGAAATGCTTCAAAAAGTTCTGTCGATCTATGATGTTTGATGAATAGTGTATGTCAGCGTGACATACATTCACTTGTGCGCAAACAGCTAACAAACATCATGACTTGATAGCGAACAGGTTGCTTTCAGGGAGCCAAGCTGTCGAGTCGAATACTATTTCTCATTTCAGGTGTTAATTTGAGTGGAAAAAATTCAACTAGTTCCAACTAGATTTCGTTTATATGTGTGCTCAGCTGCCACAACTTATTCACATATAAATATTTGTTGTTTGTTTTTATATGCACGACAGCCGCTGTAGTAGTTGACTTTCAAGGAGCAGGTGTGATAATGAGCACCTTTTCGTATTTGTTCCGAAAGTAATAAAATAATATCTACATCCTGAGATTCGACACTAATATTGTAACAGAATATTGGATGTTGAAAAAGTATCTACATAGCTCCCGCCGATGTTTGTTAGTTTGTCCATTTGTTTATCAGTCACCTTTTACAGGCTGTTATTAGATTGACCTGTATGTATGTGTGTATGCATGTATGGTTCCCCCTATCTCACGACCACACACACTGACCTTCAAGACATCTGATTAATTTATAAATATGTATTAACGACCGATGACAATACAACTAAAACCATTTTCATGTTTTATGCTAGTCTGTTCCTCACTGAAAATAGTTTATCTCATGAAATATCTTAAGGATATTTTGACGGCTATGTTTAAGGTTTTCTAGGGGTATCCTTAGCACCAGTGCAAATACAGTCACAGAAAAATATTTCCCTAAGACAGACAGAAGAAAGAAAATGTAATTTAATAGAAAAATAGCTAAACTGAATGAATAGTATGCTAGATTTGAGAGCTCTAGTTTTGTATCCATGATAAGATCAAGTTAGCTAGTTGGCAAGTAATCTAAGTAGCCTTTGTAAACAATCAAATCTCACAGTCCGATGATGATTTAAATATAAATCGAAACGCGTCGCTGCAAGGGAAAGAGTTTTATCTGTGAAACTGTGTGTTCAGAATCATTTCATCTGCACGAGGGAGGAGGGAGTTTCACCAAGTAGGAGCATCTACAATCTACAGGATAAATAGAAGTTTGATTTTCAAAACGTTACTAACAAGCTGAACAACAACGTTGAAACAAGAAACCTATGAGTATTACCAGTGATGATTGCAATAATTTCGGAACAAATCTGGAGAGAAAACAGTGGGTCATATCAAACAGAATTCGCCCCGGAGTCACTTCATAGGCGGGGTTTAGCTGACTCTCCAAGCTTTGACTGCGGAGCTCCCCATCAAATCATTCAACACATGTTGTGTCCCTATGTGCCCCTTCTAGGGGAGCTAGAGCGACTCCATGAGTGCCGATGAAGCTGCCTTAGATTTGATCGAAAGTTATTGATATTCAGTTAGCTTTGTCTAGTCTAGATATAGATATATTATTGTATGTACCACAATACAACAACCACTGCTTGCCTGGATTATATCATAGTTACCAGCTATAACGAGCTATCTGAGACTTGGTGTTGTCTAATAATAATAGAAGAATACAAAAACTCACCGACGACGTATCTCACAACAATTGTGGCACTTTTTATGTAGCAAAAATATAGTTATCCTTTAATGATGGAGCTTCTCATGTCTACGTGATTATATTTTGCTATTGTTTGTCTAAAAGAAAATCTATTGCTTCGCAGCTTTTTGAAGCAGAAATACGTGAGACCCTTCAGTGCCTACGTATGAGCTCTTAACGGTGATTCACGTTCACAATTAATGCTGGATTTAGTTAACTTCATTATTGATTTCCATATATATCCTCCTATAGAGGCATAAAGCCCATCACCCTCCAGAAGCGCTGTGAGGGTATAAATTAATGTCTATTCACACTCATCTTTACTGGATTGAGTCCAGGAGCTTCATGAAGTGTTGTGGAGCTCTTGATTGCGGAAGCTGAACTGGCGATCATTGATGTTGTTGTTTTTGTCCAGTTACTTGAAAAGCCGTACGTTAATAGTATCCATAACCTTGGACATAACGAATATAAGCATTATTATTTTCATTATTTGAGATATCGCGTCTTTTCATCCAGTCAACAAACTGCAAAATGTCGAAATCCAACTCGAGTGTATCCATTTGCAAGTATTGTAAACAAGTGGCGGTGGAACGTTCACAAACAGGTACTGCTAAAAATTGGCTTCATATCTGGGACATTTATATTAATCAACAACGCGGCATTAATATCTACTTTTGCTACCTTAAAGTACAAGTGAAAGTTTTTACACTTGTATCAGTGAATGTTGTGCTACTGAATTGCTTTTCTTGTCTGTATTTATCTCAGTCGAACTTATTATCTAATTCGTATCTCTCGCCTGACCTGAATCATCTTTGAATTTTGTAGCTTTCGTACATTTATTTTGTTGAAATCATTTATGTATATGATTTATTATGTGAAACTTTCCTAATATACATCTTTGTTGTATGTGTTCGAGCAGGAAGTAATACCTACCTACTACCATGAAAATATCGTCAACCGATGCAGCGGTTACTGAGATTGCGGGTGATGAAAATCGATTTGCTTCCATAATTAAATTGACATTATTGACAGCTCTTGACATAGAACATGTTCTAGTGTTGACATCAATTGGTCTATGGCTAATGACAGTTGTCTAACGTCAAACGTGACAGTGGTGGTGCATAACTGAACTCTCTCTATGAGATCCATTCTAGGATTCCATGTACTTCGTCAGACGCCGTTTCTCATGTTTTTTTGATGATTAAGATACAACATACACACTATCAAGATGATAGTGGCAAGTAGCAGCAAAAATATTCGGACACAGCAGCTTTCTCTTGTAGAGTGGCACACAGTATATACAAACAACTGAAACGCCGTTACCGACAACTAAAAGGTGAACAAGTACTTCTTTACACCAAGTAGTCGTTCAATCGTACAACTGGCTGCAGACAGTGTTGCCGCATTTCATTTTTATGCATATATCTAAGATTTTTTAATCGCATCTGGCTTCCATGTACAAATTCGCATTCAGTAATCCAAATTGCGTTCACTCGGCTTCAGTTATGGGTAAAATAATTGTTTTCTTTTGAGTAAATGTTATTTTGATAATTCTACTTTCTGAAGTTCTAGTTGATAACCTGACTTTCAATAAATAAACTTATTTCTTGTACAGTTAAGAATTAAGGGGCTTCAAAGTTTATTAAACCGGCTCCTCGGCCTGCCTGGGCAGGATCGAGTATGATCTTGCTTCTATTGCTTTCAAAATTTCCTTGATTTTCCTAACTGAGACCCTCCCCTGTATTGATCATTCGTTGTAAGGTTAGTGTTACAAGACGTTTCGTCAGCAATGAAATATTTCGAGGAATCAACCATATATCAATATCGTAACGCAGATTAACTTTCCTGAAATCAATCCAGTTGAAATCATGATGTTATGCTTCGGCCGGCGTTGTTTTCGTTTCAGTTTCTATTTTCGTATCGAAATAATTGCTCTTTGTGGCAATCGATACTTAAAAATTTTCCGAGTGCATTTCAGTGGAAATACGAAATTTATTTGTTTATTTTGACTAGAGATTTTATAAGCCTGGTTAAATTTTGTGCGCACTTGCATTGTAGGATCTGAAATATAATAACCCAGAATTTCGAAAGGTGAAAGGAAGTATTTAACATTGCGAATTTGAGATTCCCACGTTTTTTCAACATATACATAACATAAATACATTTTTGAGAAGGAACCTGTTTCTGCAAACCTAATCTGCTGTGATTAATTGACAATACTGATGTTTGACGTCATTCAAAATAATTGTGACGCGAGCTTCGTTATGTTTAAGAATGATATCAGCTTTTGTTTTGGAAATTGACATTTTATGAACATGTTAATGTAATCAACTGTGAGTACTCGGGAAATCAGGCCATAAAAAATTTATAATAATTAACTGATATAATAAAAACTTGTATTAAATTAATTACTAATATTAATCGAAGCTCACAACTAATAGCTGTTTACTTTATTCACCTTCAAAGTTTACTTTAGATATACACAATACATTTTTAAAATATCCGTTATATATTGTTAAATTTCGCTATGGAGGGTAATTGCCTTCTGTTTGCTGATATAATGCAATGCTTAAACAGACCACAGCTGCCTCTAACCTCTTCCAAAATCTTTTGGAGAACCACGACGTTGTAGAATGGGCTGTCGGGGAGTTCGTTTCCCCATGGTCACAAACTACAACGTTTTGAGGTCAATTTAAATAGACATGTATCATCTCGCAGCGTTTCTGGAGCATAATAGCCACACATTGTCTATCTGAATGCATCTTGCATCGGTTGTTAGCCCACGTTCATTACTCAGCTGTCAACTCATGGGACTGTGGTATCTAGATTTATACCTTTGGACCTTGTGACCTTTGATCATTGCAAATAAAATCTGCATTCCAGTTTTCATTTTCAGCTCGTCTTTTATGAACATTTACATTTATCGTCTGATCATAACACGACAACCTCGTCTAGGTTTGGATCGCTGAAGAGCTGTAAAACTTTACTGATGCTGAAACGCGAATAAATATGGGTATTAGTTTCAAATGCATGATTGAAGACATCGTAAACGTCACCAATAAATGCTTGTAGTATTGGCAGCACCTTGAATATCTGGGTAAGACTACAGCTATTTACAAGATTCTAAGCCATCAGATGACTGGGAGATTAATTTTGTTTTCTATTTGCCGCATTATTTACATTGCGACATTCGAGGAAATGACATCCAAGGCAATCCATGATTTTAACTGGAAATTCTTCATATCACAGTCCTAGTTATACTGAAGCCTTCAAGTGCCACGACTGGTTGTTTGCATGGGAGTGTTTAAGTATTTTTTCTTGTATAAGTAGCGAATTATGCTCAGCTTGGATTGAGCCCAAAATAATTTTATATAGAGGAACAGTGCCATCAGATTTTTATTCCCTACCACTTCGCACGTGCTGTCTGGAAAGCTGGTTTTATCACAATATTTCATGACATATACATCAAGCTTAACCATGTCATTTATTTCTGTCGATCTGTCTGTCTGTACTTAATCTAGTTATCCTAGACCCCTCACTAACGCTAAAAGTACCATTCCAATTTTTATGAAATTTTGACACTCGATTACTACTATTACAAAGACTGAAAAAATGTGTCCTTTTTGAAATCGTTTTGGAATTCGCCCTAAAGTGACCCACGCACCCGTCTATCAACAGCCAAGGCATTCGAACGTAAACATTTGGAAAGCAATTTCTTAGTGTTAAACATATTCAAAAGTATGCAGTCAGCAGGCTGCGCCGCGACCTAGAGAGTTACGTCAGAGTACGTTGAGATGGACTTTCTCCGGCACGGAATCTGGCCTCCTCGGATATACTACTAGAATTTGTCAGTGACATTTTTCGAATCGAGTTACGATCCCGGCGTGCCATGATATTACGTGGAACGCAGCGCGCGCCAGGCTGCGGTGAAAATCCACGCTCCAGCCTAAAACAGCTGAATTTCTATCTACGGCAACTTGATCCGCTGTTCTGATAATAATCGTATTGCTCGCGCCGAGCTGTCTGTTGTTTCCAACAGTACGAGGTTGTTTCAAGAATAAAGTCAGCATCAGGAATATCTCTGACGTTTATGGTTTTCTTCCTCCTTGAGGTCTGTGTCTTTTTAGAAGGGTTTCGTGGTGTTTACTTCACGCCTTCGGTGGAGATTCTTGAGCCAAAATGATTCTTCGGAGATCAATACCTTGCTTTGCCTCTATTTTTACAGATTTCTCATTACGTGGGCAAAATACTACAGATATCTTTTTTAATCGTATTATTTCATACGCTGTAGAACCACTTTCCTCTCCTCCTTACACATTGTTAGAATGAGAGATACATAGAATAATATGCTCTATATATAAGAATAAAAGGAACCGATATAGGTACATTTCTTAATGAACCACGAATAAATAGTATCCGTTATGGGGACGATACGATAATAATTCTTATAGTTAGCTAAGAGGGTCTACAATATCTTATGACAAAAATGATGCGAAACTCAAACCGATATGAACTGTTACAACAAATACTCCAAGGAAAATGAATATCGGGACTTGGACGTATCTCATGGATAAAAAATCTGCGGATATGGATATCAACAACTAAGTACAACTGGTATTTTCAATAAAATAACAATAGTTAGGATGATTGCCAACATTCGAACCGAATAGGCCGTTTAAGAAAATGTTCCAAATTATTTTTTTCATATTTCGTACATTGATAAAGGCTGCAGAAGCAGTAGAAATCTCAGTAAAGCTGCCTTAGTGTGTAAAGAAAGCAGAAAAAGAACCCTACTGGAGATCTTAAAAGAACTGCTACCTAACAATGTGAACAGTTTAAGGGTTTATAGACGGCGGCTGCCCCCCCTAGACTACGTCCCCCTCTTGTGGGGTTTGACCCCAGTCATTCGCAATTAGTTCTCCCCTTTTATGTACAAATATTATATCCTCCCAAACTAGTTTTATTTCAATTGTCAAAAAGTGTTTCTGTTTTTCTCGTCTTCTCTGACTAACAACCCAATTTTGAACTAAAATGTCAAGATTAACAATTCTGTTGTAGATGCTCTTACTTGGTGAAAATCATTCACAAACAAAGCGCTATCTTTTGTAAGGCGTTTAGCTTTAATATTTAAAGCATCGTCAGACTGTCAAAATTGACTGTTTAGAAAGCTTAGTTGTCAAATAGTGAACTAATTCCTATGATAAATATAAAACTATAGTTCTCAGATCTAGTTTCATATAATCCTTTGAAGACATGAAATGCGCCACCAAAATCAACTTTCAATTATAAAACCTTTTCTGAGGTTGCAAAATTTTATCTATAAAATTACCTCATCAAAACTTCTGGGATCCATCATCTAGTTCTTTCACATTTGGATTCGCTAAAACATACCATAATGGATGACTCCTAAACTGATATTACATAAAGACTGTACTAAAGCTTTGAATAAAATTATTAGTAAGCAAAACGTTTCCTGTTCACATCAACCAATTCTTTTACCGCATTCTGACATTATCACGACGGAATATAGAAATAATGAACCTCTAACAATCTATTGTCGCAGTATTCAAAGATCACAAGATATTTAAATGTAAACAGTGCTGCTCAAAAACTAAAGCTTTTAGAACAGATATCTGATAAACCAACTACTGATTATTCTGGAGTGCTGTACATGACCAAATAAGCTTTCTTGGTGCGATATTCTCAATGAATAACCCTACATTTACCTGCCAATATTTCAAGAAATTTGCAATGTTTATAGAAAAATTAATACATATTGAACAAATTCATCTTATAGCGGGTATAGTAGTGATACTTGAAAACAGTACCTGCTATGACTGTTGTCCTTTTTCACAAGCAGATTTATTATCACAAGTGCAGCAAATTAGGGCATTATCCCCATCCGGGATTAGGCTGAGAGGTTTCAAGTATTTCAGGTACACTGTCTGATTGTCGTTTTCACAGTATCAGATGTAAACTCCTTGATATGCATGAAGACTACTAATTATTAGATTTTAATTGCCAGTGTCTTTTGTGCACTTGTACAGCAGTTTTGCTGACAGTGTAGCCAACAATTGTATTGAATATACTTGTTTGTAAAATCAACAAGTGTGAATCGATATACCTATGTCTAGGTCATCAGAAATTTAGGAATAAAATTAATTATAGGGTGGAAAATAAGGGAAAGAGGTGATCATCTTGGGTTGTGGAATGGAAGTATATTTGAACAAAAAATAAGTTTCACTGATAGGAGCCTGTCTAATTGTTTTCCTCTCACCTATAGAAGATGTTGGCTTGCTATATCTCGAAGTACTTTTTGGAACAAAACTTTGATACTAGGGTGCTATTGTGACAAGAACGAAATAGCTTTATAGTTCTCGCAAATCGATTCAGTGGCGGTAAAGTTATACTCAAAACAGGAAACGCTTAAAGTTTGTTTTTCGACGACCATTCTCAAATTTAAAAATCTTAAGTTTTGGTTGAATACATTCTATCATCTATAAAATTTTAGGCAAAGTAATAATACTACTTTTGTTACTCCCATACTTGAGATATCAATCCAGTGGCAGTAAAGTAATACGTATCCATATAACAACGCGTGATATATTCGTCAATACTATCTACCGTGTAAACGATACTGAGGTATGAGGAACGGTGGCTAAGATGAATATAATATACGTAGAGACGCCCGGATTTTGTGGATCTACCTCGTTGGTTATTTTGCGTAGAAGCATCGAGAATTTTCCTATCAGCGTTGTCAGTTTTTCAATAATTATTCCTAATTTGTTCTATTTTTGCGGGTTTTGCTACAGATTACGAACTCGTTGAGTGCCACTTTCCTCTCGGAAAACAAGGAATCAAGATTTTCACACAGCAAGAAAGCGATAACCATCAAACAGAAATGGAATTAACTGATCTTGGCTTCAAGTGAACTTGTTCTAGTGAGTCCTCTTAGAAGTATAGTCCTATGCTTACAGGGAACATCCTAATATCTGGGATTTTATTCAAAGTTAGACTAGGCACTTATGTAAAATTATGTAGTTACGAAAGTATGGCGTACGTGACGCTATTTCCATGAGATATCGAAATTTTGGATCTGTTATCTGAGTACAGAAACATGCAGACTGTTACGCAAAGGCAGAAGGAAGACCTTAAAACGCTGTGAATCGTCGTCGTTGGAGAATAAGCTCCCCAGCAGTCCATCCTACAATACCGAAGGTCCCCAATAGAATGACTTCTAAGAGTTGAAAAGCTCGACCTTTTGGGTCACTCTAGTGTTTGTTGTACTACCTACTCTTGGTGTTTTCATCCGAAACAACATATAAAATCTATAGATCAGGGTTGAATGTTGAAGTTAAAGGACATGGACAGCAAAAGTACCATAGTTTTTCTACAACAAAACGTTCACGATGTTGGAACGTACGTGAAGAAATAAAGTGAGTGTTATTTTACGAACCTAGTTTAACCGGAGAGGCAGAGCTCGCTCCACATTTGTATTACGCTGCAGTAACGTGTTTGTCCAGTCTTCTTCTCTCGCGTACTATGCAGATTTCACATTAATCCATGGTCGTTTCGCACACAATCACCACAAGAAGACGCTACACTGCACACGGTTAATACGTATATAACAGTTACGTGTAGAGTGGTATTCGCGGACACACTCGATGTGCCTTGGGGTGGTTCGGAAAGAGCGTCAGCTTGACCGCACGAGCGTCGTACTCGGACTGATGAGACGCAGCGGCGACTATAGCGTCGCCACCCTCCCGCGGTCTACCTGTTCAGGTGTGGGATCCTTGCTGGCCAATCGCAGACTCGCTCGGGATGCGAGTGACACGTGCTACGAGGTACCATCGGCCACGGCGGCCATACACTGGCCCACGACAGAACCGTCAAGGTGCCCCGCAAGGCTCGCTATTTGACCCTCTTTTTAACTGACTTCGAAAAAATCCGGAGTCAAGTCATGGGCGTCGTTTGGGAGGAGGGAAAAAGAAATCCCCCCTCTGTGCAAGATTGATTTATTTGTTTTATTAAATCCGGGTGCTTCACGTCTTTAACCGTATTCTCCCAAAAGTTTGATTTCGGACTTCCATTGTCTATAAAATTTTGAGTATCACGACGTTTCGATTGATGTGCTATCTTCAATCGTCTTCAGGTGAACTGGCGAACACGTTCCTGTCATGCCTATTATACCCCGTCAATATCACACCTAAAAAGAAATTTTCAATTGCAAGAATATCCGAACACTCTCTAAGACAACTCACTTGATAAGAAAAAAATAATTAATTTGCATCGATAAAAGTATATTTTCGAATTGAATACTCATTTTAAAAAAATATTATCGTATTATCCACTGGAGCCCCGTTTGCTTCTATGAAGAATACGAACATCTTGGGATTCGCTCTAAGTGAATCAGTTATTTCGCATCGCCATCTTCATCCACGGTATTCCAGGATGCATGAGCTGTTAAAAAGGGGTTGTACTTTTGTGAGGATCTCATACAAGTGTACAGGTGTTGATGTGAGTTGTGAATAAACTCTATTACCATTGGTGGACGTTTATCTGCTGATTTAAGTACAGGTACATATTTTTCTTATATACTGTTTATCTGTACAATAACTTTCAAGCAAGATAAGATAGAAGTAAGATTGGTACAGTTTCGACTCTTTTTGGATTCTTCAATTCAAGGTTGAGGAACTTAACTCATTAAAATTACCGAATGCTTATAATAAAACTCTTAATTACTTCCTCCAGAAGAACAAAACTTTATAATAAAGTTGAGCTATTTACGCCAAGATAATGAAACGCTTCAGTCAATATTGTAGTATTCTTATAGTTTGGATTTTCTGTTTTTTGACAGGATTATGAAATGCTCAATTTGTAATTTTGGTATTCCTACTTCCAAGACCTTCCCAGGTTTGGATTGAAAATATTTACTTAACTATATATGACTAAAAATCCAGTATTCTTACTTTAAGATTATTATAGCTTCACGCATATAGGAATTTATGGTATACTTGAATAAAAGCAGGTCATATTCTTCGTCTAATAATTTATTTTTATGTGTGATACATGATAAGCGGCGATACATTCTTCTTTCGGATTTCTCTACACATTATACTATTTTTATCCACTTTACTAATTTAACATCACCTGGTTATCTGAATTTCCTTAACTTTCTGCCTTCTATGCGTTGATTAGATAATCGGCTTCAGTAGCATTGCAGGTTGAGAAAGTAGACAGTGGAATGTAAGATAATCTTTATCAAAAACCTTGTTCACTGAGCAATAAAGATCTTATTTGAAATTTATAGAAACTGTTTGTGCAACCACATTCTAAAACTACAGAGTTACAGTTACAAGACTATAAAATAGTTCAATGTAGAATGTTGTATATACTAGTGGAGATTATAATTATATCTTTGAATACTTGGAATCGGCAAATGGAAGTAATTCATAAACGAATAACGTAATATTACACTAAAACTAAACTAGTAACGGACTGCGTCATAAATTTTCTACCTTCACTACAAGCATCAGATTGCAACATTGTAACCAAAAAATAAACTTATATACAGTATAGACAGTTAACTTGTTTTACTTGCGAACTTAGCAATTATAAAAAAACACTGGTATGCGTTTTTGATTTGTTAATAGGAAATGGTGAATTTAGTGTACAAATTGGACAAGATTTGTGATTTTATGGAAAAGTCTTAATTTGATTAACAGCATTCTAGAGTCTTGACGCTTTCAGTTACATATTAATACAAAATAAACGTTTGAGTTAATGTAGTCCAACAATTTTTTTGTTTTTTATAGATAGCCTTACGTGAAGCTTATAGCGCTTCATAAGCACAGCGAGGGAATGAATGTATCTTCATTGGTACTAAAAACGCTGTATATTGTAACCATCAGGGAACAAAGTAGCTCATACCACAACGCCGAGGTTCTCCAAACGAATGGCATTTGCAAGAAGATCATTCAAGCCATTTCATCACCCCTTTTTCGATGTTCTAGACTGTGGAGTGCTTTCCTACCAGTACTTCATCATGATCTGGGTCTTGTAGAGTAGCTGTTCTAGAGAATACAACCTCTTGGATTGGAAGAGAAGCTTGATGGACGATGAAACAAGTATTACGCAACTATACATATGATTAGATGTGGTTACCAACAGTTCCTTGATTTGCGTTGGAGAAAGAACAGATCCCTGAGGTGGCTTACAGATTCTGACTTATTGTGTTAGATTTGGTATGTATATTAAATGCAGTATATAATTAAAACTGATTCTGATAGTAAAATACATGATGTTTACAATTCAACTGATTAACTTCTTCACAACACTGCTGTTACCCAAAGCTTTAGCACAGAACATAGTTGAATTTGCTAGACCTTGATAAGCCAGGCGATGACATATGCATCGTGAAAAACCTTGTCACTCAATTGCGTCGGTCTGTTTGTCTGTCTGTCTTTATATCTGTCTGTACCTTTTGGCCCTTTGTATAACTGGAAAATAATTATTAGGATTTTAAATGAAAAAGCTTTGTCCTTTTTAAAATCGGTGTAGCAACAAATAATAAACGTTCAACCTTAATTTTTTTGTTATTGTTAGTCATGAGAGTTCAAAAATTTGATCTTCAAAATACATTAATTACTCATTTTCTGTACTGTCTTTAGCCTAGACTCGTCAGTATAGCGTTGCGGTCTGACCTTACAGAGCAATTGGGTAGTGTATACATAACCTAGGTAAGGTTGTGATAGTAACATGGATAGAAGTAATAATAAGAAAGTTTATCAAAAAACTCTAATGTTGAATATAAAAGATCTAATTAACACACAGTTTCACAAATTACACAATCTTTTTATCTGCATGATGGAAGAGTTCCGCCAAGTGAGAACATATACAATCTACATGGTCCAATGTTGAAATTAAGGAAAATATAATCAAAACGACAGTTTGAATAACTCCTAAGTAAAAACTATATACCTATCCAAAACAACTTCTCACAGTCCTCACAAACTACATTCTGCGGAACGCAAATACAAGAGTAACAAAAACAAAGATACCTGCTGGAGAAGAATGACATCAGAAGTGTTATTTTGTTGAAACAAGTCAATAAGTGTACGACATAACTCTTTTCATTCTATTAGCTGCCCGATGAACTCTTACAAATCATCCGACGATTCTTCTAGTCATCGTCGTGTGTTCACAGACACAATGGGCCTTTTCAGCTGTTATGTATTCTTATGCCCACCGTAGCAGTCACCCTTGTTTACTCAGGGCCCATTCACGGGCCTCTCTCAGGTGGAAACAGGCATTAATCTCTCACGCACAATGCGCTGCCTCTCTCGAGAGGCTTTTTCTACAAACCACCGCACTTAAATCACTCTCCAAAATGTTGACTTCTCGATCTTCTTATTATTAGGAGAAAAAGAGGCATTACGGTGCAGGCACGCCACACACTTGCATATATTTTCTGGTCTGCTCCACCGTTCGAATGTTGAAGTAAGATCTATTATTGAAGACGTGAAAGACTGATTTTGTTCCATTCCCGCATTTTCGGCAGTTAACAACTCCGTTATGAATCCAGAGTTTGTTCAGGTGGCTCATGTAAACCACCGTACGCCTGGATCCATTCATCAGGTTCCACTAATCCTTGTGCTGGAGACTCAACCGCAACTCGACCTGCTTCCTGTGTTTTTGGGAACCCCCAAGGCTGGTTCTGGGCCGATGAATGAGAAATATGATCTCCTTCTTGCAATCTTATCTGGCTTTTCGTTGCCAATAATTCCTGAGTGCCCTACATGATATCTAGAGTACACTATCATATAACCTGCTTCTGTTCCCTATTCAGACTTTGACTCATGTGTGTAACAAGTTATATTCCCTTACAGGTCTTGTTCCCCTCGATCTCTTATAGTTTCGACGTTTTTTTGAATGCATATCTCGAAATTATGTGCTCCTTTCTTGCATCCAGTATGTAGTAATCTCATTTAGAAACTTTGGAAAGGCCTTGGCAGCATTCGAACCACGCAGCCTCTGATTGCTGGTCGGACGCTCTAATCAATTGAGTCAAGCAGGCACTCCTCCCACTTCATCTAGAACGCCGATGATGCTAGTTACAGCCCCGCCCTCTGTAAGCTAGTTTCCTTCAGAATTTTAACCTGCTTGCAAAGTTTGGGATACAGCGCTAGTGTTGGGTCAGTAAAGATCTCCGACCATAGATTGCTACATTTCAACTAAATAGAGATCTCGTATTATCAGAAATGTGCTAGTCTCTTAATTAATGGACTCAAGTACTCAAGTCTGTATTTCACTTACATTTGTGACACTTGATTGAATATCCTCGACTATTTTAGTATTCTCTCATTTTTGGACAATTTTTTTCTAATTTTACCAATTCCAAGTATGAAATGTAATGAATTCTAGCTAAATAACTAAATAGTAGGAATATAATCACTACATATACACCAATTAAATATATTTTGATATAAAATCTCTGGTAGCTGATTTTGCCCTTAACTCTTCATCTCAGTAATTTGATATGCCAGAGAAATGTATAACGAGACAGGAGCAGATCAGATAATCTTGACCCTTTTTATCGCTCGATCAAAAATGTTATCTGCCTAATCATCGGAGAAAGAAACAAGAACATTAAAATTCCAGTCATCCACTATCCCCTTGTTTACTCTTCTTTTATATTGTACATAAAACCTTAATCGAGGTTCCTTCGAGATTAACACTATAAATACCAATAAATTAGAGATGCTGCCTTGTTTGGAAAAGCAAACAAAAGATTAACCCTTCTGTATTAAAAAAATGAACAGGGACGGACGGAGATAAATGGAACATAGATATGTTTAATACGCTTTTTTTGGTTTGAGCTGTATGTATGTATGTTTGTATGTACATAACGGAATTTTTAACACAACATTCATAGATTTCGGGATGTCCGATTAATTCGAAAATGTGCACATACGATAAGGTCCAATGACAGTAAAATAATTTGAAAGAATGTTATCAAAAATATTACAAAAATCAAGTATATGCTCTCCACTATATGTCAGACCTGCTATAGACATGCTAGTTTCGCCTTTTGCCTAGACTTGTCAGTATATCCTGGCGGTCTAACTGTACAGAGCAACTGATTGTTGTACACGTAACCCAGTCAAGGGAGTGATAGCAACATCAACTCCGTAAGTTGCCAATGGGCGAGACTTGGAGATGAGAAAATAGTCTTGAATAAAAAAAAATGAAATGAAATTAATTCTAAATTTATAATTCTGAATAAAGTTTGGAAAATATGATTGTGGAATTAAAAATCTAATTCACATAATGAAATGGATATTTGGTTGATTACTGAGCAAATTATCGAGTCTTCTGGATGCTATTACATTTAAATCTATTTTATGATAAAAAATGTATAGTTCAAAAAATAATAACAGGTTTTAATCGCAACAGTGATAGAAAGTCTACTACCTAAACTTAATTAAACAGGTTTTTGATGGTTAAAATAAGAATACAGTAATTGAAAAATGAATTCACTGTAATGAAGTTCAGTTATTTTGAAAATATAGTGTAAAGCTCTTCTCGAACTTAAAGTTTCATGACGTATATTACAGTATATTATTATAATACAATTTCACTCATTAAACGTCGATATGTTCATCTGCTTGTCTGCCTGTATTCTCTCCTATAATCCATGATACTCATCAACAAATCGAAAGGTGCTTTTTGGATTTTGCTGAAACTTTAACTCTAGGCTACTAATTAATATCGAAGACGAAAAAGCTTTTTTAAGTGAGTTCAGTGGCGGCGGAGTTATCTTAGAAGACGAAAAAATGATTGAAAAACGGTCAAACTTCATTTTTGAACGTTTTTGCTGCCACTGATATTATTTTCTGGTTAGCAATTTATTAAATGGAGCCCAATTCGTTCTAGTTGGAACACTGGAAGTGAAATTATTGAATAGGGAAGCGGTGGTAATACAAAATAAAAAATATTTGGATCCATCTCTGTGGGTGCCAGCGATATATTTATAGCTAACCAGTGTACCCAGAGTGGTGGGAAAAAGTGAAAAAGATTACGATGTATAAGGAGATGAAAAAGGAAAGAAGAGAATGAAGAAATCGAGAGATTTTAAAACACACACACACAACACACCTGTTGTTGTTCGAGAGAATGAAAGAAGGAACACAGAGACGCCCAGGCACCGTATTGACTAAAAAATATATGAATCTACCAGAGGCGTAGCAAATTTGTGGACTGCAGCTTCTCCTGGGTCTGGTATAGCCGATAATTAAAATCAAATACGATTGGCTGAAACAACAGCACTAAGCTTTCACTGCCGAAGCAGCCGAAACGTTAGAACATATATTCATTTCAGATTATCCTATATTTGTACTGGCGGCTAATAAAAGCCGCATACGGTTGACTGAAATATCTATAATAAAGTTTCACCTGCCTCGGTAGCCTTTATCAAACTTGAAAGATAAAAAAACTATTTGTGAGGTCATAGAGGCATTGACCGTTCTAAGAAAGCTGTTATATAAATAGGACCTTAGTGTGTACTTTATGGAAGACTAAATGAAATATAGACGATGCACTTTATTTGATGATAAATTCAATAAATTGAAAGTGAAACACTTTTTCAAAAACAAGCTTTTATTTGATGAAGAAAAATCCTTTAGGACTCTTACAATCGACTTATACTGTCATTACGCAATTATATGAAATCTTGTGGCGAGATTAAATAACTCCCATTTAAAGTTTTAAAATTTTCAAAATTAAAATCAAACCGATTAAATTATATAATTTACTTGATTATCTACGGAGGTAAATCCAAACTATAAGAAAACTCGGAAAGAAAACTTAAGTTTCCATATTTAGGCTAGGGAAACTTTAATTGAATTTTTCCCTGTAACATATTCAACCAAAGTGAGTGTCACAGTCTGCTAATGAATTGGAAAGAAAACCATGATTCAATTTTGTAAGGGCAGATTTTGTAACCTTGTTTAAAGTTGTTATCTCCTTTGCACAGTAAAGAAACTTGCTCCCATTTTACTCTGTTTCCCGAACGTGTTTATGCAATCCTGCTGATTTTGACGTTTCTCTATCAACGTTTGTCTTTGTTGATTGATACTCAAAAGGTCTTGGTTCAAAATAACTTAATTGATAAGTTTTTTTGGGAATGCTCCAATCCTTGGTGATATAATTACAGAATTTTAAATTTCATATAACCAATCGAGATGCAATCTAAAACTACACCTGGGTTCCAATATTTAGTACATATCTACCGTACTTGAACTCCGCCAATGCCCCCATAAAATCATGATCATCAGCGGAGCAGCATTCCAGGTGGAACTCCACCTGTCCCGTTTGTCCACCTGTGCGAGAAAAGGACGGCACTATCCGGTACATATCAACGGGAGCTCGACCACGGCAATATCTTCCATCTCTAGGGCATAAATCAGGCCGTCCTTCTTTAAAATTAATTGAAATATCAAGTTACCTTTGTTCGCATTCGGGATGATTCTATTGTTTTATATATGTATGCGCGCTGGCTGCGGTATCTAGGACTCGGATCTGGCCGGCGAGGTGGACACCCGGTGGCACAGTGGGACGCTATTCGCCGCCAGCGTCTCTTTTATCATATGAATATTCAGTAATGTGATAAAGGAATGAGTTTTTAGGTTTGGTTTGTCAGTGACGGACTTTTTGATACATCGTTGTAAGAAACATCATCATTTTTTATAATTTTTCCAGAGAGCATTTTGAAGAATGGAAAATAGTATCGAAGCATATTCTAGTAAAATGGTAGGTAGTATAATTCTCTAATTTTATAATTGCAAAATATTTAAACAAGAGCTTCATCTTAATCTAAAAAATGTTATTTTGTGAAATTTAAGGAATTAAGAGGTTGATCAAACAAGTAGCCTACGATAAGGCAGAAAGACTTTCATTTTTATAAAAAAAGATGTCGATTTGTGAAATATAGAGGCTTAAGATATTTATTAAGGAAGCTGCTTACTAAAAAATTCTAACAAATTCAGGAAAATTATCAGTAAAATCTGTAGATTAATATTTATTTCATAATTTTATAAGATATTCTTATTAAAGGGTTAAAATGTGTAGTTTAACAACACAGTTCTTAACGAAATAATTAAGGATGTGGTAGAATTTGAAGAAAAAGAGTGACACTGAGTTTGACAACTGGCAAATTGCGGTATTAAAGACCATTTCGTTTAGGTATTGTCTCAAGATTTGGTAATTTTTATCCTTTCAATTCAATAATTTTGCAATCGAATATGCCTAGTTAAAAAAAACACTTTACTTTGGCTTTTTTTAGTTTTTTTAATTACATTTTTTGATTTCATTTCATGTTTGGTCCTGCATCAGAAGTTTCAGCATTTGGAATTAAAATGCCTTTAGAAAGAAACAATTGTTAGACTCTATAGGTTTAACAGATATTATTTTTATAATTTTTTTCACGTTGATTCAGACATTTTTTAAACAAAAAAGTCTCACCAAGGAGTTGATATAAGAATTGTTGTTGACCAAAGTTCAACTACAATAAAATTGAAATTCTCACGATCTCATGCTACCGATGTAAGGATATGAATAAGTCATAAGTTAATTGAGAGATTAACCGCCTGCCATTCATTCGGAGTTATCGAGATCTTTACTCCGGTCCTGTTCACACTTACTCAAATAGGAAGAAAGATAAAAACTAAAAATTGTGTCTGTTTTTGGTATGATCGTTATATTCCGTAGAATGTGACCACAAGTATGGGAAAGCGCAGCGGGATACAATTTTATTATTGATCAACATAGAACATATTGTTAGGAAGTTGTAGACCACTGCTGGGTTCATGCTTCACGTGAAGTGTTAGCTTTTTATAGCCTATGCATCATATATTACATAGCCAAACAACACCACCCGACTATTAGTATAGTTTCTTTAGTACAGCGTTTTGTGTCTACCTCTTCCAAAATTTCAGTTATGGATCTTAAGTTTATATATACCTTTAACACGATGGTCATGTATCACACCAGTCTGTAGACCTATTTTTTCCGGATTTTGATTCCACAAAATGATATTCACACTGTTCTACAACATACTTCTGGAGTTTGGTGTATTCACTATGTACTGCGTAAATCGTAACAAAATCTGATTTATGACTCCGAAGAAGAGCCATATGGCAGGAACACAGCAAATTCACTTGATTATATTAATGCCGAATCCGGAAACATCTGCAAACATACCTGGTCGGAAGGAAATTACCATAAAGCTGTTAAGTTGTATATTCTAGATTGTCGCACTAATCCGTTTTTCTCGAAATCCTGGCGAAATATCAGTTGGAATTTCCTGCTTCCTAATAAACTCGGTAATCCTTTGTTTCCGGTCGTTTCATTGATGAATGGGCCGTGTACCGAGAAAGTGGCTTGCGGGTAAATGCTTGATGTACACATTGAGAAGGAATAAAGTTCGCCTGAAGAACGTCTGAACTATGCGAAATGAAAACTTCGTGCTGCCTGGAGCTTAGATAAAAGGTTGGTATGATCTATTTATCCAGGGTCTGAGGTGGATTCCTTTTATCTACTTTGCCAGCAGTGCCATGTTGCTTTTTAGTTCATCTCATGTATTTCTGGAGGCGAATTTATCTTGTTCGCAATGTGTACACTAGCGGTGAAAAGTTCAAATACTAAGTTTAGAGATTTTAATAACGTCTGTTTCAGCCATAGTATAAGGATGATAATAGAAATATAGTTGGAGGAATCGTGGTGTCCTGAAAATTTTTAAGTCTTTTATGATTTTAAAAGTTTCAAATTATAACAAATTTCCAAGATCTCCAAAATTTACTCAACTGGATAACAGTTCTGAAATGCTGTAAGTAGTAAGCCAATAGCACTGCACGTGAAATACAGAGTCAGTTTAACTGTTGTTTGAAACTTGTAGACAAGGTGGATTTATTTAGCTTGGGACGACGCTAAGGTTATTGCCAAGGAACCGCATTGGTATCGAAGGAAATTCAAGGAGGCGGCATTCATCACCAACAACAGCAAAGTGTACAGCAAACCCAGCGTGGACATTAAACCAATCTGGCAGCCACTCATAAAGAAGATCAATAGACTACGACTGGACCAGACAACAAACAATGACAAACAGTCACGTCAGCAGACCGGAATACCAGAAACCAATCAGAACAGACCGCGCACAACGACACGTCACCGGACGGGGTATAAATGGGCATGAAAGGAGCGTGTTCGCCAGTTCACCTAAATACGATTGAAGATAGCACATCAATCGAAACGTCGAGATACTCAAAATCTTATAGGCAATGGAAGTCCGAAATCAAACTTTTCATAGAGTCAGTTTACTTCACCTACTTTTCAAGGCCCAATTATGATTACTTATCATCCTTATCTAGGATGAATACATTCATGTGTAGTATTAGCAATTGTTAAAACAGACATGGCAACCTGGCAAAAGCTGGGAGCACCTTTCTCTAACTATATTCTATTTCTATACTTCTATGTGTATGCGGCCGTTCGTCAGTATTGTTTAAACGATCGAGGAGGTCTGATGAACAATACAGGACGCGTTTTTATATCGATAGGTAATTTTAGTATTACTCTGCTACCACTGCATCACTATCTCAAAAGGTACGGAGTACTATCCTGGTCAAAATATTGAACCATAAAATGTATTCTACTAACACCTAATTATTGAACTGATCCCCATAATCCACCACCTCCAACATCAAATTTTGGTACATGTTTATCCTGCAAAATTGGATATTTTTTAACCCTGTTGATTCTGGCCAGAATATGAGGACATTTATCGAATCATCATATTGTCGACAAACAGCCGATAATCTATTTCGTTGTTGAAATAAAAAAAATCCAAATATTTTTTAATCAATTTTGAAAAAAAATAGTATTATTTGATTTTATTCTAATTATTACTGCATTTTCATCGAGCAATTTTTCAAATTAATCAGACATCTTGCAGTCAGTGCTTAATATATGTAAATACATAGATACACGTACTGGTTAAGCAAATAGAAGCGTATTAAGAAACATTAACCGAAAATCCAAGAACATCTCACTAGATAATTTTGTACAAGCGCAACGGACAGAAATATGAATATAAACTAAACCTGTGCGCCACTGATTGGCAGCATTTGTTCCATAAAGCATCGCCGTCGTGCTGTCTACTAGACCCACGAAGAGAAATTTTTCAAGCATAGTGGCAGTCGCGGCAGCAAAGGTTAAGTTCTGTGCACACAAACGCTCATAATGACATAATTTTCCCATAATGTTCGTTAGATAGCCGCTGGCTCTCTATATGCGCAGCATGTCGCCGCGAAAACAACTTACGCAATTCCACGGATACTCGGTAAAAATACCGACGTACTGGGTGATACGAAATTGTAGAACACAGCTTCAAAACAACGATAATGAAAAAATATAATAGTCTAATCTTCTCATTCATAACTTGTTTCCCGCCTTCTAGGCGAGATGGTAAAAGGGAACAAACGGAGAAGCCGAAATGTCGAAATCTGTCGCAACATTTTGTAATTTTTCCTTCTCAACGTTTCAAATTAAAAGTTGAATGAACACTCATTTATTTGATACAGAATAGACGTATCTAAATCAAAGTAGGCGTTGTCAAGCACAAAGCTTTAACGCATGTTTTACGTCAGTGATGTTGGCACCAGTGATGCCAACACATGATATTAAATTCTCTCAGTGTTTACGGTGAGTTACTATGATTTGTGTGATGAATAAAAAGGGTTTTCGCAGTGTTGTCATATTTTCAACAGTACACACATAAAAATGAATTCTCAGACAAAGATTACTTCCAATGAAGTATAACTTCCTAGATGCGCACAACTTTAATAGCTCTTGAAAGTGAGATCACAACCTTACTAAAAACGTATGGAATCCTTGTTATAACAGCATTGAAATCTTACTTGTGATTTTTCTTGAGAGTATTTTTTGAAATGAGTTTCAAAGTCGAAAATATAGTTTGCTTCGTTCAAATAAACCATATCTTCCCAATCAAGTAAATTAGCTTACAGTGAGAGCAGCTGTTGTTGTGAGAATATCTTTACAAGAATATCGCTATTTTTGAATTGAGAATTTATTTTATGTATGTGTGTAATTCCCTGTTAAAAATCAGTACCGCAAGTGCCTTACGATAATTACTGTTGCAAGTGTACCCTAAACCTCGAAGGTATGTATTCCCCTATAACATATTTGCTTAATACGTTCTCAGACGACGTTATGAATGATCAATTCAATCATAACTTCTTTATTTTTAATTTTTCTTTAAATTTGGATTCTTCCACCCATTGGTGTGGGAGGTAAATGGTTTATACTTTTTGAACATCGGTCCAGTGGCGGCAGCGGCTCAGTATACGTATAACAACGAGTGATATGTACGTATACCTATTGCAGCCCTAATGGTCCATGAGGTATTTTCACAGTCAGAAAAAATACAACCAGTGCACACGAAATTATCACTCATATAATGCAAGAAAAATAAATCTGATACATACGCGAAAAATTCCGAGATAATAAGCACCTTGCGATCGTTATAATAGCAAGCTTTCAGCAATAGACATGATCCCTAAACCTTGTAGACTCCTATTCACTCGTACAATATTCGCTTAGTACCTTCTACGAGAACTAAATGACCAATTTCTCTCCATGTGTGCCGCATATCAATGTTTCATTTGCGACACGGCATCAATAACAATAAACGACGATCGTCTTTGTCAAGAGGTAACTCCCACATGGTTTAAATAAAAACGCATTAGCATACAAACATTATTATTACATTTTCCATACTATAAATAAATCAATCTCCATACACATTCCAGTCACACGCTGGCTACTGAGGAGATTTACATATCGCCGCGTTTGCACGTACCTTGTATGAATGCTTCTATGATTCTACATGAATACTGTCGAGGTACGCACAAAAAATATTTTATTCAATTTTTCTGTGATATGGTTTTATTCCTCATGTCAGTAGTCATATCCAGGGATGTAAAGGTCCAGATACCGATACAGATATATCGATATCCCCAATAATTATAATACAACCGATATCAAGTACACGTAACTATGGAGGGTACAGGCTGCAAGCAGTAAATAATAGTTCTAAATACCTCCAGAATAGCGCTATAGTAGCAAAGGAGTATGAAATGAATTCAGCAGTTGCAACGTGTTGCAGTTCAAGCTTCTTAGCTTCATGTGGAATGTAGAACAGAAACTGAGTTGGCTACAATAGAATCGGTATTATGGAGTTGTCTCGTGCTTGAAGAAGCTACAAAATGGATATGTGAAGAGTGTGCTTGTTTGTCCAACGCTATACCTCTGATCAAGAATTTAGTAAAGGCTTTAGAATGGATAAAGAATCAGAAGACGGCGCACGACGATGACGACAATTATAGCCCAGATTATTCTGATTTTTGAGAATGAGAAATAACATATTCTCCCTCTGCCTCAATAAATTTACGCATTCGGTAAAATCACTTGTCAAACTCTTGTGACTAACGTTCTTTTGAAAGGTTGCTGATTTCCTCCTCAAATGCAGCGATTGCCTCTTCATCGGTGGAAAGGTTTGAAAATAATGAACTGCCTTAAGGAATAGAATACCAAAAAACATGAAATATCTTAAGGA
Organism: Bruchidius siliquastri; assembly: GCA_949316355.1. Lineage (NCBI taxonomy): Eukaryota > Metazoa > Arthropoda > Insecta > Coleoptera > Chrysomelidae > Bruchidius > Bruchidius siliquastri. The sequence goes on along the minus strand of OX438536.1, from coordinate 25,204,520 downwards.
TATTTCGAAGAGGATGGTTAAGGTTTTCTAGAGTTTTTTCCTTGACACTAGTGCGAAAATGCAGTCGTCAAGGGGCTAGTAAACAGTCAAATCTCACAGTCTGACGATGATTTAAATATGAATCAAAACGCGTCACTGAAAGAAACTGGCTTTTATTTCTGAAACGTTGTGTTGCACACCTAATTTTTTATCTGAATGATGTAAGAGTTCTACCAAGTGAGAGCATCTACGTGAAGAAATACAGAGCGTCAATTCATGTAGGAGGCAGCTTCTTCAGGACCAGCTTAACTCAAAAACACATTCATTTAGCGAAGACCAACACTCTGAGGATCCCTGTAACATTTTGTACACGGGTAGCAACAGTAGACAATAAGTTTTTAAATAGTAAATGTAATATCGAGCTCAAATTGCAATTTTTTATCGGACTGGATATGTTTGTTATACAAAGCAAATGAGATGTGTGAAGAAGCAGAATCCCGAGAAAGTGGAGGTTAATTTTATCCGCTCGATGTAAATATTTGTCGACATCGACAGTCAGCTGAGAGTAAGTAGGCTTTGATCCCTGCTACAGTAGTTTATTTGACTTATACCAAAAACCATATTTTTACGTTCGGATACTATAAGCAAACACTTCATGATGATTTTTTTGCAATCTGGTTGTGAGAATACAGTTGAGAAATTATGTCTGATATATTTCCGTGCAAAACGCGGTAACAAATTACAACTGTATGTAATATGTGATTTTTTTATTTTTAACGCCAATTACGATCTTCGGTTAAAGAACCTGCAGTGCTGTTCTTCATTGTTTTTAATATATTTTATTCAGTATGGACCATTTAACATTTTCACACAGTACTCAGGACGATTGGCTTGCTTCGTTGTTTGACGTTGGCTGACTTTGCCACTCTGTATTTCTGTATTCCGGCCTTGTTCCATAACTATTTTTTTATAGATAAACTCACGCAAAGGCAGATAACCTACCGCGCTTCATAAGCACTGCGCGAGGATAAACGTCTATTCACAATCACCTTAAAACGTGTAGATTGTAACCATCGGGGAATACTGTTCCTAGTAGCCCATTGCGCAACGCCGATGTTCTCCAGACTGTGGAGGTCGTTTCTGAGGTCAGGCGCATCTACTAGCCGTATTGCTCGCTTCTGGATTGTGTCCAGAAGCTTCAGGGGGTGCTTTGGGGTGCATCCCCACACATGCGAGCAGTAGTTCAGCGATAGTCTGATCTGGGACTTGTATAGTATCGGAATGCAATTTGCTGATATTGATGAAACTTGGACAGCAGGTTTCTAGTGTCACAAGGACGAAATACCTTTGCAATTTTCAAAAATCGGTTTTATGGCGGAGGGGTTATCGTCAAAAAAGGAGTGGAGGCGGCGAAGAGGAGGGTCAGATGTCAAAAAATTCAAGCTGTTGATAGAATAAACTCTATCATCTCGGAATATTTGAATCCTGTAATATTAAAGACTTTTATTGTTCACACATGTGCATTAAATCTGGACGATCGGAAATTCCCAAATATAGCCCCTTACCAAATCGTATAATTGTGAAATTGGCATGGAAATCTGGCAAACTGCAGCCTTATAACTCAATTCCAAGGTTGCAGTAACGTTTGCATCCATACTCAGGACTGAAATGATGGAGCTGAAGCTTCAACTTCCATTTACAATAAGAATGTAAGGTCCTTACAAAAGTCAATTAGATTGATATGCTTATCTTCTATAATATGATTATGATTTGCAAGTTAAGGCTAAGTAAACATATCGGGTATATAATTATCTTAAAAACTATATTAACAGTATGAAGGATCAATAATGTCAAAGTATAAAAGAGTCTAATAAATGCCTAAGTCAATATTCTTTGACAGAATACATTATCTTATTATAACATGTGATTAATCTAAATAGAAATATTTCAAATTAATGTGAATAGGTCTAAAGGCTCTAGATGCTAGCAGAGCTATTTGTATCGACAATATTGAGTTTGAACATCCAGATGAGCCCTATTCCTATAGTAATGGTAAAGAGGTTATTGAAAAATTGAGGATATTTTAGAGGCGTATTGGAAGTAATATATGCGCTCAGCTGAAACTGTGGCAGCATTATCAGTTTTAAGATCTAACCAAAAAAAGTACTTTTCACAAAATTGGTCCCAATACGAATCCCTGCGGAACTCCCATTAGCATTCACTTATCGAAATATCTTTTGGGCATATTTAATAGGTAGTCTGTGGTTTCCACTTTATTCCTCTGTCTTGTATATCTATACATACAGTGCAGCCTCATCAGAAACTATTTATAATTGCTGTATATAAAAGCCTTTCATTCACCTGTTACCTAAGACGACACAGATGTCCGATTCTCATTGTGGAAACTCTCCGAATGGGTTTTTTATCCCCCATTCGGAAACCAATTTAACAACAATGGTACATTCACCAAATTGACAAAGCGACCCGACCATATACCCGATCTCATCTCCATTCACCATTTTTTCATATAATTAAAAGATGATTCTTCGAACCTAAAAGGTAAGACACCTGATCAATTTTCGGCACCTGTACAAAAGCTCGAGTTGTTTTTTGGGCTCTTCACTTAATATTCCAACCAGAGTGTAGACTCAGTGGCGTAGTTGAAAATGGGATAACAATGCCCCTTAACTTTAATAACAATAAGAAGAGTATAAACTTAACAATGATGACTAAAGTTACGCATTGTTCATCATCGCAACACAACAGTCAAACATCATCTGGCACCACCACATAGGATTAAATATTTCGTAACTGCGAATATAAACAAGGCGCTCTTAAATCAGACTTCACATTTGTCATAATCTTCTTTCTTCGCAATGGAAAAGCCTTAGAATTTTTTATCGGCATATCCAAATTATAGCTGGTTAATTCTGTCAGATTCTTAATTCCAGTTTATATTTCATCGTGATTCAATATGCGTGTCAGGCTTGTTTGGTGTGCGGTTATTCTATACCTCTGCAGCTGTCTAAAATGTTTGGAATTATGTCTTTAGTATTCGATAGTTACGCCACTGGAAAATTCATTCTTTGCTATGTTATTAAAACTTTTTATACTTCAATTTCCTGTCGATCTCGTATGTGATCAGTATCGATGACATGCCCGACTTGTATTTTAGTGGGGACACTGTTTCTTTTATTCATTACAACGAACCGAATTCAATCTTTCAACGGTCTATCAAATCGGTAGTGGAATTTTAATGGGAAAAGTTTTTCCGATTGTGTCATGCTTAAAATCTGTATGCCTACAATGATAATTTTATTATAAATATAACCCACCGTTATATAATTATGATCAAAAGGTGTAAACTAAAAAAAAATAGCTTTAAGCACCCAAAAGAAGAACGCAATTTAATACAACAGCAAACAGCACTAAAACAAGATAAATAATTTTTAAGAATTGTGGACATTTCCTTGCTATTGAAGAGAATATTGGTATTTGGAAATAATTATCACCTTTTTAGTGTGGTTTGCTTTTAAAGTGTTTTTTTTATTCTTGAAATATGATTCATTTTTAATTTTTGTACCCAGAAGACTAGATTTTGAAGTCGGAAAGTACATGGAAGTCAATTCTTCGTCAAAATTCTTTAAGTCACACTATAAAACAAATTTTAAAATTATTTAAAATTATCATTAAATAAATTATAATAAATAAATAAATTATAATAATTATTGATATTGAACACCCAATACTTTTATCAAAATGATATTGATTTTTTCGTTAACCATTTTATTCTTATATTAAGAATTATTGTTTACTTTACACATCGATTAACTATAAAAGCGTGTTATTTAATTTTTTAAACTATCATAACTTCATTGATAAATTGATCCTTGTAATATGATATTTAGTGTCGAAATTACTGGGCCCGCTCTTCAATGGATCATAACTAACTGGTGTGAAGGGTTTTCTCTCCGTTAACGGCACCCCGGATGAGTCCAATATCGATATATTTCAAAGATTCTGTCTCTGTATCTGTATATATACACGTCAAACTAACAAAAGTGTGTTAAGAAGACATTTTAAATGTCATTCGTACATTTGGAGTGGGTGAAAATAGTTTCCCAAAATTCCGTTTCAAGCATACATTCAAGCTAATAAAAGCGTGTTAAAAATGCTGTCCTACCACACACGTCGACGTTATGTCGTTTTTAATCGCACATTCTTCTTCAACGATCAAAACAGTTCTATATAAACGAAGTCTCTGAGCCCCTTAATGTACCTGCCCAGAATGCTGGAGGTTGCGGGTTCAATCCCCGTCGCTGTCAAAAAATAATAATTTTTGTAGCTACGAATTCAATATGTCTTACGGATGTTGAATCCTATACAAAAATATTCCATAAGGAAAATCCGTACTCGCAGGAATTTAGTTGAATCCTGCAACTGATCGTCTGTCGGGAGCGGAACGCAGGCTGATTGTCTGCTATACGTGAATATGTGTGTACGTATAGTGAGTGGCATTCAGCATTCGAAGCCCGGGGCATTGTCCACTACCCAACCAGTTTGGTAGGTCTCGTTGTGCTTCTTCTCCTGCTGCCTGTCGATGGTGCCCGCAGTTGGTACTGCTCTGCCGCCGGACATCTGGTCTCGCTTCTTTACCATCTATTCCGAATAGCGTTGAGAACTAGATATACTTTTCAGAATGAATAATCCGACTTTAGCCTTGTTTATTATGGTGTGTACATGGTGGCCAAGATAACCCTAACTCTGAATGAATGGGTGTGCAACAAGATGGGCTGACGCTGTACTTATCAAGCTGGTATCACTTTGGATATAAATATTTGAATCAGATTTTGGAACTACTGGTAGACCTTGCATCTCTTATTATTTAGGAATTTACCAAAATTAAAGGAAAAATCAAAATTTACCTGTGAAATACAGAAAGTTCTTTTGTAAGTATTTATTATTCTTATTCAGGTAGAATTCAAAGTATAATTTGCAGCCTGACAAGTCGGGCGCGTCTATATATACTATACCGACTTGGTATTGATATTGGTAATAATACCGTTTGGTTAAAATCGCTTGAGCGATGGACTGGGAAAGCATAACAGATATATCACGCGTTTTTATATGGATACATAGCTTCAGTATAACTCTGCTGCCACTGGATCGACATCTCCAAAAGTATGAAGGACTATCAAGGTCAGAATTTCATAGAACACCTGATTTGTTTTCAGATCAATTGGCGTGGGAAGTAAGAATATTAAATACAAAAGATGACTGCATACAAACTCGCATTTAAAATCTTTGACTTCTTTTCAAAATTACGACAGGCACTCTTCCAATTGAGCTACGCAGACACGCCTCTCAGACTGAGTGCTGATGCTAAGTAGACTTTCTCGAAAAGCATTTTTCTTCACAAATCCAAATCAAGCACATTGTTCGCATTTTGAGTGAAAGCGCCAGTGTTTTAGAACAATAAAGCTCTTTGAACACGTTCCACTAAATGGTGTCTGCATGTCACATCATAATATCTACTATGGAGGCAAAGTCTGCCACAGTGGTTTGATTAAGTGGATGCTCTCCATTATGCATCAGACCTGCTATAGACATTCATGTTTCGTCCTCAGTCTAGACTCGTCAGTATATGTGTACTAAGATATCGCAACGAGTTCTGGAGCAGACAAAGGCTGAGCAGTGTTTGAAAAAAGGACAGATTACTGAATCACCATTTTTAATAATTAACTAATTTCATTCGCAATTAAATGAGCCTCAGGTAATCATTCATCTGGGAGCGGAACTGTTTTATAACATGCCACAAGTGAGCACGCATTAGAAGGCTCGTACACGCATTCTAACATTGGTTTTTCATCTTCTGTTTTCTCTTACACATTGATTCTACATGCTAAAGGAAATTCTGCCGGTACTCGTTGTTTATTTCAGATATGATCAACAACCGGTGCTTGTTATTGGCATCAGTGTCATCGGATCCTTGTCCGTTCTTCTTCTCCGCAGCCACACGTACACTCGGGGGTGCCGGGGGCATGTGAGAGGCATTCTACCATACACGACACGACTGATCACGCACATTCCCGGCACGCACACTCGCACATACACTCTCCGCCGTATTCTGCATACCTTCGCTCCTCTTCTGCATACGGCCAGCGAGGAATGTGGTCGACGGTAGCCGCCGACAACTACCGTTTAATGGGCGTGAGCTGTCCATCGGCATGCCCTTAGGTCAACTGGTCGCTCACTGTTTTTAACAGCCATGACCTATCTAGTGTATATTTAGCACAACCGATTGAGGCTTTTGTCGCGTTTTAGCTTCAACCAGAGAATAAGTACCTACTCAAATTGACCTTAAAACGCTGCAGATTGAGGCAGCCCATTCAACAAAGCTGTGGTCTCCAAGAGGATGACTTTTGGAAGAGGCTTGTTCGTTTTTTTTACAGATAGCCTCACGCTAAGACAAAAAGCCTATCGCGCTTCATAAGCGCTGCGAAAGGACACATGATTATTCATATTGACCTCAAAATTATGTAGATTATAACTGTCGGGGACCTCATTCCAAAACGTCAGAACGATTTTTGGTAGAGGCTCATTGAGGCCTTGTAAGCTCGAACTGATGAAGATGCGCCTGTCTGTGCTGTACTAGCGACTCTTAATATTTGCTAGACAATAAACTGTAGAGGTCTTTTGTGAGGTCAGGTGCATCCCCTAGACGCATTGGCTCTTTTCTGGATTGTGTCCAGGTGCTTTAAGCAGTGCTTCGGATCGCATCATTCAGCGATGGTCTGAGCCGGGCATAGTAGAGCAACTGTAGCTACTCCGGACAATACAAATTCCTGGAGCGAAATAGATTGCTTAGCTTCTGGGATGCCGACCTAGCGAGGATAGCAACATGATCGTTCCATGATATGTTTTTGTCGATGTTAATTCCCAAAAGCTTGATGGAGGATTATATATGGAATGGGTATTTCTCCATCTCCACGGCTGGTAGTCCCTCCAAACATTTTTCGAAATAATAGTAGTGTCAAAATGTCATCAAAATCTGAATGGTACTATCCAAGTTAGGTCAAGGTTAGGGGACAGACAGACAGACCAACGGAAATGAGTAACATGGGTTCCATTGAAATTTCTCGCGATTACAACACCTCCTAGACCATTGGCGTGAGAAGTCACAATTGAAATTGTTATCTGGAGAGGAACTTTAGGATTTGGTGATGATATTTCAGCTATGTGTAACTGTAAAATATATATAAAATATGTTTCTATTTTTTTTCTCTCAACTGCCTACCAGAAGCCGAGTTTTCGAGATGTGCAACACGACAAAAGGGTAAAAGATAGATACCAAGAACGATAAGGATTCAAGACCAGACGGTACATTGAATGATCTACAGTTGTTGTATAAGCGATGATAATGAGCTTGTCATTAGCGTGAAGCAGCTGGCTGCAAGAATATATTATAATAATCAGTGGAAAAGTTTCTCCGCAGGCTCGCATTGGAAAACAGTTTTTATCACAAGACAAGGATTCTGAATGGCATTAACTTTATAGATCTATTAGAACTATTTTCATAGATTCATTCAACAGATTGGCTTTAGCAATGCTGATATGCTTGAAGTAGAACTTATGTCGCAATCCACAAGCGTCGCGCACGGTGGCGCTGCCTATTGGAATCTTACGAAGTCAAGGTCTTAACACAACTGTCTAAGATGCCAATGGGCAGAGCCACCGTGCGCGATGGGTGGATATAAGTGTTGATGTTGCAACCACACCCTTTAATGGATGACTTATATATCACCCAATTGCTGCCTATAGCTAGACCGCCTGGCTATACTGACGAGTCTAGGCTAAAGACGAAACATGATGTCTATAGCAGGTGTTATCTATAGTGGAGAACATACACTAATGGCTCATGTGCCTTATGTTTAAGATTATTCTTTATTAGTCGGCTAGTAATATAACCTTGATTAAAATACAAACAATGGAATGGGAGGATGATTACAGAATAAAATACAATTCCACAATTCCAATATCTCCTCGCCTATTGTCGTGGGAATCAATAAAATGGACCTCAATGGTCAATACCTACCACTATCAGTGAATAGCTCGAAAACAATACTTCCAAGATTTCTCAAGAGGTGTGGGGTGTGTTGTATTTTGCACTAATTCAAGAACAGAAATGATACGAGAAACGTTTCTCTTGAAGAAGATTAAAGTAATAATTTTAAATTACCATACCTACACCCATCTTAACTGGAACCAACAGCTTACATGAGTAAAGAAAATGACAAAGTATTTCTTATTGTACTTACGTTCAAAATCGAAACCTGCCATAATACATATTTTTTGGAGCACCAAGCCATTGTTGTTATAACATTTGATATGTTTTGCTTGGTTGAGGAAATAACTCCTAACTAGTCATTGCTAAAAGCAAAAAACTTGGAAAAGTTCTATTCATTCAAAAAGCTTTGTCCTTTCCTAGACAGCAACCTCGTGAATATTAGATCATTTATATTTCATTCACTATTCAAATAACATGAAGAAGCCGATTTGCAATATTACACAGGATGATTTTTTAGGTTATGTCAACAAATGGAGTCCGCAATCTGGAGCCGGTTTGATTCTAGAAGCGAAAAAATTCATTAGTAATTCCGATTTTATATTCTAGTTCTTAGGAAATTTCCATTTATCTTTTCATATACCAGTTTTGATTAAATATTCATATCGTGAAAAGACGTGAAATAGAAGTCAACTGGGTGCAGTGGCGGTACTGCAAGGCTCAGGGTATTCCATGTATTGTGATGGGTTTAATGTACGTAAATGTAATTTTCTTAAGGATAAACTTTCACAAAGATAGGAAGCGTATCCAGAAGTGCTGTGAGAATACATAATATATACAGCTCCTCTTTCTGTACTATTAACTCCTGGTGTTATCATGCGAGACAGCAAGATTGAACATATGTTATGGTAATATCTATAGAATAGAAACAGGTCTGCCACCCTTCTTCGATGTTCTGGGATAAAATTGTGTAATTCGTACACATGGTTAGACAGGTTTCTTAGTGACGTGTTTCGCTTTGGTTTTTAAAGCATTGAAGCATTATTAGTAAGAATGTATAAACTGTTTTGTTCAATAGTACCGGTTTTTGTTGAATTGATTCATATCTGGCAATATAATTTAAATCAAGAGACTATTAAACAACGTTATCTCGTTGGAACTTTTACGCATTTTGGAATAGATATTGGAACGAATTTTATGAGGTCTTAACGACTTTAAAATTGTGCTGAAACAAGAATTTTGTACATAATGAATTATGTACATGTAAACTATGGTAAGTATGTAGGTTACCGCTAATTACTTATAAAATATCATAAAATCAGCTGCAATTGCGAATTCATGAAAATTCCAACAATATACTGTTGTTCAATAGGTTTTTAATTTTCGAAATAATTTTCTTTGTTTTTAAATAATTTTCTAGAAATGGCATTATTGTTAATTAAGCATGAAAAAATCGTTAATTACTGAACATGAACCAGTTTTGCTGAAGTTTTTTGTACATTATCGAAATAACATGGACACACACCTTCAACAATAATTGGCCTTCTATGTGCAGTTTTTTTAAATAATGGAAAAATGTGTTTATAAATCATTTGAGGGTATTTGGAAGTTCACAATGGCGCTTAGCAACTTCAATCACTACTCTTTTCCATCAAATTTGAAAAGGAACAACTTTATCCATGCATAATTTATACTAAAAGGTTTGGGTATATTGAACGGAATAGGAAAAAAAAATACTATTTTGTTTCACTAATTGTTAATTATAGAATCATTAATTTGTAAGCAAATTTAGGGCCTTCAGCTACACCCTAAATCGAAGAGATTCCGACGGTAATCTATCGACTTCTGGAGTGTGGATGGATTCATTTTTCAAACTATTTTCCTTCTTGTCGTCTAGACTGCTACGCCACTGAACAGCAGCAAACCTAGTGTGTATGTACTCGTAGCTGCGTATTAATTATGATCATGATTTACGGATATATGGACAATGACAAATCATAATCAGTGTGAAGTAATGAGAAACTTAGGCTTTGTTATTGGACTTCGCAGTTTTTTCCTTTCTACTTTATTTGATATATGAGTTAATGAAAAGTATGCATGCGAACAAAGGAATTAAATAAATTATTATTCATATGAGAAGCTTTTCAACGACTGTAGGCTTTTTGCGATGATCACTTCGCAAGAAATGTAGTTAAAATCGAATACCTTGGTGCCTGATCAATGGCGAAACTCTTGGTATTCACAGCTACTTCACTCGAGATAAATCTTGAAGTGTAATAGCGTTGAAGTTAAAACTTGAATTCTACGTAGTATCGGAAATATTGCATATTGTTTGTAAGGCAATTCCGATGAAGTAATTTTCTAGTCTTTAGTTTACGTCGTGTCTGTACTACAAATTTTACGTTTATCAGGGTTGTACTTTCAGTTTCCACCCTGAGTTAACGATATGGATACCACACCCAAGTAGAGCCTTACAAGTCCTAGTTCATAGTACACGTTTGAGGCTTCCTTATAGAAGGAAACGAGATGTAGCGACAGAAAAAATCGGTGTCTTTCAAACAGTTAATATTGCATATCTGTGTTTGTTTCTTGTTTATTTTATACTGATCACTGAATTTACAAGTTGTTTGGTAAACTTATTGCTCAGGATTTTTGAGACTACTGACACTGCCTGTATGTTTAGGAGGATCTATACCAACTTTTTTCACTCTTATTTCATCGAAAGGATTTCCCCTACATTTTTGGTATACGATCAGTATGACCTCCACGATTTATAAAACATTCTTATTCCATAAAAAGTCGAACAATTATTTAGAGGATCTACTTGTAATATAGTTAGAATGGCTATGGAATACTATACCATTATAACAAGCACGCTACACAGTTTCCAGTTGAATCAAGTCACAGCAAACAGCTGAAAAATTAACAAATGCATTAAAGTTAAAGCCGCCTTAGAGTAGTAACCAAAACATAAGGGAATCCTTTAATCCGGAAAATCCAAGAAATCAAATCTGGGATGCCAAGTGACAGTAGACAAACCTGTTTGTATAGAGCCAGTGACTCTCGACCCTACATCATCGCGGATTTAAATAAGAATTACATAGGCATTTAGCACTCCAAACTATGCCCGGAAAATGAATATCCAAGATCTAGTTCTTCACTGTTTGACGTCTGAGGACTGACTGACTGCTGTCACTGCAAGTTCCTCTGACCTTGTCTACAGTCTAGAACATCGAAGAAGTATGGGTCGTCTGTCCCTATTTTATAGAAAGAATGAAACTGGCTACGTCTCAAAAATCCAATAAATCTGATCTTAAATGTTAAGCGACATTAGACAAATCTGAGGTAGCTCAGAAACGAGATCTCGCTCTAGCAAGTTCCAGCGACCATAGACATGTATTCCTCAGAAGCGCGATAGGCATTCTGCCTTTGTGAGAGGTTATCTACGAATCAAACTGGCTACCTCTCAAAAAATCCAATAAATATGATCCGAAATGTTAAGCGACATTAGACAAACCTGTGGTAACTCAGAAACGAGGTCTCGCTCTAACAAGTTCCAGCAACCTAGTCCAGACTGGCTACATCTCAGCACCTCAACACTGCCCACTATCACAGCACTCGCACGATTAGATTTAACACGGAATCTTTGGAGCAAGGCTCGCGTCCAACTGGCCTGCTAGATTCCCAGTCTGCTGGTCGTCAGCCGCTAATACACCCGAAACAAATGAACCTAAATTAGGAAACAACCTACGCCTACACTATGCACTAGCCAGCCGCGAGAGACGCTTTATTACACGAGCGTATTCGGGATATTAAGGGAAACACACACGGCACACACTTGTAGCTGGAGCTGAGCAATTTAGCTGCGGTTGCAGTTGGCACGAAAAGACTGACTGGATGTCTGGTGGCGGCGGGGAAGGCGACATTGTGCCGGCCTCGCGGTTATCGCCGAGCTGGCTAGACTGGTAGAAAGGATTCCGCGATCAGCCAGAAGACTTAGCATATAGGAATAATGGCTCAACGACACTTTATAATCGTTTGAATACATGATGCCTTCAGTTGGTGACATTCTGTATTAGTTTTATATTATATATGATATGTTTCAGCTTGACAATTACTTTCTTGTTTTCTCCGCAAGGTGGAAACTGATACATAATTCGTATTTAGAAATCCTGAAAAAATGGCCCAGTGCGGGATTCGAACCACACATCTTCCGATTGCCGGTCGGACGCTCTAACCAACTGAACTGAATAGCTGCCCAGTTAGTTCAGTTGGTTGGAGCGTCCGACCGGCAATCGGAAGATGTATGATTCGAATCCCGCACTAGACCAATTTTTCTGGATTTAAAAATGCGAGTTATGTATCATATTTCAGCTTGCCAATAAAAGTACATGAAAATCAACAGGTTTTCTGCTCCAGCTTTTTTTTAAAATTAACAATTGACGAATACAAACAGCGGCACAGTACTCGTTTTTAGGTACTGCAATAAATGATCAGTAGTTGTATCGAAGGAGCAGCTGCCCAGTTAGTTCAGTTGGTTAGAGCGTCCGATCGGCAATCGGAAGATGTGTGTTATAGCATAACGAAACCATGCCACTAATTTTCATCTGTCTGTCAGTCGGTCTGTCTGTGTATGTGAAATCAAAAAATTAAATAAAATGCAAAAAGCTCAAACGTCGTTTTTTGGAAGCCCCTGATTATTGGTGTACCGTTCAAGCGATTTTGAACGGTCTGATTAGATTGATGATTGATATAATTTAGATAGACGCTCCCGGGTTTTGTCAGATTACCAGGTTCAATAAACGCCCTAGTCCCACTTTCTATGTGAATAGGTATAACAAATAATTATTAAAGTGATATACTGGTACTTAAACGTTGGCGTCACGTAGATCGACTCTGTATTTCACGTAAATATTCTTCACTTGAGAATCTTGGGAATGTAGAATATTACCAAATTAGTTTTTTAATATCCTTCAAAATTTAATTGCAATTACCCAAAACCCATTTCGGTAAACTGATTCCATTGACCTTGAAGTACAGGTAAAACCTACAAGACGCCATTTTTTATGTTAATTGTTCGAAATATTATATTTTTCGTAAATCCGGTCATAAATCAGATCTTCATTGAATCGCTTTTCTCACTTATTATATAGAGCGAGAAATATAAATGGAAACAATCCATTACAAGGCACGATGGAATCTATTCGCGTCATATCCTGTCCCACCGAAGTGGAATGCCCAATTTAGCGTGTCGCATTCCTTTCTCAAAGGTATCTTTCTTTTTCAATGCTACTCAAATAACACCCTCTTAATAATTTGTTGGCCACTTATCCCAATTACCTACCTGAAAAGGTACCACTCAGCTTTTATGACTCATGTCCGCTTCTTTGTTTAGATCGCGCACTGTGTGACCCGGCAGATCCTTTATTAATGGGACTGAGGCATTTTTTCAACCTTGTTAGGTTTCTAAAGCAAATTAGTTGTTCAAGAGCACAGATAACGTAGGTCACGTAGGTCAAGTTTTTGGATACAGAGAAACTACAAGGTTTTTTTAAAAACTCTATTCTGTTTTTTCAACATATTCTTCCCCTACCTCAATACATTCAGGCATTGGGTAAAACCACTTGTCAAATTCTTGTGACCAACGTTCTTTAGAAAGGTTGCTAATTTCCTCCTCAAATGCAGCGATTGCCTCTTCATCGGTGGAAAAACGGAAACCTCGTAACTTTGCTTTGATCTTAGGGCATAAGAAGAAGTCGCACCGAGCTGGGCCGGAGAATAGGGTGGGTGAGGTTACAGTTTGACACCCTGTTCAGCAAAAAAATCGAGTGTTTTAGCAGCGCTGTGGGCGGGTGCGATGTCATGGTGCCACTGAATACCCCGTCTTTGGACGGCTCTTGCATATGTTCTTGGAAGGCTACAGGAACACATTTGGTTATATACCATTCGGAAGTAACTGTCCTTTGGGTTTCCAAGGCTACCGTTGTGATGTATCCACTTTTATTAAAAAAAAGATGCGATCGTTTTTTTTCTAACACTCTTGGAACGACGAATTTTCGTTGGAGGCTGCTCACTTTCAAAGCACCAAACTAATGACTGCTGTTTAGTCTTGGATCATAATGATTTAACTATGTTTCGTCTCCGGTTACGATATTAAAAGTGTTTTTACTGTGCCAATTAGCAAATTTTTCAAGCATAAACTTAGCCTAATCAACTCTTATTGGTTTTGCTCACTGGTCAACAAATGTGGCACCAATCTGGAACACCGCTTCCTTAGGCAAGGGTGATCAAGAATGATTGTTCGGACCGCTGCCGATCCAATCCCCAGAGAAGCCTCAATCTCGATGTAGGTTATATGTTGATCTTTTTTTACCCTATTTTGCACAGCTTCTACACAGTTTCCGGAGAAACAACAGTAGGCGGTCGATTTGTGCGAGGTTCATCATCGAGTGAGACCCGGCCCCTTTTCAACTCAGCAAACCAATTAAAAACTGTAGCCCTAGAAGTGGTAGAGTCCCCAAAGCAACTCACTAAACTTTCGTGACATTCCGCTTGTTTTAGTCGCTTTTTATAGTCATACAAGGTCATGGCTCGAAAATCGCGACTACCCGGTTCCAATTTCACGCCGAAATTCGGCCAACACTTAAATGCATCTGAGACCGTGGCAAGGCAACTACTGAACGATTCAAACGCTGCCCTTGCGTGTAATCACTTACAACTTTAGACAAAATAGCTGCGTGTTTAAACTTGTTCAAACTTGTATATATTAGGAATATCTAAAGACTTTCAGCGTGACCCTCGTATATATATTTTATTTCATTTTCCTATAATGTCAAAGAATCAACTGTTCCACTTGCTGTGTATCTTCTCCTACTTAATTATACTACTATTGAGATATTCCTTTCTGTTGCCTCAACTGCCTCAACGAAGGTATTCCAAAAAATTGTGAAAGAGTACGCAAACTTCATACCCTGCTAACTCCCAGACAAATGTCTGGATACGCCCTTGAATGTATAATTTGATCACTTCCGGTAAAAAAATCTTTTAGCTGAATTTGTGATTAATTAATGAAACCTTTCAATGAATTCGACTTAGAAGTGGCGTAAAGGGAGCTTATTAAGAATAAATTGTACCGCTTACCGAAAAATCTCGAAGCTTTACGCATGTGTCTCGTAAATTCACAATCAAATACAAATTGGTTAGTTGACAGATGATTTATTAATTTTTGAACTCAAAAAATATATTAATAATTATTGAGTGTTCTAAGTGCCCCCTTCTGAATCTTGTCAATCTTCACTTTCTTCTCTTATACTGCATCATTCTTTGGCATTCGGTGGCGTAGATACCCCAAAGTAAAAAATCTAGAGGTGTAAGATCAGGAGATCTAGGTGGCCGTTCTATACTCTATTTTCAAGCATGCAGACTGCTAGATGAACATTTCACATTGACAGTTAACAGTTAAGTTTGAGAGTAAACAAGATGTTTCTGAGACAGCAACCTTTTTGTGACGTGATTGAAAGGAAAATTCGTGTCTTTGGTTGGGTCTAAAATGACAAAATATCACTTCTCACATGTTAATATATCGAAAACAATCAAATTGAGAAGTAAAGTGCTTAAAAGTTTTCGTTATCTCTATGATTATAAATATTAAATGTATGCTTTCCACTATACATCAGACCTATTATAGACATGCATGTTTCGTCTTTAGCCTAGACTGTTCAGTATAGACAGTTGCCGACGTAAATTACAATTATAACAATCAAGTGATCGAATTTTATGGGAAGTACATGGTTAACTTAATTGAACAATTTATTATAGGGCGTTTTCTTATAATTTTTCTATTTATTAGTGAAACTTTGCTCACGAATTGTAGTGGAATCCGATAAAAATCTGTCACGGTCAAGCTGGTTTGTTAATAAAAAATCATAAAAATACGTACTTATAACGCGCAACTCAATTGGACGCTCACGTCGCCCATTCCAGAATTAATTTTTCCAAAAAACAGCCCATAAATTCTCCAAGCGGCTAAATAAAAAATCAACCACCAGTGATAAGATCTAAACGACATTTTAAGACCCATACACACGAAAATATCCAACTGACCACCAGTTATTGCCGCTAAAAACAATTCTAATAAAACTACAAATTTTATGACAGAATAAAACTTTATCAAGCCTTCTCAGGCGCGTCGTTATAAACAATGTTTCAGGTGGGTATCGTCAGACCAGTCGTTAGCCAATCACATTCCTTGCTACTTCTTTATAAACGTCCCAGAATATTCAATCAACTGAGCGATTCTTTGGGAATTGTGAGGTCACACCGACTTCAGGTATTCTCATTATTACATTTGCATAACTTTGATGCAAAAGAACTGATGAGGGACGAAGACAAAGAACAATAAATTAGAGGAGAGAAACGCTTATCTAAACTACATGGCAGTCGATGAAATTATTGTTTGCTGATTCTAAGTGTAGATTGAACGGCCTAGAAACTGGGGGCTCTCTTTTGCTCTAGGAAATTATATTCTCCAGAACAGCTACTGTTACTATACAAGGCCCAGATCAGACCAACTGCTTGCATGTGTGGGGATGGACTCCAAAGCACTCTCTGAAGCCTCTAGATACAATCCAGAGACGAGCAATATGTCTAGTGGACGCGCCTGACTTCACAAACGACCTCAACAGTCTGGAACATCGAGGAAGAGAGGCTGACCTGTTCCCATTCTATAGATATTATCATGACTGATGTTTGAACTAGCTGTCTCACATAATAACACCAAGAGTGGCCAGTACAGCGAGGTCTAGAGGAGCTCAACCAGAGCAACCTCATCGGTTCGAATTTACAACGTCTCCAACAAGTCGTTCTTCTGGAGAACCTCGGCGTTGTGGAATGAGCAGCATCTAAGATAAATGTATACAATCTCACATCTACAGAATATTAATATCAAGAAACATTGCATTTAACTAATGTAAATGAAAGCGCAGTCACTTCTATAAAATGAATTAATATTTATAACAATAAGATGTATGTCCCAGGTAATCGAAAGTACAGCTAAGGAGTTTAATCACCCGTGTTGCATTTTATTTCGGAAGGAAAATCTTCACTCTCTTCATAGTCGAAAATGACCTCTCAAATGTAGCAGTGGTCACTTGAGGGTGAATAAAATGGTCAGTAGATGATGGATGATTGGAGAAAAGTGTTTGTTACATACTTCAAGGAACCTGAGTGTTCCGAGGTTTCAGAGCCGGTCTAATAGTTTGCGGGGTTGTAAGCAAAAATAAATAAGGGACCAAGAAAAATAACTCTTATTCACTCATAATAACAGAAAATTCAAAATTAACGAAACTATGTTAAGAGAAACCAAAAAAAACACACTTTCATATTTTGATATGATTTAAGGTTGCATGCTTTTTTCGCAGCAAAATCGTTTATAAATTGTGAAAAACCCTTTCCATTACAAATGCTTTTTTCAATTGAAATTAACGATAGCCCAACTAGTCTCTGTTGCGATATAGTCGAGCCTAGGTAATTTTTAATTAGTTTTAATTTGATTGAAATTATTTTAGGTTCTGCGTCGGCACGCGTCTCTAAGGTAATTATTTCCTTATCGTGAAAAAATCACGCAAACGTGGGGCTGGCCTAACCGCGGGGCTATGTGCAGTGCACACTTTGCCTCCCATACGAGTATATCCGGCTCTGCGAGGTTTGTTTCTATAGAAACTTGATTGCACCACATATAGTATTCACCTTGGAGAGCAGACACTGAATATTTCTCATCAAAAAATATAGATAAGGCTTGTAGTCAATAGCTTTATCAGGTGATGCAAACCCTAGTAGTAGGGCTTGAAATGCTGACAATACTGTCGTTGGAGTATCAGCTGGTCGGTGCATGGTAAAAAAATAGCGACTCTGAAGTGAGCGGCATTATATAATCATAAAATGTTTCGGGGGGTGTCCGGACCCCCTGGACCCCCTAAATACGTGCCTGCTGCCTGTATTACCTTCTCGTATGATAATTTGATAATATTTCATCGACAACTCAGAGTGATGACTGGTCGTCAGCTTTGGTGGTCTATATTCCCTTAGAGTAATTGTAAAGTTGTGTTCAGTCCAAGGTAGATAAATCGCGTCCTAATAGGCAACGCCGACACGTCGGTAGGGCTGTCAAAATTGACGAGGGATGTGATTCGTGTAGGTACCACCTGAGGACAGCTCTGCTTTGTTTTAGGCCGACTGGATGCCGGCCACCGGACCACAGGTGGGGCATTTTTTCCCGACGTCACGCGTTCCTGGAACCGATGTAGATTGACTTATGGTTAGCTTGTTTGTACAGGATTACGATCAAAATGATATGCGCTTCGCTGTAGATCAGCTTCTCAGATACAGAAACGTCAAATATATTTCAATCAGTGGATAAAGGCGTCTAATAGTTATTGGTAGTTAGTACGTGACGGAAGGGTGTTGGTATTTGGCTTAGAATTTAAGTTTGTTTGAAAAGTTGGGAATGTAAACGTATCACAAGGTGGAATTGTTAGGGAAATAGTTTTTCTGGAGAACATAAACATATCACAAGACCCAAAAGCCATTGCAAGCTCTTCAACTCGCTGAGTGGAGGTGTCTTCCTGCAATTAGTGCAATGTTTTCAGCAGTGAATTGTAAGGCAGCCCTATATTTTCTTACAGGTTACTAGAAAAGTTCCCGAGTAAGCTAATAGTCTAGCAGCTAATAATCATTTTCTGTACTCATTTTCCCAGTCAGCAAAGATTGATAGACTCATTCAGGTAGTAATTTTACCCAAACTTCATATATATGTGGGGTGGAGGTTCCAATGGGGTGAAGCGTAGAATATTTTTGAATATAATATATATATCACGGTTTTCAGTGATAAAAAAAGTCTGGGATATTGTTTGAGGATGTGTAGAGATCTGGTTGGTGGAAAAATCATAAAAAAAATAAATACCATTCCCCATATTTTCGCAGCCTTGCAAATTTGATAGATATGTACGTCAGACTATGATTTTCATAAATTTCATGATATACTTTATTGGATACAAAATATGTATAACTGGAAAACTAAATGACTTGATTTATTTTTCTCTTTCATATTCATCAAAAAATTTCGGTTATATTCAAATATTGTTGTTTTGTGTCACTAAGATAACAAACTAATTTATATACTCCGACTGAAAAATGAGTAACAATAATATCTTTCGGACTATGATATCTTATTTCCGGAAAACCTGGATATGTAGCAAGGTAGGTTTATTCTTATATATAATAACCAGTTAGCTTATAAATAATTTGCAATTAAGTAATAGCAAATACAATTCCATATATTTGACTATTCATATGCGCTTTGAAGAAAAATGTGTGAGCAATCATCTATGTCTAACAAGTATAGGGAATACAGGGGTTAAAGTTTCTGGATGAAGTAACGTCTTTTTCCGACGCCAGAAAAAAAATTAGATCTCTTCATAAACCCAATCTCAATCCTCCCATTCCAGTACCCCAATTATTTTGGAAGATTAATAGGGACCTCAGAAACGTCCAAAAGAATTTGAATGTTTTTAATTTTTGTTTCGTTTTTTGACGCTAATTCACTGTACATATGACAATGAGAATCCAGATGGCGCAAATAAGTCCATCAATCAATCAAACAGAAAATGAATAAATACCTTGTACAATGATGATTAATATGTATATATGCTTATTTTACTTCAAACTGGTCTGTGTGTACATTATGCATATGTTGTTTGAAACTTGTAGACAAGGTGGATTTATCAAAAGTTTGATTTCGGACTTCCATTGTCTATAAAATTTTGAGTATCACGACGTTTCGATTGAAGATAGCACATCAATCGAAACGTCGTGATACTCAAAATTTTATAGACAATGGAAGTCCGAAATCAAACTTTTGGTTATGCATATGTGTTTTTTTCAACTTGTCATTATTCAAATTTGATTCATCCAATATTATAATTCTATGACCAGACAGGACGAATGAACATTTGAACTCAACTCAACCTTTCTTGTTCCCCCAAAACTTATCTGGACACTAGAAAAAAAGTCGGTCATCAAAAACCAAAAGCACACATCAGCCATCAGGTTTAGATATTTGCAATACCACGAAAAAGATTTAATTAATATTCGTTGGTTCCAAGCAACAAACACAAACTTATGATCCCATTGTCTTCAGATGTGTCCAAATACAATGCAGATGATTTTATCTGGGGGAACCCTGGTACCACATCCACATCCAAATTACCATAATATCTAAACATTAAAAACAAAAAAAAACTGCCGTGCTCCTATTGGCTATCGTACAGAAATGGCGTACATTGTTCCGGCTAATGAAATGCTGAGTTTTTTGTCTTCCGCCGAAAAAAGGCTGGGTTTTGCTTTCGGCTCGGACCTTGGACCACCCTCATTGATGTGACAGCCTTCACACATAAACCATTTAGGAGTCGTTATACCTATATGGCGATTAGATTATACCTCGCGGGCTATTATTGATGGAGATATGTAAGTGACAGGTACTGTATAAATACGTATATCTACATCGATCCATGGCTCGTTCACACAGATGTTCATCATAGTTCGGTGTTTAAAGGTTTCGAGGAGAATGGAAAATTCTGGGAAGGATGAAATTGGTCAATGAGCTAAACAATAGTGTGCAGAATGAAAAGATATTGTTTTTTTTTGGAAAGTACCTGTTCTTTTTCTATTTAATTTTTCTTGAAAGCTCTCAAGGTATTGAGACTGTCATTACTTCTGAACTACCTGGACAAGAATAATATCATCAACGATCGCCAATATGGCTTCCGCAAGCATAGATCCTCTGGAGGACACATCTTCTTTCATAAGTGGAGCAAAGCAATTGAGCTTCATGGTGAGTCTCGAGCCGTCGCCGAACTTGATATATCCAGAACTTCCGAAAGGTTGTGGTATGAGAAACTACTGAGCCAGCTTACGGCATATGGGCTGCTACTGAATCTGTGCTGCATGGTTTTCCCAGGGATCGTTCCTTGATTGTGGTTGTGGCTGGATATGCTTACCATCAATGCGGATGTTTCTCAAGGATGTGTCTTTCCCCCAACGCTCTTCTTGCTGTACATCAAAGATATGTTGGAAATAACATGTAATACTATCTACAGCTTCGCAGATGAAAACACTTCTATTTCCTGCATGGAACCGGCCAAACTACTACCATGCCGAGAGGTCTTATTTGAGCGAGGACAGCATGCAATTATATTTATAAATGGAGTTCAGTTTAGCGCAAATAATACCCAGACAACAACCCTGACAAAGAAATCGCATACTAGTCTGCCAACCGTGGAGATGAAGGGTCACCAAATACGTGGATTATCTTCCATCATCTTCTGGAAGTTAACATCAACAATAACATGTTGTTCAGATCAGCTCATCGTTGGCATCCTGATAACATTTGTGGGGATTATCTCCGAAGCACTCTCGGACACAATCCAGAAGCAAGCAGTACATCTGGTGGCCTGACCCGACAGATGACCACCTCCACAGTCTATTACATCGAAGAAGTAGTGTTAGTAGTCTCACTTTCACTAAAGTACGGTATACAGGTGAATCGTCACAAAGAAGAGAATAGTTTACAAATTAAATGTGGAAGATTTAAACTCATCGACACTATAAAAGCAACTTTTTGAAAGAAATTCCTTTGTAATGATCTTGAAGCGACATAGCTAAGGTTTCTAAGAGTCAGTGGGAGATAGCTATTATAGATATTATCATGGAATCCTTATCAGGTCGAACTTACAGCGCCTCGATTGAATAACACCAACATTCGTCAGTACAGCAGAGATTCTCAATGTCTACAATCTACAGCGTTTCAAGTCAATGTGAGTAGACATTCTTCTCGCAGAGATTAGGAACCTTTGTGTGACACTATTTATTAATAAAAATGAATTGCCAGTACGTCTATCCTCCAGTGCTATAGTGTAATTATCCCAGAAGTACTTAACTATATGTAACCACCCTGTATTTGTCAATTGTATACCTTAAAACTAAGTCCAGTAGCAATACAAAAACAGTTTTCTTGTTCGTATTGTATAACCGACTAGTTAACTCAAAGCCTGTTTACAGAAAAGATTACCTTAACACATCCATAGACATAGCTGAGACATTAACGGCTACTAATGTATTTGAAATTAAAAAGACCTGTAAAACAAATACCCATTTACACCTTGACTGGTTCTCAAATTATTTTTGTCAACAGATGATGACTGTTGGAATGCGACTGGCAATGGCAAACGAGCTGTAACTGAAAAGGTGGGAATCAGGTGGATGTATTTAAACAATTATGTTCAATTTGTTTTTATAAATGTCGATAGAAAAACAGGTAGCATCTATAAGTTATTTTCCGATTAAGCTCACTACACTGGATTCTTCGATGGTGTTGTCTTCTATTTAATTGAAGCAGTTTTTTTACATGGGGTGCTCCAGAAATCCATAGTACAATCATTAAAAAGGATAGTAGCAAGAATTGAATAGAATTGCATAATTCAGCCTTGAATATGGCTTCCTTCAAGGACGTAGGTAGGCAGATTTCTGCATTTAATTGAATGAAAATCATGAATGATTATGAGATTACATTTTCATCTTTCAAGAAATGGGGTCAAGTACAGCCATTTATATCAAAAACTCTCAGCAGAATGGTTGCAACTGTTTTTGTTCATTACTCTGTCCCAATTACACAAGTGTTGAGGGAATCCCCTATAGAACCTCAACCATCTTTAAAATATTTCATCTGGTAACTATTTTATTTCTTGAGATATTTCACGTTTTAAGATATTTTATTCCTTCTCAATACATTCGATAACTTACTAGAACTAAAATACAAATAGATGAATCTTATAGTAGTGTGTCGATATAAATTGAGTTTGAAAGAAAAGTCTGTTCATTTACTACAATGAAGTCAGGGTTTCACAGATATTTTTGAATCTCTAATATTTTCATCAAATCCAATATTTTATTTCCAATATTTTCGTTGTCAACTTGGGGTTGTCAACGGCGATGGTTACAATTTTGTAGGGGTTTCCCTTAATATTAGTGTAAATGCAGTTGCCAAAAACAACTATTTCTTTCAAGACAAACACGGGATAGGAAAAGAGTATTTAATAGATAATTAGCTAGGCAGGATAAATAGCATGCTAGATTTGAGAGCTCTAATTTATTTTCATGATAGGATTTATTTAGTTAGTTGGCAAGTAATTTGGGTAGCCCTGTTAGCAGCCAAATATCTACACAATATCTTGTAGTTAAAAGTAATTACTCATCTCTACAAGTTACTACTTATAGGGTAGACCTTTTTTTTATTCAATAGACCCACTATTTACGCAATTGGCGTTAACAAAGGCAAGATCCGTTAAGATATAATATACGGCGTTTCTTGTTCAGTGACAGGTGAATGAAGAGCCTTATCGTCGGACCCACCACCGGAAGCCACAATCATTCCGAGGCAGCATGTTACAGAGCATGAATTTGCACTTAACTTTATTGTGCTACCTCGATGACGGTACTCGACGGTCAAAGGAGGTACTCCTTCGGCGTACCTTGATGAGATCCGACTCGCTGATTGATGAATGACGTCGTCGACTTCAAGGACATATCCGTAACAGGCAGGGTTAACGAGGGGTGAAATTCTTGCTAGGAGGGTTGCAGCATGAATCATCAATGGAGAAAGTTCAGTGAAGACGAGTATGACGTTATTACAGAAGTATTTATGAAGACACTGACCATGGGTGTACATGCTGAAACACGCACTTGAGTGTGAATTTAATGGTTATAAACAAATAAAGTCTATTTCATTCAAATATACCATATTATTCTACATACGAAAAGCTATACGAATCTTAAGATCTTAAAATAAGAGTACTATATTTTTGATCATATAAGTAAATGTTATCAATTCAAAACTGGAAAAGGCAAAGGCTTGGAAGTAAGAATACCAAAATCTTAAATTAAGCATCTAATAATATTATATATATATATATATATATATATATATATATATATATATTATGATGTTGAATGGAGTACCTTATAAAATATTTAAACTTTGTTCTAAAATTTTGTTATGCTTGGAAGTAGAATCTTGATATGTTTTAATTAAGAATGTACCACTGACTCTAATTTTCATTGGGTTGAGTTCCATTAAAGTTAATTCAAATTCAGCCTGAGAGAGGTTAATAAAAATAAAAACCAGTGGAAAATAAAAATCGCGGAATAAATGGAATACTTGGAGGGAATAGAGGTGTGCTTGAAAAGCAGAGTATATTTTCAAACCAAGACAGACACATTCAATGGAAGTACCGCAATTTCCAAGACGTTTGTATTCTTGATGGAATTAGAGGAAGCTTCGTTGGAAAATATTATAACTTTTCAAAAAAATATGGAATACTTATCAGAAAAGTATAGAAATTTTGGTGATGAAGGAAACTATATTTTTCTCCATAGTACATTTTTTTAGATTGAGTATTGAAATCGAAAATATACCTTTACTAGTTCAATAAACCATAATCTTCTCATCAATTAAATTGTATTAGAGTGAGATCAGATGTTCGAGTCATGAGTATTTGTACAAGAATATAGCAATTCTTGAATTGAGAATTTCCTTTTATGTCTTTACGATTAAGAGACAATGACTACAAATCTCGATGTTAGAATCACAGCAAGCTTTAGAGCGTTGTGAAAATATTGCTTCAATACATTTAATTTTTTTACAGAAATCTCATGCTAGAAACCTGTTCAAAGACCCGTGATAATCTTCTTGCTACGCCACTGCTTCAGAAAGCTCTGAAGAATTTCCACAAGTTTTGGTGGATAAATTACGTTTACCTGTTAAAAGTATCAAACTGCAATATTTCTTTGTTCGGGCATGAGTTTAGAATGTGAAAAAATCTGTTTGGAATGTTATCTGCACAGATAAGAGCGCCTATTAACAAAGAGAGATATTTGTTACCAATTGTCGATTTGGGATGGAGTTATTTCGAAATAGGGGTGAATTCCATTGCTGCAGGGCTGTATCAAGATCGGATTTCACTTGGTACTAGTCTGAGCAGACAATTTGAATGATGGTGCAACACCTGATTTATTTTTTTTAATGGGGTTATAGTATACAAAAAACGTTTGTTCATAAGATCCCTGAACTTTTTAGGCTATGATAGCAAAATCAATTTGTGACCAGGTTAAATCTTGAATGTATGCATCAGACCTGGTATAGACATGCATGTTTCGTCTTTAGCCTAGACGCGTCAGTATAGCCTGGCTGTCTAGCTGTAGAGAGCAATCGGTTGGTATATACGTAACCCTGTCAAGGGTGTGATAGCAACATCTACTCATCTCTCCAACTGTCCAGATGTTAGTACCTTTGACTTCGTAAGTTGCTAATGGGCGTCCCCATAGAGGGCGACACTTGGAGATGAGCTGATCCATTCCAGTCTTGCTTAGATTTTGTACGGTATTTTGCGGAACAATTTGGAAATTTAGGAAAAAAGCATGTCACTCATTTCTGATGAGTTGATCTGTCTGTATGTCCAGTAATCCTCGGCCTCCCTATAGCTAGAAACTTTCATTTTTGATGAATTACTACTATGACTGGGACAAGAAAGCTTTGAGGTGTTTGAAAATCGGTTCAGTAGTCGTTAAAGAAAGGAAATACATAGAAAATGCTCAAACTTTATCATTGAGCGTTTATGTGGTCCTGGCCTATTTCTTGAAATTCATTGGAATCACCCGTACTTGTTAGACATAGCTGATTGTTCACATATTTGACTTTAAACAGATGAATATAGCTTTTTCAAATGCTGTGGACTTATTGTATATTGTATATCTTTGAATCATTTCAGATGTTTGAATCAAATTTCTACCCTTTTTTTATTCTTTTATGTTTTCCGGTATTTTCAGAGTGTAAGCTGCTTTTTACAGTTTCAGTTCCTCTTTTAGTGGCTTTTACTACATTTAAACTAAGTATTTCATGTGAGTTTTATCAGTTTATTGGAGATTGTGATTGGATTTTAGAGTGGCTCATCCTCAGAAACTAAATTTCTGAAATATTGGAAATTATGAAAATTTTCTGAAGGGTTAAAATTGTGCAAATTATCGAGGTTTTTTTCGATCCATATCTTTGATTCTACACAAACATGAGGCCACTCTGAGATTAAAGACGATCATCTTGATGGGAACATAGTTAAGACCAACATTACTTTTTTATAAATTTTATTGCTTAGCTGATGCCTTTGAAGTAGCTCTCTAATCGAAATGTTAATTTAATGTCACTAGAAAACAAAGACTGGTAGAAGAATACACCCCTGGTTTGAAAAGATGAGAAAGAGAGACAAAGAAGATAGGTTTATGAGCATTTTCGACCACCCGTGAAAACGCTTCGACGAATCAGATGCTTTGAAGGTGGCCGATAATTGTTTATTTTTTGCTGCGCTTTGTTATGCCGACGATGATTGCTAGTTTTGACTTTTAAAACATGCGAGGAAAAAGTAACAGAGTCCATCTTCCCGCCCCTATATAACAGAAGGCTGATTGAGCTGACGGACATCATTCATTCCTTTTAATATGAAATGACTACTTGAGTGAGGATAATGTATAAAAAATTTATATATCAGGAGTTATTAAATTATTTAAGTGTATGCTCTCCACTATACATGGGATCTGCTAGACATACATGTTTTGTGTTTAGCTTGGTCCAAGTGTAAAGAATAATTGGGGGGTATATAACTAACTAAGTGTGTGATAGCAACATTCATCTCCAGAAGTTGCGTAAATTGGCGCTACCCATTGGCATCATTACCATATTGTTAGGATCTTGACTTCCTAAAGATGCCAATGGACAGTGACATTCTAAGCGATACTTGAAGATACATTTTTGAATTGATTTTTAACTAAGAAATTCAAATATGTTTTTCAGCACTAAAATGCATTCACTCTGGTCTAACGGCGAAGAACAATTGGGTGGTATATAACTAACTAAGTGTGTGATAGCAACATTCATCTCCAGAAGTTGCGTAAATTGGCGCTGCCTATTGGCATCATTACCATATTGTTAGGATCTTGACTTCCTAAAGATGCCTATGGACAGTGCCATTCTAAGCGATACTTGGAGATACCTTCTTGAATTGATTTTTAACTAAGAAATTCAAATATGTGTTTCAGAACTAAAATGCATTCACTCTGGTCTAACGGCAAAGAATAATTGGGTGGTATATAACTAACTAAGTGTGTGATAGCAACATTTATCTCCAGAAGTTGCGTAAATTGGCGCTGCCCATTGGCATCATTACCATATTGTTAGGATCTTGACTTCCTAAAGATGCCAATGGACAGTGCCATTCTAAACGATACTTGGAGATACATTTTTGAATTGATTTTTAACTAAGAAATTTATATATGTTTTTCAGCACTAAAATGCATTCACTCTGGTCTAACGGCAAAGAATAATTAGGTGGTATATAACTAACTAAGTGTGTGATAGCAACATTCATCTCCAGGAGTTGCGTAAATTGGCGCTACCCATTGGCATCATTACCATATTGTTAGGATCTTGACTTCCTAAAGATGCCAATGGACAGTGCCATTCTAAACGATACTTGGAGATACATTTTTGAATTGATTTTTAACTAAGAAATTTATATATGTTTTTCAGCACTAAAATGCATTCACTCTGGTCTAACGGCAAAGAATAATTAGGTGGTATATAACTAACTAAGTGTGTGATAGCAACATTCATCTCCAGGAGTTGCGTAAATTGGCGCTACCCATTGGCATCATTACCATATTGTTAGGATCTTGACTTCCTAAAGATGCCAATGGACAGTGCCATTCTAAACGATACTTGGAGATATATTTTCGAATTGATTTTCAACTAAGAAATTCAAATATGTTTTTCAGCACTAAAATGCATTCACTCTGGATTGACGGCAAAAAATTAATTGGGTGGTATATAACTAACTAAGTGTGTGATAGCAACATTCATCTCCAGGAGTTGCGTAAATTGGCGCTGCCCATTGGCATCATTGCCGTATTATTAGGATTAAGAAGAATTAAGAAGGGGCATATTTAGGTGTTGATGATTTCTCTGGGTATTTTCATGCCAGACCCGGTTGAGAATTTGCAATAAACTGTAGATTTCATAGAATTGGTACAGATAGTAAAACTATAGAAATTAAAAGTACGGTGAGGCCAAAACCGTTGCGGTAGGCCTGCCAATATCGTGTAGCGGGCAAATGTCAAAGCCTTTTCTCTGAATGAGACACTTTCTACTGGTGGCCATGTCAACTCACTACTGCCTTCTACAGATAACGCATCGTGAGAAACAATCCTAATTGTTAGCCGGTCAACTTTCTTCGTGGTTGTAAATTAGGCAGGTTTCCAATGGTCATCCCCTCATTGGTTATCCATTAACACGGGCCGCAAAGGACGTTGCTCGACTTGATACGATGCCGACAGATATAATTAGTTTCTAATTTAGACAGTACCCGGCCACTTCGGTCAGTCGCTGCGTCATTCTAGAGGAATTTACATCCCGATTCGGTGATAAGAACTCACCGAAGCTAAGTTGGAATTCCACAGAAAAATGTCTCTTTCATCATTGTTTTGGGAGACAATTGATGCCGCCAACTATTGGGAAATAAATCAGCATGGCTGTGGCAAATACCGGTATTCTTTCGTACCTCAGTTTTTTCATAGATAACTTCCCGCAAAGGCTGAAAGCCTACCTTGTTGCAGAAGCACTGCGAAAAGATGAATTTATATGATGATGATTCAAATATTAATCGAAACGCGCCACTAAAGATAGTTTTATTTGTGAAACTTTGTGTCAAACACAATTTTTTATCAGAATTCTTATGCTTTTTGAAACACTAAAATCCATAGCTGAAAAAGCTTGTGCAATAACAGCAATGTTCAGAGACTTTTCTGTTAAGTTCGGAATGTCATGCCATGTTTGCCATACACTAAAGAAATAACAAATTCATCTGGTGATGTTTCAGAATCACCTCACGTCTGGGTCTAACCAGATGAATCAGCATCTGTATCTGTCTAGATACGGGAAAGAAAGAGAAGAGGTACAATCTTGGAGTGAAAAAAATTCCAGAAAAATGTTTGATGGGGATGGGTCTCGAACTTGTATCTCCAACATTCTATCGTCGTCTTGTTAAATACATGTGATTGCTTCAATTGCTAGATATTTACTGATCTGGGTGGCGTGTTCTCCATGTGGTGCATAATTTGCAGTGATAGAAATACAGGGAGTTAAAGACACGAATAAGAACGTACCTTACAAGGCATAAGCACAGCATGCTAGAGACACGGGTTTGAGTCCCGTCCGCAATAAATATATTTCAGGTTTTTTCCAACTATCAAATGGTGTCTTTAATCTCCCTTACTTCAATGATAATATGTTTCCTATAGAATTCATAATAGTACAGACGAAAGTATCCCATATCTAGTTCGTTGTAGGTGTAGGTGTGTAGCATCGTCGTCGAAATCGATATACCTGGATATAGCCTGGCTGGCTGTCGATGAGGTAGGTAGTAGAGCTGTTTTCGTCTCCAAGAACACGGTTTTCGTATTATCTCCAGAGGCAGAAATGGCATTCCAGCTGTCGGTTATTGGGCTATCTGACAGTCCCATCTCTACAGTTGGCTGATAAACACGTATTTCAAGGCGCAACTGGACAAAAGGGAAACCAGACAAATTAGTAAGGACATCACAAGGATCCGTAATAAGTCACATTGGAATGGGGTGATTAGGTTTTATAGACTAGTAGACAGGGAACAATCTATCGATATGTATAATAACATTATTCCTCTTCAAATAAGATTTTATTGAAACGAATAGTTTTTGGTGGAACTTCCTAAACCTCACTCACAATTGGACATTGATTCAAAGTCTAATGCAGAAATGCTGGATCTTTTACTATTTCAATATAAGCGTGAGGCATGTTGAAACTGGTGGAAATTTAGATGCCAAAAAGTACCAGTTTTCGTAACTAGTTAAGAACAGTTCATTTATAGAACATTACGCACACTAATGATAACTTTACCAGTGTATATCACGTTTTTCAAGAATGTTTCTGGACAAATAGGTCGAATGAACAGAAATTCAGTCGCTCTAATTAAAGCAATTCATTTTAAGTGTATGCTGTCCACTATGTCGTATTAACTTAGTTTGAAAGTTTTAGAAACTAAAATCAATCAGATCAAGTTATTATAAGTGTATATCTACACAGGTAAACCTTGCGACAAGCATTTATATCATATAAATTTCATAATGACGTTATAAGCCTTTCAACAAGGAGACCTTCAAGTCTCAGCCCGCCATCTTTTGAAGTCCGCCATATAGGATTTGGGATGACGTCACATGATGTATTGCCGTCCAAACAAAACGTGTAAACAAAATATCAGCTCAATCGGTTGAAGGAATCTGCTTCAAAATTGAGCTGCAATATTCCACCCAAACAAACATAATTCCATACATACATTGCAAGCAAGTTAAATGGAATCTTGTAAAAACTGCCATTCTATTGTACTTATTTAATCACTCTGATAAATATAAATGATATATGATATAGATGTGAATGTTTTGGATTATTTTGAAGGTGTTTTTGGGACGGGAAATGTCTTACCTACGATTACCTACAATGTGAAGTCAACTGTACTATAGAAAAGTAAGACCTTGTTCAGGCTAGATTGCTTGGCGGTATCGTTTTTAGGTGGAAATGGATATAGAAGCACTTATACCCGAAGATCGTGGAATGCTAGCCCGCCATGTTGGGCCTCATATCTCTTACCACTCGATTTGTGACTTTTCAGTATTTAAGGGGTATTTAAACGTTATCTTTGAAGTAATAAATCACACCGAAGATGATGATGCTGATGAATAAAAACACTATTAGGAATCTAGACTCTCCTCTTCGGTAAATATCACTATCGGTAAATTGAAGATACTAGTAATCTGTTCAACTCATTCTGGGTGTCTCGATTGTGATATCTCACCCCCACTATTTTGTTAACATAGTGACATGCATTTATAATTATTTTGATTATAATAAAAATGAAAACAAAGTCTTGAGTAACGTAGTCAAGAAGCAAATGAGGGGTAAAACCATTGGTCAGTATTTTAACACGGTTAACACATGACGAAATGGAGCAAGCACTGCAAGGTTTTTTTTTAAACTTAATTCTGTTTTTTCAACATATCCCCCCCCCCCTACCTTAATACATTTACGCATTCGGTAAAACCACTTGTCAAAATCTTGTGACCAACGTTCGTTTGAAAGATTGCTAATTTCCTCCTCAAATGCAGCGATTGCCTCTTCATCGGTGGAAAAATGGCGACCTGGTAACTTTTATTTGATCATAGGGAATAAGAAGAAGTCGCACGGAGCTAGGTCCGGAGAATAAGGTGGATGAGGCAACGGTTTGACACCCTGTTCAGCAAAAAAATCGAGTGTTCTAGAGGCGCTGTGGGCGGGTGCGTTGTCATGGTGCCATTGAATACCCCGCAGACCAGTCCTTTGGCGGCTCTTGCATATTCCTTGGAAGACTACAGGAACATAGGTTCCGGAGTAACAGCAGTGGGCGGTCGACCTGTGCGAGATTCATCATCGAGTGAGACCTGGCCCCTTCTTAACTCGGCAAACCAGCTAAAAACTGTAGCCCTAGGAGGGGTTGAGTCCACAAAGCAACTCGCTAAACTTTCGTGACATTCCGCTTGTTTTAGTCCCTTTTTATAGTCATACAAAATCATTGCTTCATTATTCCATGTTCATGTTAAAATTCGGCCAACACTTGGATGAATTCGAGACCGTGGCAATTCAACTACTGAACGATTCAAACGCTGCCTTGCGTGTAAGCACTTACAAATGTAGACAAAATAGCTGCGTGCTAAAACTTGTTTAAACTTGTATAGATTAGGAATATCTAAAGACTTTCAGCATGATCCTCGTAGACGTTAAATGCTAGTCAAGACGTTGTAGGTTTCCTACAATTTGTTCGACATACTGGATATAATCTAGAAGCGCGCAACACATCTGGTGGGCCTGCGTAAGCTTACAAGGGACCTTCACAGTCTGAAACATCAAATGAGGGAAGCTGATCTTTCCCAATTCTATAGATACTATCATGGTGAATGTTTCACCGAGTTGTATCCCATAATATCACCAAGAGTCGCCAGTACAAAAAAGACTAGCAGTATGGGATATGTGTACATCTTCATCATTCATTTGTTCAAGATTATCTATAAAAAATATATAAATCCAATATGTAGTATATTTTGAGGCACGTTTCAACCAGTTTCAATAATCGGAATCAACGAAGTCTGAGCATACGCGTTGCGGTTTCCATGACGGTGAATTATGATGGATCCGTTCATAGGGTCTCATCAGGTTAAAACGTATCAAAGCGGCAGATGTTTATCAAGAACGTGATAGCTAATTGAGATAATATCATTAGCAGTGAATGTGTCCATGTGTCATCTATTAAGCGCATTGCACGAGCTCTCCGCTTTTCGGAATTAAAATCGTAGGTTGAAGTTAAGGTCGCCTAAATACCAACGAACAAAGACTAGACAGCGCGACTTGGCAGGCATCCTGCAGTGCTCACAGCCAAAATCGCGTCTTTGCGTCTCTCAGGAACACGCCACGTTGCCAAGTACGCTTCTTGTTTATCCTTGACGGAGAACGGTGGAGTCAAAACGATTTAACGGCCGTTGATTGTGATTCTAGCTCGATTTAAAGAATGTATTCAAGTAGATATGGTTTTCGACTCAGAAATCTCATTCTTCGATATCTCGTTGTTCACTAAAAACGAATTCAGGGTGCTGTACCGGCTGTGGCACTTGCACACGCCAGGTTGCCAAGTACGCTTCTTGTTTATCCTTGACGGAGAACAGTGGAGTCAAAACGATTCAGCGGCCGTTGATTGTGATTTTAGCACGATTCAAAAAATGTATTCAAGTAGATATGGTTTTCGACTCAGAAATAGCATTCTTCGCTATAATTGTTATTCACTAAAAACGAATCCAGGGTGCTGTACCGGCTGTGGCACTTGCACACGCCATGCCGCCAAGTGGACTTCTTGCTTATGCTAGACGGAGGAGTCAAAGGGATTTACCGATCGCCAATTATGATTGGCATGGAATAAAACATGGAGTCAAGTAGATAGACTCGGTACATTCCACTCTGTAGTGATATGGTTTTCGGCTTGGAAATATCATTTTCTAGAATTTTTGTCTTAAATCTACCTGATTTTTTAGTTTTTGAGGATAACTCCGTCGACATTGAACCGACTTTCGAAAGCTGCAGCCTTTTTGTCATTTGCAGATGTAGCATTTTGGTAAACTTGTTTCCTCGCGAAGTGTGTTGTATATATTCGAATATCTGTCCAGTATCAAAGTCAATTCTTAATAAAGAGATACTGAAGGTACACCATAAATCGTTTGTCAACAAAATACATACTTTAATAACCGTGGATCTCGATGAGCCTGAGTTTCCGAGTTCTAATTCTTAAGAGGTACCTAGTCATCCAAATATAACCATGTGTCTTAACAACATTTGACTTAGGTCCAAATGGGTATTCAAGGGATGAATTGTCCTCCTACGCAGGGTCGTCTAGGGAGAATCTGGACTGAAGACCTGAGGAGAAAAAAAAAGAATACCCATTAATAAATTGATATTTTTAGTAACGAACCTATAGCTCTGGACTCTTTCGGACTCACGGGTCCGCCTCTATGGTCTGCGTCCTTTAGTTAGGCTTTCTTGGTCAGACATCTGGTGGCCAGTAAACCAGACTTAAGTAATAATTTGAAAAAAATAAATAAAAATTTTGCGTAAGTGGGGATAGAACTCACAGCCTCCTGCATTCTAAGCAGAAGTTTTACCATTCCGCTATATCGAGACCGCCAAGTCACCCAGCCACGTTCGATTGAAGACACGATGCAGTCACTGACCACTTGGATTCTAACCAAGATCGAGCAGTACATGTTGGAAAGTTGGAAGGAATCATTGGTTGGAGGAAGGTACATTTCATAGATCATCTGCAGTTCTGCTTTGTATTAAGTAAACGGTAAAAATCAGTGGATTCCAATTAAAATCTGTCAGATAATTTAGAATTTGCGAAACAAATTCACATTTGGTTATATCTATTAATTATTTAATTTGTATCTTTCTCATACATTTTTATCCTTAGATGGGGAGAATACTAAGTGTATGCTCTCCACTATGCTGCTATAGACATGCATGTTGCGTCTTTAGCCTAGACTCGACAGTATAGCTTGGCGGTCTAACTGTAAAGAGCAATAGGGTGGTATATACGTAATCCAGTCAAAGCTGTCGAGTTTTGAGAAAACAAAATGCTGCGTCATTATCGAGTGGAGGGCTGACCTATCAACGCGAACTGTCAGAAGGGTTCAAACATCAAAATATGCCTGCACACAATATATGGACGGTCACTTCAATCGCAAACCGCTTTCAGAGATCCTTCCAAGTCTTCTGCAAGCTGGCAGCATTGCTGAATAGCCGACGCCGAGTCTGTGGGGCAGCATTCCTTTGGGCCCCCGTCCGCCGATTCGAAATTGTTTTTTATCTGCCAGTCACGGACCTCTCTCAGATAGATACGTATATACTGCAGGTGCTCCTTTCCTCTCTCTACCGCGGTTCACATCGTGAGAATGTGCTTAATGGACTTGGCTCATTATAACTTTTAGAAAATAATAACGTTTATTTTTATAGATGACCTCTCGCCGACAAAATACCTTATGCGCTCCAGAAGTGCTGCGAGATGGTACATATTTATTTACAGTGCTGTATATTGTAACCATTGGGGAAGAGGCAGCCCATTCTATAACGCTGAGTATCTCCAGAAGAATGACTTTTGAAAGAGGCTGTTGGAAGTGCAGCCTGGTATTGATGATAACCCCTAGAGACTCAACGTAAGACGATGCCGAGTGTCCTTCCATCTCCACGATTATAGCATGTGGTATTTTGAAAGAGTAGTTGTCTGAGACTTCTGTGCATTGAACTGGGCTTAATTTGTTGATTTCCATTCTACAATTCTTCTTCTACTTAGCAAAGAAGTGGTGTAGTGCTCATAGTACTAGTAGAGAACATAACACTTCCTGATAAGCTGTCCAATTGCAGGGTAGTTATGATCAAACAACGAGAACTACACTATCCTGCTTGACCTTTGAGGCCCTTAGGCATTGTCATTTTGTGTCTTGGAGGAATTGCTTCGTTGTTAAGTTTTACTTCGCGAAAAATTCCTAAATCGAGATATTACGTTTTCTAGATGTTTTATGACATGTAGAATATGAAAAACAATGTCACTTACTTCTGTCGGTTGGTGTGTCTATACGGTAATCCTCTTTAACTCGGAAAGTAATTTTATTACTATTATGGTGAGAAAAACAAAGCTTCGTAATTTTGAATGCCAAGGAGTGACGGCTTTTAAAATTGTGGTGATTGATTATCACTCAAACCTCTGATTATTTTGTATCTAACTTTTGGAGGGCAATAGATTTGTGTTGGAGGGTAGGGGAAAGGGTATCTTAAATAATTTTTTGCCATTGGTCAATGAAGATGATGTAATAATTCCAGTACCCATCCGTACTCTATAAACATAGATGTACTTGCTTCGCAACTGTTTACCGTCGAGATCGAGATCCTTATGCATCGAGAGCATAGCTCAATCTATTTCGTCACTAACTCGGGACAAGAAATATGGACTGACGGTTGTGCAGTGAGTTATAGTGATGCAAGGTCTCATGCTTTTAGAATAGATATATGTGTTTTTTCAAGAAAATCTTTCCTGAACCTTGTTTTTGAATGTATCCAAATATTTTTAAAAAATGTTTTTGAATAATCATTGATTTTGGGCGGGATTATAAAGATAGCTTATCTCTTCGCCTTTGGTTTTAGCAACTACTAGCACTACAGTTCATTGTATTCCAACTGAGCGAGAATCAAATGATCATGAATAATTACAAAGGTACTATAAAGCGTCTCAAAAAGATGTCAAGTAGGTTAACTCTGTTTTACTCAAGATTTAGCCGGATTTTCCAATTATTGATCCAAGTATTGAAAAAATACTGGAAATTATGGGAAAACCAATGAAGTTTATACATTTCTGAATTATCAAGGATTCAATGTATTCCAATTTCCTCAATAATCAATAACCAATTATACAGTATAATACTGTATTCCTCACAACAGATATTCTCAAGCCGAATTGGTACTTTTCGTGCAAAAAGTCCATTCGCCTTAGGACCATCAAGGATTGGGCCGGCGATGAATCAACAGGGGAATAATTGAAAGCTTATCTCAGATACCGCGCTCAGGAGGACGAAACTATGTTATTAGCCTGAAATATAATATCCCTCGTTTGAGAATTTTATCGCTACCACTTTTTTTTTGTTTTTTTGGGGGCTTTTTCTGATTCGACCCGCTCGAATATTGAGTTGTCTGGAAATGACTCAAAATGGTACAGGCACTACTACACAAGCACTGCTTAATTTCAATACCTCGCAACGTTTTCAAATTTGATATTCGTTTTTTTTATCCCTACGTGATGGTATCTATATCAATCAATGTCGTTGATTACTTGTCACCTAAACTTTTATTTGCTTAGGAGGAGAAATTTATTTTCAGGTACAGCGTTCATCAAGGATCTGTGCGAAATACGTATATGATAAAGGTGAATACGATTCATATTTAATTCTTTTTACAGGTGAAAATTATGTATTTAAACACAGAGTTTCACCAAGTAAGAGCATCTACAATCTACAAAATTATTTTTATACTAACACGTCTTGGTGTTTATTTATCTTAGTCTAGTTGTTATTTTATCAAAAAGAATTATATGCGGTTAATGGTTAAGTGTAAGAGTAGTCGTTGTTATTACTATTATGATTATTATCTTGGCTGGTCTGTCGATGGTTTATATTATAGCATAATTTTAGTGATTATTGCATTGGCTTCGATCAAATTTTAGGAGGGATAATGATGAGTTTATATTCAAAACCCATTCATACATTTTTCCGTCTTACAATTTTATAAACATTTTTATTTCATTATGGTACAATTGTGCAATTTACCCATGAGGTTTCACAAATAAAGGTCTTCCCATATCATGCGTTTCGCTGTAGTCTTTAAATCAACGTCAGTCTGTCAAAATTGACTATTTAAAAAGGCCTCCCCTACTTGTCAACTAGCTAACAATGTCCTATCATGAATATAAAATTCGTTCTCAAATCTAGGATTCTATTCGTCCTGTCTCGCTATTGTTCTAATATTATTTCAACTTTTCTGCGTTCTAGAATATATATATATATATATATATATATATATATATATATATATATATATATATATATAAATTTGTTGAAAATGTACATGTCTCGATGCCTTTATTTCATACTGTTTTGAGAACTTAACGTTTCAAAACGTTTCCACTGATGCTACAATCGTCTTCACCAAGACGTTGTAGAACGCAAAATTCTCCAAACAATCCAAACTGATATCGTTGTGTGGGAAGTGCAGAGTAAATCTTCTTGACGCCATTTTTTTAGGTCCTGCTCATTAACTTAACCTGCATATTCAGAATTTTTTGAACAAAGAAGCAAGTCTGCATGTAACAGCGATAAGAATGAGCAAAAAGGATACTAACTGGAATCTGGAATATCTTTCTAATTAACGAGTACCGTGAAAACACCTACCACCAACAGCATATACCTACAAGTATAGATACTCGTTAAGAGGATCGTGGTCATTTATGGGAATACTTAAAAGACTTCTTAAACTGGAATTGAATCATGTAGTTCGACTCAGTGCCTCCCACGCATTCAAGCTTCTATAGCGAGTAACGATATCGTATTTTGCTTGCTTAACATAGCATTTTTCGTTGTTAACA
This sequence comes from Bruchidius siliquastri, assembly GCA_949316355.1. NCBI lineage: Eukaryota > Metazoa > Arthropoda > Insecta > Coleoptera > Chrysomelidae > Bruchidius > Bruchidius siliquastri. The sequence goes on along the minus strand of OX438536.1, from coordinate 25,166,528 downwards.
AACGCTTAGGAATCTTTGAGCTATGATGTTTACATTGCTTACCTAAAATCGAGGGTTATAAATTTATGTTTGCCACTGATTCATATGTTTTATATAGGTTTCTGTGGTTGGTTTTTAATTATTAAAATTCTACGGATGCTAGTTATCCCATGCAAAGTGATGCAAACATTCTGAATGCTTCAACATAAAGCAACCTCCGTAGCAATCTGGAAAAAGCCGAGTACAACTAGTTATATTATATTTATCAAGCAGGCTAGTGAATACCGATAAATATACCTATCAATCGTTATGTTATATAGATACGTATTGCGATGCTGCCACTGGTTCTAAATCTCAAATGTATGCTTAACTAGAGCAGGGGTATTACCGTGATCAAAGTTTTATATATGATAGAGGATTGTAGTAAGTTTCTTCTGCGATATCCCTCTCCCTCCCCGTACTCCCATCTGCTCATCCAACATAACTCCATACCCCAATACTGGGCAACTTAGTTACACCAACCTATAACACAAATGCTTTGTTATGCAGTAAATTATAATCATACGCAAGATACTAGGCATAAATATGGCCATCACATATGTTTAAACTAGTCAAAAGCATGTTTTGAAGACCTTTGATATGATTATCTCCAAAATTGTATCATAATTTGGAACAATATACAAACAAAAATTGAAATATTAGATCTCCTTTGGTGAACGAATAGCAATACATGCTTACATTGAAATATAAAAAAATTAATTTTACATTATTATTCCGAAAATGTATATTTCTTCTATATCTCTTTTGAATGGTTTCTGTTTGATGTAAGTATTAAAATTTTTTAGTGTTAAATATGAATAATCCACCCACGGGCCAAGTCTACTGTGGATTTGTATTTTGTCTCTATTATTTATACTATGTAATTGTGGTGAGTAAATGTTTCTGTTATTACTGTGAACATCAAGGAAACACAAAACTCAGTATTTTAAATCTTTCGCGCTCCCAATACCACCCCGCCCATTAGCCTGGGAGGTAAACTTATGGATACGGGGGAAGTAATGAGTCGACACACTTGAAAAAAATGTTTAAGGGATAATTGTCCTTCCTTCTAGATTTATCAACAATGAAAATGCATCATTCTGAAATCTTCTTAGAATGCCTATTCGGTCCCAATGTTGGCAATCATCTTTCCTATACTTATATAATTCCTATAGGCATGTTATGTACTGCAGCTCTGAAAAGACCAGTTGTAGTTGTTGGGAACCAAGTCCACTGATTCCTCAGCCAGAAGAAACGTTCACGTCCTGGTGCAATTTTTCTCCAAAACTTTTCCTTGGAGTATTTGTTGTAGCAGTCCATATCTGCTTTGGTTTCTCATGATGTATCCCAAATACTACAGCTTTCCTGTTTCAGTGGTTTTAATTATTTCCAAATCCTTGTCCATATGCTGTAAAATGGTCTAATTGCTGATATGTTCGGTATACCAGATTTTCAGGAATCTTCGATATAACCAGAACTCAAACGCCTAAATTTTTGTTGGTAGTGGCTTCAATCAACCTCCATGATTCATGAGAAAACGTAACATCAAAGAAACCTGATTGTTTTATGTAATGTAGTTGCTGCGCTTTTATACATTGATGTAATTTTTAGGCATAACGCTCTGGCTTTTTCGTACGACATCGAATCTCTGGTAGTACGCCAGTCGTTTATTATAGTACCTAAATACAAATACTGTGCCACTCTTTGTTTTTCTCGGTTGTTTACGGTTACAATTGAAGCTGGATCGGGGGACTTTCCACCATATATTTAGCCTTGGTGATGTTAAGCTCGAGCCCATACAGATTACTAACTTCTTTCATTCTTGATATGTTGAAGACCCTCTAAGCTATCAGCCAGAATTGTCGTATCGTCAGCATAAAGAGCAATATACCTTGGGCGGTTTCACTCTGAAATGGTGATGAGATTGAAGCTGGATCGGGGGACTTTCCACCATATATTTAGCCTTGGTGATGTTAAGCTCGATGCCATACAGATTGCTAACTTTTTTTATTCTTGATATGTTGAAGACCTTCTAAGCTATCAGCCAGAATTCCCGTATCGTCCGCATAAAGCGCAATATACCTTGGTCGGTTTCACTCTGAAATGGTGATGAGAAATGTCATCAGATCTCCATTTCATTTGTAACACTAACACATTCAAATGGATATGTGGTATATGACTAACTCAGTAATTGTATCAGACCGACGAAGTGCTCGGTTATTAGCGAGAATGTACGTTGATGTAATTATTTAAATTCAGAGATAGACGCCTAATATCTTAAGGGCACGGGTCAATTTAACCAAGCTGTCGCTACAATTAAAGTTAATGAAGACGATATAATTATGGAACTGTTCTCGAGAATGCAAGGCTGATGAGAATCTCATCAGATCAGGTTCTAACGAGATTTGTGGAACCAGTGGATCGTTGTCGATGGAGTTCTGAGGCTGAGACTGATGTCAGGAATCCGTTTTAAAGTCAGGAGAATGATATTCATCGATAGTATTCAAGAATGCTCCTTAAGATATCTTTGAAACCTAAGGAAGCCTTATCAATACAACTCCTTAAAGCGTTGTTACAAAGAATAGTTTCTGGTTCGTCCCAATTTCACAGATTCTACAATAACATATGTTCGACCTCGAGTTTTCGCATAATGACACCAAGATCCATCAGTACAACAATTACTGGAACGGCACAACAGGTTCGGCCTCACCGGTTCGAGCTTCCAACACCTTGAATGAGCCTTTTACAAAGATCACTACTTTTGAAAACCTCAGCGTTTTGGAATGGGCTGCCAGGGAGTTTATTTCCCGATTAATGTGCCTTACAGCGTTTCAAGACCAATGTTTATTCACTCGCAGCACTTCTGGAGCTCAATAGGCTCTCTACCTTTGCAAGAAGTTATCTATAGGAGAAACAGTGACTTTTAATAATTATATATAAGTTGTAGTGCGTTTATCGTATCATTTTCTGTGACTGCGAATTTTCTAGTCGCAGTGACCAAAAATCGCAAGTAGAGGCCTAGCCTTAATCAGTCCTGTACACGACACTCTACAATCCTCATGAGCTGTGGTCATCTGCTGCTGATGCAACGAGTGCTAGATGAGACACTATTCCATTTCCAGATGAAATATATCTATGACTCGAAGTTTTAATGAGTGTTATACGTATTCATATTTTGATTATATTTATAGAGCTCTGAATTGCTCCCTGTGGAGACGACATGCCCTGTACATACTTTGACTCAGCTTTGGATGTCGACGGTTCCTGGAAGAAACCATCGCGACGCGCTCACTAGTCCGCGGGTCTTTGAGAGTTTGTGTACAGTATCTTTCAAACATAATTGAATGAGCTTTGAAAGCTGCAGCTTTCAAAGGTCATGTAAAGCGGCGTCGATTTAAACTTTTTTGTTGCACAAAGCAAGCTCAATTATCCCTTGAGGTACATCGACTGTTGCTCTCCAGACACGCTGTGAGAGGATGAATATTGATGCTACAACTGGACGAAATGAACTCCCAGGTAAAAGAATGACTTTAGGCAGAAGCTCGTTCTAGGTGCTTAAATTCTGATCTGCTGAGGATAGTGTTTGTTATTCTAGTAGCTCTGGGTCTTATTATCCTTAGATCAGCACACATTCAGACTATTGAGGTTTCTCTATAATATCACTTGCGTTCACTAGACGTATTGCTATTTTCTGGATTGATACTAGATGCTTAAGGGTTGCTGTCTATGTCTTCTGTACGCTGAACTGAATTCCATTTGTTGATCCTTACTCGACAATTATTTAAATGTCTTCATCGATTTCGATAACATGTTGCTTCCGTTGATGTAAGGTTTCTCAGGATGATAGTGGTTTCCCTGGTTCCATGCAGGAAACAAGGGTGCTGTCATCTGAGAAGGTGAGGTTGATGCCACCTCCAATAGTTCGTTGATATATAGCAAGAGGCGCGTTGGAGGAAGAACGAACCACCACAAATAAGGGCATGTCCCTTAGAAAACTATTCAACCATGGGCATCGACCAGGTGGCAGCTGATGATAGGAAGCAAGCTTGATTAGAAGTCCCTCATGCTACACCCCATCAGATCCTTCCGATATTCCGAGTCTGACTACTCGAGACTCTCCATGAAATTCAATTGCTCTGCTCCACATGTGGGCGACGTAAGCCAGAAGATTTCCCATGGGTCTATACTTGCGGATACCAGAGTTGGGATCATTCATCATGTTGTTTCTGCCCATGTTCTTCGAAAGTTGCACGGTAATGACAGTCTCCATAACCTTGAACAGGATGCAGTGCAGAGCCTCAGGTCTATAGATACTCTGCACACTTTTTCTGTCCTTCTTAAGGATGGGTTGCCTACGACCAGTCTTCCATAGAACAGGCGAAAAAGATAAAAAGGCCTTTGAACCAGTGTGTCACATTTCAGGACGACTGCTGGTATTTGTTTGGGTTACAAGTTTTGCTGGAAAGCTTTGATTATCTCTATATCGAAACCAAATTTTTAGCCTTTTGGAGCACATATTGATGGTAGTTGATGGAGTACATCCTTAAAAGTTTATTGTAGAAGTAGCTTGTTCTTTGAGGGTAGACTCATCCTCTCTCGTTAATGCTTTTCTCTCTGACAGTCTTGGCTACAGACCAGAATGATCTGCACGAGTTGGGGTATAATGTACAAGGCATACAAGGAGTTCTTTGGAGCCTGACTGCTCCTATCTCAGCTGATTAATGTTTCCACGATACAGCAAACCACCAACAGAATGCTAGCGAGAGACATCCATTATTTTGTTCGGTACGTTACATTCGTCAGTGGTTCTTCCCACGGTTGCGACTCTTCAGGGTGGCCCGTTGTTGACGCTCTAAGCGGCAGAGAATGAGGTGGGCGTCGACTCACGTTCCCGAATTCACCAACTGGGAGGCGGTACCGCGAGAGACGTGCGCACAGCGATCTGTCAAGTACCACACCACCGCAAAAACCTCCACTAATGTTTAATGAGTACCTTTACTTTATTCATCGCCACTACGGTTTATTTTGGAAGCAGTTTATATCAAGTCAGAATGTGTAGTATGTTTGTATCGATACACAAATATTGGTTCTATAGAATATGACATCTTTCTCTGTCACCTTCTATGAAGTCACGTCCGAGATGTACTGACAGCGTAATACTACAGTTCATTTTGGGAGTAATTTATACTTCGTACGAAGTAATATGACATGTTGCTTTGACACTTGCTGTGACGTTACGTTCAAGACGTATTGGCAGTGGCGGACTTACTCAGTGGCCGCTTAAAGGTTAGTAGATATTTGCTTGCCCCTATACCTTCATCGTAATGCAGTTACTGAGGACATTGAGAGAATTGAAAAGGCATATACTAACGGAGCTTATTGCATAAAAGGCTCAGACAATAACCCCAATAAAGAAGTCTCATGCTGGTCGATGGGGGGAGACCCAATACTCGAATCATCTTCCATCAAGCTTTCGGGAGTCAATATTGAGAATAACATGTCATGTCAATAAAATTATATCTCCGCTACTGCTACTATGGAAGGCCCAGTTGGACCATCGCTGGAGTACTGATCTCATGTGTGGGGATGTGCATTCCCTGAAGCTTCTGGGCACGATCCAGAAGCGAGCAATACATCTAGTGGATGCGCCTGACCTCAGAAACGACCTCCAGAGTCTGGAACATCGAAGAAGGGTGGCTGATCTGTCCCTATTCCATAGATATAATCATGGGACATGTTCGACCTAGCTATCACGCATAGTAATTCCAAGAGGTACCAATACAGCTAATACTAGAGGAGCTCCTCGGAAACATCTTCACCAGGTTGAACTTGCCTACCAGGGACTTCATGCTTCGATGGTTACAATGTGCATCGTTTGAAGTCAATGTGCTTAGACATTTATCCTCGCGCAGTGCTCATGAAGCGCGATAGGCTATTCGCCTTTGCGTGAGGTTATCTATGAAGGAAATAAAAATTCTTTTTTTATATAGAGTTATGCGCTGTATCATACATGCTCCCTGTTCTCTGTTCGGGCTTAAGGAACGTCTTTAAGTACGATCCTAACTCATCTAACGACAATAAATGCGTCCGGTCCTGCACAAAGTCTTTCGGCGTGTCCCGCCGAAATTCCAGCATGGCCTGCTGGCCATTCGAGCCACCCAGGTGTACACCGTCGATTGTTTTTCCTCGGGCGACCGCGATCAGCGTTTGTTAATCACCGGGTGATGAGTGTGTTACCATCTCAGCAGAATCACTGAGCCGGCTGGCTGGCCGGCCACTCTTTTCTTCTTCTTAGTCTTATTGCTCCTATTTGGCCGCGGAGGAGATTCGCGGGCCAGGACCACCAAACAGATTATTTACCACAGGGGCGGGTTCCTCTAGATCTTAGATAACATAAACAACTTTGGAGACATCTTTATAACCGTTTGGTAACTCATTATCATTATCGGTTTAAGTGGACAAGCAGAAATGGGAGGAAAACATTGATAATGTAAATGGAATGGCATGGTATATGAAAGCTGTAATCAATGTCAACATGCATGCTACGAGATATATTTATCCAATAATACTGCAATCCGTGAGGCAAGATGTATTTATTTCGACATAAATACTAAATAGAATTTTTTATCGCATCCTAGTTTCCAGAGGTCCCTATTCATCATAGCAGCTTTGATATCATCTGTTCAAATCCTCCTGTTCGACCTCTGTTTCTTCTTTATATCGATATCCATTGAATTACTTTCGTTAGCCATCTATCATCCATACGGTTGACATGGTCATACCATCAAACAACGTCCACAATTTGTTTTACAAATTGTTGGTGGTTTGAGAGCATATTCCAGTTTGCACTATGTCCCAAACAACGGTACTTAAAGAAATGAACTAACTATAATGTTGTTGTTGTTCTCATCACGTACAATTAATGTGAAATGCTTTAAAAACTCTTTAGTTTTGAACCAGCCTGAGCGACATCTATAAATGTCTTCGTCTTCTTTTAGTGCCATATCAGGTCCTCCTGATGTCGACAATCACAATGGCGAGCTGTGCTCTGTCTTCGGCAAGTCTAAAGATTTGTTCTGCGCTTCGAATTCCGATCCACTCTCTAAGATTCCTTAACCACGATGCTTGTCTTCTACCGACTCCTCTACGTCCTTCTATCTTTAGTATCTATCTATTAGTAGTAGTACCCATGGGATTTGGAGCATACGTCTATGTAGCCACATTTCAAACGCTTCAAGACGATTAATGGTTGCTGCTTTTAAGGTCCAAATCTCTGCCCCATACAACAGTTCTTACGTAGCACTTGATCATTCTCTGGCGGAGTTTTAAATTTAGATTATTATTGCAGAAGAGCGATCTCATGTTTGGAAAGGTTGCGCGAGCTGACTCGATCCTGAAGTTGACTTCTTTATCTGGGTCGAGATGCTCTGTAATGTAGCAGTCGAGATGTTTGAAACATGGAAGCCTTTCAATGTTTTGTCCATTTATTTGCAGTGCAGCATCATTTTACGGCTGACGGCTGAAAACCATGAACTTAGTTTGCTCACAAGGACATTTGCTGATGATACAACTAGTGACGAAGATCAAATAGTAGCCTAAAACACTCTACAAAGTCATCTGGAACTATACTACACTATAGTCAAAAATGAACATAAGGTGCAGATCTATGGGGATGCGCAAGCAAATCTAAATATAACATCAAAATAAACCAGAAACAGATCCTTCATATGATTATTTACACGTACTCTTCGTCAAAGGTCCAAGAAATAAACATCTTTTTTTCTGAAAAAGTGCAGGGGTATTCGAAGGACGGTCCTGTGCTCTGAATAGCTCCATGAGATTTTTGGTACCTTTTGCTGGCCGCAGTGTGGAATGCAAACTGGGCACAGAGGGGGGAGATGAGTTATAAAAAATGCAACCCGGCGGTTTTCGCTCCGTTGCTCCCACTTTGCATTGATTTAGATCTGCCACAGAAAGATTACATAATCAATCAAATTATCAGTCCCAAAACTGTAGGAAATCCAATCATATAATTAAGGTAGAGGAGAAAATCTGCACATTCGGCATTCAAGGCATACAACGAATAACTATCTAGGAATTATCTGAATTGCTGAGTTAATATTCAAAGTTCCATGAGTAATCTGATACATGTGCCACCTGTACCACAATTTTTTTTATAGATAACCTTACGCAAAGGCAGATAGTCTATCGCGCTTCATAAGCACTACGCGAGGGTGAATGACTATTTACATTGACCTTAAAACGGTGTAAACTGTAAACATAGAGGAACAAAGTCCCCAGTAGCTCAATCTACAACAGGAGGTTCTCCAAAGGACGACATCCTGAATAGACTTGTTCGAGGCGTTCTAGTATTTGCTGTACTGGCAACTCTTGGTGTTATTGTTTCAGACAGCTTGGTCGACAATCTGACATGATAATATCTATAGAATAAAGTCAGATGATTATGGTGTAACTACGAAACTGGATATCTCACTTTCTTCACCTTTTTGCTGAACGCATCGTACAATTGCACTATCTGGAATACATGTCATAACAGCATAATTTCACGTGAGGCCACACACATACCAGAACTCCTTTAAAAGCTCGTTAGCTAAGTACGTGTTCATGGTAAGGTTAAGTAGCATATTATTGATAATTTACGGCTAGTGTAATAAAATCATCATGTTTCTTCACTTCTAATGATAAGCTCAATATCCAGGTCAGATAATAATCCTATGTCTCCTTGAAGTGAGCGTGACTGTGTGATTTTAATTCTAATTCATTTTTTCAAACTTTCCATCATTTACAGTATTTCTAGTACTGACACTTACATTGGATCAACAGATCTAACCTTTAATGCTTTCACTGCACGTTAGATACAGAGTCAACCTACTTGACGTCATTTTTTTATAAAATAAATAATAATAGCACATTCGTAATTATTTGATTATTGTTCGGATAAAATGCAGTATTCAGCAGAAGTGGTTGCTGAAACATAAACAGAAAGAATTAGCTTCAGAAAAATGTCTATGTCTAAGAAGTATTGGGGATTAGCAGGGTTAAAAACCAACTAAATAGCACTAAGAAACTTGATTTCTTCATTTGCATTTCCTTCCCCAACCTCAAAGGATTTTGGAACAAACTAACGTTACTGTTGAAGTAGCGCTAGTGGCGTAGAAAGCTATTTTCATAGGAGACTGTTATACTTTGTGGTAGCATTTTACAAATTAACAAAAAGGAAGTTTTAGAGTTAAAGTATAAATATAATTTTCTTTAAAACGAGTAAAAGCCCCATGGGATGGTTTTAAGCCCCCCGTTCGTACGCCAGTGGGTAGCTCCATACATAATTTTCAAATGCAAACTCATCACCCTGTATAGAGAATAATGGTTAAAAACAATATAATTAATTATGTATTTTGAGTCAAGGTATAGGCAACCTGTAAGGCAGCTATCTAAAAAACGCATTTATCTTCAATGATAGGCAACCCGACATTCGAGTTGCCGTACTGGGCGTTGCATATATTTGCGCTTTCTGCCAGATAGTATTAAACTTCATTTAATGTCTGGCAACTCCGCATACGCTATGCTGCTATCTGTGTTGCATGCAATTATATATTACTGATATTTTTTTATGGATATTTATAGTACAGTGCAAGGTAATTTCTAATAGTTTGATTGAAAATGCTTCAAGGATAGAACCAGTTTGACCTCCTTCGGCATTTCCATCTTTTCGGATTTTTTCCAAAGAACCTCGTAGGGCGAATCCAAGTACACCATTGGATCTAGCAGGATATTTTACATCCAAAAAAATGGTTAAGCAATTTGTTTTTCGTCTCTAAATAGGACTCAAAAATCAGCGTTTACAAATCGTAAAAAACAAAACGGGGATCCGTTAGAAAAATGTAACTGAAGAAGTCGAATTTTTTAAAATAAGATGAAAAATCACTTTCTGTGTGATTGAGAGGATGACACATCGTGAAAAATCATATCCGTCTGTCTTTCTGTCCGTCATCTCCTTTCTACTCTGTAAAAAATGGCTCCTCGAAAACTCTTCGTCTGAGAATTGAGGGATTTTTATCTGTGCACGCTCACAGGGCTGTAAGGTAGCATATTAGATGGAGAAGTTCCACGTACAAAGGTTGAGTATTCGTCCTTTTTTTGAAAATAGTTGACTCATTACAAATATACAAAGTACCTACTACTTGACGCATTTTTCTGTTGTACTCCATTAAAACGCCCCCTGCTCATGTGCTGATACCTAGCGACCTAGTTCGACATCACAGAGAGATAGAGCAGAGAGTGGTATTAATCTGCGGCTGACAATAAATTACGTTTGCGCTTCGCGCTACAGACAGATGGGAAATAATGTCCTCACGCCCCACCAACACAGCTTACAACTTGTTCGGAATCAGCGCCAAACTGCAGTCCGGCTTTGACCGAGTTTAAGTTATTTCATGCGGATTCAAAGTTCATTGAACGAACACACTCTAACCTGGAGTCCCAGCGGAACAAACATGTGAAAATGGCGCGATAAGCGAAAGTTAGATTACGTGAAATCAACGTGAAAATGATGATTTAAATATGAATGGAAACGTGTCACTGAAAGAAAAAGTTTTATTTGTGATATTGTGTGTTAATTACACAATCTCTTTATCTGCATTCTTAAAAAATTTAAAACCACCCCGAACTGGTGGAAGATGAATTTGATGGAAGATTCAGAGTTTTATGAGGCGGTTCTAGAGAAAATTGGTGAGCAAAACAATGATTTAGATTGTCTGCTATTCAATGATGAGGCTACGAAGTTTATATCAATTATGAAACATAGTTTCCAATGAAAGCTGCAATGATCGATCCGTTTCAAGCCCATTCAAGCAGCTGCCAACTGCTGGCATGGCATTTTATGTACTTAACAGATATCGGATGGCTTAATCAATACTAAGACTGTTTGATTAGTCGGGAAATTATTCATAGGCCTGGCAGTTGCAGAGCTCAACCACGTATATTATTGTACCTTAAATAGATAAGTTTTGTTTGATGATCGTTAGACAGTATAGTATATGTAAGTTTCCCCGTAGTTACTATTTAAAGAAAAATCATAATGGAACGTAAAATGTGGTCTTTCATTTTTAGCTAGTTTTGTTTATAGATAGACAGTGTTTTGCATAGATGTTTTTTCTAAAGATAACCTAAGCTTATCGCGCTTCATAAGCACTGCACAAGGATGAATATCTGTTCACATTGACCTTAAAACGCTGTAGATTGTTGCCATTGGGGAACAAAGTTTCCGGTAGCTCATTCCACAACGCCTAGGTTCTCCAAAAGAACGACTTTTGGAACAGAATTGTTCGAGTCGTTGTAAGTTCCATCTGGTGAAGATGAGGTCCTCTAGTATTTGCTGTATTGGCGACTTTTGGAGTTATTATGCAAGACAAAACTTTAGTTTTTCAGTATATCTTCTCGTATTATCAAGTGCAGATTGTATTTCTTTCTCTTGTTTCTCTGTGTGACGTCTTCAATTTTTTTCGGTGAATTTTTTCTATCGTTGAGCCCCAGTGGGGGAAGCTCGACTTCTCCAATTTTCGAATCTCGCCATTTTCCACTCTTTCTATATTGGCTTTGGAATGGGTAGGATACAGAGCGGAGGAGAACACCCAGCTTATAAGACGCCAGCCTAGCAAGTCCGGCAACATGTTCGTGCCAAGACATGTTATTGTTAATGATAAAACCCAGAAGATTGAAGAGGCTCAAACGCCGCATTAAAAAAACTGTTGTTTTCACCGAAGCCCAAGTGTTTTTATTTAGAATGAATCAATACGAGTACGATAACTCAAATAGCATTTTCGGTTCTGTGCCAACTGATTCGGTGCTGTATATGAAGGAACGTTATTGAGTAATCGAATTTTAATACAATATATAACAATAAATGTAGGCCGGGTCATTTCTCGTAGTTTTAAATTTTAATTATTCTGCGGCTAAATTGGTGAGAGCTGCATGCCGCGTTTGAATGCAAATGCATTTTGCTTGTTGTGTGATCGTTAATTCGAACAGCTGTGTGACGCGGTCACGAGGCCATGCTTCACTGTATCGGATTACAGTACATGTCGTTATTAGCTTATCACATTTTTTGGCAGCTATCGATCATAGAAAACCACTAGCCTACAGCAAATTTTTAGTTCGGAGAAAAAGTCCGGAGGATCATAGCAATGCAAAGACATATAAAAAACGAGAGACGTATTTGTTTATATCTAGTAACACGCCACGCTGTGATTCGTAGTAGCACAATGCAGAGGCGTATACAAGTGGTGGGGCTAAGAGGGCTAATTATCCCCCAGGATTTTTTTGCTCAAAATTTAATTTCTTGTTATAAGAGCGTCACGCAGAAAGTTTTAGATATAGAAAAACTACAAGTTTTTTTTTAGAAAACTTTTTTTCAACATATTCTCCCCCTACCTCAATACATACGCATTCGGTAAAACCACTTGTCAAATTCTTGTGATCAACGTTCTTTTGAGAGGCTGCTAATTTCCTCCTCATGCAGCGATTGACTCTTCATCGGTGGAAAAATGGCGACCTCGTAACTTTTCTTTGATGTTACGGAATAAGAAGTCGCACGGAGCTAGGTCCGCAGAATAAGGTGGGTGAGGCAACAGTTTGACACCCTGTCAAGCAAAAGAAATCGAATGTTCAACCAGCGCTGTGGGCGGGTGCGTTGTCATCGTGTCATTAAATACCCCGCAGACCAGTCTTTGGACTGTCCATTAATTTTTCAAGTCTACCGTTGTGATGTATTCACTTTTAGAAAACAAAGGATGCAACCATTTTCTTTCCAATACTCTTGGAAAGACGAATTTTCGTTCGGAGGCTGCTCACTTTCAAAGCACCACACTAATGACTACTGTTTAGTTTCGGGATCATAATGATATAACCCGTAATGTTTAGTCTCCGGTTACGATATGAAAAGTGTTTTTACTGTGCCCATTATCAAATTTTGCAAGCATAAACTTAGCCCAATCAAGTCTTGTTGCTTTTTGCTCACTGGTCAACAAATGTCGCACCCACCTGGCGACCTGACGACCTTAGGCGAAGGTGATCACATATGATTATTCGGACTGCTGCCAAACCAATCCCTAGAAAAGCCTCAATCTCGGTTTAGGTTGTGTGATCTTTTTTTCCATATTTTGCACAGCTGCTACTATTTCCAGAGTAACAGCAGTGGGCCGTCGACCTGTGCGAGGTTCATCATTGAGTGAGACCCGGCCCCTTTTAAATTCAGCAAGCCAATTAAAAACTGCAGCCCTAGTAGGGGCAGAGTCCTCAAAGCAACTTTCGTGACATTCCGCTTGTTTTAGTCTTTTTTTATAGTCATACAAAATCATGGCTCGAAAATTGCGACTACCGGTTACACTTTCACGTTTAAATTCGGCCAACACTTCGAGACCGTGGCAAGGCAACTACTGAACGAGTCAAACGCTGCCTTTGCATCTAATCACTTACAACTTTAAACACAATAGCTGCGTGCTCAAACTTTTTTAAACTTGTATAGATCAGTAATATCTAAAGACTCTCAGTGTGACCCTCGTATATGCGCATAACTTACAAGTCCTATACATTTTAATTACACCTGTAGCAATATTCTTCATCATAACAAGTTATTCTAATAATATTGTTCATGTCGTACACTTGTTATAATTGTAAGATTTTCGAAATAAATAAGATGATCCTGGTGTCATTGAAATCAAAATGAAATTTTGCAAGCCTTGCGATAAATCAACTACATGTTTCTTGTACGATTTTCGAAATCCCACAATATTTTATTAGGTTAAGCGCGTTCGTATTGGAGAGACGGAACGAACCAAAATGATTGCCTGTTTTCAAATGAGTTAAATCACATCGTATTTATCTGTTTTATTGCATTTGGAAAAACATCACTAATCCTCCATTATTGGGGCTCAGTGCAAATTCGCGCTCACCTTTAGTTTCAAGTGCCAAATACTTCACTGTTTCACTTGCTGTTCATCTTCTCCTTCCTTACTATAAAACTATCAACATATCCCTTTCTGTTGCCTTAAATACCTCGAAGAAGGTATTAAAAAAATGGTGAAAGCGTACACAAAACCCATGCCATGTTACCTTCTCCCCCAAGACTGAGGTCTAGATACCCCATTGTCACAATTCTGCCATACTTACCTAAATACTTTGTAAGCTCAATTACTTGGAAAATGATTGGTGAATCTTTCAAAAACAAACTTTGAACGTTTTTTTCTCGTTTACGATCTCCGTTGCCACTAAAATGATTTCCAAAAATCTCTTCTTATCAAAGTACTAACCTAGTATCACAATATCAAAATAAGAATGGTAGAGGGACCAGGACGGCACAGACGGCAGACAGACAGGTCGATTTAAATGAGTAACGTGGTTTTTCCTGATGTATACAACATGTCACATAAAAGACACAATATCACGAATTCGACATTTTTCGCGACTGCAATACTTCGCCGCCTGTTAGCGTGGGACGTACAGTGAATGTATGCTTTGCGTAACTGTGTCGACCAAATTCACCGCAACATAGTTGAAATTCAAACCGGTGGAATACCAACACCCTTAAACTCTGTCCCTCTATAAATAAAATTTTAACGCCCATTAACATATTTGCAGTAATGCATGTCATCGATTCGGACGGCTGACCACCCGGCATTTTTCATGAAATTAAATTGGTTTCGGGTTTTATGACCGTACAGCATTATAGTATGCACGTATTTTATATTTTATGTAATTATATGGAGCACTGCGTTAGAGTAAAACAGCTCTCTAACGAAATTTTGAACAGGAGGGGTTTAAAATAATATATTGTCTGATCAAATTTGACCTGGACTAGTGAAAAAAGTATGTTTGAGCATTTCAATACAAATCTTGTTGTTGCCTTCAAAATATACACCTTTTGTGATAATACAAGCACTTCAACGAATAATTCAACTTTCCATACACTTTTTGTAGGCATCGGCCGAAATAGCGTCTTGTTCCTTCAGCGAATTACGTTTTATGACATCAATCACGTTCCCTGGAGAGGATCTTGTTGTTTCAAAAACAAGAAACCGTCACAGAGAGCGAAATCCGGAGAATACAGTGGCAGAGTGATGACCATTGTTTCGTGTTTGCAAAAAATTCCGTTACAATGATGCTGGATGGTGACGTCATGCTGGATGGTGACGTCGCTGAACAATCCATGAACTGTCTGCATCCAAATCCGGATGTTTACCTCGAATTGATTCAAATAGTTGCTCCAACATGGTCAAGTAGTATTCCTTAATGACCGTTCGACCATCTGGAACGAATTCATGTTGATCTAAGCCACGACAATCGAATTTTCATTATACTAAAAAATATTGTATTAAAGAAAATCTATATGACGGATAAGCTCATCTTGTGTCCCCAGCGCCCCCTCTAATTGACTTACTGTACCGTCTTTTTACTCCTTAAATCACCTTTTATGGAAGTCCATAAACATCTTTTATTCCCAAGTGCGCAGTATAAAAGTTTATCAATCTAGCCGTTTAGAAAGTTTCATTTCACTTAAATTAATACCAGCTATTGTATGTGGCTGTGGCTTTTCATAGGCGTACTTAGCACTCATTGTGTTTATTTCGCAAGCTTTTATTGAACCTGCAATGTATGTATGTATGTATGTTTGGTCGATGTAATACTGCAACTCAATTTTGAAGCAGATATCTTCAACCGATTGAGCTGAAATCTTGTATACACGCTAGATTTGGATGACAATGCATGGTTAGCTGTGTGACGTCATTCTAAATCCAACATGGCGGAACATACAAGATGGCGTATTAGCTATTTTTTAATGCACGCCTACAATATGGGTATCAAATGAAAGGACTTGAGAATACCAACGAGAGTAAAAGAGTAAAAGAGATGGTTATCATAAACTCCGTTGCTTCAATCCATATGAAATTTTGGTGTACTGGGGTTTTTGCAACCTGTCCAGCGATAACATAAAAGTAAAAGATAAATAATAATTTTATTTAAATCCGCAAAAAGAATAAATTAAACTATTTCTTTAAAACTTATATTATCAACTTGCATTAAATAATTTATATAATATAAACGCTTGTCGCTGGATTTATCTGTGTCAATAAACAAGTAAATGAAGTAAATTGGTCTGATTACTTAAATCTCACGACAGGCATTCATATCATATAAATTATGTAAAAACATTATGAGTTGATAGCAAAGGTTTCAAAGGAAAAGTTTATTTTAGTCTTTTAAACGCATTTAAATAAAAGCTTGTTTACTTTTTATTGTATTATTAGAAACTTACATTTAGGTTCAAAGCCTCCTTGTGAGTTAGTCAAATTCGTGAGCTAAATTTTAAAACAGTTCCCTCAACAGATTGGCCTCAAATTTTTCAGACATTTGATGTGTGATAACAAAGCAGCATTTCTCAAGAATTATTATTTTGATTCAATATGGCAAACGGTGTTGGATAGCGGCGGACATGCGATTGGACAGATAGTCCCACTAACGAAGCAGCCGAAACGTAAATAAAACAGTTCAGTCAATCGCATATGGTTTTAAGTACAGGCGTGTAAAAAATATAAAAAAAGGTTTATTTTATATCATTATCGACTTTGAGCTATTCTATGGCGCCGACAACACTGCAGTATAATATACTTTAGCCTGACATAACTCATAATTGTTGGAGACAAGTAAGAACTTCTTGAGGTCACAGCCCACTTTATTTCCGAGATATATCCGCGCTGGAGTGATATAGGATTACTGTTGGCCTGAGGTTGAACTCTACTTAGCACGTCGACACCCTGAGCCACACATAGTACAGTCAAAATGAGACAAGTAGGATGAATTCTAGCTTAAAAAAATGTTCAAGAGCAAATCGCACAAAAGAGTAATCACTATTTTTTATTACCAAAAAAGGTATACGGATAAGGTGCCTGTTACTATATCAATGAAGGTTTGATTTATGACCGTATTCTAAAAAATAAAATTAATAAATAATAATAAATTTCAACTATAATCAGGTTATTCTGTAGTCTTACTATAGGACAGTAAATAAATGGCTTATATAATGGTTATAGTCCAAAAATAGTAAATCTTTGTTAAATAAAAAATAGTACGAAGAAGCTATTAGGAACTTATATCCACATAACACATCAGGAAACGAAATGGTACCACCACAATTACATATTTTGGAAACACTTGCAACAAGATGTCCAAAACAATAAAAACTGTTTATGATAATCAAATAAGAACAACTAATAGGTCGTTACCTAGCCTAAGATCAGATTTAGTAAATACAAAGGAGAAAGAACCAGAGATGTGTAAGTCAGGTATTCATAAAATTCCATTTGCCATTTGTAATGCACAGTTTCACAAATAAATCTATTTTTCTTTCAGTGACGCGTTTCAATTAATATTTTAAGCATCGTCGGACTGTCAGAATTAGATATGAATCAAACCGTGTCACTGAAAGGAAAATATTATTTGTGGAACTGTGTGTTAATTATTTTATCTGCTTGATGGAAGAGTTTCGCCAATTAAAAGCATCTACAATCTACTTCTTAATCTGTCAAAATTCCAAAAATACCATATTCAACTTAACTTAAATGTAACATCCAATAACTTCTTAGAGAAGCTGATACAACTGGGCGTGAAATACAAAGTCAACCTACTCAACTCCATTTTTTAAGAGGCTAAATAGCTCTTTCGTAATTATTCAATATCCCAAACCTTCGATTTGTTTCGCCCAAAAGCTCGACATTTCAGCCCACTATGCATTAGGTTGTTCGTTGGTTTCCCATATGAACTGTACTAGTTCTCCCTGATGCCTCTGCGCCAGTGTACGGAAGGAGTTGATTTATGGTCCTCTTGGTGCTCAGTTACCTCCTTATATTCATCATTTCCTTAATTTCCTATAACATGCCGCACCATTTAGATGCGGAGCATTCCTATTCAGGATGTTATGCGCCCTTAAACAGTGATCAGTAGTGATCTAGTGCCTCGCTGGAGTTTCTTAGACTTAATGTTTACGTTAGTACCGTCATTTTCTTATTCTGTTTACCAGGTTAGATAAATTATTTTTGGATCCTATTATATAATCCCAACCTTTAGTTACCAATAAAGATGCTTTTTCCAAACAGATCTTACAAGTCCTGATTTATAGGCGAAGTTTCACGTTACCTTCTATAGGAAAGCAAGAAAATCTGGAAACAGGAAAGAACAGAACAGAAAGCTTAGAACAGCAAAATTTGCTGTCTCTGTCAAAATGGTTTCGCCTTGTAACGTAGGAAGCGAGATGCACTCCCACCAATGTTACAAGTTTCCTCCGCCCCTGCTAGTGACCGTTTGACCGACACGTCGTCGTCGTCGTCGTCGTTATGTAATATCCAAGAAAAGGGGCCTGGCAATTTTTCTTAAACCTCTGCTGTCTCAATACCGAGCTTGGACAGGCGGACTGATCCCAGAAACGCAATATTTCACGTGTTATCGTGAACATATCGAGATATATGTGCGACGTCGCCTGATATTTTCTGAGCGCGCTAGCTAGTGTCAGATATAGTCTTCTCATATGTGTGGTGTGACGATATCCTGGTTTAATCTTGGATTCCTGCAAAATTGGAAAAGAAGGTTTTGATACACGAGTGTGTCCAGTAAGATACATTCAGCATCTGCAGCAATGAGACTTAAGTCAGAATTTGAGTTATCGACAACAACGTATTGTGAAGGCTGAGAGAGATGCGATATAATAAGTTATAGCTTAAAAAACAAAACAAAAACACGCTTCAAGTAAGATATACGCTTTTACTAATAAGATAGAAAGCGAGAGATTTAGAATTCGAGATATTGGTTTTCTTCATGTTTCATGACATATGCTTCATTTCCATCGGTCTGTCTGTCAGCCTGTCTGTTTGTCTGTGCGCAGTACAGAATCTTTGATCCCCCGGGAACTCAGAAAGTATTTTTTGGATTTTTATGTAACTTTGAGACTAGATTACTAGTGTGACAAGGACAAAAAACTGTAAGCTTCATACAATCGGTTCAGTGGCGTCAAAGACCAAAAAGTAAAAAACTTTCAAACCTCGTTTTTGGACATTTCCGATTCTTCTGCCTTTGTGGGAAGGAAAGTCCAAAATTGGAGTTGATGGTTGGAAGTACTGAGGGGGAGATCTAAAAAAAATCAGACGTTGGTAGAAGGCTATGAAACTCTGAATCTGGAGGTGTTACGTACTTTTCAACATGTCGATCCAGTGTTAGTAGGTATGTATTGATGTAATAATAATTTCATTTTTTGAGTGCAATTGAAAATATCAACAGATCCAAAATCTCTCCGACATTTTTTAAAATATTTAGTTCGTTTTACTATTGATGTGTTTTTTGTTGGTTTGAACATAGTATAATTTATTTTTTCCTTTTTATTCTTATGCGAACTTGAATGTAATGGTGTCCGGAAGACTCAATTTTTGGTCATCAAATAGTCGAGAATCCATTTTATTTTGTAAATAAACATTATTTAGTTCCATTTTTAGAAAATATATTCAAATTCTATTTAAAATTATAAGATTAAAATTCATGTAGATTGTAGAGGATCTTACTTGGTGAAACATTTCCATCATGCAGCTAAAAAGATTGATCCGAAAGTATTTCGAATTATTGTATTGTATCGTTCCTTGATACGTATGCAAATTTTCTAATTGATCAGTCATCCTGAATTCATATAGAATTACGTTGAAGTCAAACTAGTAACAGCATGCTAAAAGCTATGATAGATGTATGGTCAAAGCTATCAAATTTCAGCCTTCATCCTCATCGGTTTTCAGATTTAAAACTTCCTTAGTGCTCAACTATAGAATTTCTAGGTTCACATTTTTGCACAGCAACAAACAGTTACTTCAATAGAAACAATGCGAGAAACATCCTAGCATTTTCACTAACACTACTCAGAACTGAAAGCTCCAGCATTAATCTCCAGAAAATTTGTACTAATCTCGCCGTTCTCATCAAGTACAGAACTCCTATTTGTCAAACACCCTACATGCTCATATCTTCCGTTACATAAGCGTATCGTGTCCCACTTTCCAACACCCCCAGTAAAGATAAATACGACAATAAATCTGGTGTGCGGGACGTGTGCTCGACCCGTGGTGTTAAAGGGCGAAAGAGATCCGAAACTTTGCTAAAATATAACTCCCTCCTCCCGCCCCTGAATCCATCATCCGAGCAAAGTTGAAGTTACAGCTCGATCCAACTTCATAGGAAGCTAAGCTCTGCATGGTACAGGGACGGACTCAAGTGGAGTTACGCTGGAGAAGGAGTATAATGAAGGTGTTAAACATGTTAAACTATTGTCTGTCATCGGTACTTGATAAGTGTGCAAAATTTAAAATTAATTTGACGTATTGAAGTGGGGGAAGATTTAATAACAAATACAAAGGTCACGCTGAAAGTCTCTAGATATTCCTAACCTATACAAGTTTAAACAAGTTTGAGCACGCAGCTATTTTGTTTAAGGTTGTAAGTGCTTACAAGCAAAGACAGCGTTTTGATCGTTCAGTAGTTGTCTTGCCACGGTCTCGAATGAGTGTTGGCCGAATTTTAACGTGAAAATGGAACCGGGTAGTCGCGAATTTCGAGTCATGATAAAGTATGAATATAAAATCGGACTAAAAGAAGCTGAATGTCACGAAAGTTAATGTGTTGCTTTTGGGACTCTGCCCCTTCTAGGGCTACAGTTTTTTATTGGTTTGCTGTGTTTAAAAGAGGACGGGTCTCACTCAATGATGAACCTCTCACAGGTCGACCGCCCGCTGCTGTTACTCCCAAAACTGTAGAAACTGTGCAAAATATAGTAGAAAAAGATCGACATATAATCTACACCGAGATTGAGGCTTCTCTGGGGATTGGATCGGCAGCGGTACGAACAATCATTCATGATCACCTTCGGCTGAGGAAGCAGTGTTCCAGATGGGTGCCACATTCGTTGACCAGTGAGCAAAAAGCAGCAAGAGTTGATTGGGCTAAGTTTATGCTTGAAATATTTGATGATGGGCACAGTGAAAACACTTTAAATATCATAACCGGAGACGAAACATGGTCATATTATTATGATCCCGAAACTAAACAGCAGTCATTAGTTTGGTGCGTTGAAAGTGAGCAGCCTCCAACGAAAATTCGTCGTTCCAAGAGTGTTGGGAGGAAAATGATCGCATCTTTTTTTTTCTAAAAGTAGATTCATCACAATGGAAAATCAAAGGACAGTTAACTTGTGGCAGACAGGACCATCAAAAGCGACTGCTAGCGATGTGAGGCTTGGCAAGTTCCCTTCCCTCGCGGTCAATGGGGTGGGGAGGTTTAAGGAGGGGAGAAGGAAATTTGTTTGATGAAATTTGATGATAACCTTATACAGAATATCCCTGAGTACGTGACTGTACGGATGCCGTACTTTTGACGTATTAAGAGGAGAACAAATGGATTGCCATCATACAAAACTTCTATTCTCTACTCGGTTCTAATCTCGCTATATTAGTAACTCCACTTCAAGTTGGATTGTATCGCTAATAACTTTGCATAATCTGCTCTCGGCTAAGTGAGTTCTTCGAGAGTTTTGGAATAGCCGGAATGTCTCTGATGGAAATGACAAACTCCCAAAGTTCCGTGCTGTTCATTAAGGAAAAGATGTCATTGCAAGAGGTTCTACAGTTTCAGATGTTTCTATTCTATTCTATTCAATGTTTTAATAAACTAGAGAAAAGATCAATCAATAATGAGAAAAACTGTCGGTATTCATACCACTAATATCAAGATATGAATCAGCCAATTATATAGGAAAAAATTGAGTCAAGTATATTGACTTAGTACTTCCTGAATTGTAAGGATGTCATTTGAAAAAATCTATGTTTCAATGTAAAGTATCGATTTTCAGATAAACTTATTATTTAATGGGCCGAAGCATATCATTTACAATATTTCATCAAAATCGATGAAATATTGTAAAGGATATGCTTCGGCCCAAATAACGACAGAAATGGAAACAGACTGACAAAACCCCCAACAGGCGATTTGTAAGGAACAGTAAGATCCCCATTTTTATTGGAGCTGCATTAATAGACCACTGAATGAAAAATTATAGAAGCTTCAAATTCTTGCGAAACGTAGACGTAGTTTTTTTAGGCATTTTAACCCCTCTAGAAAAAAATTGACTACGCCAAAAAATGATCAGGTATTCAAATAACATGCAGATAAAATAACTGTGTACCTAACACACAGTTTCACAAATAAAACTATTTTTCTTTCAGTGACGCCTTTCGATTTATATTTAAATCATCCTCGGACTATCAGAATTAAACATAAATCAAACCGTGTCACTAAAATGAAAACAGTTTCATTTGTGACACTGAGTACACAATTATTTTATCTGCATGATGGAAGAGTTTCATCAAGTAAGAGCATCTATATTCAACATGATTCTAATATCATACGAATTAAAGGTTGGGAGGAGTATTGTCAACGACAAAAATTTCTAATTCCAAATATTGTGCTTCCTTGATGTGTCATGGCGAAAAGCCATGTCACTTATTTCTGTCTGTCTGTCTATCGTCGGTCTGTACTTTTTGGCCTCTCTATACCTCGAAAAGTACTTTTCAAATTTCGATGAAACTTTGAAATTTTATTATTACTATGACAAAGGTTTTATTAAAGATTACTGCGTTTCAACTGAATAGGGATTTCGAATACTAAAAAATGTGCTATCTCTCTTAAATAATGGCGTCAAGTAAGTTGACTCTGCATTTCACCTGCAGGTGTATCAATTTATTGAAGGTTCTAATCGGACTTTCTCTTGGACTGAGCTCTGTAGATATTGATAACCACGCAAATTTTGAAAAACTTGAACTTCTTAGGATTCTTGAATCTTTAGTATTTTTTTTATCCAGTTCCAACTATCAACAGCCAGTTTCAAATTCTAAAACAAATTGATATTCCTAAACTTATACTGTTGCGTGAGAAGTATAGCTTTAACTTACTTGACGTAATTTTTTTTTAATTACAGATTACTCAGCCTCCAATGCACCGATTTACAAGACATATTGGCTTCTAATGACCTCACAAAATAAGTGTAGCCATTACTGAGATTACGCGGTGACAAAAAAGGCGACAGGTAAACATACATACCAGACCGACTGACATACTAACAAAACGACAGACAGATCGACATTGGCAGATCAACAGACCCCTCATTTATTCATGTATTGAAAGAAAAAATATGGAGTTCTTATTTTTCCTTCATCCTTCGTTAAGAGGCGTTCGTTTTGATCGATAAAAAGCCGACTCCACAATATGTCTACAGTAGGACTTATGCGGTGGAAGAGTTGTAAGTTTCATGTTCATTCATTTCCAGGTTAATTCGGCTAAACGCATTCGGTGATGTTGTGTTGGTGTCCGGTTGAAAGCAGCAATTCCACATCCTGTAGCGGTTCCCATTTGTCGAGCAGTCCTTCCGGGCTCAGTCGGTTTAAAGCTCCGGCCTCGGGCAGTTTTTAGAGCAACTTAGCCGGATCCTCTTCCGGTACACTCAGCAATGGCGTGCTTATCCTTCTCATACATTCATTATCTAGTGCAGAGGCATGTTTTTATCATTTAAAAAGTTGACCATAACATTACTCGTCTGTATATTACATTGCGGTAGGCATTTGTCCAGGAGTGGACTTTTGATGAAGTTTTGACATTAGCTTGCTAACAAAGCAGAGGTGAGCAGGCTTTGTCGTTGAAGAAAATAAAAAAAACATCGGTCAAACATCCATGACAATTTTCCTGAATTAATTTGGTGGAGGGTGGAGGAGTGCTACATTTTTTATCGTTGGTAAAATATAATTTATAATCGATACATTTTTGACCCCCGCCATCCGTCGAGGTTCTTACATATAGTTGATTGTTCAGATTTTTGCCTACAAAACAAGAAAAAATTAAGACTATTCGAGTGTTTGTTCACATGTAGGGCGTCGCTAAGTTTCTTCTACAGTTCTGTTTTGTTTCGCCACTGTTTTAGCTACTACTACTAGAGATTGCTGCATTGCTGCAAGAACCAGATACGATCTACGTCCCTTTTTGTAAAGTAATAATGATATTGCAAACGATGTATATACTACGAGCACAACCAAATTAATAAGTATCGCTGTTCATGTCCCCTCGTTATATATTTTTATCGAAGGTATGCTTTGTTCACCCGCTGCTGGTGTAAAGATAGCAGGATAAAGTTACGCTAAGCAAAATTGTAGTGATGCGGTGGCAGGGAATTGTCGTTTTCCCTTGCGGTAGAGTTTACTGTTTCATGAGCTAATTACAGGGAAGCTGCAGTGGCGAGTGGAGTAAAGTTGCTTGAAAGGGAAACAACATAAATGTACAGCAGTAGAGAGAGCTGCGCTTAAGGTTTTAGACAATCTCAATTTTATTCACAGTACTTGATAACGTAGTAGTTAGATAACAATATAACTCAGCACAATGTGTGTCACTCTGCGCGACAATTGCAGATGAATGTTGCTATCATACCCTTACCAAATAGTTGATTTCTTGATGAATTCTAAAATCAATTTTTTCTGTTTACCAATTCATTATGGGTGAATATCTTGAAGTAATTTGGGAGTATAAGGGTATTAAATAGATTCGTGATATGGCAATTACGCGTTGTTTTCTTTGTCTTCTTGATGCCCATCAACCAATTGTTGGAAATAACAAAAAGCTATCAAGATCAACGGAGGTACCACAGCTTCTAGATTTATTGCATTTTTACTGCTATTTCTAATAGCAACCATTCTAGCAGTCTTTAAACCTGTATTAATTTGTACATTTTCCCTACTGATTCTGTACTCTATCTGTTCTAACCGGACCTTACCAAAGAGCTGTTTTTTTTGTGATCGAGCGCATGGCACCCACAGAGGACGTGAAAGGCTGACTTTGTTCCTTCCCCTTATTGTCTGCAGTTAGAAACTCTTCAGTGCAAAGTGGCCAGTGGCCATACAAAGCTGATAGCTCCTCCAATACATTGTTTCCCATGCTTGCATCAACTCATCATGTTCCAGTATTCCTTGTGTTGAAGCTTTACCCAAAACCTTGACTCTTGGTTCCTAACTGTATTTTTAGGGTACCTCCAAGGCCGGTTCTGAGCCAATCGATGAAGAAGATGTTCCCTTTCTTGCAAGTTCTTCTGCCTTTTCGTTTCCAATAATTCCTGAGTGAACTGGTACTATTTCAGGTTTAGTTTTTTGTGTCCCGCCAGTTTACTCAGTTCTTACTGACACTTCTAAACAGGTCCTTCCTGTTTCCACTCGACCCGTATGAGTGCCTGGTCTCGGGATGGTAGAGGTTCGCCTAGTACCATGTTATTTCCAAAGAAAATCAACTATATAACAAACAGAACGTTGGAGAAAAAAATACATCGGAAATGCATATCTAGCACCAAGATCTTTCCACGGTTTCTTTCCGCTATGTGCCGGAGAAGAAAGTCGACGAAACGATATATATGTGGACCATTTCCTACGGCCATCGTTCTGTTATATAGATATTAAAGACATAATTCTAAACTGTCCCTTTGGCTAATGGAATCTGCAGATTTATACGTTATTGGGTCTATCGATTGGGCTCCGGCGAAGGAAAGAATTTCATAAGCCGTTGTGGTCAGAGAAATAATCAACTGTGCAGAACGGCGGAAGGGTCGAAAGTTGCTGGGAAAATAATATGGCAGAATAATAGCCACTCAGTTCTTTATTGCTTTAATATCCGCGTGTGCACGAGCAAAAAAATATGATTTGATCTATGAGGCATACGCACCAAGTGAATTTGCAAAATGTAACGTCTATTCCTATTTTAACATTCCGAATGTTTATGTCATCGTATATGGGGCAGAAGAATAAGGATTTTAGCTGCGTCGCCGTTGGTGATATGGGCCCAACATAACGCCGGTGTGAAGCAATATTACGTTGTGGGATGTCTCGCTGTTGTAGGTATTTACGTTTACTTATATATTGTACCTAGTGGGAGCACATACACTGCCGCTGTGCTTTCCATAGACCTCCATTGCTTAGTATTATTTAAACTTTGAGGAGTTCAATTAATTTGGAGTCGTAAGGTGGCGACTCTGTCTGGTTTTCGGTTGATCTGCCGGTCTGTCTGTCTGTAGATTCATCTTTCGGTCTCTTTGTGTGTCTGTTAGCTAATATACGTAGAATGATGCACACTTTTTATGCAAATATCTGCATACTCTGTCCTCTTGCTTAGAGTAAACATGATTGCATGCATCTAAATGTACAACTGACAACCAAAACGTTATCCAATTACATCTATTTCTCGGTTTTCTGTAATGATTTCCTTATCCCCTAAGCTGGCGAGGTTAATTAATAACAGCTGAAGACCGATGGACCCTTTGTATTAATACCAATAGTTAATTATGCACTGCATCAGTAAACGAAGCTCAACAATATCAGAAGTCCAGAAGCTACCAATCGATACTTTCGGTTTTACTCACCACTCTGTCTCTCAGCTCCTTTAAGATGCAAACAAGGTATGTACAGGGTGTTTGTAGTTGTGCTGCACTTTAGATCATTTTCCAATCCGGAGCAGATCCAGATTTGATCCAAATTTTTAAACATGTACAATCCTGATCCAGATCGATCCGGATATAATATTCGTATCTGAGGTCTGGAGCAAATATCCGAAATATGGATCTCAGATCCAAGATCTGGATATGGTATCTTTGTTTTCACAGTTATCCGGATCCGGTTCTTTTCTTTAAGGATCACCGATTCGACAAAAATTTGGAGACATACTTAACTAGTTTACTCCCTCTATTGGTCCAGAAATCTAGTGTCCTCAAGAAAGAAGTATTAACGGTTTGGCATAGGATGTTTTATATGACATGAAACTTCGGTAATATCGAGCTATAATATAGCTTGTTTTGCTTTTTGACGCGTGATTCTGCGATGGCAGTGGTTTAACCGATTCGCCAACTGTAACCTCATTGTAGTAACCAGATCGACTTGCTTATTTAAACCTTATATGACCACTAGTATTATCACTTTAAGACTATCATAGCTTTGCGCATACAGGAAGACATGGTATACTTGTATGAAAGCCCATATTCTTCGTCTAAAAATATATCTTTATGTATGCAGTCGCCGTCAGACGGGATTATTCGTGCTGAGCTTTACATGTCCAGATAATATCGTATTATTCCCTAGCAAAATATGGAATTTACTCGACTCCATTCTTTGATACCACTTCGTAACAAATACTACCTTTGTTACAAAGTGTGTCTTTGAGTAACATTATACGTCCTATTCCATTGTACTACGTACCGTCGAAGACAGAGGCAAGGTAAGGAGGGGAGATCTGAGCCGGTGCTGCTGCTGATTTGCGGATTACATTAGCATAGATAGATGTTCGAGCACGTACTCTCTCAACTAATTAAGCGGGCTTATGGCCCTGTAATTAACTGTGGATCTGTATACGTACGCAAATGAGATACCTTCCACGAGTAGGGAGAGACAAGTTTGACGTATCTGAAGACACGTGCATAGCTAGTTGGGAAGGTTATGATACGTCTCTGTGTATCTATTCCGAAAACGTCTATTAGTCGAGATTTTTAGTCAAATCTAATATCTTGTCAATGTAATAGACCAGGCAAAAGCATGTTTTAAGAAGTATGATATGATCTAAAAAATGTTTTTAATGAGTTCAAAATATTATAATTTATTTGACGAGGGTTCAAAAACGTATGCTTAATGTTTTATTGAATAATTTTTTTTTTAAATAACTTCATGCAAAGACAGAAAGCCTATCATCTTTCATGAACGTCGAGAGAATATAAATATTTAAAATGCTGTATTTTGTAACACAACGACGAGGTTCCAGCCCGGCCAAACATCTGTCATGATTATATTTATAGATCAGCCACCCTTCTTCAATATTCTAGATTGTGAGGGTTCTTTTCATGGTCAGGCACATCCACTAGACGTATTGCTCGACTCTGGATAGTGTCCAGAAGCTTTAGGGAACGCAACGCCACACATAGGAGTAGTTCCTCAGTGATGGTCTGATTTGAGACCTATTGAGTAGCAGGAGGGGTTCCGGAAAATACAACAGGTTCTGTGGATATAACTCTCAGTGTTTCTGCAATCCTGATACAAAACTTTGAGCTCCTGGATATCGCACATACTACCAGATTTTTAAAGAATTGTCGAAGAATAATGATTTGATATCAAGTAAGCAAATTTTCTGTGCATATACCTCTCAGCGTTCCTGCGATCCTGATACAAAACTTAGAGCTCCTGAATATTACACATCCCAATAATTTTGAATCAGGATCACAGAAACACAAAGAGGTTCAGAAAACGTGAGGAGCTCTTGATATAAAAAAAGTAAGCAAATTTTCTGTGAATATACCTATCAGCCTTTCAGCGATCCTGATACAATGGATGACGATGCAAGTATTAGGCATCCCTCCACTCCAGTTTTGTGAACAAGTCAAATAAAACAACAAAGTATATTGTATCAAAATACATTTATTCAATAAGAGCTACCATAAGCGGCAAATTATACAGTTGTAATGTGATTGGCTGTCGCGAAGGATATCACGAAATCTACAGGACCGACCAAAATATCCCATACTTGAATAAAACCACCAAGTAACGAAAATCAGTTTTATATATTAAATCATGTAAGTAATAATAATCCATGATAATAATAAAATGAGACTGGCGTGATCAACTTGATTGCTTTTTCAATGAATGAATTGCCCTATCGGGCTGCTGGAAGCTAAATTCAATTTTAAACACGGAGCTACTGTTAAACCAGTACTTCAACTTGTGGATTGCGTAATAATTTATTTATTTATCAAATATATTGAAAGAGTATTTGGATATTTTCGTTGGCCCCTCATGTTTATTTTCCCAATAAATATACTAGCATATACATCATAACTATAAAATAAATATACAAACTAGAACAAAGGTCGTCAGAGCTACTTATTTCCTTGAATAATCCTGTTGCTTAGTACAGTCAAGTTAGTATGGATTTAATAAAAATTATATCTACCTGTGGTATATTATTTACCTTATGTATTTACATTATTTGTTATTTTATGGAATGGGTACCTAAAAATTGGATTACTCTAAACGGTGTAAAACTATAGCTACAATAATTTTATACATGTGGTCAAAGCTAGTATCATACAAATAATTTATTATCATTTTGGCCGAAGGTTGAAAACTATAACAAGTTATTTTATATTCGTCGGATGTACTTATATTTACAATTTTTTCAACATTCGGCGCTTATCGAGGAAAACAAAGTTCAGATGATATACTTTGTATCTGAAAAAATTATAGTTTAATAAATAATTATTTTGATTTAATTTTAATTTAATTATTTTATTCCACCGTGTGAATTGCATAACAAAATCGGAGTTAAAAATTCACATTTCAGCTCTTTTTGACCTTGTGAAATAGTCAAAAAGAAGCTATAGAGTGATAATTCTTTCTGGATAATGATTGAGTCGATTATTAAAAGATTTTCCAATCTAGGTAAAAGGAGAAAAATTAAACAAAGCATCCTGTGCCTTGCCATGCGAAAAAAAATCACGGTATGTGCACCTTTTGCCAATAATTACCATTATTTTTTGGAAACATAAGCAAATCTTCTATTTTAATCCAGAAAATAAAGACCCCTCGTTTCGATCATGAAATATTAAGGAAAAACTAAATGAAAACTCGGTATTAACAGTGAAACGTTTTTACCCATTATTGATGAAGGTTAGGGCAAAAAAACGATGAAATAACATGTGTAAATTTTTTGCAGTAAATAATGCATAAAATCAGTCTCATACTGACTTATAATTGAACCAATACTCTTGAACTAAATCTTCTAAAGATACAAGGATTTTTTTTAATTGTATGATCTTCATTGACGTCATCGTGTCGAAAGTTGAGTTAGTGAACATGCAGTGATTTTCTGTTGCATGGTTGTATTCGATATTTTGAATTGCAGCATTTCTTAAAGAAACATATTTAATTAGATTTATTAAGGCAGTACATCGTCGTTTATAATCAATTACTGATATTTCCAGTGAATTAATGTCATAATCTGTATACCGCGAACTGGAAACTAGAACTACGTGTATTATACATGAGCAGATGCAAGATTAATTACTTTAGAAATGCTTTCTCACAAAAAATAGTCACAAACTCGATATAGCAGTGCAAGTGCAAGCGTCTTTCAGAAAGAGTTATACGTGGAAAAATAATTATGAGGAGTTTGTTATGTTTTTGTGAAATAGCATCATATGAATAATAAATAAAAACTGTTGGAATACGACTGATTTGAAGAACCATACCCATGAACTAAATATAATAATTTATAATACACATCCACGCATGGATGATAGGTATGACAATTTAAGGCCTGTGTGAAGTTAACCGCCCAATTTGGGGCGCCCTTGATTCTAAGCTTAATCCTGGATTACATTTGGAAGGTCCAGGAGTTACTCTTGAACTGACATTCCTTATTGTCAATGCGGCTCACTCAAACAATAGAGTGGTGACCCATTTCAAACAAATCAGTCGATTCCAATAACATCTAGATGGCACTAAGGCAAATTGGTCCTTCATTCTCAAAGCAAATTTAAGGCAAACACGCAACCTTAACAAGTACTAGGCCAGTCGGATAACTGCCAATATCGTTTAGTTCTTTTATGGCGGTGTCGTTAAAAGACGGAACGCCGGGTTTATTTCCATGTCTGATTATTGAGATTATGGTTAAATAAAATTGTTATCATTTCAAAAACGAATTTACATGTTATTTGAATGTTATGGGTACCATTCAAAAAATGCAAGATAAAAAAACTGTAGTAAAAGCCGCTGAAAAAGAAACAGAGCAAACTAGCCCCCTTTTGAAATTATTATACATTCAGCTACTATTATGCTCGTACTATCGAATTCGTACAAAACCAATTTAAATTGAACCAAAAACTTGGAAAAATATAAAATTTTGTAAATTTGCTTCAGCTAATCACTTTCTAATCCACCAGATGGAGACAGTATCAAGATTTACACTTAGAATCCTGGTAAAAACTGGCTTGCAACGACAAAAGTTCGACTTTCTGGACAGACACTCTATCAATTGAGTTACTCAGGCACGTCCCTCAATCAGTCCGAGTGATATTAGGTGGACGTTTTTATATGTCCACGTGATTTCACGAATCTTCGTCTGTCCGTCTAACAATCCAAATGACGGTTTGTTGGTATTTTTGTCACCTTATAATCCTAGTACGAACTATATCGATTTCTATGAAATTTAGAAAACTAGATTAGAGCAAGTTTGCGGAAAGAGAAGTGCTTCTGATGCTACTGTAGGATCTCCTTTGAGAAGTTGGTATCGCAGCTTGTGGTGGGATCTACAGTGTTGCCACATTTTGTAGTGACACCCAAAAGTGAGCTAATTTCTCTTTATGGTGCAAATATACGGTTTTGTGCACCATATATCAGAAAAAATGTGAAAAATGCACCACTTATATCATTATACCCTAGTTAGCGGTTCAATTTAGGAATCAATTTTCTAAAAGAAACTTGTCTCACTATAAATTTGTTATCATAACAAATTTGGTCCAAGTATACGAATATTGGGTTTGATGGAAGAACTATCTTAAGAGGGAACGCCGTTTATTCCAGGTAGAGTCCCCTCTTAAGGGATGTTTTCCCGCTCTACGTCATACTGTTCATAACTCCGCGATGAAGCACACCAATCAAACGGGTAAATCGGATATCATTCGACTGTCTTGATCGAATTCCAGCTGCGTCAATTCTGATACAGATCATACATACGTACATGTGCTAGCGTGAGATACACTGGTCTATAACTAGATGATTAGATTTTGCAGACAGCACGTTCTCCTAATTGCAGATATTATCTCAAAGGCATTTACGTGCAAATTGTTCCGCAACTAGTGAGACTATTTCCTTTAGTAATTAATTCACCAAGAGGCTTGATGCAATACGTTTGTGTAGGCGATCAGTTAATCAACCGTTTCAAATCAGCTGGCTTGATTCAATGTGAAAATAAGGAGTGTATCCAAAGGTGAACTTATTTCCCAATAGAAAATATTCTATGAGTGTTATTTTAGATAGATTGCAACTCTTGTTGCATTTAACAGTAATTCCAGATTGTAAGTATTCTAACGTGTGCAAGAAGTTGCGGCGTCAGCTCCGACTGACCTACATCTGTAATAGCCTAAACTATTCCTATCCTTTTCAATTCCTGAGTTCACTAAGTGTCCTCGTCCCACAGACATTGTTGTTTTTGCGATACGTAGTAGGCAAAAAGATGGCACTTCCGACATGTTTTGATGCCGCACCTGTAACTCATTGCCGAGCTTTT
Source organism: Bruchidius siliquastri (assembly GCA_949316355.1). Lineage (NCBI taxonomy): Eukaryota > Metazoa > Arthropoda > Insecta > Coleoptera > Chrysomelidae > Bruchidius > Bruchidius siliquastri. The sequence continues at coordinate 25,134,068 of OX438536.1, read as the reverse complement.
CGTTTGGCTTTTTCCTTTGCAGTATTTGAGGCCGCAAGGATACCAACCTGAAAGTTTGCGGTATGGATATAATCTGAACAGGAAGACACTAAATAGTGCATAATACTCAAATATTGTTCTGATGATGTAATATGACACTGGAGTTATTAAATATATAAGTACAGTATAAAACATGTTCAAAAGAATGTTCCGATACAGAACAAGATTATGCCATTTTGTTTTAGTATTTTTCAATATAGAAATAGAAATTCAGAAAGATTCTGGAAGTGCAACAATTACAACAGTATTTTACAAATAACATTAATTCATAGAAATCACGAATTGACATCTGAAGTCTTCTACACAACTTTTTTATTTGGAGTTGTCAAAGAAAATTGGTAATTCACTGTTAGACGTGGGACTCAAAATTGTTGAAAAAGACAATTTGTGATTCCATCGCTATCTGTGTAAGAATTATGAGGATATGCAGAGTGGTGTGATGACACTTTCACCATTTCTTAAACAAACTTAATTCATTACTCGAAAAAATGGTGAATGTACTCATTCAATGCAACTTAGTGGCATTGGAAAATATTGAATGAAAATTGTTCAGAGAAAAAGAATATAGTATTTTGTTGTACTATATTTCAATTTATAAATTCAGAAACAAATTCCCTTATCAGTAATCGCACTGCTATTTGTGTGGACTCTAAAAATTAATTTGAGGGAATATAACTGGTTTTGCGGAACTTTCACCATTTTTAAAACCGAATCTTCGAAAAATGGTGAATGTGTGATTTAACGCTACTGCGATGACTAAGTAATAATTTGCTCACCAATGCAGAGCTCTAAATGGCACTGACACGTCGCCCACATGTTCTTGGTTTGCGAGCAATTTGTAGTAGGCGTTTCCTCACTGTCGACCTCATTTGTGGCAAAATGGTCTGGAGATGTGGGAAACCGACGCAACGCTGGCTTATAAGAAGTCACTGGAATTCCTGGAACAAAAAAAGGTTATTCACTTTATGCACAAAATACACACAAGGTGCTCAGAAAACTAAAATTCAAATTTTCTTCAATTATATGTCTTTCACCCTGAATTTTCTATGAATTATCATAAAAACTTTCTGTAAATTTCAGATAACGTCTCAAACAGGTAGACAGCTCATGGCGCTCTAAAAGTGCTACAGAATGCTGTAAGGTGTAATTACTGGGAGATTAAATCTCAGGCAGCTCATTGTACAAAGCTAAAACTCTCCAAAATAATGACTTTAGGAAGAGGATTGTTCAAGGTGTTATAAGTTTGAGTTCAGAAGTTTCAGGAAGTCCTTTGGAGCACATTGCCATACATTCGAGCTGTATTTCAACAACAATATTTAGTTTCAATTGCAATATTCCATAATATCTACTAATCTTGAGTTTATATTGTGTAAAAAACGTCAGTAGTAGTGGTCCATATTGTATCGATTATTATATCTATTTGGCAAATATTTAATAATGCTATTCAGAAATCGCATAATTAGAAATCAAAAATATTAATATGAACTAAGTCCAGTTGGACGTTGTCAAAACAAAAACAATTTTTTGTATGAACTTTTGCCTATTGCCCTGTATATGATTGGTTTTATCTAAACCAATGAAATTCCTTCTTTTTGTTTATACACTGTTTTGCTTTTTGGCATTCCCACTACCAAAAGACATAAACAGTGTTTGCAATAAGGACTAACACTCTCCTATACCTGCCCACTATATTAAATTTGCCTAGACACTATTAACTATTATATAATTTCAGCCAATACAGCTGCGAGAGTTCTGCTGATCCAACGGTTAGGAATTGCAAGAAATGATACGGAGAAAATGGAAAAATGGGTTCTAATTGCTGAGTTTGAGCCAGGCCAACGAGTAGCCTGTGATATCGGAAATCCAGACCCTGAACGGTTGACTCTTCAGAGACTAGGTTGCAACTCAAGTTTCGACTTAAAATTTTGTCCTGATAAACCGAATCAGACGGCCCAAATAGTTGTCAAAAATGAAGTAGCTGCACATATAATTGAATTTAAGTTCACTGTCACAGTCTTATCGGGAGTAGACCTAACGAAATTGATAGTAAACAATTAGCTGATGACATCGCATGTTTCTTTGTGCTAAAATACTTTTACTGAATCATTCAACTGCTTGTTGGAATACCCTGTACATATTATATGCATATGCATTCCAACGGATAACAACAAATACTGAAAATTATATTAATCACTCACTGGGAATTTACGAGGTGATAAATCTGATTCGTTATTCCGAAAATAGATAGTCGATCCGTACAGTATATCTGGTTTAATCTTCTGATAAATCATTTTGTGCTGATTGGTGTGCCTTAAAATGTATACTCCGACATGGTCTCATCTTATACTTAGCCGTAAATTTTTAATAGTTTGTACTTTGAAGAAGTCTGAAGAGACAGCTGGAACGTTAGTATAGCTATTCGGTCAATCCTATGTGGTTTTAATTACCAGTCAGTAGGAGATAAGCTTCTTAAGTTAGATTTATAAAGTATGTCTTCCAATCTCTTGATAGAAACACGTTAGGCAACACTATAACTACAAAACTTAAAACGTGAGTTGACCCAAAAATGTTTTCGATTGTTTACGGAATGGTCAAAAAATATATTTTCTTTTTATGCGTGTAAAAACCACAAGTTTAGTGCTACATTTTAGGCGTCTTTTTTTTAGTTATACGAAAAAAATATGTTTCAAGAATTGTGTATTTAACACACAATTTCACAAATAAAACTATCATTATTCCAGTGACGCGTTTCGATTTATATTTAAATCATTGTCAGACTGTCAGATTTGACTGTTTACAAATGCTATCCAGGTTACTTGCCAACTAGCCAACTAGATCCTATGATAGATACAAAACTAGAGCTCTCAAATCTAGCATATTATTTATCCTGTCGAGCTATATTTCTATCAAATTATTTTTTTTTTGATTTGTCTGTCTTAGGGGAAATATTTTTTTGGCAACTGCATTTGCACTAGTGTTAAGGAAAACCCCTAAAAAACCATATCAATCGCCTCTTGATATTTTATATTATTATATATTCTATTACTTAAGCTTTTTCATTCTTCTCAATACATTCCATGACTTGAATATCTCAAAAATAAGTTAACTCATGTAGAATAAAAATAAATGTAAACTTATACTGGTGTATAGATAGTGTCTAGTAAGTTTTTGGCAAAAATTTATTTTTCTGAATGTTAGTTTTTTAATGCACATATATGTTCTCTGTATCTTGTTGTAAATGATCAAATGCATCTACAATATTTAGATTATTGTTCGCTATTCACGCAACTACCAGAAGTTGCAGGTGTAACTACTGCTGTATTTGCTGATGACACAGCGTTACTTGCAGTTGGTACTACCTCAGAGGATTCTACCGATAAATTGCAGGCTGCAAGCACCATTATTCAAAACTGGACAAAGGAACTCAAAATCAAGCTTAATGAACACAAATCTGTTTATGTTAATTTAACGAACAAGAGAATCACAGATCACCCAGTAGTTAGGGTAAATAATATCGCCGTACCGCATGCGAACAACGCTAAGTATCTTGGAATTAACCTTGATGCAAAGCTACGATGGAAAGAGCACATCAAGAAAAAACGCTTTGAACTTAGTGTAAAGTATAGACAGTATTACTGGCTACTTGGAAGGAATTCTAAGTTGTCACTATATAATAAAATTGTGATCTACAACCAGTGTGGCTTTATGGCATCCAGCTTTGGGGCTGCACTTGTGTATCAAATGTGAATATTATTCAGACTTTCCAGAATAAGGTGCTTCGTAACATGGTGAATGCTCCATGGTACGTTCGCGACCTAGGAATCCCAATGGTCAAAGATGAGATAAAACGATACGCCAATAAGCATGAAGTCAGACTACGAATACGGAGGCGATACAGCTGCTGGACAACGAACATATCGTCCGAAGACTGAAAAGGACTAAGCCATTCGAGCTGGTGTAGTGCATTGTGCAAAACAAAGAAGTGGAATGCATAGTGTAATTTGTACAACTAAGCTAAACTGAAGTACATCAATGGATGAACTCTAGAGCATAAGTATTTTAGTTTTAAGCTTTATTAGAGACAAATCAATGGTTGATCTTACTTGATCAGTTTTGATGGACATATCACCTTCGCTGGTGTCTTTCAGTATATTTACACTATATTACTACACTGAGAATGTATTTAGCACATTATTAATAAGTCTCATCAGATAAATAAACACTTTAGGCTTTTCTAAGTGAACTGAAGCTGTATATAAGTAAACCATCAAGAAACTTATTGCCTCGCGAGCAAAAAGCCCGTTTACCTAAAATCGGCGCCTGGGGGGTTCGGTACATAGTTCGATGATGCTGCATCAGCTTTCGCTCCCAGATTAAAACCTCTCCCTGCCCTCTCGACCCGTTCGATTCCTATTTGTTGAATTTACATTCAGTAATCCTTGTTAGGCGAGAGAGCGGGAATTAGTTCGGAATTTGGCAAGAAAATACGGAGGCAATCAGACCGATCCAGAGGCATGGGCAAATGGAAAGCTGCTGCCCATTTAACATAAACGAACTGTTCGTGTGGTAAAAGTAACTTCCGAATTTTTTTATTGTCTTTTTTAAGGCTACAGTTCATGCGCTATTCAGAGAACTTGATTGTAATTTATAAAATGATAAATCTGATGATGTGTCGCAGGCAAATTATGAAAATTTATATTTGATCAAGTCACCAAGGTAGATGATCGATCCATCCAAGATCTTGAACGATTTCCGTAAAGAAAGTTAGATAATCCTGATCCTTGGAGATGCTACCCTGTTCTATAGAAGCATATATATTCATCTCAATTAACTGTTTTCAATGTTTTAATTACTTTTCCTGCGAAACTTTCCAAAATGAACTCTGAAGGAGATCATCAATCAATCATATATAACTTACAAAGATATCATTTTACATGTAATGTTAGTAAAGTGAGATAACGAGAAGCATCAAGACAAAGCAACACATGCAGATAAGCTATTGTCACAGTCACTATCTCTCTCGTTTGTCAAAAGAATGAACAGCGTCTTTGAAGTTGGCAGCCTATCTTTGTGAAATTAGAATCCATTACGAACATTACCGTAATAAAAAAGTCCTTGAGATCTCGTCAAGGACCCACTTGCCAGGATTACCACAGAAACTAGAATCACCTAGGTAGATGCTTGATAATAAGAAATCGTTGTAGAATGTAGATGGTTTTTTGTGAAACTCATCTGTTGTTCATATTGTAATTGCGTGAATGTGGCACAAAATATACTAAACAGTTAGAGAGCTAATACACAATTGGCATTTTAAAACCCGGAAAAATCGACCGAGCTATGGGATCTTGGTTCAAGTGTACCAATTACCCAATGTAGTTAATTTAATTTTTAAGTTGTACATGTTGTATCTTCGAACCTCCTTATCTCCTACGTCAATTGGTGGGGAAGTATTTTAATCGCGAAAAACAACGAATTCCAGATATGTTGTTTTCTTGATGTTTCAATTCCGTCGGTCTCTCTTTCTCTATCTTTGGCATCCTCTATAACTCGGAAAGTATACTTTTTTCGGAACTTGAAGATACTTGTTACTATTGTGACAAGTACGAAGAAGGGTTGTAGTTTTAGAAAATCTGTTCAGTGGCGGAGGATTTACAGTAAAAAAACAAAAAAAAATTCAAAAGGTCAAATGAGTGGATGGATTTCGCATGTTTTTCACATATTTAATTCATTTAGTTTGTAAAGTATTGGACACCTATATTTCAAGTTCATAAAAAGAAAATACTGACCCAGACACCACACCGTAATCAATTTATAAGATGCTCTAAACAGAGTATCTACTGTACCGCTGTAATAGTGGCGTTGCTACGTTTGGTCCGCAGGCGCTTGTGTGGTTGACTGCTGCCTGTGATGCCAAGTCGTGCATAAAAAAGGAAAATTACCAAATAAACTCAAACGGGTTAATTTGTTTCACTTGTTTAAAAAACTACTACTGCAAATTATGCATTTTAATTAAATATGATGATGACTCCTAAATGATTGATAAATTGCGTTTCAGCCGCTTGAAAAATGGAGTCAAGTCGGTTGACTCAGTACTTTTAACATTTTGTTTATATTTTTTATTTAAAAAAAGAATAATACAAACAATATTTTCACTTTAACTGCAGTTCAGAAATCCGAACGCAATATTTAAAAAACTGATTCAACTGCATGTGAGTCAACTTACTTGACGCCATTATTTCAGAGATCAAATAAATAGCACAATTTTCATTACTTGAGACCCCTATTGAGCGGAAAATTAGCAACCTGTAGTAAATACTGCTAAAACAGAAAAAGACGAAATCAGCCCTCTTATAAAGTGGTTTTATATCTAGCTGTTAATGTGTTAGCACAAACAAATCTATTATTAAACGTCTGGCAACGCTGATAGAAAAATTCTCGATGCTTCAACGCAAAACAACCAACGTGGCAACCGGACAAAAGCCGGGCACCTTCAGGCGATCGTGGCGTTACTCAGGACTCAGTCAGCAGTTAAAAGGTGAAAGGTTGATATCTCAAATGCGTATTTTTGGACTATTTTTTTACTATATCTTAGCCATTTTGACAAAGGTATCAAAGTTTCATCAAAGTCGGCACTATCCGAGTGTCAGAGTGGTCAAGGATTAAAGGAAGTAATACAGACTGACCGACGGAAATTAGCGACATGCTGTTTCGTGGTGTATTTGTCATAAAACATCAAGAAAACAATCATAATATCGCGATCAAAAGGCATTCTAGTCCGCCTTAAAACCTCTACGGTCCTCGTGCCAAATAACTTTAAGGCGTTAAATTATAAAAGTCGTATTCGTACTTTCTTGCTTAGGTGCTTGGCTGCCATTAGTGTTGCTCTTTAATCTTTCAAAGTGTCTCTGATTAATTAGAAAGACTAGCGAGAAGCGACTACTGCTACAATTTAGCCGCTCGAGAGTTGGGAGTTTAGCAAAAGACAGCTTTTATATAGCAGCTTCAGTATCGTTCTTCTAGCTTCTTGCATCGGATTAGAAGCTGAAGCAACAAGCCGTGTATGACAGAACAGACTCAAGTGGATCACTTTCAAGTTACAGTAAAAAGGCGAATGCATCCATTCTTAAGGTTTTGCATGATTTAAGGCGCTCTCAGAGTTTCAGAACCAAATATAAAGAGAACAGAAGATGAACATATGAAATAGTATTAGTCTGTGCATAGTTGCTGTAAGTCGTGAGCCATATGACTTGAGCTGTCACAATTTTAATTCTCTTATATTAAGGTTTTTAGGTTTGCTGACATCGCGCACTCAAAATCGTAGAAGGATTTTTGGGAGAATTGGTTTGACGGACTAAAATTGAAAGCACGCGAGTTGTACAGGTCACTGATTTCAAAAAATAGCTCAAAAACATGAACTTCATTTCAGAATGAGGGATCCAAAATAGCAGAAGGTTTTTTGTAAACATTGGTTTGGAGGACTGAAATTGAGCCTGAGGTGGTTTTGAGGCCGTTGATTTCGGAAAAATATGAAATTAAGAATTGCGAATACAAATTGGTCGAATGTTTGTCGTAAAAATTGGGTTTGGCGTACTGGAATTGACTCTAAAGCGGTGATTAGCAGAGCGTGAATTGTAACGAAAAAAAAAACAGTTTGTAGCAAATATGAAGGATTTAAAAAATTATTTTGTGCCTTACCAAACTTTACACTCTCGACAACAATCCTAAGAATCCTAAGGATCTACTGACTCACCAATAAATATGTACACGTCTAGACAACTAACACAAGCTGATGTTAGATATATGCAAATAACATCAGAACATATCTTTAGAAACAATTTCCAAAGCGCACCACGAAAAAACATTACAATAATTACATTATCCAATATCAAAAACGGATATTTTGAGAGCAGTAAAACATGCATGGCAACGACTAACACAACAGTGACAACTTTCGACCAGTTTTTTGGCAATTGCGGCCACTAAGGATGGCGGCGATAATCTCTTATAATTCACGAAAACTATGACTAATTCTTACGGCTTAGTATACTTTATATTACCGAAACTCGGAAATCACCTCCAGTTCGATTATGTCATGCTTCGAAAGCTGTTGAGTAATCATACAGTTTATTGCAAAATCAAACACCAGCCAAGATTTGAACCCTGCAAGATAAAACGACGGCTTCTCAAGTCTTTTGAAAAAATATGTTTCTTGAAGTTTAATAATAACTGATACTCTCAGAGACTCATGACGTCGAACGCAATATCGAACAGCTTGATTAAAACTTTACTGGAGATTATTGGAAAATATGAAATATACTTATTTTGTAAGTCCTGTTACAAAGAATGGAGAAAGAAAATGCGAAATTGGGGTAAAATACTTCCACTGGAGTAACTTTGACTGGTACTGTGGGAGTATGAAGTATATATATATATATATATATATATATAATATAAGATTCATACCAACCAGATTTTACTTTTAACCTTAGCTAAACTCGTACATTTCTTTTTTATCTATGTGAAAATTCCAAAAATATAGACTTTACTCCTCTTATATGCTCAGCAAAATCATCAGCAGTGACCCAGTAATGTATGATGATCTAGCACATTCAAGAAGATAATTAGGAGTTTTCTCTGCATCGCGTAGTTTACTTTAGGTAGCCTTTAAAGCATACATATCCTGTTAGTAACTGTGCAGTGTAGTAGTCAATCCTTGCTCCCTAGTGAATCCACTTTCCACTCTCCATCATCCTAGTTCACCCTCTATGGATATTTGTCGCCCACCCCCTCTAAGATTCAATAGAAGGTGGTCAATATCCCTTTTTAAAATCGACTAGAATCATTAAGCGATGATTCAATTTGTGGCGAGCATAAAAATAATCAAATGCATAATTTGAACTGGGAGAATGATCATCCATCATTTATGGGCTTCTTCCAAATTATCAATCAATCGCAAATCGCTTAAAGTGCGTTTATCGCAACTTTCCTCAACGTGACACCAACAAAAAAGTTCAACTTTGTAGTCGTGGCAACTTTTCAATACGGCCATTACACTCCTCAACTGTTTTCCAACACTTTCCGTTCCGGTGAAGGCAATATTTTTCGAAACAAAACAGTAGCTGGCGCCGGGGCTCCAGATTTATTACCGAACACTTCAGTTTGCATTTCGCAAAGCCTCTGTTTTGCTAAAGTTGGCCATTCGCGAACTATGCATTGGCATGCAATGCTCATGGGTTGCTGGGATGCCATAAGTGAATTACTGGTGGATGGACATTTCTGGATCGCTACTGGTGATTATAGACAAGATAAAGAAAGAGTAGAACAGTCCATCTTGGAACGATGGTGAACTGTACAAATGAATACATTTAGGAAATAAGAATAAGGATAGAGAAATCTCGATCCAGCTCAGACCTGCTATAGCCATGCATGTTTCGTCTTTAGCCTAGACTCGTCAGTCCTGTCAGTGTAGCTGTAGTGATTAATTGGATGGTATATACGTAACCCAGTAAAGGGTGTGATAGCAACATCAACTGATCTCCATAGACAGCGACACTTAGTTGACCAAGCACAAGTTTTACAACTTTTTTGAAATTGCCTGTTGATTGAATTCCAGGTTTTGTTCAAACTGTTTTTATTTTGTGTTTCATTTAGCAATAAAAATTATTATCATTATTATATAATAGCAATAAAACATCGTTTAGGTGAATTTTCTCAACACTCCTTTACAGGGCGGAGACAAAGGATGCTTAAAAAGATCGAATCATTTGAAATGTGGTTATATATAGAAAGAGAGTTTGCCAATACATAGCATTTGAAGAAGAAGAAAACTAAAGAAAGCACTTAATTTGGATATTATGTTGATCTGAAATAAAAAAATGCAAAATAATTAGGTGAACAACTTTCTGACACTTTATTCCGTTCTGAATGATCCTATGGCATTTATTACAGTAAACGTCTGGTTAACCACAGTTTGATCTAAAATCCTGGAATAGTGCTTCACACATAAGATTTGAGTAACTAGCAGATTCTTTCAAATTATATCATATTGGCTATGGAATTAAGTTGATGACGACTATTAACAAAAGAAAAAATATATACTTGGCCCACATACTTTGTAATGACAAATAATCTCTTTTATATGTAATCATTCAGGGAATGATAGAGGGGAAAAACGAAACATGGCCGGGAAACAACAGAGACTAAACTAACCTCATTGTGAGACAAATATTTCAGGCTGTAAAAGATATGGAAGCGTTTAAAAAAGCATGCAGTCGAAACGTCATTAATGTTACTATATTAATTAGTGTAATTTAAGAAAACACAGTCCAGAGTAAGCTCCCGAGAAAACAGAGGTGGTGGACACTGTCTAGTGAATCGAAGTTGAGCTCATTGAAGATTGAGAGCGCTGAAATCTGATGTCAAAATGCGATTAAGTAATTGGATGTATGGGCGACAGTGACATGAAAATAACGTGGATACGGTAAAAAAGGTCTTTGTCTCGGCTAACGCCATCTGACGGAGGGTAGAGAAGTAGGAGACACAGGATTCTGGCAGGTGTGTTGTCGAACAAATTTATATTCTATGGGGCCCTCATCTATAAAAAAAGCCTTGAAAGAGAAAAAGTAAAGGCAACTGATGCTCAGGAGACAACATCAAAAAATGTACCTCATAGCATTTCTGTTGGTTAAAAGCTTGATAATTTATTCAGCTCGACCCGTGAATCCCTTCCCCGCATCGAAAGCCTAAATTCTTGATGTGTTGTCACCAACTTCAACAACGCTTCTAAGTTTCTAACTATGAATTATTAACGAAACTATTTCAGTCCATAAGATCTATACCCTTATTCTAGTTTTATCTGTCCTGGCCGGCAAAATGAACCTTACGTACTTTTTCGAAGATCAACTCCTAACGTCATACATTTTATATAATAAAACAAGTCATATGTATGGTTCCCTTTACCTGTCCTCCTCAATAATTCACCTGTTGTACTCGAGTCTAGCCCACACGCATCGAGTTATAGCTTTGTAGATAAGATACACACCGCGCCCTGAGACTCAATACCTACCATCGGCACAAATGGGTTGTATTGTGTATACCTATTATGTACAGACACAGATAGATGCATAAATCCAGTTGTTACAGTATGAATACAATGATCAATGCTTGAACGTGGATTAGCCAATAATTGCGATATCTAATAAATAATTAGGCGAAATGCAACTCTCTTAAATTGCATGCTGACAAAACACAAAGTATTCTATTCAGCCTAAAAATGAGAACAAAATTCTAATGAGCAACATGCAATTACATTAAAATTTGACGATTATGTTGCAAACCTTCGATGAAGAAACTGTTAGGTTATTTGTCAGGAACTGTTTTTACTTTTGAGGGTTTCATGCACTAACAGAAACATTGTGAGAAAATGTATAAGCAAATCATTGTGTGAAAGTTTGGTCATTCACAGAATTTTATATTGTGTGACCATTTATTATGCATTTTAAGACCGACACACTGCAAAACAATTACAAGAACTTCAAAAAAGTGTGCAAAATGTAACATTAATCTCACGTTTTGGATATGGTGGAAATAGCGTTCGAAGATGCCATTCGAAACATACATACATACAGCTGAAGCTAATAAAAAGCGTGTTCAAAAGCTCAAACAAGATTTTTCTTCTTCTTCAAGTTCCATCTCCTAGCGGAGGTTTGATATTATCATGGCAATCCTGACTTTGTTTGCAGCTGTTCTAAACAATTGATTTGAGGTCATTCCAAACCAATCCCTGTCAAGATTCCTCTACACTAAGCCCGACGAGGTAAATTCTGGCGGTTTAAAAACTGTTAACAGGCTACTCGTGAGGCATGGAAAACGAATAATCACTTGTTTTAATTCCTTTCAATATTAACGTAGTGGTGGAGAAGAGAGATTGGACACTGAAGTGCGTAGCAACTTCAAAGGTCACCACTATGAGAAATGTGTTTGTTTTGAAAGTGCCAAAGAACTATCTTTCTACTTAAAGTCTATTTGAGCTCAGAATGAATAATAAATATATCTAACCTTGCGCTGCAGCCCATTTGATCACGTCTTCATGTAGAGTGTATGTGTAAGGGCCAGCTTCTGCACAAAGATCCACTATATGAGGAGAAATAATACCGGCGTGCTTCAGTAGCACCATGTAATCCATCGTATGATTGGTTCTGCCCAAGTCCTCTTCTGGTATCCTGAAACAAAATGGATTTTATGGATAGAGTAATTGACGAGCAACTTTTCCAAGAGCGTCTTATTTACAGATGTTGTGTGATCAATACGCATTAAGACATTTTGCCGTTCCAATCTCGAAAAACAGCTGATATGGGAGTGTTTACTATAACTTCAAAATCAGGTCTGCTTTTGTAAATTGTTTGACTTGTATTGAATATTAAAACCCTACGACAGGATGCCATACAAATTATTGAACACAAGCACGATGTTGCTATCACAACCTTTGTTTGGTTTACTTATATGCTACCTAATTGCTGTCTACAGTTAGGCCAGGTTATAAAGACGAAACATGCATATCTATAGCAGGTTTTATGCATACACTTGGCATATAATAAAAGCCTTTCAATTTTTTTACACGCTCTTAGAAGAAAATAGTGAAAATTAGGCTTCTAAGGCATCCCATAAAGTTCCATTTAACTTCATTTTTATATATGATTATGTTTTCTCAGCCAGCAGAGTATGACGCTACCCGCTATATGAAAAAATGCATGTATGGGAAGTACTGAGTCGATCTACTTGACAACATTTGTTTAGCCACTTATATATGCTAGAATCATACATTGATCTCCCTGGATTTGCGATTATGGTACATTATTAGATACAAGCTCTTCATATAATAAATTTTTGTTAAAATTTAATGCACCGTATGCATCAGCGCAGCATCAAGCTTTCTAGCTATGCTATAAATTTATATACGCCTATGTTAATGTTTCCAGATGAATAATTGAACAAGCCATTCACAAATAACTAATGTCCTGACTGTTTCGATTAATACTAGTATAAATAATATATAGTTCATAATGGGAAATGCCATATTAAATCACTATGCCTCGATATTATTGACTACACAGGTCCTTTGTATATTTATTCATGGATGATGATTGATCTGTAGGATTTTGATTACCAACCCAGGTACATGACGTTGTAATTGTCGCTAAATATACCTATTTAGTATTCATATATTCATTTATCGCCAAAACATCGCTATATGCAGCATAGAATAAATTGGATAAAACTGATCAGACCAGTCTTTGGACGGCTCTTGCATAGTGCTTGGAAAACTACAGGAACAGGCTACCGTTGTGATGTATCCACTTTTAGAAAAAAAAGATGCGACCATTTTCTTTCCAACACTCTTGGAACGACAAATTTTCGTTGGAGGCTGCTCACTTTTGAAGCACCAAACTAATGATCATCAATAATCATAATGATATAACTATGTTCCGTTTCCGGTTACGATGTTAAAAGTATTTTTACTGTGTCCGTTATCAAATTCTCAAGCATAAACTCAGCCCAATCAACTCTTGTTGCTTTTTGCTCACTGGTCAACAAATGTGGCACACATCTGGAACACCGCTTCCTTAGGCAGAGGTGATCATGAATTATTGTTCGGAATGCTGGCGATCCAATCCCCAGAGAAGCCTCAATTTCGGTGTAGGTTACATGTCGATCTTTTTTTAACATATTTTGCACAGCTTCTAAGGGTTCCGGAGTAACAGCAGTGGGCGGTCGACCTGTGCGAGGTTCATCATCGAGTGAGACCCGGCCCCTTTTAAACTCAGCAAACCAATTAAAAACTGTAGCCCTATAAGGGGCAGAGTCCCCAAAGCAACTCACAAAACTTTCGTGACATTCCGCTTGTTTTAGTCCCTTTTATAGTCATACAAAATCATGGCTCGAAAATCCAGGCTACCCGGTTCAATTTTCACGTTAAAATTCGACCAACACTTAGATGCATTCGAGACCGTGGCAAGGCAACTACTGAACGATTCAAACGCTGCCTTTGCGTGTAAGCACTTACAACTTCAAACAAAAAAGCTGCGTGCTCAAACTTGTTTAAACTTGTATATATTACGAGTATCCAAGGACTTTCAGCGTGACCCTCGTACCTAACCCAGGTCAAGGTGTGACAGCAACATTTACCTTCAAGTGTCACACAGAGTGGCGCTGCCTATTGATAGGTCAAGGTCCTAACCACTTCAACTGCCTAATCGATATCTGTCAATCTGTGAATCAGTATTGCTGACAGATGTCATAGGAGATATCTGTCACCGTTTCAAGGCAGGCCAAATTTTGGGACCTTGACTTCGTGAAGACTCCAATAAGCAGCGCCACTCTGCGTGAAACTTGGTGACAAAATTGCTAAAAGTAGAAAAGTGAAGAGTACTTAGGATATTAATTTTTGATATCCAATATTTCTTTAGATGATTGTACAACTACGAGTAGGTAGTTGCACAAGTAGTGGAGTATATCAACTGTGAACTTTATTGAACAGCAATAACGGTTGATATATTTTTTTGCTAGCCATGTTTTGTGGAATGATACTTGGCAATTTTTATATTGGAACGTTGTGAGTTGGCAGTGAATTCCATATATATGGATATTTCAATGATTGATGCAAACTTTATCAGATTTTCCCAGCAAATGGACTACATTGGAAGTATTATTGGTCAGAACGATACAATTTCCCTTCGTATATGTTCGCGATTGACTGAACGTATTTATATAATATGTCATGCGATTGACTAAATAAGTTTAATAACTAGACTTTTCCGAAGCACAAAAAATGTGAAATTAACTTTTGAAATTAGAATGCGATCAATATATATATTTGAGTTTAATACATCTCCATTATAATTTCAAAAATTAGTTTTTCATGGTTTGACTTTGACAAGGACTATCAAGGCAGCCGAAACGTTAGCAAAGCTGTCTAATCGATCACGTCGTAATAATTAAATAATTAGCGGCTAATAAAAATATAAGCCGAACCAGAGATACAACAACGCAATCTGACATATAATAAATAAAAAACAAAAATTATGCAAGGATTTCAGACTAGAAAAATCATATTTTATATACAAATATTTTTTTTTTATTTTTTCATCCATCACTATTGAATCACGCTGTATGCTGAACATGTGACCTGCGTTTAGTGAAATTCCAATTTGCCAACTGCAAGTGCTTTATGAACACGTATCAGTTATTGCTTTTGAACAGGAAATAATTGAGTGTATAACTTTGAATACGCATGACTAAACTAATACGCCACTAACTAACTACATTTGTTAGAAATTTTATATTTCATATGCAAACGATTGTACTTTCGAAATAAATATTAACATTGCGTACACTGGTGCATAGTATTTCCTGCAAATTAATTATATTTTTCCTGCACACCAGGATAGTATGATGCATTCTTGAAATATAATAAATGTCATCGCCCGAAGACGATTGAAGATAACAGATCGAGCGAAACGTTGCGAAATGCGTGATTCTCAAGACAACGTACAATACGTTCAATAAAAAATGGGGGTCGCTAATAAAAAACTCAATGAAAACGTCTAATTGAGCTGCGTGAACGTTTGGTTTTCAGGAATAAAAATTAATTATTCTTCAAACAGTGATGACGTCATCAGTGGAAAAGTTATTCGGAAAATGCGCATTTGAAAATTATGTTTGCACTGAAAGATAATGTTCCTCCTGTTTCTTCTGCATCTCAGATATAGCATTCATATATATTCTCACCTTATTGTGCTGGGATTCTTCTGCCTGAGTTTCGACATGGCGTCAGAAGAGATGAATGAATCTTTAGGAAAGTGAAAGATGAAGCACATCACTTGATACTGACTCTGCCCTCTTTCCTCTTCCCCGAGAATCAAGGCTTTCAACATTTGGACTTCCTGAAACAAGAAAGTACGTGTTAACATGGAGATATGTGGATGTGATGGTAGAAAGCCCAATGTAAGAATTTTGAATTTTGTATGCTTGGGAGTTGTTCAAGCAAGTACATCACCATATTGAACTGAAGACATAATAAAGATTCAGTTAACTTGATTTTGGTAGCAGCATGTAAGCATACTATAGCATGTTGGCATGTTCTACTTATCGAAGACAATTCCTAGATTTCTAATTTCTAATGATTCAAGTTTGCTGTTATTTAGAAATGCATCAATTTTTATGAAATTCGGTGAAGATGATTTGAGGTAAGAATGCATCACTAGATTTATTAGGATTCAACTGCAAACAGGTAGAATATTTAACGATGTTTAGCTAAATCACTTTTTATATAAGTAAGAGCATTTGCAGTATCAGTGAGGATATATGTATAATAAATTTGACCATCATCGGCATAATAATGGCATTTATAATACCCTGTGACAGAAGGTAGATCAGAAATATACAAGGCACATAAAATTGGTCCAAAGATTGAACCTTGCGGCACTCCAGAGCACAACGGTAACCTACTGGAAATTTTATATTCCTTACGTTAGTACAATATTTTTTGCCTTTAACATTGATGTTCAATAAAACTAATTGCGTTTAGTAATAGCTGACCACGCATGGACGGAGCACCATAAAATAGCTTGGGACGACGCTAAGGTTATTGCCAAGGAACCGCATTGGTATCGAAGGAAATTCAAGGAGGCGGCATTCATCACCAACAACAGCAAAGTGTACAGCAAACCCAGCGTAGACATTAAACCAATCTGGCAGCCACTCATAAAAAAGATCAATAGACTACAACTGGACCAGACAACAAACAATGACCGACAAACAGCCACGTCAGCAGACCGGAATACCGCGCATCGGGAGCCAATGAGAACAGACCGCGCACAACGACACGTCACCGGACGGGGTATAAATAGGCATGAAAGGAACGTGTTCGCCAGTTCACCTGAAGACGATTGAAGATAGCACATCAATCGAAACGTCGTGATACTAAAAATTTTATAGACAATGGAAGTCCGAAATCAAACTTTTCATAAAACTAATTGCATGCGTACTAGAAGTATGGATTTTCTTCGGAAGATAAGAGCACCTTTCACACCAGGACGTGTCTAACAGTTTACCTACACATTGCCATTTACAACTTCCTGATTCTTGAAGCAGATAAAGCACGGAATCTATTTGCGGTGGAAGGCAATTTCGCCGACAGCGTCTCGCCCCAACTTGGAAGTCGAAAGAATCCGATTAGCCTGCGGGCGAGTGAATAGAACGCGCAAACCAACCTACAAGCAATCCAACCGATTTATATATCACAAATGTCGTTCGCTAGTCTATCGAGAAAATCGGTTTATAGTACGTTTGCTATGATGACACAGCGAGTTTGAGGAAGGCAGATGCATTGAGCCAAGTAACTCGCTACTAAGCAAGCATCAATCGGGAAAATCGAATTATCCAGGCTCTAGAACAAATTACACAATTATATTATCTCGATGAATGTTTCTTCTACCTTTAGGTCCCTATCCTTTTACTATTCTTTACCGACTACCGCATATAAACTGACATGAAACACAAGACCAGTTTTTTCCAGTTTTGACCAACAATTTGGGCGTTTCAGTCCACTAATTGTATGTATATTTTGATAACCATGATGCAAACTGCATGTAACTGTATGTGCACTTGTTACATAAGCGAAAAAATAATCAGAAATCTCAGGGATATAAATGGAACAAAAGACAAATAAAAGAGGAGCAGTGGGAGTAGTGATTATTAAATTTGTTCTTTTATCTGACTACGAGAAGAAACTCTATTTGTGCGGCTTCCTCAGAGGGCGTACTACTCAATTTGTCTTCTTATGTCCCTGATGTGCCGACATACATCACAGAGCTCTCTCTCAAAGAAGGCGACTGCGACTGGGAAAAACCCGTGGAAATTCCATCGCCCCGACACCAGAATACAAAGAGGAGATACAAGCAGGCATTGATGCTAGAATGAAATAAAATTCTGTATAATAACTGGTTGAAAAAATAGCTGTTCTTCTCACGCAATGGTATCAGGGTAGACATATCAATTTTTGGATTTGGATTTTCGAAGTAACTGAAGTTATAACTTCTTAAGCTACAACGTCTAAAATTAGGATAAGTTTACCTAATTTTTGAAACAGGAGCTTTCACAAACACTCGAAAATTCAAAGTAAAATTACTACCCAGAAGAGCTATACTTAGGCGCCTACGAGGGTCACGCTGAAAGTCTTTAGATATTCCTAATCTATACAAGTTTAAGCAAGTTTGAGCACGCAACTATCTTGTCTAAAGTTCTAAGTGCTTACACGCAAAGACAGCGTTTGAATCGTTCAGTAGTTGCCTTGCCACGGTCTCGAATGCATCTAAGTGTTGGCCGAACTGTAACGTGAAAACGGAACCGGGTAGTCGCGACTTTTGAACCATGATTTTGAATAAAACAAGCGGAATGTCATGAAAGTTTAGTGAGTTGCTTTGGGGACTCTGCCCCTTCTAGGGCTACAGTTTTTAATTGATTTGCTGAGTTTAAAAGGGGTCGGGTCTCACTCGATGATGAACCTCGCACAGGTCGACCGCCCATTGCTGTTACTCCGGAAACTGTAGAAGCTGTGCAAAATATGGTAAAAAAGATCGACATATAACCTACACCGAGATTTAGGCTTCTCTGGGGATTGGATCGGGAGCAGTCCGAACAGTCATTCATAATCACCTTCGTCTAAGGAAACGGTGTTACAGATGGGTGCCACATTTGTTGACCAGTGAGCAAAAAGCAACAAGAATTAATTGGGCTAAGTTTATGCATGAAAAATTTGATAATGGGCACAATAAAAACACTTTTAATATCGTAACCGGAGAAGAGACATGAGTATATCATTATGATCCCTAAACTGAACAGCAGTCATTAGTTTGGTGCTTTGAAAGTGTGCAGCCTCCAACGAAAATTCGTCGTTCCAAGAGTGTTGGAAAGAAAATGGTCGCATCTATTTTTTTTCTAAAAGTGGATAGATCACAACGGTAGCCTTGGAAAATCAAAGGACACATACTTCTGAATGATATATAACCAAATGTGTGCCTGTAGTCTTCCAAGAACTATGCAAGAACCGTCCAAAGACTAGTCTGCCGGGTATTCAATGGCACCATGACAACGCACCCGCCCACAAACCGCTAGAACATTCGATTTTTTTACTGAACAGGATATCAAACTGTTGTCTCACCCAACTTATTCTCCAGACCTAGCTCCGTGCGACTTCTTCTTATTGCCTAATATCAAAGGAAAGTTACGAGGTCGCCATTTTTCCACCGATGAAGCGGCAATCGCTGCATTTAAGGAGGAAATTAGCAAACTTTCAGAAGAACGTTGATCACAAGAATTTGACAAGTGGTTTGACCGAATGCGTAAATGTATTCAGGTAGGGGGAGAAAAAACAGAATGTTTTTAAAAAAACCTTATAGAATTTCTGTATCTAAAAACTGGCAGCGTGACCCTCGTACAAGTCGCTTCCTCAAACATCTAAATTTACTACGCGTGTCACGACTAAATAGTTCGAACAACCAAAAGAAGAAGAATAAGAAGAGCCTCTGGGCAACAACCCTTTTAAATAAATCGAAAAGTCGACAATAATGTACAAATGCTAAATCCTGTAATGTAGTATTGTCTTTACATGCTAACTGCTTCCTAGCTTTAATATTAGACAAAGTCTCAAAATCACTATTAAAAACCTGAAAATTGATGATTTCTCTTATAACAGAAACCTGGCATCATCGAGCAAGTAGGACTTCCCTAGAAGCCAGGAGTTTCAAGCATCCTAATCATGCTGATAACAGCGTATAGGTGAAGCAAATCCCAGTAAAAGGCTACACACTGCACAAACTATGGTGAATAAGTAGTTCAGCGGTAACAGAATTGTTTTCGAACTGTATCTTCAGTTACATACTGTTAGATACTATTACTAGTAATATCTGAGTCAGTCAATCACATTGTATAATGACGTATAAAAGTAGCGTTTCTATATCACGTCTGTAAAATATTTTTCAAATGCTACAACTCACTTAATAGCCCCTAACAAGCACAAAATTCTCAACTGCTACTCCTGGAAATGTATAGAGATATATGCCTTAGAACTTCTGTCACTATACACATTCGGGTATGTTTACTCAGAAAAGCCACTCTGCGATATTTGCGACTCCCCAGAAGGAGTGCCAGGAGCGCTTCGATATTCAAAACCAAACAAATCCACGCGGAACTCGCTCGCTGACATGACGTAGAGACGAGCTGTGTAAATGGCGTGCCTTGGAGCAGCTCGGCTTTGCACGATTTCGCATCTGTGTAGCTGTTTGGATGCGCTGCTGAAAACGTAAACAGGAATCTTGTTTTCGGTGCATCGACGCCGATACGTCACCAGCAGGACGTGACATGCAGGACTACGTGGAGATTTTGCACATAATTATCGTTAGATACAAGCAAATTTCTCATCCAAATTTGATGCTTTGTGGTTTCTAAAATACTGAACGGACTCAATGCAGCTAGTCAGATTTAGAAAAGTCTCTTCATTGTCTTTTGAACCAATGACAATAACTTCTTCAGTTCACACTGAGGGGCTTTAATACAGGGTAGTACACAGTCATGCATTTTGAAAAAAAATCATAAGCTCTCAATTTTGTAGGAAAACTACGGAGATATTTTTTTCACATAACGTTTAATAGATTACGATCATACCTCGGGAGGTTTTTGGGGTTTTGAAAATATCTACTATCGTTTCCGAAAACAATTTTTTTTAGAAAAATTTTAATTTTCTGTTCTACACCAATTTTCTCTGTTTTATAAAGTGCTCTAATAAATTTGCTTGCTTTTTTGAACCCATTCAGTATTCTAGGAATTACAAAGTATTCACAAAGAAAATATATACGCATGGTACTCTGAAACACCCGAAAGGCTGGCTAAAACTGGAAAAATCATGTTGATTAATTTGAAAGTTCTTACTCAGTGGTTTTTGGGGTCGTTTACAAGCATTCACTATTTTCACTCCTTCTTGACCTCTCACCTCTCGCATTAAAATACCGCATATTTGATATCATAGTCAAGTTACATATCAGATTCGAGGTTTATTATGACGCCGATTACAAATTTCATGTCAAAATAATAAATAGCTCGTTCACCATTTTTGATGACCCTTAGTCGTAAAATAATCTATTCAAATGGCGTAGGAAGCATACATTAATTTATACTGCAACAGTTTAAAACAACTTATTTATTACTCTTGAAATCAGTTTCAGTGAAAGAAAACTTGTTTCCTCATCCTACGATTTTTCAGTTGTATTTGTTGTCTCGCAGAAAATCAACTTTGGAGATGATTTTTGGTAGGTTGTTGTTGCAATTTTAATTTGATAAGATCTGATACATTCCAAGCTCGATTTCAAACTCAATAACAGTCGAAAACTATCATACAAACCTTGAGGTACATCCTCCATAATCCAGTTGAATAAATTTACCCCATGAAATTTCTTTTTCCACTTTTCACCTTGCCTCTATTTCAACACTGTACGCAGCAGCTATAACTTTAATTAGCTAACTAGGGTTTCTTTATAATGTATAAAGTGACAAGAAACAAAGTTATTTTCTAAAATGTTGATCAGCCTTTGGGTAATTTTCAGACCACAGTAATTGAAATATAACAGAACAACAAACTGACATTAGAAACATGCACCACACAAAACAGGTCACACAGATTTGAAACTGCTTTCAAAGCTGCTGAAAGCGAAGGCATTAACGCGAAAAGACCGAGAAAATTAAAAAAAAATATATACATAAAGCAATAAACAAATATATGGTAAAACATTACAAGCAAAGAATAAACACAAGTAAAATAAATAAAGGTTCGAAATAGGCAAAAAGTGTTATTTTATTCAATTATGATAAATACTACGTAAGTTGTGAACGTCACATCTAAAGTTAATTGTTATTTTGTTGTTTTTATATGGGTCATTTCTTTAAGTATACTGCTGAGCATGATCAAGGTGTGGGGCTGTTCTATCGTTATTGTTTACACAAAAAGCTATTAGCAAAATTAAGCTCAAACATTTGAAGCATATATATTGAATGTCGATAAATGCTCAATAAGAAAATACAGTTCCCTCAATAACAGCGGGAAACAATTAACTAATCCCCGAACAACTTGAACTCCGCCCGACATCAGCATGGTATCAGAACCTCGATATCAGCAATGCAGCCTCTGAGCGAATTCCAGAGCGTTGGGAACAGGAGCGTAATCATTTCTAGCAGGTAGCAGAGAGCAGAGACAGCCCACCGATAGCTCCCACTCGCCGATAATATAATTTATGTGGCCGTGGAACTATGGTTCTGCGACAATCGGAAAATACCACCGAGTAAAAGCACAGGGATGGATTTGTCACTATCCTAACGTACGTATCTCAGCTGAAAATAGGGTTTCGGTTTTCTTTCCGCTGGAAGACGATGAGACACATTTTTTCTGACATCTCAATGTTTAGCACTTTAGTTAGTGACAGCTTTTTTTGGGTAGTCCCACGCAAATGCTTATCACGCTCCATAAGCGCTGCGATACGGTAAATGATAATGATTTGTTATTGTTTATATAATTCCCAGAGCTTCATCAAAGATTATTCAAATATTGGACGTCCTCCATATCCACCGCTAGCAGACCAGAATGCGACTCTTTTGTCAGGGTTGTCAGAGCCTTCTCTAAGTTACAGTGGACCCCAGTTTTAGATCCCCATTCCACAATTCTCCCAATGTCCATGGAGGAAATAAGGGTGCTATTATCTGTGCAGCTGTAGATAAGAGTAGATGTTATTTACAACTGTTTATTGATACACAGGAAGGAGAGAGAGGGACAAAAGACAGATCCTTGAGGAATGCCCCTTAAGTATAGGTTGCACTCGACCGATCATAAATCCAGTTAGAGGACAGTCCTTGCTGTTAACATGAGCAAAATGAGAAATAGGACGATTTTATTTCCTACTGACTACAAATTGAAACCACATACGATGGACTGAAAACATCTAACGATTCGTTTGCCTCAACAGCCCTTTCCAATGTATGAAATATGAATAAACGTATTTGAAATTATAATGAAAATTAAATTATAACAATGCCATGATATTAATACTCCAGAACAGCGAAACAATTCCAAAGTGGTGATTTTTGAGATATCCTTCTCTTCTACACGTTCATGTAACAATAATGATTGGTTACACTGCACATGAAGCAATTGATACAATCCATCCTTTTAAAATCCGAACCTGATTGGGTCGCATGCCGTATAGAGTCCGGAGAGAAATTACGAGATTAATGGTTTATGTTTGCCAGGACATCGAAGGGGACGTGGTCGTTGAATGGAATTCCGAATGCAAAATGGACTACCACCGGACCAGCGGATTGCTTAGACATCCAACGGTGAATATCGACTGATTTCGAGCCAAATGAGACGTGATTTAAGGAAAATGATAGCCAACTTCACAATGTAACTGGCATCTCTAAGGTGGTTTATTATACTCACCTCGCAAAAGTTCCTAAATTATACCAGGTGGTCATTTAACTTGAGACAGCTGTTTAGTGCGAAAACGGTAAGTTTTTAGATAAAAATGTTGAGATGAAAGTCGAGTTGCAATGGGGGAGAGTTAATGATGACTTTTTGACATTGACATTGTTTAAGGTCAACCTTGTTTTTCAATAGGAACATATATTTTTATTGCCACTCTACGAGAAAAAAAAATACCTTCTGTTCACAAAATTTTGAAGCCGGTTAAAAATTAAGTAGATAAAACATACAATATTCATTCTTTTTGTAAATTTACCAATAATTAAATGGTTTGTCAGAAAAGCTTTTCTTCTCAAGAAAGCATAAATAATGTAATCATCATATGGGAAACCTTTAAATTTATCATAACAAATTGCTCTACAAGCATATCTTATGCGTTACGCCTAATGAATAAAAACGAGAGAGGTTAAATCTGGTGACCGAGCAGGCCACATAATGGGATCACTTCATCCTATTAATCGATTAGAGTATTCCTGATCCAGCACATCTCGGGAAATTCCGGCATAATGGGCAGGGCAGCCATCATGTTGAAACCACACAACACTTCCTTAAAGTAGCATATCGTCTATTAGCTCTGGGAAATGGTGTTTTAGAAAGTTTCGATATCCAATATATATCCAATGTTTCTTCAATAAAATATGGATCGATAAACCTGTCATCAATAATTCGGACGGGTCTAGGCTAAGGACGAAACATGCTGTCTATAGCAGTACTGTTGCAAAGTGGAGAGCATACACTTACTATATCAAGCATCTCCAATATATAGTTTTACAAGTTCATTTTTAAACTTAACTGAATTTAAAATATTTTTAATGCTTTTATTCAATTCATTATAAAATGCACTGCCATGGACTACAATAATAAGTATAATAGTAGCAGCAAGAGAAGCCAAATGGACTGGATTATTGCTAAACATAGCAGAATGGATAACTTCAACAAGACGTAGATGTATATGAACATGTAAATATATTTTTAGTATAAAAAAACCTTCATTACATTCCGCTTATCGAAATCTTCACGATTGATTGCATTAAATATGTTACTCTTGAGAAGGCTTTCAGAACAAGATAAATCTCAACTATGAATCGAGTCGATATCATTTTTTAGGAATAATGCTGACATCCTTATTAAATCAGTGACAATCAATCAAGTTGGCGTTGCATGTCAGGGCGGTCCCTGGGACCTCATTGCGTGATTCATAGCATCTGTGTCAGTCAGGTCCGACAACCCGACAAGTTTGATTTCGGACTTCCATGGTCTATGAAATTTTGAGTATCACGACGTTTCGATTGATATGCTATCTTCAATCGTCTTCAGGTGCACTGTTCACAGTTCCGATAATCCAGTGTGAACAGTTCACTTGAAGATAGCACATCAATCGAAACGTCGTGATCCTCAAAATTTTATAGACAATAGAAGTCCGAAATCAAACTTCTGTTACTATTTACTGACCGAATCGATCCATGTGATTATAAGAAAAATAGGCGCACATTTTTATCTTGAAAAACTTCGAATACTCCAGTTGCATGCATTGATAGCTAAGTCCTTATCAAAACATTGGGATATCACAGAACCCATTGAAAACCATAAAAAAGAAGAACACAACCTACGCTGAGC
Organism: Bruchidius siliquastri; assembly: GCA_949316355.1. Classification (NCBI taxonomy): domain Eukaryota; kingdom Metazoa; phylum Arthropoda; class Insecta; order Coleoptera; family Chrysomelidae; genus Bruchidius; species Bruchidius siliquastri. The sequence goes on along the minus strand of OX438536.1, from coordinate 25,108,831 downwards.
ATTTTGTAAGTTTTTAGACATTCATATGGGTCCACGAGCATCATAAGTTGATATAAAACGCCCAGAATTTCTGTATCCCTCGACAGACGACTGATGCCCTCTGGGGCCGAAGAGAAACGCCCTGGGATAATTTATTTAGGGGAATTAAAGTAGTTTAGAATTCGGTCGGTCGCTCACGTAAGACACTTCCGGAGTTGCTTTACACACCGCCTCGAAAACTTCGAGAGTTGCTTTTACGGCTCCGGGGGGACTCGGGAGATTCGTCCCACGCCGGGGACCAAAACGGCTTGTCACAAACGGTGTTATATGCTGGAGGATATTTCACCTTCGCTGCAATATTCATTAAATTTTATATTAATATATAATTAAAAAAATTTAAATCTTGCACTACGACTGATAATTTTTTTGATAAGTTTTTTCTGAGAAGGTAGATAAAGTATTGAGTTGTAGATTTGGAGATCCAACCCTAGATTGTCGTTTCGTTTCCGTATAGATAACTTCTCGTAAAGGAAGGAAGCTTATCTCGTTACAGAAGTGCCGGTAGAGGATAAATGTTTATTCAAATTGAGCTTAAAATGCTATAAAATGTAACAATTGGAAAACAAACTTCCCTGCAGCTCATTCCACAACGCTGAGGTTCTCCAGAAGACTGACTGCTGTAAGAAGCTCGTTCAAAGTGTTAGATGTTCTATCTGGTAGAAGGTGGTTGTAGAATACAGTTTTCTGGAGAGGAGCTTCTGGGATGCTGTTGAAGTTAATCTCCAGAAGCTTGATGGATGATGATTGGAGCGTCTCTTCATCTGTGAGGCTGGTGATTTCTTTGTCAGGGTAGTTGTCTGAGTCTTTTACACGTTGATCTGAACTCCATTTGTAGATCCCCATTCGATAATTCTTTCTATGTCTTGGTTGATCTGAATAACATATCACTCCCGTTGTAACATGAGGAAACCTCTACCATTCTCCATCGCAGGGTTAAATTTTGGAAGAAAATGTGATGGGGTGTGTCTCTAAGACCATTTGGACCAAAGATTTTGCTGCCAGTCATATTTATATCACATGTCGTGGTCTTCCCACTGGCCTTCCCCTTTTAAGGGGTGGCATGAACCTGAAGAGGGCCCGGAAATGATAGACTGTATCAACACTTTCAACGTTGCATATTGTTACATGTCATTTTTCTCAGGCCTTCAGTAGGAATCACTTTCATTTTTTGCCATTTAGGATCTAAGAAAGGCCCCTAATATCAGATGTCTCTCCGGACCCGGATTTTGTTGACGCTATTTTGTCTTTGGAAGTAAGTGAGTGTCGAGTCAACACAAAAATCATATAACTAAGAGAGAAACATCAAAATTGGCACTCAGTGAAGACGTTTCGGAGATAGGAAACAGAGTGAAATGGGAGCAAGATTCTATACTAAACAAAAAAAATACCAGTTTCAAGAGGAATATGGAAGAATTTGCCTTCATAAAGTTGAATAGTGCGCACTGTGTAGTTTAAGCACGCACTCAAAAAAAAATTTCAATTGTATGCTTTGACCTAGTAAGTTGTCAATGGGCAACGCCATGGTCCGCGCCGCTTGGAGATGAGTGATGGAATTGTTTGATACCCGATACGTGTTTAACCACGTTACGTCAACTTCATTATAATTTTCAAACTCATTTTTATTTTATTTTTACTTTAATATACTCGTACGCTGCCGAAGCAGCCGAAACGTTATTATTAAATAATTCCACCCATTACATGTAGTTTTTGTTAGCGGCATGTACAGCTAAAATATTGATAAAATTCCGTGTAGTATCAACATTTACTATTCATCGGCTTGTTCTAACATCAGTCAATGTCTAGAACTAATTCAATTTACCTGAAACCATTCATTTCCTGGCAAATGCGGGCTACGTATTCTGGAAGAGCAATATCATGGAAACTTCAAACATGCGTGATTCCCCGTACACCAGATAATTCACCGTTTGTTGGTTATGTGGGAAAAGCAGCTAATAAAAGAAAAGCTCGTAGTTCCCGACGATACACCTGCAAGTCCCGAGGTGGTGATAAATTCATTTGAAGGCGGTGTAAGATATCCTCTCGAGGACGACTGGGAAGTGGGAACGGCCCGGTAGCTCACCACTTTGTGGCTTCCCGGGATACCCTCCCACTGTAATATGGCTATGGTAACGCAGTATGGAACTGACGGGTGAAAGCCTATAATTTACCTCCGTTGTGTATAGTGAATCAAACAATCAATTTCTTGGATAAATATCAGTAACTTAATCATCATCTTCAGTGTATGCTCTCCACTAAGCTATATACATGCATGTTTCGTCTTTAGCCTAAATTTGTCAGTATAGCCTGGCGATATAGCTTCAGAGAGCAACCGGTTGGTATATACGTACTCCAGTAAAGGATGTGATAGCAACATCAAGTTATCTTCAAGTGTCGCCTTATAAGGGACGCCCATTGGCAACCTACGCAGTCAAAGGTCCTGCCACTCCAACGCAGTCCAGGTATTAGAACCTTTGACTTCGTACATTGCCAATGGGCATCGCCATAGAGAACGACACTTGGAGATGAGTTAAATCATCTTCATTACTCAAGAAATATATTTTGAGTGACTTTAGAGATCGGATCACCAGATGATCTTGTCCGACTGTCTAGCAGGTGATTAGAAGTGGAACACGATACTTTACTTTACTTTGAATTATATTAGTAATAGAGATTATGAGTTATTTTTTAATTTCACAAGCATATTCATCTAAAATTCTACATCACATTCGACACACATGAAAATAAATTATCAAATCAAGGATTGTGATGTGATATTCTTGTAGAGAAATGCTGACGAAAACAACATCTGTTCTCACTCTGAGACAATTTACTTGATCATAAAATCTTCTAAATGGAGTCAAGTAGATTGACCCAGTATTTTCCAGGCTGTAATTCACCTATAAACAACATATTTAAATCAGAATTTTATGAGTTCCTCACGCACATTCTCAAACCGAACTTTTTTTGCGAGTCTCTCGACGGATTTTTTTTTATATTAAAATTTGATAGATCGTACTGCAATTTTATATGGGGCAGTATGACGAATAATGTTTTATCAAAGAGGCGAACCTTTCGAAGTAAGACAATAATAATTGTATTGGTACTAGATATCACGTCAAAATTATCCAATGGTTCAATACTTGCTGCGAGTATATATTTTAAATTTTCCGTTGCTAAAATTATCAAATGCCAGCTGAAATCTAAGTTCCTTGTATAGAATTTGTTCACAGTTCCATATTCTCTACGAGTATAAATGAAACAAAAACATGGTTCACGGCATAAATTCATGAATTGTCCTATTTAGAGTATTACAGTCAAGAACGGTATCCCGAAACGGTTGAACGCAGCAACATTAACTACCGCTTAGGCCCCGCGTCACCCGGATTCCCTTCTTCCAGGTCGTTTCCCTTGAGAGCGCCGAGACCCACGTCTCACCTCGAAAGCTACGGCGAAAGTGACGGCCAAATCCCAAACAGTTCTCCTACGTTAAGAGGATCATGTCAGTTAGAAGGAGTCAGCCACATTGTATTCCTATAAATAATAATAGTTGTTTACAGATATATAAGCACAGTGAAGCATCGCACACAATGAATACTCTACAAGAGAAATCACATATAATTCGAGAACTATATACATACATAAACATTCACCAAGAATTTATATCATTTGACATAATTCTCAAAATCTGTATACATCGCATTTTTGAAAGTTTGATTTCGGACTTCCATTGTCTATAAAATTTTGAGTATCACGACGTTTCGATTGATATGCTATCTTCAATCGTCTTCAGGTGAACTGGCGAATGTTTCTTTCATGGCTACCTATATTTCGTCCGGTGACGTGTCGTTGTCTGTGATCTGTTCTGATTGGTTCACGTCAGCAGACCGGAACCAATCAGAACAGACCACACACAACGACAGATCACCGGACGAAGTATAGGTAGCCATGAAAGAAGCCGAGTCCGTTATTTAGGGTGTCGATCAAATTTCAGTTTTCCTCTGATATGAATTATAACAACATAGCATATGAATTCCACTTTCAAGCTGCATCACATACAAATTATTCATTGAACAGCTATTAATCTAAACACAAAGGAATGTTCATATTACTCTGTATATTCAAAGTGCCGTATATCCTCTAGGATGACGTTCATAAGCTCGTTATCGCTATCTCTGGGGATACATTGGAAAGAGGAGGAAAAACGAGGATAAGAGCGTTTAAGGTAATATCTTTCGGAGAGAAAGCGAAAGCGTGAGGTCATAAAACACATTTTTGAAGACACATCTGTAAATATAACGGTTTTAGTTCATTTGGGACAATGGAAGTCTCTTTGTATATCCTTGTTTCAGTCTGTTTTCATGCAAAAAATCCATCTGATCTATTTACACTTTTTAATAGGATGGTTGAGAAATGTCGATTACTTAGAAATTACTGTCACAGGAGAAGATTGGAACCTATTATCGGATGACATCTTATACCTTCATATATGAGTAAGATGTACACAAACGTTAATGAGTACAACAATTTAGATAAGAATGTACCTAGATATTCAAAAATTCATTAGCACTCCTCAAATCAATAATTTCCCCAAAATCTGCGAATCCTCGATATCACAATGGTGTTTCTTGACAATAGTTTAGAGATGTGAGAAATTATTTGGATGCTACATATCCAGGATGATGGATGGGTCCACGAGGTTCAAAAAGTCGCAACCAAGACTGATCTTACACCCCTTGAATTCTTGCTTTGACATCTCAAGTCTATAAACACAATCTGGATTCATTCAGTGAACTACGTCAACAAATTCCGGAATTTTGTTCCAAGCTACCTTAAACAACAACAACAACAAATATTTTATAAGTTAGGGATTAAATTTCAAGCAGAACCTTCGTTGTCATAACGTATAAGGCGGTCATTTTGAACACCTTTTAAATGATGCTTATTGGAGGTATTTCTTCTTTAATATAATTTATGTTTAGGATAGTTTCGGCTACTTGACGCCATTTTTCTACTGGAAAGTGTAATGTGAAGTATATATTTTCAGGGTGAGCCATTGTCAACGTCAACGGTTCTCAGGCAAAGATTTTTCTACCAAATAGTTCCACAGAACAAGTGAATCCTGAGATTCCTATTCGATGACAGCTATCCTTTGATTGAATTGTTTAGCCATGATTAGAAAATTGGGCTCCTTTTTTTATCGATAAACTCACGCAGAGACATAGCTCATCACCGTTCATAAGTGCTGCGAGAGGATAGATATATATTCACATTGACCTTAAAACGCTGTAGATTGTAACCATCGGGAAAAAAGTTCCCGATAAGTCATTCCAGGACTCCGAGGTTCTCCAAAAGATTGTAGCCAAAGAGGGGCGATTTTGCCTCTCTCTTGATAGGAGTCATCTTAGGTTGCTGGTGGGACTGCTCTCTGGTCATAATACCTTTAGGCGGCACCTGCACCTAATGGGGATAGTTAGTGACCAAACGTCTACACGCTGTGGTGATGAGGAGGAGTCCTTGGCACACATACTATGCCGCTGTGGTCCATGATTCTGGAACCAGGGGATATAAGATAGGCAGGACCCAAGGCCATACTTAAGTTTGCAAAAAGGGCTGGCCTTGAGAACTAGAGCTGATAGAGGCGCAAAAGGGCCCGGCGGTGGCCTATGCACCGATGGTCCACATCGGATTGAGCGGTGGCAGGATTGCCTCTCTATCTATTCATTCATTCGTCCCTACATCTCCACCGCTGGTAGACCAACATGTTACTTCTTTGTTAGGATTGCTGTCTGAGTCTTCTGCGAGTTAAACTGAACTACGTTTATATATCTCCATTCCACAATTATCTCAATGTCATAATCAACCTAAACAGCATGCTGCGCTCTTCGAAATAAGGTCTCTAGTGATGGTATTGGTTTTCCCGGTTCGATGCAGGAAATCAGGGCGCTGTCATCAGCAATCACTCTCCTCAAATACAAAGCTACCCGTATATTGTATATACTTTTCCTCAGTCCGATTGATCCAATCTTCGTACGGCATAAAACGTAATCAAAACATCATTAGTATACGCAAGCAGCGTATTCGTTTCTGCGGCATCGGAAAAAGCTGGGCGCTCGTATTTTTACAAGGGGTGTTTTTATCTGCGACCCGCTTTCTGCTCTTTATTACCCTGTTTACTGGCCGCAGGGTTAATTACCCACCACCACGTCGTTCGTTTTGAGGGATGATGTAGCGGAATTCGCTTAATGCGACTCGACCGGGCCTTCTCGAGTACACATCTACAGATGGATCTCAAGTGCGCCTGCTGATGACAGGCTTTCACCATAAAAAAAACCTTGGATACGAAGGGAATTCATTTATTTGATTCTATCCTTGTTTTCATGTTGTAATAACGTTGCCTACAGTCAGTGACGTTAACAAATAACATGATGAAAAGTGATGTGTCCATGGCCTTCTTTCTCTAGCGACGCAACATGGCACATTAGCGCATTATTAAAAAAATAAAGTATACCTTTTTTTTAGATAACTTCCCTTAAAATCCCAAGGCTCATTATCGCTGCGATCAAAGGTGTTTGCTGTGAACAATAACATAACAATGATAACAAACGTACGATCCTGTGTCTATCTTCTTATGTACCACTTTATGTTCTTTTCCCATAATTTTTTTTCTGTTGCTCTGGAAAAGATATTTATGTTACTGCTTATTATATCCTTCATTGAATAGTTCATAATATCTAAATTATATTGTAGAACAAATTTTTCAGATTATTCTGCTATTGCTGTAGCTTTTAAAGCACTGTATATAACATATTAATGAGATTAATTTGAAACAAAAGCTTTATGGGAAATAAAGGAGAATAATTATCATTATTATTATACAATTCTGAATTCTAATTGTTGATATAGCTACCAAGTTTGATGTACAATTCTTCAGTTAGCAATTCAAGGTTTGTGCTGTCTACTAAAAAGACTGGTTCCTACTCTTCAGCTCCAACATCAACTTTAGGATATCTTCCTCCGCTTTTATATGTTCTTTGGTTTGTAATGTCAATTCAGATGGTTCCATGCTTAGCTCATCTTTTATTCTAGTGCATTTCTATTATAGCCAATACACAGTCACAAAAATTATTGAATGGCGATTTGGGTATTTCATTTGTACTCTTTGTACTGCTCTCAATTTTTATGCCTGAATCCGCGTTTATCCTCATTTTTTCTACTGAACCATTTATAGATTCCCATTCGAGAATTATTTCGAGCCATCTTGGATCGGGATAATATGACTTAAACCTGGATAATTAGACGCTTTTTTGATATGGATGGTTCAAAATAATTGTATTTCATTTGACCCTTCAAAAAACAGTTATAAAAGTGGAGAGAATTAGATTAAAGCAGATTGCGAATGAATGACGTACTTTAGGTAGTGGATTTTGTGCCGAATTGGTTTGATTGAAATTTGAAAAGAACATAAAAACAGATAGCTATGGGATGGACGATGCAGAAACTGACTTAAGAGTTCCTATTCAAAATCTTGCTAGGTCCATTATTGCGACCATTTTACTTCCGACGTCAATGGGTGATCATTAATCGAAATATTTTGATTGATGAATTAATCGATAATGGGTGGAGAGAAAGGGCGATAATGATTGTTATTCGATGAGAAGACGTTTCACTTAGGAGCTCATGATCTTTTACTTCATACTTGTCAGACATAGATAATTGGTCACAAATTTCCCATCAACACAATAACTCTTTATTGGTCGGCATCTTGTCGGCTTCTTCTATTTCTCAAGCCTTGACGACTTACACCACTTGCTGGAGTGCCAAATGGTAAGAGTCAAATGGTGTTTGTCACTCCACCTAGTGTCTTATGGGTGAAATATACTCGGGCAATCGACAGTTAATGGATGACACGCTGTAGCTATGAACGTCATGAGCTGGTGATTCCAGTACCTGTCGCCAGGGGGAGACACTACAGCACTGCTACGGCACCCCCCAGTTTTTATCAAGATTACCTTGTATAATTTTTAGTGTGAAGGTTAATATATCTTATAAGTTTTTTGCGATAAACTATGCCACTTCTGGCATGTAAGAGTTAAAATCGGTAAATTGTTATCTAAATGAGTGTTATTTTTTAATTCGACTGAATATAGCCATCACTGTGCAGTTATTGATCTCCCCCTTAGTTTAGAAAGGAGTAAAAAAAATAATGATACTCAAAAAATCAAATCTTTTATATTCATTTTTGAATCAGAAACCTATCATCCAGGGTTCAGACTCATATTTTGCATGCTCTTCGAATCCAGAGCTTCATGGAATATGTGCCAACTTTTTATTCATGCAATAGTACAAATTTAACTCAATTTAATGCGTGTAAAGTACCAAGTCAATCTACTTGACACTATGTTTCATGTAAAAGTGCTCATATTTTTCATATATTACAAACACTGCCCTGATATCTCCATAATTATCGTCTATACCGCAAAACCTAAACTTTTTTTTATCAAAGTTTTCCGAAGAAAACGGATATTAAATTCTTACGAACGGTTCTGCCGTTCCCGCTCCTCCGGCCTACATCGGCATCAACGCTTTTTAAATAAGTTTGATCCATTATAATTTCCTATCATAAGTTTCGACGGCAGCGTGCTATGTGGCGTCGAAGTCTGGCAAACAAAATTTCCATATTTTCCGCTGGTATGGCGGTGTAGCTGCGGCGCGCGTCTTCTATTAAAACTGTTATTGCATAGCAATTTATTACACAGCCAGCCAGCGAACCCGCAATTTATAAGTGGTGTATATAACCAGTGATCGTTCCTCATTGTTCTACGGGGGTGAACGTACAGTTTGGACAGTTGCACAGCGATTCGCGGGATGTGGCAGGAGGAACACAAAAATCGTACACACATGAAAAGAAGTACTACTTCTAACAAGTAAAAATGAAAAGTTATCATATTTTCCAACGGCGTCCCGTTGAATTCGATCAAGAATACCAACGTCTTGGGATTCGCTCCAGGTAACTCATTTATTCCGCATCGCCATCTTCGTCAACGGCATTGCAGCGGTATTATTTTCTCTTGGTTTTTATTTGTATCTCCCCTCTCAGGATGAATGAGCTGTTACAAAGTTGGGGTTGTGACTGTTGTGAGGATCTCATACAGGTGTTCATGTGTTATGTGAGTTGTGAGTAGGCTCCATTAGAAATTGTAGATGAATGGCCTAAATACAGATACATATTTGTTATATTCTGCCTTTCAAACTTAAACTAGGAAAACTACTATATGACGCAAAGTAAGTTAGGAAAAAAGTCACATTAGTACAGTATTTCTTCTTCGTTTTAAGCTTTGGTAACAGCTTATCAAAATTACCGACTGTTTATACTAATACTCTTAGATTCTTCATCCAATAAGAACAACATTTTATAATGGAGTTCAGCTATTCGCGCCAAGATTGTGAAATGCTCCAGTCAGCATCACTTTGGTTTTGGTTAGGTTTGATAGTGTCAGTCTTGTACCAAGATTATCATATGCTCAATTCAAAATTTTGGTATTCTTGCTTCCAAGGCTTTCCCAGGTTTGAATTGACACTATTTACTTAAGTTAACTTTATTTGATCTAAAATACAGTATTCTTATTTTAAGACTATTATAGGTTTGCACATACAGAGATACATGGTACATTTGGATGAAAGCACATTGCTTCATGGTCATGTGGAACGATGGAATTGATTAGGTATATATTCTTTCTATTTCGTCAATTTATAGGGGTGTATTATGTCACCACTATTATTTAAGATATAACTGAAGCAGATTGTCATTGGCATTGAAGGAAACCGATCAAAGTGGATTGCTTAGTGGATCACGAATATGATGTGAAATCATGGCTTTTCTCATTGCTCATGCCTACCTGCTCAAGCCCCAAAAAAACATCGATAAATTTGATACCATATGTTATGATTAGTGTCACAAAGGGATAAAAAAAACTAAAAAATAGTTTTAATCGAAAAAAGTATCTACAATTGCCTTGTTTCATGTCAAACCTTATGAGTTGAGGTAGAGGGTGTTCCTTCAATTTGAGGGTAAATTTCAAGGGTAGGAAACAACATCTATTAATTGAATCAGTTGTGCTTTGTGCTACCTGAGCTTAATACACGGAACTACTGATACTGTCGCAATGTCGCATATAGAACACTATAAACTGTATGTGGAAACAGCAGCATTTATCACACACCAATTCCGACTTATAAGTTTCCGAACATGGAAATAGACTTATAGTCGTGTCACTGAATCAATATTGTTTCGTGTGAGAATATCAGATTAAAATCGAGCAACTTAGAGGGAAAACTAGAAGGCTTGAACATTTTACATTTATTCATGATAGTAATAGTTTAAAACCCTGTTTTTTAGACTTTAACAATCCTTAATTCAGCACCATAGTTTCATCCAAGGTAATGAGAAAAAATGAGAATGAATGAATCAATATAACCTCAGATGAATCCATGAAATTTTATTTTATTTTAAACATTTTGGTAGCCAAAATTTTAAGGAAGCACGAAGAAACTATTAAAGGCAGGTTTTTTCTTCCTAAAAATGAAAAGCAGGCTTCTCTGTAACACTAGTTATGATATTATCATCTCCACCCCGTATCCGTAATACTGTAGCGCTGGTATCGATATTTATCTGTACGGCATTCTTATCGCTCGAATGTAGAACAAAGCTCTTAAATCATTCTAGTGGTGGTATAGCGATACGTAAACCCCGTGAGCATAAATCTATTAATATTACCTACCATCGGGCCTTCCACTCGCCTATCTGATCTATTTGAATAAGGTATCCTGAGGCTCTCGATGTAGACAGCAAGCGATTTATTGAAAAATCGCCGTTCCGATAGAAAGCACGTTTCACACCTTTGAATCAAGGATGCAAACCGAAGAAGAAAAAATTTATTGAAATAGGATAACCCTAATACACATTCCGATAGAATACAACTCATTAATTGAAATAAAAATATCATACCTCAAATATATAAAACAGAAACAATAAATATTAGTACGTACTTCAAATATCCACATTTATAAAAAATTTAAAATGGACATTAGGATTGTATCAACATAACCAAAAAACAATCATGGGATAATATGTTCGAGTAGTTCTCTCTCAAAAATACTAGAAGTTGAACAAATTGTTGAATGCGTCATAACCTTTAAGAAATAATGAGTTCATTGTGCTTTTTTGCTTGTTCTTGAAATGTAAATATTACACTTTTTTCTTGTTGCATAAGAATGAACAACACATGTTGAATTAATACGATCTATTGAGTAACTTGGTGCCATTCCTTTCACTATTTTGAAGATAAAAATCATTGTTAGATATAAAATTCTCTGGAAAATAGACAAAAACGATAAAGAACTTAACATAGAAAGTATAGATGTTAAACGATCACAATGTAATATGATTCTCATGGCATGGTTCTGAAGCTTCTGTAGCTGAGCTATTTGATTTAGGTTAAATAGGTCATATCAATAAGTCTAACTTATCGCTTGTTACACTAAAATGGGATTTCCCTTGGAAGGAAACCGCAGGCAGAGATAAAAGAAAATTGTCAAAATTAAAACTCATTTTAAAGAATAATATGATTGATTGTCTTCACAACTAAAATTTCAATGCTTTTCTAACAAGTAAATCCATATTTTTTGTAAGGTTATCATATTTCTCAACGGACAACATTTATTACGATCAATAATAACAACATCTTGGGAAATAAGTGACATGGTTTTTTCATGATGTACCAATTAGCATGAGAAGTAAAAATGAAGAGTACCGGTCACGCTGAAAGTCTTTAGATATTCCTGATCTATACAATTTTGAACAAGTTTGAACACGCAGCTATTTTGTCTAAAGTTGTATGTGCTTACACGCAAAGGCAGCACCTAAATCGTTCAGTAGTTGCCTTGTCACGGTCTCTAATGCATTGGCCAAATTTTAACGTGAAAATGGAACCGGGTAGTCGCGATTTTCGAGCAATGATTTTGTATGACTATAAAAAGAGACTAAAACAAGCGGAATATCACAAAGTTTAGTGGGTTGCTTTGGGGAATCTGCTCCTTCTAGGGCTACAGTTTTTAATTGGTTTGTTGAGTTTAAAAGGGGTCGGGTCTCACTCGATGATGAACCTCGCACAGTTCGACCGCCCACTGCTGTTACTCCGGAAACTGTAGAAGCTGTGGAAAATATGGTAAAAAAGATCGACATATAACCTACACCGTGATTTAAGGTTCTCTGGGGATTGGATCGGCAGCAGTCCGAACAGTCATTCATGATGAACTTTGCCTAAGGAAGCAGTGTCCCAGATGGGTGCCAGATTTGTTGACCAGTGAGCAAAAAGCAACAAGAGTTGATTGGGCTAAGTTTATACTTGAAAAATTTGATAATGGGTACGGTAAAAACACTCTCAATATCGTAACTGGGGACGAAACGTGGTTATATCACTATGATCCAGCAGTTATTAGTTTGGTGCTTTGAAAGTGAGCAGCCTCCAATGACAATTCGTCGTTCCTAGAGTGTTGGAAAGGAAATTGTCGCATCTTTTTTTACTAAAAGTGGATACATCACAACAGTAGCCTTGGAAAATCAAAGGACAGTTACTTTTGAATGGTATATAACCAAATGTGTTCCTGTAGTCTTCCAAGAACTATGCAACAGCCGTCCAAAGACTGGTCTGCAGGGTATTCAATGGCACCACGACGACGCACCCGCCCACAGCGCCGCTAGAACACTCGATTTTTTGCTGAACAGAGTGTCAAACTGTTGCCTCACCCACCTTATTCTCCGGACTTAGCTCCGTGCGACTTCTTCTTATTCCCTAAGATCAAATAAAAGTTACGAGTTCACCATTTTTCCACCGATGAAGAGGCAATCGCTGCATTTGAGGAGGAAATTGGCCACCTTTCAAAAGAACGTTGGTCACAAGAATTTGACCGAATGCGTAAATGTACTAAAGTAGGGGGAGAATATGTTGAAAAACAGAATAAAGTTTTTTTAAAAAACCTTGAAGTTTTCCTGTATCTAAAAACTTTTAGCGTGACCCTCTCTATTCTATATTATTGTTACAGTAAATAATTCAATCAACTTATATCTATAATAAATGTACACAAGTAGAAAAGCCCTTCTACTCGTATATGTATAAAATACGGAATTCTTCCTGCGAAGCGCGTGCATGTCGCTCGCCCTTAAAAGGGATATTAAAAGATGTTTATCGGTGTTCTCGATTCGCGTGGCCCGTCTGAGCGCTGCCGGAAGGAAAAAATGAGGGGAAGCCGGATGAGAGAGCGTATATACATCCAAAATACACTCTAACGGAAATTTTATTATCATGTGTTATGGTACGTCAACGAAATTTATTGGCTTTTATATTAAGTGTTTTTAGGTTGCGAGCCAGCAGTCTGAAAATACTCAAATAGATTTACAACTTTGTTATATGGAAACGTAAAAATATAATGAGAAAATATTTTACTATATACTATGCGCTGAATTAATGAGGGGGCACGTATGTGATGACGTATAAAATCACAAATGTGCAAAAGTATTATCGCATTTTTTATAGATATTTTTTCAACCCGAAATATTGAAAGTGTTAAATTTAATATTTATTATCAAATAAAGGTCAAGAATTCATTCAACTTTTCAGCGAGAGATACGAACGACGCTCGTAGTTAGAAATTCGATCACAGGTCGAGCAGAGTGCCGGCTTTGCTCAATTGGCTAGAGTGTCTGACCGGCAGTTAGAAGGTGTTTACTTTGAACCCCGCAATAGGCAAATTTTCTAAATGTGAATATGTAAAAATGATTCACATGTGTCTCCTGCTTAACGGTACTCTGAATGTGAGTTGCAGGAACCTATCGGTAGCCACGGTCCGAGATCTTTACCGACCCAATACAGGCGCTGTTCCTTAAGGTAGAAAAACATGCACAGTTTGTAATTCAGCAGTGAAATGGCTTTCGTGGGAGTGCACCTACCATCATCGCAGTTCTAGGTCGATTGAGCAAAGTGCCTGCTTAGCTCGATTGGTTGGAGCGTCCGACCGGCAGTCTGAAGGTGTGCGGTTCGAGTTCCGCAGTAGGCTATAGTTAGCAAGTCAATGATTCCTGCAGATAAAATCGTGCAATTTGAACACAATTCATCTATAGGACGAAATAGTTTCGACAAGTGGCAGCATCTACAATATACATTTATATCGAACATTTAAGATTGATTGAGTTCACCCTTAGCGTGGGTCTGATTATCAATTACTCTCAAACAGATTACACATAATTTCATTGAGCAACCGCCGTACGCATAGTTTAGTGATCTTTCTATATACGCTCTACAATGATAAACTCAAATCGTCTCAACTATTGTCTCAATTATCATCTGATGTCTCTCGATTCAATTCACCTCAATATCAGTAAACCTTTTGAGAGCGGGCAAACACCAACTTGCTTCTGAAGTCTAAATGGATTTTTATCATTTCAGATAAAATAATTATGTATTTAACACACAGTTTCATAAATAAAGTTGTCCTTCCAGTTTGTGAAACTGTGTGTTAAATACACAGTTATTTTATCTGCATGAGGAAGAACTTCACCAAGGAAGAGCATCTACAATTTACAGGATTTTTGTCTGTCAGGCAATTTACTGTGGATCAAAAAACCTTATGTATAATATTTCGCGCAATCTAGCTTTCATATCTGTGGTCTACTGTAAAATAAAACCGAGAGCTAAACGTATATATACGTTGGCTTAAATAAGCTATTACCGACGATTGCCCTTCTCCACCCATTTACGAATGTACATATTCACATCCTTCTTATTTCCTCTTCTTCAGCGTCACTCTCGGAAAGTTAACGGCGAATCAAATAAAATCTATCAAACTTTCTGCGCCGACAGGGACGGAAAGTGGAAAAATGACTTAAAATCGATTAAGCTGTGTCAGGACAGTATCTAGGTACATTATTTATACAGAGCAGTCTCTACCTCACAACGTTGTACGTTATTGGCTTCATTCAATAATAATAATAATAATAATAAAAATAATAATAATAATAATAATAATAATAATAATAATAATAATAATAATAATAATAATAATAATAATAATAATAATAATAATAATAATAATAATAATAATAATAATAATAATAATAATAATAATAATAATAATAATAATAATAATAATAATAATAATAATAATAATAATAATAATAATAATAATAATAATAATAATAATAATAATAATAATAATAACGTCTTTATTAGGGCGAAATTTAGCCGAAGGCTATTCTTACATTTAACACTGATTACATGAGAGTGTCCAGAGTGATAAGAAGTATATTTGTTTTTTTAGAATGTGTGTTTTTGTGCAGGCTTCCCATACGACTTAAATGTCCATATGACGTAAAAAAGAACATGAATAATTTTACATTTGATAATTGAACGAAAAATAGAAAAATAATAATTAGTAGTAGTAGTAGTTCTTGTTCCTCTTCCAACTAGCTTGAAATCGAGTCTTTTGAAAATTTCAAAGTGCAATTTTGTACAGTTTGTTGAAAGAAATTTTCCGTAAATTCCACTTAGAACACTTTCAATTTCATTGTTGGCACTTGGATCATATTTGTAACACATCATTTGCTTGATGTTTGTTTGCGCATAGCAGAATGCGGTTAGCAGAAAAAACTTCCTCTCCGAATTACTATGGACGCACCGCATCTCCTAGCAATGTCAGGATATCTGACAGAACACTATTGAGTCGTTATGAAATTTATTAAAAACGGCATACCATGATTTTCATCTTGAAAACTATTAATCATTTCATCTACATTTGTTCACACTTAAAGTGTGGATGTCTGTGTTTGCGATATTGAATTTCGAAAAGCGTCACCTAGAGGGCATTATATTTGTGAATATTTGTTCAACATGGATGACAAAAAGCTTGATGCCTGCGGACAACGCGATTTACTGTAGTCTCTAAATGTGGTATGGAGTTTGGTATCTACAAATATGCAATGCTCAAGAAAGGAAAGTACGGTGATAATGAAGAGGAGAAACAGCTCAAGGATAGGATAGAGTCTTAAAGGTCCATCGCTAAAATTTTCTATTTTCTTACACACTTGGTTTCACAAAAAATGACTTCTATTTGTGAAACCAGATGTGTGCGAGTTTCATCTCAATGACGCAAGAGCTTCATCAAGTAAACCATCACCAATTTGCATAAGAAAATTCGATACTGTCATGATCATAATACATCTGCCTGAAAAGGCACTTCGTTCCCTGACCCTGAAATATCGCTTTGACTCCAGTCCTGCTTTAGGCCGATTTGAATAGCCGTAAATAGGTGAGGGAGCTGTGAAATCCTCGCAGGAGAAAAGATGGAAAAGTCATAAATCACCGAAACGCATAAATCAGGTTCAGCGGCTCCCGAAGAGATTTCAGATCAGCAGCCCTCGCTGATATAATGGACGGCTATCGAAGTTTTTCCCTGTTTCGGAAAAAAAGATCTATGGCGATAACGGATTATATAATTCACGGTAAACAGTGAAAAAATCTATGAAAAATGGCGTTGAGCTTCTCCCGGTGTGGTATCGGTTCAGATACGAGGGTTTGGATAGGATATTTTAACTATTGATTTTGAGTAATCAAATTACAAGAATATTGATAAAAATAAATATTTTATAATTCCAAAAATTATCACTCGATCTCCAAGCGTCGCGCACTATGGCGCTGCTCTTGGCATCTCTCGAAATCAATATCCCAACACCTGGACTGCCTTGAAGAGACAATAGATCTCCCTTACGACATCTGTAACAAGGTTGAATTGATTTACATTGACATCCCTTATTCTTCATAAATAGTCGTTATCTCGGCTCATTAACATCTAAATCTGACAACTGATATTAAGTATATGCTCTCCACTGGGATAAAGACGAAACATGCATGTCTATAGCAGGTCTGATGCATAGTGGAGAGCATGTACTTAATCTCAGTTGTCAGCTTGTGATGTGCATGAGTAGAGATAAAGGTACATCGTAAATAGTGTTTACCAAGAACAAGGGATGTCGCTGTAAATAATTCGACTTTGTTGAGAGATATCGTAAGGGACATCGGTTGTCGCTCAAGGCAGTCCAGGTGTTAGGACCTTTGACTTCGTGAGTTGCCTATGGGCGTCCTCATATAGAGCAATACTTAAACATGAGTTGAATATGTTTTCGTATATTTTTGCCAATACACTATAGACAAATTACCAGATCAATATCAAAGGATTAGTGAGTGGCAAGGAGGAATGTAAATAGTGATGGGCTTTGTGCCGCAGGGCTTTTGGCCCACAGTCTGTAGCCAACTGATATTATCGAACGATTTGTCTAGCCTGCTTAAATATTTTGACCTTTTTCATTCACGCTGTGTAAGATACATGAGATTTAATTTTTTATATTGTGTACGTAGATAAGAATTGCCGAGGCAGTAGAAACGTTGGTAAAGATGATTCGACCGTAAGTGGCTTTGATTAGTGGCCAGTAGGGGTTTTTGTATTTCTTCAGGAAATATGATTAAAGTAATGACACCGCAACGAGGTCAATAAAAGTAATATAATATTTTGGGTAAAAATACGCAAAACATTTTCGAACATCGTTGATTTCTCAAACTGAAAATTCTGCCTCACCTTCATTCACTTTCCCCTTCAATCTATATTGTATGTTATGTTACCAACAAAACAAAACAAAACGAAACATATATCAAATATGCATCCATTGCTAAGTTTAAATCCACTCGAACCTCCCTTTATGAAGTTATAATATAGAGATAATCGTGTGAAGGCCGATCGTTAAAAGTTTGCGTCCATCCTTCAGACCAAACTTTCCCGCCACCCCGAAACCGGAACTGGATTGTCTCCGCTCTGACTGCAACGGGGTCACCGCTTTTCGCAATTTGTTATCCCTTGTTTGTTAAACTTTATAATTAGTGCGGTCGACGCTTCGTACACATCATTTTGTAGACTATAGTTGATAGTGACTGTCGTGCTGGCTGATGAGTTAATAGTATGCGAGGTTTGAGGTCACGGGAAATTGGATTTAAATGGACGTTGTAGACGTCGGGAAAGTTTGTCTTCGCTGGGGTACTGTCCTTGCTTGTACAGTTTATAAGTAGCGCAATTCCATTTATTTAATCTTAATATTATACAGGCTGTTAATGCCATTGACGTAATAAGTTTACTAACGTTTCGGCTGAATATAACAAAATACAATGATGGCAAATTCAATTTTTTGGTTATAATGATACTGTTACCACAATAAGAAAACCAACAAGGGTTGAGGTAAGAGGAATATACAAGATCATTGTAGTTTTTGGAAATTAGGCTAGTAGCGGAGGGGCAATAAAATTACTACTAAGTAAAACATTTCCTGGTGGTCCATTGGGAAACAATTAAAAATTTATACTTTATTCAGAATAGAAACTTATAAACATACTTTTTGAATTATCTCATATTTCCGACTCTTCCTTCCTCTTCTTCTTCATATACGTATCTTCTCTGGATGCTAGCGATAACAGTTCTGTTTCTTATCATTATGGAAAGAATTTAAAAAACCTTTTTAAAACAATCTTTCATTCAAATACGCTGAAGAGAAACTTTTCCTTTAAACTTTCAAGACCTTGTCGCAATATTTGAATACTCGTATTGACCTATTTAGTTTAAAAATTGCAGCCCAGGTGTTAGAACCTTTGACTTTGTAAGTTGCCAATGGGCGTCCCCATAGAGGGCGACACTTGAAGAAGATGAGATGATGTTGCTATCACACCCTTGTGGGTGATGTCTATACCAAACGATTGCTCGCTACAGTTAGACCGCCAGACTATATTGACGAGTCTAGGCTAAAGACGAAACATGCATATCTATAGCAGATCTGATGCATAGTGGAGAGCATACACGAGACCATATTATTTAAAATAGTTGACCCAGGTGGCGCAGCTCTTTCATTTCTTAGGTATAGTCGTGGCTCTTCAGCTTCTTATAACAATCCAAAATATTAGACTCCAAATTGGATAACAATCTAGCAGTATTATAATAATGGCACACCAGGGTATACGCGTAAATCTTGCAACTGATTCATATCCAGCAATTGTAGCTCTATCAAAATTTATTTATTATATCACGGTCTTAATTTGAGGCGTTTCCAATATGCTGTTATGCCAGTAAATTTTGTTTGCCTTGCTTTTTCATTTGGCTTGTACAACCTCATAGAAAATAAACATGTACTGTCTGAATGATTTAGTGATATCGACGCTAGTACACCAGACCTAAATTGAGGCTTTCGTGAACAATTTCCTATCTACAAATGATAAAAATATCACTTAGCTCAAGTTCCTTTTCACTAATTCAAATTCATATATAAATGCATTATTAAACACTCGAAAGAAAAAGGTTTAAATTGTTTCTTTTGTGACATCAACAAGCCGTTCGAATTTAAATAGAATTGAGGTCTCTTGGGATAACAGTGGCTTACCTGGTTCCATGTCGCAAATTAGAGTGCTATCATCTGCGGAGCTATAGATTAGACTAAATGATATTTCCAAAAGTTCGTTAATACACAGAAACAAGTTGGAGTAGTGGATTGATCCCTGAGGAATGCTGGTATTGATGGTGAACACGTCGGAAGCATATTAATCCACAACCATGAATATGGATAGAAGCTGCTAATGTCACACTTCAGCAAAGCCTGGCACCTTAGGTCCTTTTTGTCTACCATGAGGATCATCACTAAAACTATGGCAGACATGGTAGTTCTTTAATGTCGAACCATTCAGATCTTTTAATAAAGGTCATGATATCCGACCACCCCGCTAAGGAGCTCCCTTCCCTGTCCCGAAAACCTCAGCCCTAAGACGCTGTATACGGCACACTTACACAGGAAGTGGAACGAAGTCTCGTCCTCCTCCCAGTACTTCAGACAGATTGGGTCTTTGACCACTCCTATGAGTGTCAGGTGCCTGTTCAATCGGCAGTGACCTGTGAGGATGCCAACTAACAAGTGGAGTGAATCCCTCCTCCGGTTCAATAGCCATAGCTCCCTACGTTTGTTGCGGCCTACTATGAACCTCTTGGACTACCTGTAGTCATCTCTCTCGCACCATGCTTTCGCAAGTTCGTCATACACCCAAGCATCTAGGGCATTACTGATCTGGCGTCTGCTAATACCCAGCAAGAGTTGGGGGCTAATGCATGTGCCCCTTACTCCCATCCTCCCCAGGCAGTCCATTTTCTCGTTACCTGGCACCCCACTGTGACCAGGGACCCACATTTATCATAATTCACATTTCAGGCAGCTTTCTCTAAAAGTGCCTATCGAATGTGGGCAATCATAAGCTTGTTTCAATTAGATCATGATAAAGATATACCGGCGTAGATATACACAGAAAACAACATCGGGAAAAAATGGAGCACCAGGAGTGTAAAAGATACTGGAATATAGCCTATTGATCAGGACAGCATATACGTGTATATTATCAGCAAGAAGTCCCTGTTCTCTGTTTCCCGTTTATAACACAAAGCACATATTGCGTTTCCCGTTCCACGTACTGGGACCTGCTCGTAGGAAATTACCAATGCGTGCATCAAAATACCTCGTCCACAGTTCATTTCATACGTTCTGCTACAGCGAAGCTCCATTGAATACTGTTATTCCCGAGTTTGTCTAGCGCAACGAACACATGGACATGCTCTTGGATGGGAACAAAGGTTTTCCACATATCTCGATATGAAACATTACACGCGTAGTGAAAAGGTGAACAAAATAAGCCGTTCCTGTATGCGGTTCAATAGATATGCAAAATTACAAGTTACGAGTATGTGAAGAAGTATTGTGAATACTACATCAAGTAAGTGGACGCTGTACTTCCACTTATTATGAGAACTAAGATTAGTTCCAATAGACACCATCATCATCTTCTTGTCTATAAGAAATTGCAAAAATAAAGTGTAGATCAAATGCTTTGAATTCACTGTAACTGGTTTAACCATAATATCTATAGTCGTGTTGGACCTTGTATACATAAAGTAGATTTTTATTTTTCAACAGAAAGGCTGAAACGCAGAAAGCTTATTGCGCTTCATAAGCGCTGCGAGAGGATACATGTCTATTCGCATTGACCTTAAAATGCTGAAGATTGAACCATCGGGGATTCCCTGGTAGCGCATCTCCACACATTCGAAGCAGAACTCCAACGAAGGTCTGTGATCTGGATCTTATAGAGTAGCAGTACCTTTCTGGAGGAAACAATTTCCTGGAGCGGAAGAGAACCCCCAGCTTCTGATAGGCCCAACTGGAGAGGCCATGATATGTTGATATTGTTGATGTTAATTGACATAAGCAGGAAAGAAGATCATTCCAGTATTGGGGGTCTCTACATCTCCATGACTGGCAGATCGGCATGCGACTTATTTGTCAGGGTTGTTGTCTGAGTCTTCTGCGCGTTGAGCTGAACTCCATTTTTATATCCCTATTCCACAATTGTCTCAATGTCCTCATTGCATGTGCTGTCCTTGCCGTAATCAGGTCTTGGGATGGTAGTGCTCTGCCCCTATGTAGGAGAGCGTTGGAGAAAGGACAGATCCTTGAGGACCACCCGCATTGATGGTAAACACATCGGAAGCATATCCATTCATGACCACAAATAAGGAACGATGCCTGAGAAAGCAAACTAACCAGAGACCCGGTGGCAGCAAGCTTGATCAGAAGCCTCTCATGCCAAACCCTATCCAAAGCTTTCGTTATATCCAACGCTACGAATTATCACTTCAACTGGTTTAACCATAATATCTACAGTTACATCCTGTATACGGTAGATTATTGCGAAAATTCAGACTATATTTTAACGGCTGCTTAACTATTTTGGGCCACTCCTCATTCCCTTGTTATAATAAATCCTCTAACTCTCATTGTGGTGTCTAATGGGTCGAGGACAGCATCTAGTTTCGGACACGGACCATTCCCTCTAGAGAAGTTGGCCACAATGGAGAACACTCGATGTGCGCTCGGCAACTTTTAACGAGCCCATCCAAATGCCAAACCGCTACACTTCATTATCAATTTTGCGCTAGTTGGACAAACTACCCAGGATTACACCAGTTGATGAATTGAGTTGCAATTTATACAGATAACGTTTTAAACTTTAGAATATTCAGTTTCAAATTTGGCGCCACTTAAATATGTTCTGATTGTGACAGCTGACAGTTTTACGCATACATTTGTTATCGTTTACATCTTATTCCCAAAGTATTGGAGATAAGGCTTCAAAGGTTTTCTTTTTGAGCTTTAACATTCTTCTAGGTTTTAAAAGAGAAGGGCGATCTCTCCACCCCAGAGCTCGGGAATAAAAAGATAAAAATTTGTACAAGTATGCCAGGCTGATGCAGAATGAGTGTTCGTAACATATGTAGCATAAAGTAGGCTTCGTTATCATTTTGTATATTAAATTATGCTAAAAACCCTAATTAGCAATTCATTTTATGAACTTTCAAATTTCGAGTTCCCTCTGATCGCCACTTCGCTCAGCGAAAAGTCAGTATCCGCCCCTGATGAGGTCAAATATTGAACAAATAGGCATACGTACTGAAAAGGACTAATTTCAGCACAAACACATCAAAACCCGATTGACCCAGTCAACTGCACTTGGCGTTGAGGTGGAATTATTGTAGAATCGATATGAGAGCATCCGTAATAGTCCAAGTAAAAGGAGCAACACAATCTTCTAATGTGCAAATAAGTCTGCAATGCATTTTTATTACAAGAAACGCAATCTCCAATTATTACTTGATAGTCATTCAGATGTTAAAATGAATCTATTTTGGTCTGTAAAACATGGATCCCTTCTAACTCGGCCTCTGAACGATTGTATTTCATACATTAATGGAGAAATTAGGATTTAAGAACTACACAAAAATAAAATGAAAACGTGCCATAGCTGTTGAGGGAAGTACTTTTTGGAAAAAAACAGAAACATATCAAGTATAACAAGTTTCGTTTCGATTTATATCCAAATCATCGTGCGACTGTCAGATTTGGCTGTTTATAAAGGCTGCCCAGCCTACTTAGATAGAAGAGTTTCACTAAGTATGAGTATCTACAATCTACGTATCAAGTCTGTTTTTCAGGGGGGCAAAGTTTGATCCAAAAACCATTACAAACCGTTAAACCCCCTAAAAGGGGGTGTCATCACCTCATGTTTTCAAATGGGAATGGGGGTCAAGTGTTGAAAATCATCTAAAGTTGACATTGTTTCAGCTGACATTGAAATACATACGTGAACGAATAATGAATGAGAATTGATACCGAAAATACTCTAGAATGTTGTGGGATAACATTTTCAGCATTTAATTGACTAATACAGTCAGTTTTTAATTAGAAATTTAACCGATTTTTGCATTTTCCTACAACTGCATTGCTGACATAATAACATATTTTTTAAACGCCTGGAGAAATTTCCAAAAAAAGACAATTAATACTTCTTTTCACTTGCCCCCTTCCCATTTGAAAGATTTTTGGGATTGACAACCCCTCTTAGAGGGATGAAGTGGTTCTTGGCTTTCTACATTTATTCAAAAAATGTTGTTTAGCGTCTGTCCCTTAGCCTAAGAGTAAATCCGTATCGTCCTGGTAGTGGAAAGCTGATTAGCATAACAATCAAGTATTATTCGAAAGGTTTGGATACAAACTGGATTTACTTCCAAGCAAATACGTACTAAGAGGGTTAAATATGAGGCTTTTACATGGAAAAGGAAGCATGTCAACTATTAATCCACACATGGATAGAAAACCAATGTTTAATCACATTATAGAATATTCAGAGTTGCACATTATGGCATTTTTTGATGGAAAAATACTACTTTACAGTATCCTCGATTAGACAGATAAAAGTAAATGTATCAAGAAATTAATTGGCAGAGCTTCTTCCAGATAGATGTTATGCAACTATCTTGAGTAAATCCGAAATAGTGAACAACTAATTCCCGATATATTTTATTATCCATGTTTCATTCAACCTAGACCAACTTCTTAAAATTTAGCTTTTTGAATAAACTTTTTGACCCAAATAAATTTCAACTCATCTCCAAGTGTCGCCCTCTATGGGGACGCCCATTGACATCTTCCTAACAGCTGGACTGATCTCTACAGTTAGACCGCCAGGCTATACTGACGAGTCTAGGCTAAAGACGAAACATGCATGTCTATAGCAGGTCTGATGCATAGTGGAGGGCATACACCAAACAAATTTACTATTTATTTTTGAACTAAATTAAGTACACCATTCAATAATCAACCATAGTTGTGAGGAAACCTATAACAGGCTATTTTCTACTTTCCTACCAATATTCCGACGAAATAATCTATATGTCTGGTCAGCTATTTTTGGTTTAAATGGAAATTTATTTAAATTCAAGCGCCCAATTTTATTTATCAGATTCTAACCAAAATACATTCTATATACTCGTATTCTATAGTAAGACAAGTTTATGCTGGGATTCTCTTTTTTCTGTTACTAATAGGTTTTCGTATGCTTTTGAAGTCTCACAGACAAACTAATTCTTAGATTTCAACTATCACATTTCCTACTCTCATTTTGGCCTCTCTTCCGTAAATGTACGAATCCACAATGAAACTTTTTCATGAGATTTTTGTATCACGAGTCAAAAGTTCCAGGTTTTGTAGCGCGCGTGAGATACATGAAATATTGTTGTTTCGTGAGATTTTTAACAATATCTCCCCGTTTCCAGTAAGAAACTTGAAACTTTTGACTCGTGATACTAAAATCTCATGAAAAAGTTTCATTGTGGATACGTACCTTAAGATCGGAACACATGCGACCTTTATATATAATTCCAATTTTTTGAAGTATCGTCTTTCTTTACTCAACTCCAGCTATTTTAGTAAACAATACTCCCAAATTCCTAGACATGTTTTGCCATTCAGCGACGAATTTTCATCTTATTCAAAATATGTGAGCACGCGTACAATCGCAATGGTATTTCCATATTTTGAAGCACCAGTTCTATTTTTAACACAGTAAATGGTCGATTAGATATCTACAAGAATAACGATCGCGCAGTCACCGATGAAGCAATTCACTTTGCATACTGAACATACCTGAACGATCATAGCGGTAGACATTCCGTAGATGAATATAAAATATTTTTGCTAGAATGCTGTAAGAGGAAAAGAGAGTGCTTTGGGGAAATTCTTACAGGGCGGTCAAGCTAAAAGTATCCTGATAAAAGGAAAACTGTTTCACTAAAATATCAAATGCCTTATCGTTATAACATTGTCAAACCTATGCTTATTAGCCTGGATGGCGACGGGTTTTGATTACATTTTTCGTTCATAAGCAAGATTATTGCTGGAATCGCTTCATTTTGGCTGTAATTTAAGACACTAAGTCTAGTCATTTTCTTCAACACATGGGTTTATGATTAACTTGAAAATTGATCACAGAAGAGGAGTGAAATTGACCATGAAATTTCGACGTTTTTAGGATATTTTTTTAAGCGTTGCAAAGAACAATGACAGCTCTAGTGATTCAGATGTCCATGAATTAGTAAGCAATAATAATTCAGATGACGAAACTACTGAGAACCTTCAGGAGGTTGTGCGACAAGGAATTGAATACTTTGACCATAATCTGGAGATATTGAAGCTTGAAATAGTTAAATTGCCGACTTGAAAGATATTCGACGAGCTTATGCATTTTAGCACCGTCTACCGGAATTTGATCATCTAAAAAGCCTTCGAAAAATTTACAATTTTTTTCAAATAGGGCGAAATATTGTTTCATCTCGTGCCCCCTCATACCTGACGCAGGAACGACGGCCAGATTCGTGATTAGCGCCCTAGAATTAAGCTGGCAATAGTTATTTTATAATCAATCTCACCCCGAATAACGGTACATACCGGAAAAGGCGTTCGTAATAAAATTCTATAAGAAACAAGAATCGATCGATGTCTCAGGATGCCGTTTTTAGCTGTCAAATGGCCCCGAAAGCTCTAAAATCACGTTATTCACATTTTTTTTTTACTCAAAAGCAACTGCACAGATGTGAGTTGAAGATGGTTGCTATGTTAGTACAATAATGCATAAAAAAGCATTGATTAAGACTGAATATCCAACAGGTTAGTAAATGCCTGTTATTATTATAATCATTACTATTATCTACAAATTTGTATCATCAGCTTTCCACAAAGCAAGAGGCAGTATCTGTCCGAAATCCAAAACAGAAATTTAAATTTAATTGCGCTACCATGTATTCCCTCCTTTCGAGTTATATCAGCCGCATACCGGCGTTCTTTATATAAGTGAAGAGTAGATTGTATAAAAGACCTTTTTGATGTTCTTTCTTTTTTATCCCACGCTACATTTCCGCACATAGCGTACAGTCTCAATCGTTTACTTTCACTTCGCTTACACACATAAAAATAAATTCTCAGACCAAGAATATGTGCTTTCATTCAAGTATACCATATCTTCCTATACGCCCAAAGCTATAATAATCGCAAACTTAGAATACTGTATTTTTCATCATACACAGTAAATTTAAGCAAATATATTCAATTCAAACCTGGGAAAGTCTTAGAAGTGCGAATACCATAATCTCAAACTGAGCAAATCGTAATCTAGCTCTTACATGATATAAATTGTATAATGACGTCATAAATTGATAGTGAAAGTTTCAAAAGAAAAGTTTATTTTATTGAGTTTAACGCATTTAAATAGAAGCTTTTTTTACTTTTTAGGGTTTGAGAGCGTCAACTGTCTCTTAGTAATAAAACCTACCAACAAACGAAAACATTTTTTGTGATTTGACGGGAAATTGAATGGACGCTATCAAAACATTTTTTGTGGCCAAAGCAACCCGTTTGTCGAGTAAGCTTTCATGCATAACTTTCCAGAGTCCATTATATAGAATAAGCGGCGAATACTTTTCGTTTCAGGCTTTTCCTTTTGTTTTTCCCAGATATCCTGGTTCATATACGTAGAGCTTAAATCTGACAGTTCCATTGTCGGACATAGCTGAATGAAGGATTACCCTTTCTGGAAGGATGGCCACAAATGGATTTTTTTGAGAGGATCATAATAGCTTTCACCGTTATACAGTAGGAAATGTGATTTTGTTTTTAGATGTGGTCCATCCCTATCAGTATCTCTGACATTGAAACCAATATTAAATAAGCCTCTAGATATAACTTTTGATTTTTATAATTTATAATGTACATTCTCATTCAGATTGGTGGAATTCACAGAAGTTTATAACATGATAAAATCCTTCAAATCTGAGGATAAAGAAGTGGACGGTCTGAACTTGCCTATGGTTAAATTGAGTTTACCAGTTACTTTGATTCATTCCACCCATATTGTGAATAGTTTTTTGGAAAATGGACATTTTCCAAAGTCTCTGAAACAGGCAAGGAATGCACTGTTATGACTACTGCTAATTTCAATTGATATAACATGATGCAAATATTAATGAAAAATTGTAAATATTTATATTACACATTGCTACAATTATCGTATGATAATCATTATCAAAAGTGTAACTGACTGAAAAAATACAGGGTGTGCCAAAAGGAAATGGCCAAACATAAGTAGGATCATTTTCTTTCTAATAAACATAATTGGGTGGATGGAAAGGCATCATAAAAACAATAAAATTTCATATTTTATGCTTTATTTTCTACTTTACTAGAATTCCTAATATTTCTGGTAAGTAAATTAAAGAAATAATATTCTTAATCCTGCCAACATAAACAAAAGAGAAATTCGATTGTCATTGATTGAAAATGTTTACAATGCTGGTGTTGTCGATGTTGACCTCCATTCACATAGCTATATTTTAAATAAGAGTTTCATCTTTTTTTTATTAAGTTGATTTATCGTCTAAGAAGGATAATGTGCTTGGAATGGTAATGATTTTCATACCAAAAATCAACAACCGTAATGAATTTATCGATATCCGACTGATCGCGATGACTCACGCTGCCCGGCGAATGATGAGTAAAGGCCTCTGAATCATCACGGTTTAACTGCAGTATATAGATGCTTATGATTGTCCACCATGTTGGTTAGATTTCCTCACTGGGTCTGCTGTAAACACTGCTGTTGCTAGAAATGAAAGTTGCCTATTTGAATTTTCGGCGATTTCGATGTGCTTCTCTGTGTGGCGAGACCTTTGCGTCATCCTGAGCAACTCAGTGGTGCTCGGTCCATCCCTATCTCATATCTCTCAGTTTCAGCCAGCTATGTCTTAATTTGATAAAAGTCTTTGCCTTGTTCTTTTTGTCTCCCTAATGAATATGCTGCCAAACTTACAAGCCACCTGGAAGATGCAATCCTTGCTTCCTCGGTCTTCGTTCTTGAACATGGTTTCCGTAAGGATGGTTATGCAGGGTGTGGCAGTATGCTTAGGAACCACACCATACCGAGTCCAAGAATCTGGACCAGGAAAGCAACAACTGCAACAACCAGGTGATCATATAAGTCGGAGAGATTAAACGAGCCCTGCAAGTTAGAATTAGAGAACATCGAATTAACACACAACGGGGAGAAACAAGAAATCTTTGGATGACTCTAAGGTCATACACAGAGCCACATTGGTATCGTCAAAAGTCCATCCATTCACCTGAATACGAAGGAGGAATCCACCAGTTTTGAAGCGAAAAAAATCTCCAAACAATGGTAGTCCTGGGCAGTATTACTGAAATAAGTATTATTTACATTAATGAGTTTCCTAGACCCTTGTTTTTTGCAACAACGGTCCTTTAGAAACCTATCGAACAAGTTGCGCAGCGTTAATTTGCAGCTTGGCGCTACTACCCTGCTGCACACAATCACGAGATACTCGAAATTAAATTACGAACTAGGATGTCGAACGGTGCCAGTCGACTCCATATTTCGACCCTCTTCATCAATCTGCTCGACGATATTCGAAATTTCAATCATCTCTGATTTTCGATGCGAACTACTAATGGATCCACGTTGGATGATGCGTCAGATTATATGAAGTGTTCAAAGGATGATGGGCAAATTTCTATGGAACCTCGTCGTTAACCTAACAGAAATTTGACTTATGCCAGTTTTTAAAGCACAATACTGCAATTGTATTTGTATTTATTAACACTAGCAATATTCACCAGGTGTACTTCAAAACGCTGTGTGGATTATTGGAATAAACTAACAAAATGTAATCAGTTACTATTTTATTGCTAAATGAACATGGTTTAAATAAGAGCAGCTCAATTAAGCAGTTCAACATTTTTAAAAGATAAAATAACAACCCTCCACTTTAGCCCAGAAAAACTATGTATCTATACTAATTTCTAATAAATTAATGTTGATCGGAGATATTAAATGGTTCATGTCGTCCCAGATCAAGGCAGCATATTATTGAAATACATGCGTCTTAATATCAGACAGGCTCAATAATCCTTGAATTTTGCCAACTTGGTTACAATCAATCAAAATTTATGAGTGCTCTGAGCTGCTTTAATTAAGTACTTTAGCTCTTGGCAACTAAACATTGGGTTCTAACATGTTTCATTGAATATGTCAAGAAGTCGTTAAAATATTGCAATGTTCAACAATCCAAAATATGACAAGGCAAAAACCAATAACAACAGCCAGAGTCAAAAACTCGTTAACAATCACCAATGATCCAAAAAAACACAACAGGTGAACAAAAGGTATAACAAACACTGAAACGCACCTCTGTGAATACAAGCAATACTCCTATATTATTGTTATAAATAAAAAATGGCTCAGTATGAAGAAAAGTACATGGTCAGAAAGTTATCAAACGACTAAAAAATTGTTGTTGGCTTTCGCGGTATCAACTTGACGGAGCGGCTTTGCTTGATCGACGTCTCAAAAGCTGGAGGTTATTTTCAGCTGCCAGGGAGTTTATTCTCCGACAGTTTCAGTTTACAGCATATTATGGTTTATCTGAATAGACATGCAACCCCTCTCAGTGCTTCTGGAGCACAAAAAAATCACACAAAACTTTATTTGTATCCGAGCTGAAAGCTTATTGAACTTTTCTCCAAGCTCGACGACAAAGGCTATACCATTAAAAGTTTCTATTTTCACTTAATGCGCAATCAACGGACTTGACAACAACAGAAACAAACTATCCAAACAAATTTAGAAACTATTTAATAATACAGAAGCGTCCTCATTTCTTCGAAGCACAAAAGAAATCTTGTTTTAAATACGATCCGTTCCCATGCGTCCAATAACAAACTTTGCTCCCCTCCAGTGGCGTACTAAATATTGCTTAAGGTTAAGCTAACCAACTCAAGTATTAAGAAGGTTTTCAATTCACAACGTTTTGTTGATGTGGTATCCTCAATCGTCTTCAGGTGAAAGGATCTACCGTTTGTTCCGATGCTGCTTTTATACTTTTGACATCGTCGCGCACTGGTAACCGCCAGTGCTACCGGGCGCGTGATGAGTAAGCGCCGCTGAATCATCCCGGTTTAAATACGATGTATCGATGCTGCTTATTATTGGCCGCCATATTGGTTTGATTTGCACGGTGGCTTTGATGCAAACGTTGGTGTTGCTAGCAATGAAAGCTGCATCATTGAACTTCTCAGGATTCTAGCTATCACACACCCTATTTTGGCTGTATACCAATAGATTTGAAGCGTACTATAGTTGCCAGTCACTTCATCTGGCTGAATTTCTAGTGGTCGCAAGTTATCTTCACTACTCTCGGTGTAGTTCGCATGGCACTTGTTGAAACTTGATCAATCTGATGTTAATATTAATGTAGTTTATATGCTGAAGGAATTCTATTTCATATTAAGCAGAAACATAATTCGAGGGATGAATTTTTCGACACTCCGCTATCAGAGGTCGAAACAAATTGGAATAGACCTCGCATTATTCTCAGATGATGGACACAAAATCGCAGATATCAATTTCTAGTGCTGTCACTGGTACTCTCCCACTTAGAACTTTCCAAAAGCATAAGTTTTTAATCCGGAATGCATCTGGTCCTAGATGTCGGCCATTAAGGATGTACGTCGAAGTTCAAGCGACTCCAAACTCCCGAACTTCAGCGAGAGCGCGCCAAAAGCTTCCCTACACCGGTGACTGGATGCTGCGACAAAATATTGTTTGACTTTTCGAAAGTTATGGAATGTAAAGCACCTGAAAATCTGACATCAAACAAGACTTAGAGGTATTCATCAGGAGATATTCAAATGTTATATATAGTTTTGTTTATCAGTCACTTTATCGAAAATGCTGGTAAAGGGTAAAGGGGTGTATATAACGGCGTTGGCGGACAGCTCGCGATCGCTCGATACCATACTGGCCCTGTTCATGTCGAGTCCCTTTTTTATAGAGACCCTTTCGCGAGGGCGGAAACCCAATCGCAGCCCAAAAGCACTATGGGAGGATACATGTCTATTGACCTTAAAACTATGTAAATTGTAACAAATTGCCTGGCAGCCCATTCCACAATGCTGAGGTTTTTCAAGAGAAACTGAACTGAACTTCATTTGTTGATCCCTAATCCACAATTCTCCCAATAGTCCAGTTCAGTGAATGGAATAAAGCTATGCTGATGAACATCACTTGTCTTTTCTCTTGATATTTTTGTTATATTGATCATTTCAAGCTTTCTTTGAGCCCCCTTATCTTTGTCACAGGTAACAGATATTTTTGAATTTCATACTTAGAATTAATTAAATTAAAACAGGAGTTATTCAGTTGTTCCTTACTTATATTAAAAAGTCGCTACATTTTTTGATTTGAAAAATTCGCCGCATAATCTCACAATGCTCTGAATGTCACTACGCTACTGGAGGCATTTCTGGGTAGAACATCAAGCGTACACTCGCCGACGACTTAAGCCTACATAAACCCATGAATATAGATCGAGTTTATTATATTTTTAACTTTTTTGTTTGCTTATAAATTTCGCCTTTTAGTATTTTAGAGTTTGGCATGTGAGTCTCCAAGCTTTTGATTTCCCCTACTCCTTCTCACACAATGTCACAATTCTTTGACCCCCCTTTAACGTGTTACGTAATTTATGGATGGCTGCTTATTATAAATTCCTACTACAATGTATAAATATGGAAAGAAAACAATGTATTAATATATCTAATATTATTTTTTTCCATCATTTTCTAGCTATAATGACATATACGTTTGAAAAACATCTGTTATATTTTGAGTTATGGATCATACGGAATATGCATTACTCACATTGATTTACACTCACCTCCAAGCACTATGGCCTTCGTAAGTTGCCAATGGGCAGCACCATAGTGCGCGACGCTTGTAGACGAGTGTTGATGTTGCTATCACACCCTTGACTGGGTTACTATATACCACTTGATTGCTCTCTACAGTTAGACCGCCAAACTATACTGACAAGTCTAGGCTAAAGACGAAACATGCATGTCTATAGCTGGTCTAATGCATAGTGGAGAGCATACACTTATTCACTTTGATTTAGTTTGTAAACTTTCCTAGGTTTATACTTTTTTTGTTGTCCTGAAAATGGTTCGCCATATAAAAATCCGCCATTAAATTAACCCAGCCAAGACGAGATCCCTGATACCACTCGTAAAGCTCATAGGTCACCACTGCACACGGCACTATAAATCCCTTGTACTATGTTATCGTCCAATCAATGAGATTAGAAGAGAAAGCCGGTCTCTTTCGGTTTATAGGATTTAGTGTGGGAGTTACGTAACTTTTATTAGCAATGCGTATAGGTTTAATTCACTTTGCGAGAACAATCCAGAAAAATTTAGAAATGAAGCAAAATACTCAGCAGCCTGGTATAAACGGGGCATGGTTGTTTCTACCCACCTTATTTACTTTAGTATAACTGTTTATTGGATAAAATGATACTTCCTTTCCAAAGATAATATTGCTAGACAATTTCTTGAGTATCCTAGTGAAAAAGTGGCGAGATGCTACCTGTCCATGTCCAGACAACAACTTCACTTTGCTACTGGCACTGTGACTGAAAACAGCTAGTTGAGTAAGTAAAATGAAGAGTGAAACACCCCTAAGCAGGGGCTGAGAAACAGGAAGATGGGATATATGGGGTGTATATTCCGATAATCCAAAGCACAAGGAATCATGGGTATCGCCAACCCAGCCTTCAACATCACAACCATTGATCAATACATATGGAAAGAAAGCTTTGCTGTGCATTTGGTGGTATAGTAGAGGAGTTGCATATTACGTTCTACTGTGAGTGAGACGATGTCTGGCGATCAATACTGACAACAGTCAAAAATCGAACCAACCAAAGGCACGATAAAATCATCTTCTTACCTGATAATCCTCGGCTCCAAGTCAAGAAATGTGTTGAAAATTATTTGTATAGCATCAAATCGACCGTTCTACCTCACCCACCGTATTCACCAGACCTAGCCCCTTCAGACTATAGGACTATTTGGATACATTCAGCACAGACTAATAGAACAACACTTACAGTCTTACGAAGAAGTGGACGTTAGACTTGACACATGGTTGACCTCAAAAGAGGGAATCCATTCTATACCTGAAAGATGTGGGACAGTCAGACAGAGTGAATTCATTCAGTAGCAGAAATAACCGAAACGCCTAGATACATTTCACAGAAAAACAATTTGTCTTGATTACGTTCTAAATCCTCCATCGTATTCTTGTACCGCTACATCATCTCCTTCCAATCGGAGGTCTATTCGACTACACACGGCATGCCTACTTGAAATGTCGACGTATTTGAGATCCCTCACACACGAGGTGCTAGCATTTGATGTTCGGTGCTGTTGAGAGGATCGAGCAAACAATGGCAGCCGTGATTAGATACGGCCTATCAGTCGCCTTGCCACCTTGAACATGTCAAATAGGCCGTAGGGTGAGCATTAGCAAACAATGGAACACACAGTCGGCAATGTGATACATATTGAGATGAATTCAATAGTTCACCTTGCTGTTAAAAAGATAGTTCCGTGGATAATTTAGTAAGGTATCAAAATAGGAAAAGTTCTGTCTAGACTATGATTAAAAATTAAAAACTTGTTCAACATTGGAAATGTTTATGTTCGTTATGGGGACTTTCCTTCAAGGTCAAAACAAGCGTAAACGTATTCTGTTGCTGATATTCCAATAATACTTGATACATATATTACGTAGAATTCTTTGCTGTTAAAAAGATAGTTCCGTGAAATCATATAGTAGAGGATGGAAATAGGAGAAGTTCTTAGGTGTATGCTCTCCACTATGCATTAGACATTCATGTTTCGTCTTTAGCCTAGGCTCGTCCGTATAGCCTGGCGGTCTAACTGTAGAGAGCAATAGGGTGGTATAAACGTAACCCAGTCAAGGGTGTGATAGCAATATCAACTCATCTCGAAGTGTCGCCCTCTATGGCAGTCCAGGAGTTTGGAACTTTGACTTCGTAAGTAGCCAATGGGCGTCCCTATAAAGTGCGACACTTGGAGATGAGTTGAGGACAAGTTATGGCCAGACTATGATTAAAAATGAAAAAAAAGATGTTCGACATTTGAAATGTGTAATTCCGTGCGAAGCTATCACAAAAAAAACAATAAAAATGTACCACTGAAATCGTTCTTTTTTTAATCTTCAAAGAAAACTGTGCCGTGAATAGATCTGAGATTTTACACATTGCTTTCACTATCAGTTTATTGTCTTAAGAATAAATTTGTTGCAAATCCATAGAAAATGGGTTTTCTCGACGAACCAACGTAAGAGCAGGACGCCCACTTTTCGATTATACGCTACTCCGCATCAAGGTGGATTACGTCGTGTCGCTGTGCGCCACTCTAAAGCGAAATATGCGACCTTCATCTTGTCTTTTAGAGGACTTGCTAGTTTTTATGACTGCTTAAATTTTATGTTTCTCATAGTATAAAATATTGCACGGCAGGAGAGTACTTCAGAATCCAGTGGCGCAACAGGGCATTTCTAGTGAACACGTTCAAAGGACAGTTTATAATTTGTTCTATGAGAAATATCAATAAAAGTCGGTAAATAGTATGGTGGATTTTTATATGATAAATAATAAATGGCATCAAGGTGGTTGACGATAAAAAGTGGGCTGAAATTTGGAATTTGTTGGCGAACCAAAACAGTAGCAGTTTCTTTTGTAGAGTATGATTATCCTCTATTTTTTGGCTTCGCTGCTTTTAGGAATGATATGAAAATGTGGACATTAATAATAACGGACTCAAAATGGCGCAGGAAGGTTTCAAAATGTGGATATTAAAAATGGCGGACTCAAAATAGCGGAATCTTTTTTCAAGTGATTGATTTGACAGTTTGAAGTTGAAAGCAAGAAAGTTTCCCCAGGGTGCTGGACGCACGCCAGTTTTTCATTTTTTTTCTAGTTCAAAAAAAAAATAAATTGCTAAAAAAATCAGTTCGTCTATTCAGCTTGAATTGGTGATAGACTTTCTTACACTTTATTAGTGACTGTATAGCCTCTTACCAGAACATTTTGTATTTGAAAATAATTATAACCAACAAGCTATTATTGACGGTACACGCAATTGTTATCTAAATATTTATATAGACAAATTACAGTTGATTGGTTATCTGATAATAAACGAAGCCATGAATAACGTTCGTCACATTGTCAGATTATTTAACTGCAAACGTAGGAAGATTATAATGAAATTTCCTATTCGGACTGTGATGGTAATTGACATTCTAAATGAATTCCATTGTAATTGCCTCACAGTGAACCATGATTTATTTGATGATGTGGTTATTCATTAAATTAGTACAGTTGAAACGGGCTAACGAGACATTGCAATACTTGAGCCATAATCATAAATAAAACCAAAGTGTTCCATGCTGTGTACGCATATATTTATTTATTTCATAAATAGACTGATTCGAAGGCAAAAAGGATTGATGAAGAAGAAGGAGAAGAACGAAAAAGAGGATACACTGTATCAGATTGTTCGTGATATTAAAATTGTTATGGATGCTATTGCAGTCAGTTTGAGGTCTGACGTATCACATATCTAAAACATTCATCTACGAAACCCGGTATAATAACAACAGAACTTTATCTGAACCATCCCTTTTGTGCAACAAACTTTAGCCAAAAGGCAAACACAGCAAACTTGTAGATAGGCATGCAGGTGCTGTGCTTGCATTCAAACGTGGCGAGTCTCTTCCAAAACAGCCATACAAACACACATTTCATATGAATGCCATCGCGTGAAAGTGTTGGGGGGCTGGGCCTTAAACTGGCAGACATTATCTGCTGACAGGCCGCCGGCATTTCGTGTGAGCGCCAGAAACTTTAATTTAATCAAAATTGTTTGAATTCTGACCGCGGCCGCATACATCTAGCACCGTTGCAATCCTTTGCTTGCTGACGCGAGTGCCGTTTCGTCATTCTTTCCACCCGTTTTCCCCAGTAATATCGTGGTGTTATAAGTGCGAGAAAGCTCAATATCTCTGGTATTATGAGGGCGTTTATTTACGACGAGGTGATGTTACGAGGCACAGTGGTATTTTTCCACAAAAGGTTTCACAAAACTAAGAAATTTACTTAACTGTTGTAGAACTTTGTATATATGGCTTTATGGGATCGCTGATTACGAATTTGATATCAAAATTTTAAAACAGTGGACACTTTGAGGAAAATGATACTGTTTCAAGGGTAGCTCTTGGATTATGAACATAATTATCAGAAACAACAATATTGTACTATATTTGTAATCTTATATTTAAAATGAGTGACCCTCAAATACATCAAAATGCGAACTTTTTTCTTATAAAGGTATCATTCGTACACTTTGACAATTTTTGTTTACAGCTTTAGTGGAAACGTTATCCAAACAAAAGGTACATTCATGTTTTTGCTTATATGCGTATATATCATTATATTGCTCTAGGCAATACTAACGAGTCTAGACTAAAGACAAAACATGCATGTCAATAGCAGGTCTGAAGCATAGTGGAGAGCATACACTTACTGAGTAATGCTTCTCTGAAATATGTCTTAACACCAGTTTGAACCACATTCAACCAGGTTTTTGGCGATCACGGTGGTCCTGTTAGACGCTCTTACTGAATGAGCTAAGCAGACACTTAGCTGACTGGATCTGGTTAATCTAGGCCAGTCCTTAAATACAAATTATTGAGATACTTTTCAGGTATTTCTGATTTATTTTTACATAAATACATACCACTCACTTCGTCCGCAAAGTTTGATGTAACTTACCTAGAATGAAAAGAAAAACATTTAAATAACCAATATATGCGGATTACAATGCATAGCATACTATTTATTCTGCCTAGCTATTTATCTATTCAATAATTTTTTGTTTTTTTGTGTCAGTCTTAGGGGAAATACGTTTTCCGCGACTGCATTTACACTAATGTTAAGGGAAACCCCTACAACACCTTAACCATCGCCATCCAAATGAGCTTATGAGTTAAATTAACCTAGAATACAAATAGACGGAAACAAACTGATCTTTTGAACTCAATTTTTATCGATACAAATACTCATGTTAAGTTACAGACTGTATCAAGAAGAATGAAATAAGCTTAAGGGATAAAATATCTTAAAACGTGAAATATCTTAAGAAATAAAATAGTTTATCATACGGAATATCTTAAGGACATTTTTATGGGAATGGTTAAGGTTTTGTAGGGGATTCCCTTAACACTACTGTAAATGCAGTGGCCAAAAAAATATTTTCCCTAAGAGAGATAAAACAAAGGAAAAAATAATTTAATAGAAAAATAGCTAGACAGGATAAATAATACTAGATTTGGGAGATCTAGTTTTGTATCCAAGATAGGATGTAATTAGTTAGTTGGTAATTAATCTGGGTAGCCTTGTTAGCAGTCAAATCTGACAGTCCGACGATGATTTAAATATAAATCGAAACGCATCACTGAAATAAAAAGTGTTTTATTAACTGTGTGTCAACTAAACCATATTTCTATCTACAGAATTCACATTGTTATTCCTTAACTGATACTATTGTGACGTGGGAAGAACAGCGTCGACCTACTCAACGCCACTTGAAGAACCGGCGTCTAGCTCGACGTGGAGCCAAATTCAATCCATAAAACGAACGAAGAGTCGTCCACCTTTTGAAATATCCCCAAAACTAGAAACTTTGAGCGTTTAATAACTATCTGAGCAGTTTGCATGTTTCTGTGACCTTCCTATTCAGTATTCCGTTCAAGTCCAGTCCAGAATCACCGCTCCGCGCTATAGGAGCGGATCTTTCCTCATCCTTCCATATCTCGACGGGACATCTGGCCAAAAAAACAAGCACCGAACGAACGGCCGGTGTCGACGGTGTCTCAGCTCCTCTCATTCCTCCTTATTCCTTCGGGATACCGGTTCAGAATGTTAAGTGGATGAGTGGCGCTAAGGGACACTGTCGTCTTTGAAGCCCGTTTAACGGAATCTCTTAGATAAGCGAGAGGTCAAAGAGATTCACCATTTTATCCAAATTGCTTTGGCTTGTTCTTCATACCTTTTCAACCCGTCAGGAATATATCACGTTTTAATATGATTAAAGGACGGCTGAATAAAAAAAACAACATAAAGAAAACCGACTCCAAACGACTCAAAAAACGTAATATAAGTATAAAATGATTGCAGTATCTAGTTAATATTATTTTTGGAGTCAAGCCTAACAAACGCAACTACTTTTTTCGTGAGTTTTTTCAGTTGGTTCTCTAGACGTCGTTTGCTGTTATTTTTTTGTGGTTTTGTTCCTTTTCAGTGCATTGTAGCTTTTGTTGAGTCGTTTATTCTTGTAAAAAAATTAGTGTACGCTCTCCCTATGCATCAGACCTGCTATAGACATGCCTGTTTCGTCTTTAGCCTAGACTCCTAGTGTTAGGAACTCTGGCTTCGTAAGATGTCAATGGGCGTCCATAGAGGGCGACACTTTGTTTCGGTACCTACCTGCCTCTGTCATCATCACCTGATGACGAAGCCGAAAGGTAGGCAGTTCGCTGGTACCAATCTCATCAAAAGTATTTATTTGAATTTGCTACTAACTTATCGCCATTTACGAAATACTTCTCACAGAGTGAAAGCAGAACAAATTATCCCCCTTTATGAAAAAATCTGCGTCATAATATATCGTAAAACTAATACTACAAAAAATGTATATGGGGGTACATTTTGCGAAACATTCGCAATGTATCTAAAATATACGTACATGAGTACAGTGTCTCGTAAAATGCTAAGCTCACAACTATTGAAAAAATGAATTTATGTGTCGTCTTGAAGTCAAATGGGTGAATAATCATCTATGTATAACAAGTACACAGCATTACCGGGGTCAAAAGAGCATTGAATTTGAGATATGTTTTACTTCCCATAGCGAGAAAGATCAGTTATAAATTTTTAAAGTGAATTGCATCTTTTTTCAAAATTATTTTCTATTTTATTTATTTTTCGCTTCAAGTGTCTATAATGTTAATTCATGATGATTACACGGTCCATTCACCATTTCTGAAAATTAATTGACGGTCACTTTCACCATTTTTCAAATTTACATCGCTAACCTGTGACGGAATATCTTATTAGAGATCCTGGTAACACCGATTGTATTCTAGTTGAATCGGCTGAGCCCCGTCCTGGAATCGAAGGGCGGAGTAGATAGCGTACGGTCAGGTAAATAATGCAATAAGAAGGTATCGCGATAAGAAGACCAAGGGTCGGCGACTGGTGAAACTTTTATGAGGGAAATTTGTTGCTTCCCATCTTACAGGTGGTATCCCATTTGTATGTACTACACAGTAGATATTCTCTCTTCTACCTTCTCCAAAAGAAAAAAATATATTCCTGAGAAGAAGCTTTGTTCAGAAATGTGAATTACTTCGTACAGTATCAGAATAATTGCTATCACAGACAGTGTTTCAAAACGATTAAAGAGATATCTTGCTTTAGCTTTTTCATGAAAAAAGAAAGTCGAACAATTTTGAAATCTTAATATTTTCTTAGCTTCTTTGTTTATAATGGTTGAGGTAAGTCTACCATTATCAGTTTTGTTAATTCAGAATATTGACAAATCAGAATTTTGTAGATTGTAGATGCTCCTACTTAGTGAAACTCTTCCATCATGCAGATAAAATAATTGTGTACTTAAAACACAGTTTCACAAATAAATCAATTTCTTTCAGTGACGCGTTTGGATTTATATTTAAATCATCGTCGGACCGTCAGATTTGACTGTTAACAAAGACTACCCTGATTACTTCTGTTAACAAAGACTACCCTGATTACTTACGAACTAGCTAACTAGATCTTATTATGAATACAACACAAAAGCTCTAAAATCTAGCATATTATTTCTCCTGTGTAGTTAGTTTTGATTATAGCATTTTTTCTTTCTTTTGTCTGTCTTAGGGGAAATATTTTTTGGCGACCGAATTTACACTAGTGTTAAGGAAAACTCCTACAAACCCTTAACAATCACCGCCAAAATGTACTCTTTTAATCAGTTTACCCAAATGCATTCTCCTCTAGAATGATTATAAGCTTTTTGAAATTCAGAAGAAGCCGAAATTTCGAGAATATACCTCGAAATTCCCAAAATAAAATGACATTCACAAAATCAATCAAAACGGAGAAAATGATTGATCAGGTACTTGGTTTCTGTGACTTACATTGTATATATTTGTATAATTGTTCCTTGATTTTTTATTAGCACTGAAAGTTCATGAATTTATATCATTATATTATCTAAAAAAATAATTCGGTTGGATCAAGTTGGTACTTCTCACGTACTGATTTTCCAATTCCGTTCCCTTATGATATCTAAGCTCCAAGTGAGTATGCAAGGGGGATAACAGGAATTATTACCCCCAAGATGCTTAAGATGTAGACCGACAATATCAATTTTATGTCGAAAGCATATACAGAAACTCTATGCGGTTTCCAACCCAGAACTACCATTTGTATACTCTGAAGTAATTTGAAACTAGAAATATAAACAAAATATTAAGTTAAGTAGATAGACTCCGGATTTATTATGCATTCATGTTTTATGTTGCTGGTAGCCATACCGTTATTTGCTCGCTAAAAT
Organism: Bruchidius siliquastri; assembly: GCA_949316355.1. Lineage (NCBI taxonomy): Eukaryota > Metazoa > Arthropoda > Insecta > Coleoptera > Chrysomelidae > Bruchidius > Bruchidius siliquastri. Next base: position 25,067,670 of record OX438536.1, on the reverse strand, counting down.
ATCATTGTCGGTTATAATGAGGTTGTGAGGTCAAGTTTTAGCATCTATTTCCTTTTCTTACGTGACAGAACGCGTTTCAAAAATTGTTTTACATGTTTTCGCATTTTTTACTATCTAGGCTATTTTTGAATGGATCCTTGAGGACAATGAAGATATCACAAGTATAACTAAAGGAATAAAAATGCTCATGTTTGGCTTTGGAAACATCAAAAGGAGCACCTGAAATTAATTCTAGGTGTGCATTAATCGACATAATAAAGTTTTCTGTCTGCATTCACATGCACCAACGAGATTTGCAATTAAATAGCACCAGAACTACTAATTTTTTGTAATTAAACCCTAAATCTCCCAGTTAGGTGGAGCGAAAAATTAAACATTCAATCCGAATGAATATTCATCCTGCGATTAAACCATTTATTGCTTCGAATACACGCGGCATACAACAGCCACCGTAACTACAAATTTTACTAGATCAGGACAGATAAATGTGTTTCCGGAGAGATTTCTGTTTGGTCTTTACTAAATTGTTCTGAAGTATTTCTGTAATCAAAATTTGATCTTACTAGGAAAATTTAATCTTTGGAATCCTAGTTGACATGGGAATATTATAGAGACTTGATTATCAGAACAAAAACGGCGCCAAGTAGGTGAAAGCTGTACTTTTTACGCAATGGGATCACTTAAAGATTTGAAAATTTTGCAGTTGTTGGAACTTTTGAATTTCTTAAAAAAAACATTGAATTTGTTTAAAGACATCAATTTTTCATGATTAAAAAACACAACAATACCAGAAATGTTCACAATTTCAAAAATTTTGAAAATATAATTTTACTGGATTAACAGTCCTGTAATACAGTGCCAACCTATTTGACGCTTTTTTTAAATGCTAAGTAACAATTTTGTAATTATTTATCATGCTTGTTCTGGTAGAATAGTATTAGCAGTGGTTGAAGAATGCTAGAGTAAACGTGGAAACCTGACAAAAGCTGGGAGCTTATATTACTTATCATGCGACAGTTGTCTCAAACTTTAGATCTGGATGTATCGTGCGTTGCTATATGAATACGTAGCTCCAGAATTACTCTGACCCAGTGGAAGGTCGATATCTCAAAAAGTACGAAATACTACGGGGTCAACATTTTATAGATGATCAATTTTTACCTATACCTATATTTTTTTAAATTCTTGAAATTCATGGAATCCATCTACTGTGATATTCTCAACAACTGGATCCCTGAAGATGGATGCATAGCATCCGAAAGCTATGATAATGAAATGATAAAAACTCTTCGCAACTCATTTGCCCCTTACGTTGTGTTTATAAATCAACTGGTTATTGTCGCTAACATCCACTTTCGGATCATAATTTGTATCAATGTTCACCCAATTTGTTTTTAAATTCTTAAAATATTTCTTGAAAAACCTATAAATTGTGGACCTCGCAATGAGAATTTATAAGCGAATCCAGCGCGAGATCTAAAAACCGAGGATTCCTATGAATATAAAATGTGAACCGTTGCATCTTATGCATAGAGCTGGCAGGAAGCCGTGTATCCATACATCAGTGTGTATTTTTAATAAACCCGACGTGATCTCTTTCTTCTTACAGGGTAGATGTGGTCTTATTCATTAGTTTTACATTCGGTGTAGATTCCTGTTAAATGAAGAAAAGCTGCATATCTAAGACTCATAATGCGTAACGCGTGAATAACCGATTGCGGAAAGCCACAATCAACGGCAAGAAAGGACCCGGCTTCACACACATTTCCTGGCTGACAAATGTAGAGGCTTAACACAAACAGTATAAACTCATCTCAAAGTGACTCCCTCTATGAGGACGTACAAGGGCAACTTACGAAGTTAAAGGTCCTAACACCAAAATCGGAATAGTACTTTCCGTGTTATACGAGTAGAGGCAAAGATGACAAAAACGACAAAGATTAAAAAGGCGATGACGACAAAGATGATAAAGGCGATAAAGACGACTAATACGGCAGAAACGACAGAGGAAAATGAATAACATGAGTTTTCGGAGTTTACACATCTTCGCCCTAATGAAATGCGTTTTATTATTATTATGAAACAAATTAAACATTGTCATGATTGTAGTTATTCTCCCACTTTTTGGCTTGGGAGATATAAAAAGCGTATTTTTACAGATACAGTACCATTCCCCTTCTCGATAAGGCTTTAGGTATGAACAATAAAGCATATCAAAACAAGGCGACGCCAAAAATTTACCTTCACACTTTCAGTTATTTCGAATTTACTATGAATAATAATCAAAACTAAAATTTAGAAAGTTTCAGCGAATGCACCTGGATCCAATATTTTTTTAAATCCATAGAGAAAGACTAGAACTACCCTGTACCCTAAGTTGGAAGTTGTGAGACAAACGGGTTCACACGTATTTTGCGCGCCGTTCTTTAATATTCCTAATGGCTGAGATGCAGCTTTTGCGCCAGAATACTGTCTTGCTCTCAAGCAAAAAGCCGTGACATGTGAGTTATGAGACTGTAGATATAAGACGATGCAGTCATAAAAGCCTGACTATTGATCTTACGTCGGCAGATTTTTCAGTTTTAGTAACACTGTGTTGACCTGTCTTGAGAATTTTTGCGTTTCAAAACGTTTCGATTTTTATGGTATACTCAATCGTCTGCAGGTGCAAGCATCTACCATATGTTCAGATGCTGCTTTTATACTTTCCCCCGAGATATTGAATTGATTTCCATACTGGGCCTGCTATAAAAGTTGTTGCTAGTAATTAAAGCTGCCTCTTTGAACTTTCGTTGATAACAATGTCGCTATCGATATCACAAATTTCATAGTTCAGGCAAGCTGTGTTAATCAGATGTTCTTTATCTCTCACTTGCAGGTATCTTTGTCTCTCTGACGCATATGTTGCCACACTCACAAGGCCTCTGGCACAAGGTACCCTGTAGATGCCTGGTCTTCGTTCTTGGACTTGATTTTAGTAACGATACTCCTTGAATATCTTTGAATTCCGTATTGTAATGAATACTCCTTCGTCACATGACAAAATCAGCAAATACAGGCACCCTTTGTTCCGCTCTTCTCCTGGTAAGCTGAAAGCTGTTACATGATGTCCGTTGCGTTATCTTTTACCGTCTCTACTGCAACAAACCTTGAACCTTTTGAAGCAGATTTTACTTTTGGGAACAAAAAAGTCACACGGGGACTAGTCAGGAAAGTAGAGTGTATTTTCTAACACGGGGATCCCATGGTCGGCCGAAAACTTCTTGATAGAGAGCACGGTGGCATTGTTATTCTGCTTTCTTATAAATCTTATCACCTACTCAAGCGTTTGTGTACGTGACGAAATTTGATCGCCATTGACTTACTTACCTTCAAAGTGAATCAATATCTGTGGCAGGTTTTCCAAAAAAATCAATGAGGTTTTGTTCAGCCATACCTCGTATAATATATTCTAAATAAATGAAATTCTCATTTACCAGTCCAATAACACAAATTCAAACCGTAAGCAATCTAAAGTTGTGTAAAGAACCCATTTATTCGTTCATTTGATCGAGTCAATTCCGGGAATGGGATAAAATTGGCCAGAACGTCGCCATTGGTGGCAGGGACGCATACTTTTTGCCATGCTGTGCCCTTCAGTCTGCTCAACACCGCTGCCAATTAACCTTTTAGTGCCGATTTTTCTCTCTCGCTCTTTTATATGCACAGAGTTGCCAAGTTGTCTCGACAGAGTTTGCCATACGATTTCATTTCCAGGGAAGCGTGAGAAAGAGTGTCGGATACGGTTCCCACCCAGAGTCTGGTACGATCTACTCACTGACGGATTTCGCTCAAAGGAGAGAGAAGAAAGAGGAAGGATCTGGAGGACTGAAAGGCGTGGAGGAAAGCGTAACGTTGAGAACCTGCATGTCAGTGTTCCAGGCACATATATTCGCTATTTTATTGATGGCTTCTTTAGTGGAGATAGCAGTAGTATCCTCGAGGACTAGATCAACTTTGTTCCAGGAATGCCATGCTTAGCCCGACCCAAGAACCCTTATGAGATCCCTCGGCACACTGCCGTGATTTACCAGTAAACGAGAAATCAGATCACTTGGCAAGACGTAGGACCTCATACCTTGGCGCCGAACACATATTAACTATTAGAAGAAGTCAAGTCAGTACCATCCTAGACGAATGGGCATACAAAGAACTGTCGAAGGTATGGCAGGAACGAGGTGAATTGAGGCAGGCCTTAAGCTTCTTGACGGGGAAATGAGAACCTGCCTGCTCACAGTTTTTCATTACACTTCCTAGGCAAGTGCGCCAAATATCGCGACCTTAGACCTGAGGTATTTGACATAGAGCAGTTTGACAGAGAAGAATGGTCAGATATCATAACCATTATTAGAATATCTGTTAGGTTTGATAGTAGGACACCACCAAGCTAGTTTTTGAGTTGGTTCACGAGTTCACCAAGAAGTACTGACCTTCCAACACTACAAGTAGCAGTAGTAATAGGGAGGCAAAGCCTGGCTACTTGCCTACTGCCTACTGCCACCTTCGGCCCATTTAGCCGACCGCGAAGAACATCATTATAACTATGGTAGACATGGTATTTCCTTAGTATCGAACCTTTCAGACCTTTCAATAAAGGTAACGATGTCCGACCATACCGCTGAGTAGCACTCTTCCCTGTCAAACTCTACTGTGCGAACACCTCAGCCCTGATGCCGATGTATGCGGCAAACTCACCCAGGAAGTGGAACAAGGTTTCGTCCTCCTCCCAGCACAGATTGGGTCTTGGACCGCTCCCATGAGTATCAGGTGCCTGTTCAATCCGCAGTAACCTGTGAGGATCCCTACTACTAAGTGGAGTGAATACCTCCTCCTGTTCAATAGCCATAGCTCCCTACGTTTGTTGGAGCTTGCTATGATCCTCTTGGACTGCCTGCAGTCATCTCCCTCCAACCATGCTTTCACAAATTCGTTATACGCCCAAGCATCTAGGGCATTACTGACCTAGCCTCTGCTAATACCCATTAGGGGTTCGGGGCCAATCCATGTGCCCCTTGCTCCCATCCTCGCCAGGCAATCTGCTTTCTCGTTGCCTGGCATCCCGCTGTGACCAGGGACCCACATGAGGGTCATTTTCCTGGATTGGGCTAAGCGTTGGAGCCTAACTCTACTACATTTTGACGGAGATCATTCGGCAACAGCGTAATCCGGTGAGAGTGGCAACTTTTAACTTTTATTGCTTCCTCTCTGGCGACATGGTGGATCGACGCGACGAATCGAAAGAGCCTCTTTCCTAATGCGGATTTGCTTTAATTGTGACCAACGGGAACTGGGAAGCACGGATCGCAGTGCCGAGATTGAATTAGGTTCGAAGCATATGAGGAAAATGCCGACATCGGATTGCTACTTAACTGAGTTTTATTACTCCAATCACACGGTTTTATTGGTCGTTTCTCTGGCGCGCCAATACACTTGGAAGATTTTTCGATGCTGAAGCTTGCTAGAGGTACGGAAAGCCGGAGATGTGGGTTCGAATCCCGCTAATACTGGACATTTTATCTAATCCAAGCGTCTTCTTTTTACGAATGGTGCCACCTAGTGTTTGCTGTACAAGTAACTCTTGGTGTTATACCTTCCAAGTTTCTAACCTCTGCAACTTGATCATGGTTAGACGTCTAGTGACCAGTGGTTGATACATATCTAGAATCGAAGTTTGTCGTGCAAATGCGGTGAACTGCCGCCACTAGAAAAGAACATGGCCAAATCTAATCGGATTCCACTGGATTGTTGGCCTCTATCTGATGCAAAATTTTCAGCTAATCCAATAGTGTTCTCAGTTTTGCGCTATGATGTTCCGTTCTCCAGAAAAAAATCTGCTCTGAAAAGATGCAAATGCGGAGGGTGTCCCGAAATTTACTTTTTCCAAACTGGTCAAAAACTTGTTTCCTGCGTAATTCTGTGGCGGATGTGAGAGGGGGGGGAGGCGTGGAGGTACCGGGGGAGCCAAGCCGAACACTTTAGCATTTGCCTCGCCTGCAAACGGGCACTCCATGAAATCTTAGGCCTTTTTCATCATCAAATTCAGATTCTGGGCCCATAAATACACAGATGTGTCGTTTATTTTTTAAGTCGGTAGTTTTTCGGTGGTGTTGTTATGATAAAACACAAATCGTTTGAGAGCAAGCCTCGCTGAAGACGATTGAACTAAACAAGGAACGTTTATGTAGATATTTGGTGGTGCTGAATGCGAATTTGATCATTAGAAAAGCGGAACTAGTCCCATTTTGAGGAAGGTAAGCGCCCAGAGGGCCGTCAGAGGGCCCTTAAGGTCCGAGCTGAAAAAGGAGTCCGGATTCGTGATCAGCGAAAAAATGAACTTTTTTAGTAAAATTTCTCGATGGTATTTTTACGATTTTAGAACGCCGAATTTTGAATTCCAGCTCGAGGCGAGAAATAATTTACCTTCCTAATGTTGGACACTGTCTGATGTAAAATTATCTGCTGAATCCAATGGTGTGCTTAGATTTGCGTTACGGGGTTCCGTTCTATGGGAAAAAAATATTTTGCGAAAAGATAGAAATGCTAAGCGGGGTCAAAAATGTATTTTCTTCAAACTGGTCAAACAGTCGTTTCCTTGCGTAATTCTGGGGCGCTCATCGCGAATCTGGCCTCCGTTTCGGAGGCGAATGTGAGGGGGCCTTGAAAGGTATCAGAAATACATAAGTGCCTCACCAGAAAACAATTTTGCACATTATTAAAAAAATAGTATTTTTGAAGGCTTTATGAATGAACAAATTGGGATGCAAGATCCTCAAATACGTAAGTGTATCGAAAACCTTTTCAGTCGCCAGTTTAGCTGTTTCGAACCTCGATATCTTCAGATTGAGGGCAAAGTATCCAATTTCTTATCACACAACCTCATGAAGATCGTGTATTTTCATCATCTGAATTATCATTGGAAAACTGATCTGAATCACTATAATAACAATAAATAAATTGAATCATAAACTCGTTTGTGTTAACTAAAATGAACGAATCTAACCGGCTCATCAGATTTTGATGAAATTCGAAACATCCCCTCATTTCAAAAAGACTAATAAAATCAACAATAAAACATTTATCACATGCTCTTACTTGGTGATGGAAACTCTTTTATCATTCAGATGGAATTTTCATCTGAAAGCATTTAACGTAAACATCCATAACTCCATTTTCAGTATCGTGTATTGAATGTAGCTAAATAAATAACTATGTATTATTAATCTTGAAGGAATTATCGCACGGAAAGGCATTCTTTAATGGATACTTTGCGTGCCATGGAAAGCCCTGGATGTAGTATGTTTTTGTGAAGGCAGTAAAAGGACTAAGCCTGCCGCCGCCAGTGTTTATGAATTATTGAAATGGCTATGCTTTTAAACCTATCGCTGGGAGCTCAACGGAGCGGGCCGACTTTGATTTATGGCACCTGCTCAGAGGAATTTAATGGTATTTATGTGTATCTGTTTAAATGGACAGTGAGAGCTGAACAGGAGATATTTTGGAGCTGGAGACGCAATCAGCGTTGCAAGTTGTCAGCTTGACTGTTTTGTTCTCTTCTGGTGAGCCAGCAACTGCAAGATCCGCAAAGGAGAGGAAAGTTTGTTATAACAAATTTTTAGTTCAAGATCTCTTCACTAAAAACATACAGATTTTCTGAGCTACTCTTATCTTCGACGTCGCATTGATTAATTGCTTCTTCTGAGCCGATTTGTGCTCCCCTTAAGGAGGGATAAAAGGCGTGACCGCATGGGTTTCAAATATTTCGTTTTTAGCGCTCATTTCTCATGACAATGTTACGATTTTTCTTGCAAATGATAGAGTTGGTTCTATGCTACTGCGAAGACATTTTCGCAATTGGGGATACATTTTTTTAGATATAGTCACCAAAATATTGACATTTTTTACTCATTTCGGATGTATTTATAACCTTTTGGTAAGCAAAGTAACCAAAATATCAAGAAAAGAGCTTCACACGGGCATGAAGCCGTCTTCTCTCTATGATGTACATAAAAATATTTTCAATATGTTCAAAATCAATCGCTTTGAACAAAATATTGTGGCACCGTACATAATCATATTTTTACTGCTGATATGAGCGCCCTTACGACAATATCTAGAATTTTGTATCAAAAATGGCCACACACGGCATATCATTTTTGAAAACAAACATTCCACTATTATATTCTCTTCACTTCAGTCAAAGCCTCGATACTTTCCACTTCTCTTTCCGCAAATTTCCTCTTCCGGAACCCACCCTTGAACTTCACAGTCTCAGATATTTTATCGATAATATTCTTTAACAACAGCAGACTTCATTGTCTATAAAATTGTTGAGTATCACGTCGTTTCGATTGATATGCTATCATCGATCATCTTCACTTTACCTGTAGACGATTGAAGATAGCATATCAATCGAAACGTCGTGATACTCAAAAATTTTATAGACAATAGAAGTCCAAAATCAAACTTTTGAAAAATCCACCTTGTCTACAAGTTTCAAACAACATGTCGAGTGTAGTTGCTGTGCCAAAGCAGATCCAGTATCGCATATCGAACGTCCATATCAATAAAATTGGCATCAGATGCCCTCCTTTGTTCTTTCTCTCCCTTTCTGACGTATTATTGAGAATGTTGTCACGCACCAAATCAATAAAAAAAAGCGTCAAACGCATCCCGCATTCGTCCGCTTTAAACGAATGAAAATCCCCAACCGTACTCAGCATACAAAAGAAATTCACTCCGCTTCGGGAAGATAGCGAGCTTACTCAAAAAACCTCTTTATTTCCTCTTTTTTTTGAACGTCTCTTTGCTTGAGTGACAGGTTGTTGATGGCACTATAGAAAATAAAAGTTCTGCATGCTTTATACGAGAATCTGCGGCACTAGTCTAATGCCCTCCTTTGTGCTGAACGATGGTTTTTTCTCTAGGCTCTAGGAAAAAATATGAAAACCAATTGCATGTATTGTCCGCTTATTAAAACCACGCCAGTGGAAGAACGACTTCAAAACGTGTTTTTTTAACTATAATCGATTTACTTCCTCCTTCCTCACGTCTCGGCGAGGCCAAGAAGATAAAAGCGCCTGGTCTTAGTGTCTCGCAGCAGCTTTTGATGACACTGTCCGCGGCTTGTAAAATGACTCGACGAAAAGGCGTGCTTTAGAAGTTTCAACATCGAAATATCTGAAGATTGTGATCGAAGTTGTAAGCTTTATATCTATGTTGACTGGAGTATGGAAATACAGCGAGCACCCAGGTGCTACGATTCCGAAAAGTAACTGCACCAATTATTTGAGGATCTGCGCTCATCCTCTCGGGATAAGGGAAAATAAGGTTTATTTTTGTACCACCAGGATAAAATTTAACGTACGCCATTCTACAAAGTGGATTAGATATATGGGGTATTAAATTACGCCTGCTGTAAAGTCTGCAAGAAATTAATTAATTAAAAACGATAATACAACAAATCTTGGACATTTTAACCTTTTGTCTTATGTCATTTTTTTCAAATTGATGTAATCAACAGATTTATGCAAAATAAAAATGTGTAAGAAATTGTTTCAATCGTCCCACGGTTGTCAACTAGTGAGACTAACTACCATTCCAAGAGATCTTACATCGACTGGAGCGACATCTTCTTTAGATCAGTGAGAAGAAGAGGTTATCGAGATGATTGTCGAATGAGGATTCACAATTGGAGTCCAGTTCAACACATAGAAGACTCAGTACAACAAAGCTACTTGTTGGCATGCCACTCGTGGAAATAGAGAGACGCCCAGTACTTCTGGTCTGTCCAATACTTGAATCATATTCGATCAAGCGTCTGAGAATTAACATAATCAATAACATGATCCTGTTGTCGGCGTTGCTAGATTGGTGCCCCAGAAGTTGAGGGTTATCTTCAGCTTCAGGAAATAGAATCCTTCGCAACTACCATGGAACATCGCTGGAGTACTGCTCATGTGTGGGGCTGCCCTCCAGAAATGAGCAATACGTCTAATGAATGCGCCTGACCTTACAAAGAACCTCCAAAGTCTGCAACGTCGAAGAGTAACTGATCTGTATCTATTCTACAGAAAGTATCATAGCAGATGTTCGACCGAGCCGTCTCTAAAACCAAGAATTGCCTGTAGATCAAACAGAAGAGAAGCCCAAAAGGCGCATCACCACCAGAATGAACTTTCAACACCTCGAGCCTCGAGTCTCTGCCAAAAGCCGTTCTTTTGGAGAACCTACAATCAACAACGTTTCAAGATCAATGTGACATGTATCCTCTCGCAGCGCATCTGGAGCGCGATAGAGTAGCCAATGTATATTTTTCTATGGAACTTGAAGCTTCACAAATGAAATATTCCTCAGCATCTCTTCCTTCTGTCAAATTTTAAATTAAAGTTCAAGCTGATGCAATTAGAATTATACGCTTATATTCGAGCTCATTCTAGAGGAATTCGGAGTAACGTTCGCAAAACGGCTTCCCACGAACAACCATATTCTTAAATTGCCGAGGAAAGGTTGAGTGACAGGCAGAGGGTGGGAAACTCAGCGCTCGTATTCCCGCAATTATACGAAGGCGATGAGAAAATGCAAATTGTTACCTCCCCATAACTATGGAGGGTGATTGTAAAAGCCTCGAATTTCGGCTCATATGGGAATACAAAAATGGGATTAGGATGATCAATAAAAAGAACTCAGCAACTGTAAACGTTTCAAGGTAGGTTAAATTTATTAATGAAATGGTATTTTAAGATTTTACAAACTTCAATTAGCATCTGAAAAATTGATGGCTATGTTTGTCAAGAAAGCTAGTGCAAGCACATGGAGAAAATGTTCAAGAAGGACAAGAGACGATCAATTAAAAGTGGTTTGGACCATTTTACTTCGTAAAAATGTTAATGATATTGCCAACCGTTGGCGAATGTTGCTATCAGCCTCTCTCCTGAGATAGGTACATATACAACGTATTTGGCCTCTACTGTTGGCCGTCAAGCTATACTGACAAGGCCAGGTCTAAAAGATGAAAGAAGATGAAAGACAAAAAAATTATATTCATATTCATTGATACACAACTTGCTTTTCTCCGCAAGATGGAGTTTTTGATACATAAATTCGCATTTAGAAATCCGAAATCCGAAATCCTGCACTGGGTCTTCTTTTCGGATTTCTAAATGCGAATTTATGTATTCATATTCATTGTTAGCTAATTGACAGGTGAGCTGGGTAGTCTGATGATGATTCAAAGATCAAAGCGAAACGCGGCGCTAGAAACCGAAAGCTTAAGTTTATTTCATTCTGATGTGAATAAGCAGAAATAGTCAGTTCACCCTTATTGACAGATGTCGGAAGGGACATCTTTTGCCGCTTCAAGGCAGTTCAGGTGTTAGGACCCTTGACTTCGCGACTTGCCAATGGGCGATACTTAAGAGATGAATTGATGTTGCTATCACACCCTTGACTGGGTTACGTGTATACCACCCAATTGCCCTCTACACTTAGACCGCTAGGCTATACTGACGAGTCTAGGCTAAAGACGAAACATGCATGTCTATAACAGGTCTGATGCATAGTGGAGAACATACACTTAGATAGATTTAATTTTTTGCAGACTTACTCCATTATCAGTTAAGTGTCATAATAAAAATTTGATTAAAGTGTACATAAAATGGGTTTTATGGAAGTGGGATAGTGTAATCATAGCTAAGCATACCTACATCGACTGGATTAGTAGATTCAGTAAGGACACCTGCAGCTGTACCAGCACTGGTGCAATATTATAGGATGGCTGCACTTGTAATATGAAATTCCTGAGATAGTTCATTTAACGACATCCTGCCTCGGATACCCTGTTAGACGCGTTCAGACATAGTAATAGTATCTTGTGCATGCTATTTCATTATATAAAATTGCATTATTCGATATTCAGGAAACATTTTAACATTATGGGAGACGCGCTCCAAAATTCCTCCTCTACCATACTTACATTTTAACATTACCTAAGCGATGGAGGTAATGGTGATGCTGATATTAATATGAATTTTATGGAGGTTTGACTGGGTACAGTTAAAATTAGTGACATGTTTTCCGTGATGTATATAATCAAGAAATACAATATCTTGGATCTTTACAGACCTGAAATGAACTAGTATGTAACAGTGTACGAGTAAAAAGATTCTTTTCTGATTTACCGGTTTTCTGCTGCCGCAAAAAGTATAACGTACGGATCTGTTATTGCTATTCAAAGATGATGTGTTGTACAGTTGAGAAAATGACCGCCTCTAGAGAGCCCCTCCCTTGACTTATGGAAAGCCCCTCCATTTCTCTTTTGGAGATCCCCTTTCTTGCCTTTTTGAGATCCCCTTTCTTGTCTTTTGGAGAGCCCCTACATTTTCATCCCTTGCCTTTTGAAGAGCCTCTTCATTGCTCATTTGGAGAGCCCCTCCCTTGCCTTTTGGAGAGCCCCTCCATTGTTCTGTCGGAGAGCCCCTCCCTTGCCTTTTGGAGAGCCCCTTCGTTGCCTTGTGGGGAGCCCGAACGTCGTTTTTGTTGGACTCCTCCATCAAACATCAGAGACACCTCCATCGACTTTCCGTTGCAGCAGTTCTAGGACCATAGGGGATGAGTCTGAGTTTAAATCTGTGATGCCAATTTCAGCTAATATAATCGTGACATATTTTTTTTTAAATAAATTGTTTAATATCTAATAAATTTGTGAATTGACTATTTAAATTTGTCTCAATTGTCTTTTCTTTGCCAAACATAGCCAACAGAAACGAGCCTGAGCTAGACAACATCTCTCCAAAGCGGATAGTGGGTTATATTATTTATATTAAAATTTTAATTTTTTCTCATCCTCTCCATATGAACGCCCTCCCCTTAGACAACCCCACCTCCCGCATTTGAAGTGCCCTGAAAGCGTTTGTTTATATTAGCTTCACAAAGTAAGATCGTCCCTATTATACAAGAATAATTTTTGTCATGTCAGAATATCATCAACAAATCCCTATACGCTTGAGCTTAAGCCATAACGTTACGTCTATATTCTCGTTATAGAATGGGGTCAAATTGATGTACACAGATTACGGTTAAGTTTAGTTGTGGTTTACAAATTATGAGTTCTTTATTTCAGTATTGAGACAGTTCATTATATCTGGTTCATAACTGGGTGTGTAGTTGATATATTACGAGGTCAATTTCAACAGAATCAGCAACCTACACAAAGATATTTTGAATGAGCGTTATCCATCGAAACGCTATTTAGTAGAAATTACAGGTTTCACCATTTCAACAGCGTGAACCCAACCCGAAGCTCTGCATTGTACATGATCTGCTGATGTTTTTTAATCAACGCTGCCGATTTAATCTTGTTTCACAGCCAAAGAGCTTTTAAGAGCTTTGTTTCAATTAAAAAAATCTCGCTGAAGCCGTGTTGAACACTGTAATCCTGTATATCGGCATTGGAATGCTGAACGCAGTTTGTTAGAAAATGATTACTTTTGCAAATATTTGTCTTGGATATTTGCATAGGTTTTCCATTGCCACAATATTTTCCGTGGTCGCACAAAAGTTATGACTGAATAAATTCATATTTGATTTGAATTTAAAGCTGAGAAAAAGTTAGTCATCAGCGGGATTCGAACCCGCATATCCGTGAATCCGACACAGCGCGTTTTTAAACAGAACTTAAACTCTCTGTTATAATTTCTTATAAACACACTATTAGAGATATTGCTGTATCCAGCGACAATTAGTGACAGTTGGATCAGATAGATAACCAATCGCTATTTACTGTTCTGCCTCTTAATGGGACTGCTCCATGGTGTTACCGTGTATGTAAAAACTGCCACCTTATAGAATCAGGAAGTAGTGAGATACGGGTTCAATCCCACTGGCAACCAATTTTTTCCAAACTCTACTTTATTTGTTCCTTGTCACACAAGGTTTTGATTGAACTGCTATCGTCAATCATCTTCAGGTCAAAGCATCGACCGTTTCTTTCGATGAAGCGTTTATACTTTCTCCACTCTGACCAATCTAAGACTGGTAATCGGCAGTTCTGCCCATCGCGATGACTCACACTGTCCGAAGGATGATAGCTAGTATCACAGCCTTCAACATGTGCTATGTCTCCTTTGCCTAACTACCGATAACTTTGTCTTCGTCTAACAACTCAATGCCACACTAGCTTCGCCTATGAGAAGTAAAGTACCGCCCACGATGCCAATGCGACTGAAAATGGCCATTCAAAGGATGAGTTTGAACGAATCAAGGCAGGAGCTTAGAAGATGTCTGATAGTGTTACCTATAGATGCAGAATTATTTTATCCCAAATACTTTCAGCTGGTTCGTGGTTGTCTACTATTTCTCAGGGGTATTGTTGTCTGTATTGTTCGAATTTTTTTATAAAATATTCAACAAAATACTGGTAGAGATCTCTCCTCTCCTTTTACCTTGCATTCCATCGATGGTCAGACATCACTTCTTTCCTTTTGTACAAATGTCGTTATACTTTTCACACTTTTCACTTGCAGGGGTGTGCAGGGGACATTATTGATGATAGTTTCTATATGTAGTAATGTTTTACACATTTTTTCACAAAAGTTATGCGTCGTGAGATTTGGGGGAGGTTTCCTCTCCACCCCCCCCCCCTCTGGATACGTGCCTGGCGTATATATTTAGCTGAAGTTTATTCTGGATCAAATTACTTTACATCTTATCGCGACACGGGTCACAGAAAAAATGTCGCATATTTTCCCCGCGTTTGCACGTTTCTTTCACATCAATTTGAATTTCGTGGAAAGCTGGGCGCTTGGCGAAAAAACCTTGTTATGTATCCCATTTACGTTTCCCGTTGTCGATGTTGTTCCAGCAAATGATTGATATCCGTCTGCTCTGTTCAGACCGTATTAATTAACTACCGATCTAATCTGCTGGCTAATGATGAAATACTGACGGCACACGGCATGGGTGCCTGTTCAATGTTTTGCATGTGATAGGGCTTCGACTAGTTTCGGGGATCAATTGTATCTTAGAGGTCCGACAATTGCGACGGAAATCTCCGGCATATGCAAATTATATTTAGATATGTTAGATAGACGTCTCAAAAAATCTCTTCCGTCCATCTTTCGACTGCACGCTTTGTTTGCATCTGGTGATACAGAGAACCAGTAGTTGTAGAAGAATAACAATATCTGAACATTTTTTAAAGATCTGCGTATTGAATAATCATAGTATCTACTATGATGACATCCTTGAAAATCCTTGGCATCTTCGACAATCTATTGAGCGGTAAAGTGTCAAGTATGTTGGTACTATAAAAACGAAAAGATCTCCACATTCACTAATAATCGGGTAACACTCAGAACTGGGAAGTTCCCAGAGTGATAGTAGATATGTATTGTACGTTCTGGGGAGGTCAATGACATATGTTAACCTTGGCCTTGAGTATGACCTCAACCGTGAGGGTTACTATAGATTTGTCCTTGACTATGGCCCTCGACCTTGAGGGCATAGTCAAGGACAAATCCCTGGTAACCCTCAAGGTTGAGGTCATACTCAAGGCCAAGGTTAACATATGTCATTGACCTCCCCCAGAACGTACAATACATATCTACTAGTGATGTCTACAGCAGGTTGGGAATGTCAAAACGAACTGAGCAAACTCAGTGGAGTGGTTACCAGGGCACTCAGGAATTATCGGCGAAGAAGACATATGAATTTACGACAATGTAATCATCTTCCTCATTTATTGGCGCAGAACCAGGCTTGGGAGTTCCTAAAAACATAGTAATGAATCAGATTGAGCAATGAGTGAGAGTTCACTTGAAATTAAATCAAAATAAAAGTGTTTTAAGAACGTTTCAAATTAGTTGCTAAGACAATGAAATGGCCATTCAATTTTTCATTTTATTTATTTCACTGGCGGAGCTTCAAACAGCAGCTTGAGCTGAAGACAGAAGAACCTTATACACAACCATAATTCCATCTCTGCCACGCTTGCTTTTGACTTTGATGAATTGAAATTTTCATAAATTACTTTAAGTGCTCATTAGATCAGGCTTCACGGCAGAACAACGGGATTAGAAGCTTTTGTTCGTGGAGCATTACGCCTTAAAAGATTCTGTATCGTCAAAGCTTTTTGCATTAGCCGTAATCCGCATCAGACAACAACAAATTTCATTGGTTGTTTCAAAAATATCTATCTCAGACAAAAAGTTGTTACTTGGGTAATTCGGATTGCTGATAACGAATCCGGCAATCACTTCCGGACCGGACTTAAGCATGAGCCCCATCAAACTTCTGGAACTCAACATCAAGAATAACAAGTCATGGTACGATCATGATGGTAGGTCGCTAGATCGGCGTCCCAGAAGCTGGGGGCTCTTCCGCTCCAGGAAATTGTATTCTCCAGAACAGCTACAGCTACTATACAAGGCCTAGATCAGAACATCGCTGGATTACTGCTCGCATGTAAGGAGATGCGCCACAAGTCATTCCCTGAACCTTGTGAACACGATCCAAAAGCTAGTTAACACGTCTAGTGGATGCGCATTACCTCACAAATGACCTCCACAGTCTGTATCATCGGAGAAAGGTGGCTAATCTGTCCTTATTCTATAGATATAAATATTTTTGCCGAACCCAAAGACCATCACTGAAACTTTGGCAGACCTGGTAACTCCCTAGTGTCAAACCTTCAGACCTTTTGATAATGGTCATGATGTCCGACCATTCCGCTAAGTAGCACTCTTCCCTGTCAAACTCTTCTGTGCAATATGAAGACTTAACAACATCTTCATGAAATCTACGAATCTATTCATGTTCAGAAACCAAGTATGCAAGACCTACTGTCGGAAGGCTAGTTAGCATCTCGTTTAAAATGTCAGTTGCAACCGCAGCCTTGAAAAGATCACTTTCTATAATATGTAGAGTTACCGACATCCTTATAAAATCTACGAATTTACTCATGTTGAGAAAATCAAACCTAGTTGGCCAAGATTAGTTACCATCTAGTTGAAAATGCCAGATACATCCACATCCTTTGAAGATCATTTTTTATCACAGTAAAAGGGTGCTCAATAGCAGAAAAAGGGCAGGATGTCCACCATTTAACTAAAAGCATCACAACCTTCCATCCGCATAAGTGGACTCGAGATACCGACCGTCTGAGAGCTCGGACGTATCATGAGAGGGGTGATGACATTCAGAGACTTTCCAGACGTGGCATCGGTTGAAAAGGGGACACATGTCGCTCTGACCGTCCAGAATTGCTATCGTAGATAGAATTAGCCAGTGGAGTACGTCACACAGTGCCACAGTAGACCGAAATATCAGTAAGCTGAATTCTAGAATTTCTATGTAAGACAAAACAGTAGACACACCAACACTCATCTTCGATGGGCAGCGCCATCGTACGCGGTGTTGATGTTGCTATTACAACCTTGACTGGGTCACTTATATACCACCCAATTGCTCTCCACAGTTAGACGGCCAGGCTATACTGACGAGTCTAGGCTAAAGACGCAATATGAATGTATATAGCAGGTGTTCTGTGTGGTGGAGACATACACCGAAAACAGCGGCTTGCTTATGATGTATACGTCATGAAACATCTTCTTCAAGTGTCATCTCCAAGTCGTTACAAGTACACTCAGATTACGCAACCATAAGATTCTTCTTCTGTCTATAATTGCTTTCCTTACATTTTTCGTTACTCAACTGTAGAAGTTCAATTATTTTAATTTCAATTAACGTCAATTGAATGTTTAGACAAACACTCTTGCCCTGCCTATGCATCTCAGAGCTTTTGGATTTGTCACTCGATATTCTGAGAAACTTTCTGTACACTCATATTTCAATTGATTCGCTCCTTTCAAAAATTGCAGCAATTACAGTCACTGCTCCCGCTCTATAAAAGAGAGTTGAGAAAATGTAGACTAGAGGATGCTTTAATGCTATACTCAGATAGTCGCAGCAAAAAGCTATTCATTTCAATGAAGTTTGATGGAGATTTTTCTTTTCTTAGTCTTGTTTACTTAAGGTATTTATTTGTGCAGCTTATCATTGCTTCAAGAAATCACAATATCTCGAATTCGAGTGTTCGACGTCATTGGCGTCATCTCTGCCACTTCATAAAGGGGTTTTAAAACCTTGACGACTTGAAAGACTTTTCATACCTCCGACGCTGGAAGAGTGCCGTTCTGCATTTCGACCGGTGCCGGTGAGGAGAGTACGTGATGTGAAAGAGGTAGAGGAAATGAATAACATGCACTAAACGGCGGAGATTTAGGTGGGCCCGGCCGGCGCGCAGTCACCGTGCAGGAGTCTGTCCAAATGGCTTCGATGACATCGGGATTTGGATGATGCTCCTGGCTGAAGGTGAGCCGGGATTCAGATACGTTTCAGAGGCGTGCATGTCTTGAATACTTGTAAGATGTTATGTTGTAGGAATACGATATTACCTACATTAGTATCACGGAAATTTTCAATGGCTTGTTTTTGGTGACAGGCATGGAGTTTGATGGGCCTTACTGTAGGAAGAATAACGGATATCTCACGATATTGCATTTTCATTATGTTCCACTGCAATACAAATATATATTACGAAAAATCACGTCACTTATTTCCGTCGGTCTGTCTGTCTGTAAATTTTTACACTACTGCGAACTGTGACAAAGACAAAAGGTAATTTACTAAAATTTCTTCAATGGCGATGAATTTATCGTCAAAAAAAAATGAAAATACTTAACGTTCGTTTTCTGACGTTTTTTGAAGTCCATGATTACTTTATAATTTTTCTGGCTAATAAGTGGGGGTGAGAGGAGGAGCCTATCTCATTTTTTTCCGCTGGTAAAACAGATTCTATCCTCTGCAAACATTTAACTCCGGTCATTGTGAGTACTTTTCAAACAGATATATTTGTTCACACATCTGTTCTCTAAAAAGATGAAAATGTATGCGATTATTATTCCAATAAACGGAAAGATTGCCGTGGAATCATCGAGAGGCGATAGTAACTGTATTTTTTTGGCAACGTTCCAGGGCAGGCAGATCGGCGATAGCGATGACGTACAGTGATGTCGGGTCAGATGAAATATCATCTTTTTATAGTCAATTTCATTCAATCAGCTGTCGATATACTAACAGAAGATGCTAAAAGTGGAAGTACTCGTACCTTGTGGACTTTTGTCGGTGGAAAATCGAATTGTTTCAAACAAGATGAAAAACTGTTTCCTAGCTAATTTTGGGGCGATGATCACGAATCTCAATTTTGCAGCCGGACTTGAAGGAGAGGCTCTGGAAAACCGCTGAGCGCTCACCTAACCACTTACGCTTTTCTAATTGTCACCGACCCAGAAAACGAATTTTCGTTATGATTGAAGAAGATCGATTGTTTTTCTGAAATCGCTAAAAGCCTACTACTTTACTACTTACTTACTAGTAAATTTCAAATACAATGTATAGATTTAAGTGCAATTACACTGTATATTTTGGAGTATTGCAAGTGTATAGATACAAAAAAAAACACCACCAGCTTACTATCAAAAAACGTAAACGAACTACCTACTATTTCTAATGGAATTATTATTCTCGCCTTTGCGAATATATTCATAGAGTTATGTAAATACTAAAATGAATATATAATATAAAAAATATCAATTTTTAACCTTATTATTATTATTATTACTAACAATACTTTCCTTTGTCTCAGTCTCTCGCCGTCGTCTGTTTACGCCTTAATAGACAAAACGCCACCGGCACCGTTTATAAATGAAATGCTCAAAAGCTTCGCTGGTGATTTTTCTCGAATTGTAGGTGGAACAGGAATGGTCGAGTACTAAAAGCGATAGCCTAGGAGTATTAGAAGCGTTTTATATACTGCTCAATGCTTTGGATGTTTGTTGGTCTATCACGGATCGCCAGTCAAATTCATTTGGTGTCTGTTTTTTTGGGTGTCTGTCCCCCTTTCAGTTGTATCCCCAATGGTTAGCCCCATACCTATATATGTTGAACAAGATTGGGGATAAGCAGCAACCTTGTCTCAAACCTTTGATTGTCCTAAAGCCGTCTGTTACTTTGCTTCCTATTTTTATTTTAGCTACCATAAGTGTATAGTTCTTTCATTGCATATATTATCGTTATGTTTATACTAGTTTTTTCTAGAACATCCCAGAGTTTTGAGACTGGCACGGTGCCGTATGTTTTTTTCAGGTCTACCAATAGTAAGTGTACTTCTTCTTTTTATGTATGGGTGTGATCCATGCTTCCAAGGATGGTTAGAATAATAATGACCACCTAGAGGAAGCTATTCATCATAAGCAAGCCGGAGTCATACCAATTATTGAAGAGAGGCTCACACTTCAAGTAGAGGAAGTTGGCGGATATGTCGATCAAGAAATTCCACTAGAGAACTTTTTAGAAAACCTGTCGTCATTTCCTGTACTATCACAGTCCTTAGTCTCAAAAGTTCTCATCGGTCTTGTTCAAGAGAGCAGAGAACACCGCTGCACAAAGCCCTTACAAAATTTGAGTGCCTGCTTTACAGTGAGTCTGTACACTCGGTCCTCGCCTTTGCATTCAATTTTCCATCGGAAGATATCCGAATTCCTCTGAGTCACTAGTGCAGCGTCTCTTTGAACTCCCGATAGAGACAACTTCTGGTCAAATTAGGAGTATCGATGTGCTTCGAAGTGCTCCACTCAAGATGTCTTGGTAGGTTAAAGAGAATAGGTAAACATACTGGATGAATGCATGAACTCGTCTAGTGCAGATGTTGGAAGTTTCCTTTGAACCTTAGCTGAAGTGTTTCTCTATTGAAAAATTCCGGTTTCTCAATGAATTTCAAAGCATCAAGATAACTAGTTGCGTTTTTCCTTGTAGGACTAAGTAGTCTAATAAAGTTAGATATTTTTACTTCCCACGACAATACACAAATCTAAGCCTCCGATGGAAATGGAATATTGCCAAAAACAAGACCTATCCAGAATTATAAGCCATGAAGTAAATAACACTCATACGGACGAACAGAAGAAGAAAATAGACATTAAGCTTCAAAAATATGGCATGTAGTGCAATAAATTTTATTCTGGCTTGATAACTTTTTGCACTCCAGCATCATACAGGTCATGGATGGGACATGGAGCTCTGACTTTCTTCACTTCGGCCTCTGGTTCTTGTGGCTCTTCATCTTCTGCAGATTTTTCGGCAAGTTGTATTTTTGAATCGACCTTCTCTGCAACTTCTGCTTTGGAATCGATCTTTTCAACAATCTGACTCTCGGAAGGCTCCTTCTCTACAACGGTGGCCGCTGGATGTTCTTCCTTCGGTACATTAGTAGCAGGAGTAGCTTTTTTGGGCTGAGATAGTCGGTTCAGTCTTTGTTTGCACCGCCTAACTTTCTCTTTGCCTTCTATAGTGCCGTTGATGATATTTGCTGTATGTTTGTCGATGTATTTTGGCATTTCCCAGGTCCCTGAAAAGATGGCATTAGGTATTCTGCGACTTTAATATGATGATAGGAACATGAAAATGGTGCAAAAATTTTTTTTTTTGGAAACCATAGTAGATATTCTCTAAATCCCAAAAACGTCAATGGTCAATACCTATGAAAAATTATGTCCAAAAAATATCACCGCTCCTACAACCTGTATCAAAGCCCCTTGCTCAACAATTAAGAAGTTGTCCTTTCAAAATCTGACCTGTTTTTTAAAATCTGTTGAGTATTTTAGGGATTACAAAGTATAAAAGTTAGCTGAATCATTTATGTGCAGCAGTTTGAATAAACAAATTGGGCGACGAAGGTATCAATGAAATACTAAATCGGAAATTTGATAGAAATATGTGTTTTTCTATGATCGATAAAGAGACAACAAAAACTCCCTCTACAGCATTTAAAGAACTATAAAAAATAAAGTGCTAGCGAAAACTGAATTATTAGATCATTATAAATGCAAAAACAGTATTTATAACTCTGTACTAAACGCACAGGCGCTGCCTTTTGTGGGCTTCGTTAATGTCTATTTTATAATGTAACTATTAAGCAAATAACCATTATTATTTTTACACGTTCAAGGTTGATTGAAATTAACTTCACCTTACATACCTAAGTAATTTCCCCACGGGCTACTAGCCGGTCTAAAAACTCCAGGTAGTAGATGTCCTCTAGAATTGGCGATGATACTGGTTCTGCCATGTTTCGGGAATGGTCTATCACAGTGAAATTTAGGTACCTCCCAGTTTCTGAGAGCTTGAGGTCTGTAGGCTGCCTCATACTGATAGGCGGTGTAGTGTTTCGACATTTTTGATCACATATTTTTGTCTCTAGATGCTAAACATTGTGACTGATAGCTCATATCACAGTCATATGGATAACTGCGCTACATTGACGTATTGACAGCTATGACGTAAAGTGGCTTGGCATCTTTAACCCTTAACCGGTAACGTGCAAGTTCGGACCATAGCTGGTAACGTGCAGTCTGTGAGACTGCTACCCCTTTGAAGCGTAAAAAATCAAACTGTCCTAATTATTTATTGGAAAAAATGCATAATTATTGGTTGGGTATATATCCTTTAATAATAATTTTATACAAAGTAACTAAACATGTGATGTAAAGAAAAAAAATTGAGATAATTATTAGCTAGAACACAAATTAGTAATACAAATTTTAAGGACCAAGATAATAAAAAAAACTTTTGAACACACGATTTTTTATATATATTGTGATTAATAATAAGTAAAGCAATAGAGCTGTAAAAATATCTTGTTCAAAATACTGGAATTTATGAGTCCCAGCAAGTCCCTAATCTAAGACTGATCTGCACAGCTATTGCACTTGGGTTTTGAACACTGCAAGCAAACTGGCTTCCTACACTCCAAACACAGATACTTTATCATTCGGTGTGTGGTCTTATGACACAAATTTTCTCTTCTCGAGTGTCAAATTTTCTTGTTTTCCGGGTAAATTTTCTTCTCGTCTGCCTCAGATACGTGATATCGTGAAGCGTAATTCGCGAGGCACATGGGGATTCTGTAGACGTCTTTCCATGTGTTCTTGGACAAGTTTTGTAGCCAGTTCTTTTGCAAATACAGATTTTTCCTTGATTACTTTATTGTCTTTGTAACACTGATGTAAAATATATGAATTCACTACTGATGCCATGATTACCAGTCGTGAGAAATTGTAACGTAAACGGTAACGCACCGTCTCGCAGACTGCACCGAACTAACAACTAAGCACATCTCCAATGTTGTTTACACAAACTTACTAATAAATGGGTTATAAATGGGGTACCAATAGCAGGTAGATTAGATAAGGTCATTTACCGGAAATGCCGTACGGTTTTGTTGAAGGATCGAATTTAATATTGCTTGCAGTCTCACAGACGGCACGTTACCAGTTAAGGGTTAAAGATAGAAACAGAAGTCTCATCTACAAGTGTCGCCCTCTATGGGCACGCTATTTGCAACTGACGTAGTCAAAGGTCCTAACACCTGGACTTCCTTGTAGCGGCAGCAGATCTTCCTTACGACGACATCCCTTGTTCTTCGTACACAGTTTTAGGATGTACCGTTATCACGGCTCATTCACATTAGAAGCTGACAACTGATATTAGGTGTATGCTCTCCACTATGCATCAGACCTGCTATAGACATCCATGTTTCGTCTTTAGCCTGGCGGTCTAATTGTGGAGAGCAATCGGGTGGTATATACGTAACCCAGTCAAGGGTTAAATTTAGATAATTCAAAATTCAAACAAACAAGCGAGAGCGTTGTACATATCTGTGATCGGACGTGATGGCGTGATGGCTGATGGAAAGTATATTATCTCGAATTAGGAATTGGAGTAGAGTGTGGGGACGGTCCGAAAGGGTGATACAAGGAGAAATAGTGAGAGGGACAGAGAGGCGTACAGTCTGGTATAGATGCTACAGCTGCACGCCCTAAACTTTATTGACGCTTTTTTTTACTGCGGCAGATTATATTATCCCTGTTATGCATGATCTGCTTCAAAATAAAAGAGAAATCGACCGCGTTCGAAAATTTCGAGGTGACGTTGTCTATCTGTAAGCTTGTGACCCTCCCTTTTGCTTGCGTCACGCTCTGGTTATCAGGTCGTCACTACCAAATATTGCAACGCTATCCCCCCCTCTGTAGGTCCTGTTGCGAGCAGCAATACTGACAGTTGATAATGGATGCATCTGGATGCATTCTCGTTTTATTCATAACCACTTGCAATGTCCATTTATCAAATCCTTTGAGTTTGGTGGTCATCAAAAAGTGTAAAGTGTAAAGATTTTTTCTCATCTCTATCCTCATTTCTGATCATTTCCTACACCATACCATATACGTCTTCTTGTATATATATTTTGAATCAGGCTGATGACATGCTATAATCTTGTTTTAATCCCCATGTATAATTTTAATTCTATTGCTCACTTTTGAGGGGGTTCTTACAACACATTCATTATTATATTTTTATATGCAAAGTGAGAGGCAAATATCACTCAATGAATTTGTTTCTATTCCCTGGAGAAAAACTAAAATATGGTCATCCCATAAAAAATACTATTAGTTTGCGGTTCCGCTATCACCCTTATCAACTTTGAAGGTATCACAAAAACCTCACCCACATGATATGTATATGGCCTTCTTTGGTCTGGGACTTTCGGGAATAATAACCGGATGAATAATGGATAAGCTGGTCGGTCTGAGAGCTGAAACATGGCCAGCCAGAAGAACACGAAAATTTATTATTTCTCCTTTCCTCTTCTATAAAATAAAATCAAACTAGCTGTGGCCGTGTCGCGCCGAACACTATGACCTTTACCACCGAGTACACTGTTGCCAAGTTTATCATTATTGAATAAAATATAGGAATCATCGAAGACAGTTTAAAACATTTTTTTACGGTTTCTTTTGTATCTGACAGGCAGTAAAATTTAAAATGTAAAGTCGTTGCGTTACATTTGAGCAAAAAACATTATTGGTATGAAGTGTATGCTCTCCACTATGCATCAGACCTGCTATAGATACATACATGTTTCGTCTTCAGCCTAGACTCGTCAGTATAGCACGACGATCTAGCTGGAGATAGCAAGTGTCGCCCTCTATGGATGACGCCTATTGGCAACTCACGAAGTCAAAGGTCCAAACACCTGGTGTCCCTTACGACATCTGTCAACAAGGGTGAACTGATTTATATTATCCGATTGCTCTCTACAGCTAGACCGCGAGGCTATACTGACGAGTCTAGGCCAAAGACGAAACATACATGTCTAGAGCAGGTCTGATGCATAGCGGAGAGCATACACTCAAGATCAGTTGTCAGCTTCAGATGTAAATGAGCCGAGATAACGGTAACAAGGGATGTCACTGTAAATCAGTTCACCCTTGTTAAAAGGCATCGTAAGGGACAAATGTTGCCGCTTCAAAGCAGTCCAAGTGTTAGGACCTTTGAGTTCGTAAGTTGCCAATTGGAGTCCCTATAGAGGGCGATACTTGGAGAATAGTTGATTATTGCTATGAGCAACCATCACAACGAATGTTATCAAAATCCGCTGAATAGTTTTTGGGCAGTAATTGTGAAATAAAAAAGTTGATATTTATAATTGAATAAAGTTTGAACTAAACGTCCTAGAGTGTTGAAATTTTAACCTCACATAAAAGCGCACCCACGCTCTGAAAAGCATTTAGAGAACTTGAAATCGGTTAAATAGGGCAGTCATACTAATAATATTAAAAATATTTTTTTTCTATTTTAAACCAGGTAGATCTTATGTAAAATTGAATTCACGAATTTCTTTCTGTTAAAAATAATCTTTTAGATATCCGCTGAAAAAAATAATACTTTTCGACGATTTTTTTATAATTTATTGAATGAAATACGTATTTGAAGCATCGCATAGCAAAATATTCATATCTGATAATATTTAGAACAAAAATGTTCGATCATATGGAAGACATCAAACTGCATACTTTTTAACGCCTGATCTTTGCGCCTTCGACGAAAACTTGACAACTCCGCATGGTTAGCAGAAAAATGGGATAAGCAGTAGGGCACGACGGTGTCTAGATAAGATTACTTTTGTGAGTCTGTCCCAGTTTTGTGAAGGCATCGGCATGGCGGGAGACGAGCAAACATAACGTGCACCCTGCATAAGGTTCTTCCACTCCTTCCTTTTTTACCTCCTTCAGTTGAATTTGAATTAAAATTGTTCGGGTGCACCAGCGGGTAAGATTATGAAAAATTCATGTATATGAAACAGGAGAAAAATCTAGTATATGAGTAGAAGTTGGCAGCAGTGGAATAAAATTATATTGTTTACACAATGAAATTGCTGAGGGCAATATAGCGAGAGAGCTAGGTAATGGAACCATGCTTTGGATGAAATATAGGTATTCCACTGAAATGTATAACTTAAAGAATTAAAAAATAATATCATTTAATCAATAGATGCACTTTAAGCTGTTCATTGTTTGAAATTTGTAGATTATGTAGATGTTTCAATAACTGCTTTAGATTTTTCTTATTTGAGAACTTATTAAGTATATGCTCTCCACAATGCATTAGACCTGCTATAGACACATGCATGTTTCGTCTTTAGCCTAGACTCGTCAGTATAGCCTGGCGGTCTAACTCCCGAGAGCAATCAAGTGGTATATACGTAACCCAGTAAAGGGTATGATAGCAACATAGAAGGCGACACTTAAGTGAGTTGATTGAGAACTTATGTTTCACGTTTCTGATTGATGTGTTGGTCGATTAGTTTCGTCTGAAGCTGATGGTCCCGACAACGCAGCGGTGACTCACGCTACTAGACTGATATGTACGCTCGGCTGCATTTAAATGCGAGCTAAAGGAAAAGGACTGCATTTGAGTCGTAGAACATTTTCACAAAACATTAAAGCAACACAGATACGGTAAGGGATGTCCTAAATCTCGACAGGGATCACAAATTCGTTGAGGGCTTCAGGGCTCTCATACATCCGGGCCGGAAACGGAAGTTGTAAGCCTGATCAGCGATCTCAAATTAGATAGTTCACAAGATTTTGTCTTGATGGAAAAAATGGTCATACCTTCTCGAATGTCAATGATTTTTTAACGCCTACTTACTCTCCAGTTCAAGTAGAAACAGCTGTTTCTCCGTTTTGTTCCTCTTTATGTTAACTTCATCCTATACGATGGAAAATCGTCTGCCGAATACAATTGCGACTCCAGATTTGCGGTAAAACCTCTCGTTCTCCGGAAAAAAATCTTTTCTAGAAGGGCCCAAAATTATCTTTTCTTCAAATAAGTCAGGCATTTTTGAATTTGCTCCCCTCCAAACAGGCATCCCACGACTCGTTAGAATTATTTTATGACTGTTTGAAACTTATAGACAAGGTGGATTTATCAAAAGTTTGATTTCGGACTTCCATTGTCTATAAAATTTTTGAGTATCACGACGTTTCGATTCATATGCTATCTTCAATCGTCTTCAGGTGAACTGGCGAACACGTTCCTTTCATGCCTATTTATACACCGTCCGGTGACGGGTCGTTGTGCGCGGTGTGTTCTGATTGGTTCCCGATGAGTGGTATTCCGGTTTTATTTCATGATTATACTACACGAAAAAGAATCGTTCGTCACTTCTACGTGTTGGATTCTTTTTACACACGCTAACCATCGCCAAATTGGGCCAATCGTCGGAATAATACGAAAGGTAGCCGAATACAAGCCTCTTTGGATGACGACTCAAGAAATTTCGTTGACTTGTTGGTGGTCTATCTTTCGGCCAGAATGATTTGAAAGGTACCCGGATTCCACAGCACTTTGGATGACGTCGCGACCTCTGATTCGGCGAGGACCGGTGACGGTGTGCCTGCCTTGAGCCGTAATTGATTCCTTGGCATGGACTGGTGTGCCAGGCCTAAGGAAAGATTCTTTCTGTTCGGATGAATGCGCATTTAGCTTTAATAGTAGCCGAATTCAGCTGGGATGAAAAGAAGAGATGGGTTCGTTATAGAGTCGTACAACTTTGCGATATAGAAATGAAGATTTATGCATTTTGTCAGACGTTGTCGAAGAGTTACGAAAACTTTTCCAATTCAGAGTTGTCTTCTCCGTCGCGTATATTCCTTTATATATGTATGTAAGTCCCATGTATAAATTTAAAGTTGGATTCGCTATGGCAGCCGAGTGTTCTGTTTTACTTTGACAACTTTCAATTCGCCAAAGACATGACGTAAGTACGGCGTAAAGTTGATCCAAGGATACGGTGGGCAAGAATAAACTCAATAACGCTGTTACATTTCGTGTTATACAGGGCGAACTTCAAGAGCGAAATTGTAGCATCTACTTTTGTACAATTTTCCAAAAGTGTCCAAAAATCCGTGAACATCTTCAGTTACTATCTGTTGAGGTCAAAATAAGTCGGTTGAGCCAAACTTATAGATATCCTAAAGCCATCCGTTTGTCTGTAAAGACGCTTCAAAGTTGAACTAATAATTTAAAGATTTTATTGGTCAAAAATGCTTGTATCGATTTTCATCAAACTTGGTATCTTAATATTTTAAGACCAACTATTAAAATGAAAAATTACAACAGATGAAGTAATGAGGTGGGGGGAAAACCAGCGTAACCTTATGATAAATTTCTTTGTCTTTTTTCTAAAGTATCTATTTTTTTTCCTCAGATTAGAAGATTAGATTGATTTCATCCCGCCCCCATTATTTCACTTGTTATAACTTTTATTTTTTATGAAAATCTAAAGAAGTGCTTTTGCCAAAAAATATCACTATCAAAGTTGCGTATCTGATAGGTATTCATTTGTTATTATGTGAATAAATAAATCATATAACTCGTCAATGAATTACTTACATTTCTGAAGTCGATGAGTTGCGTTACAAGTGTGCCATCTGATCTCTGGAACTCAAGGGTGACTGTGTCGTCTGTGACGTTCGCCGAAATATTTTCTTGTAGTACATCTCCACCCTGAAACAAACGTCACTCATGTAGGTAGTGGCAAGAGCGGTAAGATATTTTTATACCGGGAGGTCCATTCAACTTGAACTTCTCACGAAAACATAAATAACGTAATTATTATTTGATAAATCTTTAAATTAATTATAACAAATGTTCAAAATGATGCCCGCCAACTTCAATACACTTATCCCCAAGAAGAGCTTATTGATTGCTCTAAAAGCATGTCTTATGCATTACATCATATTTTCCAATGCAGTAGAAGCTTCTCAAATAAAAACCTTTTTCATATGGCCCAATAAAAGGAAATCGAGAGGGGTTGAATCTGGTGACCTAGCAGGCCACATAACGGAACCACTCCATCCGATCCATCGATTAGGGTATTCCCGATCCAGCACGTTCCGGAAAATTCTGGCAGGGCAGCCATCATGTTGAAACCTCCTACTTGCCCTTCGTTGAAGTAGCATATCGTCTATTAGTTCTGGTAAATGGTGTTGCAGAAAGTCTCGATATTTTAGCCCATCCAATGTTCCTTCAGTTAAATATGGACCGATAAAACTGTCATCAATAATGTTTCACTTCTGGTTTTTCGTCATATATATGTCATGAATCATTGAGAAAATACAATAACTGGAATTAGAGGGAGTAAAAATGATCTGTTGCTCTTACAGCCATATCTGAGATATTTGCAGGCTATTTATGTTGGTTTTGAGGTGGAGTTCTTTGTTAAAATAGCAGACCTGGATAAGCTTGCGGAACTTCGCCGAAACAATACAGTCTGCTATTAAACAGAGCCTGTTATCGTTGCTATGTAAATAATCCCCATCAGCAAAGGAAATCCTATAGTTATCTTTGTGTTACCAAATTCTGTATAATAAATACACATACCGCTTTGCTGTTTCAGTGCTACGGTTACCATTCATATTCCTCTTCACCACTTTCGTAAACAAAGCTAATTCCAGTGTTTTTGCCAGAGAATTCCATAATGCATACATCATTAGCAACAAGCTGATGTAGAACTAGTGCAGCTCTAGCTGATATACAGGGTAGGATCAAAAAGTAGTGAGACTGAAATTGTGTATCGCGACCTGGGCGTGGTAGTGGAAGTATTCCGAAGAAGCCGATATTTTGTTCAGTCGCGGCCTGCGGCAAAACCAAGTTGAAGAAACATGTCGAGCAGCGATTCGTCATTAAATTCTTCTTCAAACTCGAGGCTTTGCCGGACCTGTTCGTTTCTCCTGGGCTCAAGTGGGACCTCAAGGGAAACCTATACAGCTCCTCAGATGACGTGAAGCTTCTCTCAAGGGGATCCCGGGAGTCCACAGTTTTCATTTCAGTTGCATTCTATCTTTTTAATGATGTTTGAAGAGCATTCCTATAAAAATTATATTCGCCTGAAAACTCCGCTCAATTCTCCTAATGACCCATCATAATTTTTTTTTGAGAATAATCAGGGACCTCAAAAATCATCTTATTCCAAAAAAGTGAATAATTCCCGGACTATCATACAATAATATTTACTCGAATTCAGTCCAATGAAATAAAATAGGTGATTTACGTACTGACAATTACCAGCGTTTAGAATCAAACAGCAGCAAGGTGGTGGAAACCTCCACCAAACCGTAACAGCTCATAATTCACCTTGTAGATAAAATAAGATGTCCTTGAAGCTCCGCCTCGGTACCGCTCAGGACAATTTATATCCCACCCTCCTATTTGAAGTGCTGCCCAGTTTGTTGGGATTTATAGTGCACAAGCGCCAAGTTCAAATAAATACATACACGATTCAATACATCCATAAATCCGAACTCCAAACGCTAAACTCCGAACTTCCCAGACACATAACAGAACAGCGAGGATCTGAGACCTAGCAGTTGTGCAGACACACATAAGCTGTATCTCTGACGGAAGTTTATATTCTTGGCAGTATGTCGTAACTTCCTAAACACATTTTGTGTATTGCTTTAGAGGCAACACATTATCTCCCTGGGAGAAGTTATCTGTAACTTCTCTTTAACTCCATAAAACTTTCTAAATTCGCTAAGTGGCAAAAGACGCCGCAACGAGATGACTATCTTACTGCTGTTCGATTGGAACGTGACATAAATACAATAAAACACAGACCAAAATGCAGGATCTGTCAGACCTAGGTCTTCACCAAGCCTTAATATTTTAATATAAAATGTTTGATATGTCAAAAGTTTGATTTCGGACTTCCATTGTCTATAAAATTTTGAGTATCATGACGTTTCGATTGATGTGCTATCTTCAATCGTCTTCAGGTGAACTGGCGAACACGTTCCTTTCATGCCTATTTATACCCCGTCCGGTGACGTGTCGTTGTGCGCGGTCTGTTCTGATTGGTTCCCGATGCGCGGTATTCCGGTCTGCTGACGTGGCTGTTTGTCTGGCAGCCACTCATAAAGAAGATCAATGCGGTTCCTTGGCAATAACCTTAGCGTCGTCTCAAGCTATTTTATGGTGCTCCGTCCGTTTTATAGACAATGGAAGTCCGAAATCAAACTTTTGATGAATCCACCTTGTCTACAAGTTTCAAACAACTGTTTGATATGTGTTCGAGAAACTGTGCTAGGTTGAAGGCTAAGCCATTTCTGACTGACTAGGCTGACGAGTCTAGGCTAAAGACGAAACATGCATATCTATAGCAGGTCTGATACATAGTGGAGAGCATAGTTTATGTTTTAATTGATTTCTTGAGGTCAGATTAATCACACATGAGGAATGAGATCATGAAGTTTCAACGCTTTTTGGAGACATTTTTTTGAAAGCCTTACAGCGATGATGACAGCTCCAGTGATTCATATGTGCATGAGCCACTAACCAATGATGATTTGGATGAAGAAACTCCTGACGACCCTCAAGAGGTTGTGCGACAAGAAAATGAATGCTTTAAATCACCATCTGAAGATATTGAAGTTGATAGAATAACACTTGTAAAGGGATGATTTATAAACGAGATAGTTTTACCGCTACACGGCCATTGTATAGGGTGTGTTATCTCTAAGCAAAAAAACAGGAGATTCATCTTTTAGGATTGAAATCTTCTGACAAATCACGCAAATTATTTTTTTCTCAACCCGACGTAATTCGACGTAATACGTAAAATACAACTCTTTGCGTTTGGTCCATATAAATAAATGTTTACTTGGAAAGCCTAATCATGAACTATTTATTTACTCGACAATCACACCCCATATTATATAAACTCGTATCTTTTGAACCATTCCATGCCTATTCTATGAATCAAATATTTTTGTGATCAGTCACACCCCTATCAGATTATTCAAGATATTTTTCTTCAGCGAGTTTAATTATTTTCCTAAATATTTTCTGGTTGCTTGATATTGTTCGTGACACAAACATCCGCAAAAACCATTTATGTACCAAATTATTTTTTATGCTGATTTAGAATTCTCTCTCAAAATCAATCTCACCCCAACCGACGCAACCCGAAAAAAGGACCGCCGTTTTACATTATTGAACCCCTGCAATCATAATACCGCATATGATCCTGACCGGGTTGTTTCTCATGATTGATCCTTGGCATGTCGATGCGGGGATGGAATGGAGGCCGACAATGGTGGTAAAAATTGATGAGGCCTGAAAACAAATGACGCCTGCGGTGGCGGAAACATGCCGCCATTGTCGATGTCGTCAGGAGCTTTTTCGACAGGTCGTTTGCATTCATTGTGCTTCATATGCGGAAGCTGGATATACGGTTTCAACGTAATAACGATGACAGCATCGCTCGGAAATATCGCCTGTTTTTTGTTTACCACGGCATGCAGATTTTTCGATGATGTGCGAAATTTTTATTGCAGTCATTTCTTATTCATCTTGCACTTGTTTTGGCCGGCAATGAAAAACACATGTTGATGATGGAATGAGTTTCCTAACGTTTCGGCTACGAACAGAAATATCCATCACTCGCCAAACCACGTTTTCAATTCGCGACAAGAGTTCCGCTAACTGCGCTAGCATCTTCGGGGTAAGAGAGTTAATAATGGAATACCATCTAGATCTTAAACTATTTAATAGAGAAAGACTTTATTTAAAAGCAATCCAGCATGAAACGGTTAATCAAATATAATAGTATGCCACACGCTTTTCAAGTTGTCATTTATATTTTGCTATCCAGTGTTGACGTGTGTTTAGTGTAGAGATTTGTGTGTGTATTTTTGGATAAACAAGTTTGGGTTGCCAGTGCAAGTATTGCTAGGAACCAGCTGTTTTGAATCCGAATTTGTTGTTTCATGGGTAAGTCAATCTAAGGTTATATTGATTTGTGGTTAGTCTGTGGGGTACATAAAAAACGGGTCATTATTGTTTTATGATAAATATTAGAAAAGAAAAACCCTTATTCTGCTTAAAAATGGAATTAACATAATGTTTCACCCAGTTTTGCTGCTAAATACGCTTGGTTGGTTACATGAATTTAAAAAATAAGCTTAATATTTTTTTTTTAGTAAAAAGTCATCAGGATATACACACATATTTTTTTTTAATTTTAAACAGTATAATGTTAACAAGTTATCAAAATTATTCCTCATTTTCCAATACAACGCTGAGAGCACGATGAAGAAAATCTTTGGAAGGTGATGAAATATTTTACTGGATTAGTTACAATTTTTTTATACTTCAGGAAACTTACATTGTTTGTTCTTGATGAAAATTGTTGATAATTTTTTGTTGTGCCGATAAATACTTGTGTGAAATTGTGGATTAATAGTTATACATTTATATTTTAGTTATTAATGAACTCCACTTCGCTTATAAACTGTAATCATTTAATATCAAGTTTGATTTCGGACTTCCATTGTCTATAAAATTTGAGTATCACGACGTTTCGATTGATGTGCTATCTTCAATCGTCTTCAGGTGAACTGGCGAACACGTTCCTTTCATGCCTATTTATACCCCGTCCGGTGACGTGTCGTTGTGCGCGGTCTGTGCTGATTGGTTCCCGATGCGCGGTATTCCGGTTTGCTGACGTGGCTGTTTGTCGGTCATTGTTTGTTATCTGGTCCAGTCGTAGTCTATTAATCTTCTTTATGAGTGGCTGCCAGATTGGTTTAATGTCTACGCTGGGTTTGCTGTACACTTTGCTGTTGTTGGTGATGAATGCCGCCTCCTTGAATTTCCTTCGATACCAATGCGGTTCCTTGGCAATAACCTTAGCGTCGTCCCAAGCTATTTTATGGTGCTCCGTCCATGCATGGTCAGCTATTCCAGATTTTCCTGTCTCTGCTCGCTGGGTGCAAATTTTATAGACAATGGAAGTCCT
This sequence comes from Bruchidius siliquastri, assembly GCA_949316355.1. Taxonomy (NCBI): domain Eukaryota; kingdom Metazoa; phylum Arthropoda; class Insecta; order Coleoptera; family Chrysomelidae; genus Bruchidius; species Bruchidius siliquastri. The sequence continues at coordinate 25,033,376 of OX438536.1, read as the reverse complement.
AAATCAAACTTTTGATAAATCCACCTTGTCTACAAGTTTCAAACATCATATAATATGTTATGTAATAGCCAACAAATATAATTTTGAGTAAATTAAAAATCATGAACATCAAATTTTTATATGTCACAATGTTTCTTTTAGCGTAATACCCGAAGTTTGTATCAATTTGTTTTTTTTGTTTGGAAATTATTGATTCTCAATTCGCTACAGCCGCTGTAAAAATCACCTCCTACAGTAAGAATACGGAATGACTTCCCTATAATTTCTTGGTATAAAAACAGTAATAATAGTACATCAAAATAATTCCCTATTTTAAATCGCAATAAAAGTCTACTCCAACTGTGCACCGTATATGGATATGAACATTTAAATGTTCTACGGAGCACTGGCGGAAAGTGCAATTCGAAGGAACTCGTTAAATGGAGGGTGGATGGTACAGCAGAGCAACCATATCGCCGCTGTACACTGGCAGGATATAAATTCTACAGTTATTTAACTACCCAGATATGCAAATAGCTGAACGTATGTACGTCTCCGCTGCAACCCTTGTCGCATATACATTATCACGTTTCTGTGGAGTCTGAAAAATGCAAATCTCGACACGGGTCGCACTGTCTAATATAACATGGGTTAACAGCAAATTATTCGCATCAACAGGGTGTTACAGTTTCTAATTATTATGCGGATAGCTGAAAAATCTATTCGCTCGGAACTAGTTCAGAGTACGTACACATCAAAACCGCATGTGGTTGATGGAATGAGTTTTCTAACGTTTCGGCTAGAAACAGTACACAGCTTTGTCACTCACCAAACCACTCGTTCAATTCGCGATACGTGTTGGGCTAACTTCGCTAGCATCTTCAAGGTAAGACAGTTGATAATGGAATAACATCTAGGGCATAAATTATTTAACATAGGACTTTATTTAAAAGCAATCCAGGATCAAACGGTGGTTGCGAAATGTAAGGGTACGCCAAACAGTCATTAAGTACGTTTTTCAAGTTGTCATTCATATTTTACTGTCCCGCGTTGACCAGTTTCACGTAATACTTAAGCAGTGTTCATGAAACTCATAAATACGGGTTGCCAGTGCAAGTTTTGAAAGAAATCTGCTTTTTTTAATCGGAATTTGTCGTTTCATAGGTGAGCAAATTTAGGGATACGTTGATTTGAGGTTAGACAGTGGCGTACATAAAAAAACGTGTCATTATTGTTTTATGATGAACATTAGAACAGAAGAAAATTCAAGCTTGAACATTGAATTGCAGTATTGCTGCTGTGGAATTGAAATGGGTGATTTGGATGACGATGACTATTGAGCATCGTAGCTTAGTGGTGAGGATACAGCACTTTTGAACAGATCAAAAATCAAAAATTATGACACAACTTTAATGACGAAGAATTCACCAATTTTCATGTAAACAGATACTATATGAGTTGTATGACAGAGATCGAGATCTGAAAGAGAAAGCTTATCGTGTACCAGAACTCCCCGACAGCTCTTTCCAAAGCACTGGCATTTCCCAAGAGATTTACTTTTGGAAGAGGCTCTTTCCAGGCGTTAGAAGCCTCACCTTTGCTGTTCCAGACTATGGCGGTCGTGTGTAAGGTCAAACGCATCCACTGTTTCTCGTTACTAGATTGTATCCAGAAGCTCAATAGAATGCTTCAAAGAGTATCCACACAGATAAGAACAGTGCAAATGCCATGGTCTGAATGAGCAATGTAGAGAAGCAGTATCTGATCCGGTGAATACATCTTTCTCTCAGATACCGACTTATCAAAGTCTGCAACCTGACCAATCCAGGACATGTTATTATTGATACTAATTCCCAGAAGATTGATGGAGGATGACTCAAATATTGGCAAACCAGCATCTGATTTTTTTTCATTGCTATCTGAGTCTGAGTTGTTTGCTACCTGCCAGTGTTGTTGAGAATACTGTACAGGCACTTTTCACGTAGCACCATTATTTAGTTCCCGAGCTGCAGCTGAATGAAGTAACTTTGTTAAAATTAAATGAATAAGGGAAATAAGTTTGATGCAGACCTTCATCAAATCAGTTTTTTGTAAAAATAAAGGGTTAACGACCGGAAAATCCTATAAGCCAAACTTTACGCAAACTAGGCGAGAAACAGAAGAGGATTTTCAGAAGTAATTTACATTGCAAAGTCAGTTTTTATCCCTTAAGCTGCGAATTTGCAATTAGCTTTGTTGATAACGCATTTGTAAATACGATGTGGAGGCCTTTCCACTTATCTTGAGGGATTTAGATTAAACTCGTATTCGAGCTAGCTGACTACCATACGAGTCCTGGAAACAAAGTTCCATAGATAGTAATTCCGTACATCACATAAAACGGTTTATGTCGGAATGTCACATTTCGCTGTAAAGTTTATAGAGTATCTTTATAGAGTTGCCTCCTTTGGTGTGAGTGATATTGATTGAGAAATACAGCAGATGAAATATATGCATTATTGATACACCCAAAATGAAGGTCAGATTGCATCATCGGATTACTGCTTTACTTATGATGAAAAAGAAACATACACCAGCAGTATAGTAGAGGTTCATTCACCAAATTTTAAAATTATATAGGAACATGTATATTAGACACAATGAAATCATTTGCATAATCTAAGTGAGAAGTTACGTTTATGCTCTCCACTATGCATCAGACCTGCTATAGACATACATGTTGCGTCTTTAGCCTAGACTCGTCAGTATCATAAGGAGGTCTAACTGTAGAGAGCGCATCCTTGACTGTGTTACGTATATTACCACCCAATTACTCTCTACAGTTAGACCGCCAGGTTATAATAGGCTAAAGACGCAACATGCATGTCTACAGCAGGTTTGAACATACACTTAATATCAGTTGTCAACCTCTGAAGAGAATAAGCCGAGATAATGGTACATCGCATATAGTGTTTACGAAGAACAATGGATGTCGCTGTGAATCAGTTCACCCTTGTTGACAGATGTCGTAAGAGACGCTGCTTCAAGTCAATCCAGGTGTTAGTCTCTGCGACTTCGTAAGTTGCCAATTGGCAGCGCCATAGTGCGCAACGCTTGGAGATGAGTGCTAAGTGAGAAGTGTATCCCAAGGGAACAACATAAAATTATGTGGAAGAGACAGCAATATAAATATCATGATAAATGCTCTAAATTAGCTCAGCATTGAAGAAATATATTCATACTATGATTTTCATTTGCAAGATTTGTTTCAAACCATTTGCTACAATAGCTACACACACAAAAGGAAAGTTTCAACGCAAAAATGCGATATTCATGTAAAGATCTACTCACAACAAGAACAGATGTTTTTATGTCTTTTTCGTAATTCTTTTTTTTTTGTATTATCATGGTAACTTTGCTGGATTTAGTGTTATATTCGTACTGACATTTGATATTGTACATGTTTCAGGGAATGTTATCGGAAATGTCCATTAGTATGTGAGGACCGAACCAGCGTTTAGTGTTCAGTGGAATCGGTGGTTTCAATTTTGGTCCCTCAAATCACCACCATTAGCAGGTCACGTCGATAAATCCTCAGAGCTTGTCGTTTAAAAGCTTTTTTTCGCTGCGTCATCAACTCTTTTTCTCTCTTTTATTATTTTTTTATATAATGAACGTGGAACAAGTCGAAAAAAGCAAAAACCATTCAACACCATTTGCTCTCTCGTGCTCTTCAGCGGAACACGATCGCCGGTAGGCAGTGAAGTGCAGGCTACAGGTTCACAAGATACCAAAGTTTCAAATAACCAAAGAAAAATGGGGAAGCGTCATTTCCTCCTGTAGTGGTTTGTCGATGAATGAACACATTTTCCTCAATCTTTGTTTTTCAAGCATAAATTGTGCAATTTACGTACAAGGCTTCATAAATAAAATTCGTTGTAGTTTACATTTTAATGTAGTAGATCGATACCAACGCTATTTGTCATTAGTTCATACTATTTATATTTTTACTTCTCAAGTCAAAGATTTCGAATTCGCTATATTGTGTTTTCTTGGTGTTTCATGATAATCATGAAAAACCATGTCACTGACAACGATTTTCGGTCTGTCGGTCTGTCTATACTCTACTAATCTTTACACACTTTGATGAAGCCTTGACACTAGCTGACTACTGTGACAAGGACGAAAAATATTTATAGTTTTCGAAAATCAGTTTGGGGCCGGACTTATAATAAAAAAAGGAACAAAAATGAAGAACGCTCGAGCTTCGATTTTGGACGTCTACGAAATCCTTGATCATTCATATTTTTTTATAGGTTGTTAAAAATTGGGAGGGGGGTTCAAGTGTTGGTATAACTCGCTCTACCATTAATAAAATTTTGATTACGATTATACTCCTACAAAAGTTAGTTGGTTTTCCAAGGCTACCGTTGTGATGTATCCATTTTTAGGAAAAAAAGATGTGACCATTTTCTTTCCAACACTCTTGAAACGACGAAATTTCATTGGAAGCTGCTCACTTTCAAAGCACCAAATAAATGGCTGCTGTTTAGTTTTCGGAATCATAATGAAACACGGTTTCGTCTCCGGTTACGATATAAAAAGTGTTTTTACTGTGCCAATTATCAAATTTTTCAAGCATAAACTTAGCCTAATCAACTCTAGTTGCTTTTTGCTCACTGGTCAACAAATGTGGCACCCATCTGGAACACCGCTTCCTTAGACGAAGGTGATCATGAATGATTGTTCGGACCGCTGCCGATCCAAACCCCAGAGAAGCCTCAATGTCAGTGTAGGTTATATGTCAACACTTGGATGCATTCGAGATCATGGCAAGGCAACTACTGAACGATTCAAACGCTGCCTTTGCATGTTGGTACTTACAACTTTAGACAAAATTCCTGCGTGCTCAAACTTGTTCAAACTTGTATAGCTTAGGAATATCTAAAGACTTTCAGCGTGACCCTCGTATTGTGTGTGGGATACTGATGATAACTTCGTGTGTCTAATAGTGCGCAAAAAAATGTTCAATGGATAAACGTTAGCTTCCAGATTTATTTTATAATTACCTTTAACCAAGAAATGTTTATTCTCCGTCGCTGATGGATGAGGACTATCAACAAGCCATTGTTGGGTTTGAATTATTATCTGATGCGGCAGCTATACAGTCGACACACCGCTACAAGGGCCCATTTTTTAATTTAGTGCTTGGAAACACGAATTGTTATTTATGAAAAAAATACCCGCCAATACCGCAACGAGGAAATTATTAATTCTAGGAAGATAAATGATGTTGTGAATGACAAAAGGTATTTAGGTCAAAATCAAAAACGAGTGGAAGCAGTACATGTGTTAGAACGCACGTCGCAGTACTGCCTGAAGCCTTTGGACCCCATCCAGAAAAAAAATACGTCTTGTGGATTCTCAAAAAACACCACAGTCTAGAGCATCGAACAAAAGGGACTGATCAGTCCCTTATCATGTCGAATTTTGAACATCTGAAACAAGCCTCTTCCAAAACTCGTTGTTATGAAGAACCTTTGTGTTGTGGAACAGGCTGACAATGATCTAGCCAGATTGAGTTCACAGCATTTTGATCTGAATATATATTTATTATGTATCCTCGCACAGTGTTTCTGAAGCGCATCAAGTTTTTTTCTTATGAGAGAGCAAATTGAAGGCCAACATATTCTCATACTTTGAAATGTACCATTTTAATAATTCCATTGCAAACATAAATCTAATAATCCATTAGTTCAGCCTTATGTCTGCTTTCAAAAAATGAATCAAATAACAAGTCAACTGCTTGTTCTCCCACTATATTTTTTTGAGTGTTTTTATTGATATTATAGCAAAAAATATGAGGGGATTCATCATTTAATTAGCATTTCATAGAATTTAGTTTTGCAAATATGGTGAAGTCGCTGCATTTTGTAACCTTCATTACGGGTTTCTATATCACATTCACCATTTTTGAAATACAAGCAATAGCAGGTAATATAGTTGAGCTTTTGATCAATTACATGAAAATATTAAAATCAACACAGTGCAACTCATTGTGTTGTTGTCTCTCAAGTTCATGTTATAAAAAATGTGTAGACCGCTGACCAAAGCCTCATACGATGGAAGAAAATTTTCACATGCAGTTTTTTAGTAGTAACAATAATAACAATAACAATAACTCGATATCTTGTGAATCTTTTTGCCAATAAGAGACTTTTCCACAACACAAGGTATGAGACCCAAAAAAATCGAGAGACTCATTGGTGAGATCAACGTCATTGTATTAAAAGTTCTTTACCTTACGAATGCTGTAGTTAAATGTACAAACCATAAAGTGAGCATTTGAATTCATTTTTACGAGTCGTATTGCAAAAAACTAGAACACTCTGTATAATTCTCTATAATTCCAACTGCAGCGACTGAATAGTCAGCGGAAAGTAAAGCAAACGCAAATTGAAACGGGCAAAAAATAGGATGGATTAATAGTCGTTGCAAATACCGGGCAGATTACATCGACATCGGCAGGTAGACGATACACGTTCATTCCGTGCGAGCTGCCGTTCTACTGAACGAATGGAATCCGGAATTGAGATTCGCGGAAACTGGACCATTCGTTTTATATTTTTGTTGGCATTTCCAAGTATTCAAAAGATTAATGGTACGTATATAAATGAATGGAAAATAGTATGAAGATTGTAGATGCCAGAGCCGACTTAACAGGGGGCATGGTGGGGAATCTACCCGGACCTGATCATTTGTTAGAGGTTGGAATATTGAATTCTTTACAAATTTGCTCTCCAGGTCAATGGGTTATTTTTTTGTTAGAGTAACCAAGGCAATGAGGTCTGCGGTAGAAGCTAAGAAAATATCGCCTTGTATGTAAATCATCCAGAATATGTGAGCAGTTGCCAAAATAGAAACTAGAAATCGTGGATGAACATTTTTGCACAGGCTCTTAAATGTTTTAGTATCTTTTCTTGTTGCTAGAACATTTAATAAGGGGAGATTGCTATTGGAGCGCCAGCTCACCGCACTGGTACTGACAAAAATTCAAAAAGGCAGCTCACATCCCTAACAACGACAACGCATACAGCAAACCTAGCTTAAAACAGACTCACAAGATACATGAATAAACTCGTTGGACAGGAAGACTTGAATATGAACCCAAGACACAACGACCGCCGAACAGCCACGTCAGCAAAAAACAACTCTATTCTACCGAAACTCCAACTAAACCAATCAGGACTAACAGCATCAACGGCCAACTAGAAAATAATAAATAGCTAGCGAAGAGACATGATTGCCAGTACACCTGAAGAGATTGATGATGATAAATCCAACGAAACGTTGTCAAAAGTCATATATACGATGAAACTCCGAAAGAAACATTTTTATGAAAAGCCTATTTGAGAGCCAAGTTGCATGATTGCTCTAAAGAGATCATATCGCCTTCAAAATACCTCAAGCAATTCAAAAATTTTCGTTTATAGCAGCACATCTGTGCGAACTTTTCCAATTCTCGCGTAGTAAAAGTGTAGTCAGAATCCAGTGAAGTCTAATCTAAAATTACTTGTTCCGTGCCATTGCACAACTCATTCCGTGGCATTACAATTCCATTTAGAATATATCGGTGGATCAGCTGCTGCTTCTACAGCTTTGAAGCTTACAAGACGTCGATTATATTTGCCCTGTTTGTTCTCAATGTGATCGCTATAAAACGATTACGATTTATCGAATGATTGAATTCGACTGCCGCCGGAAATCTACAACAGAGTACAAGATAATGCACTGAGGTTGAGTGAAGACAATAATATTACAGTAATGGAAGCAGCTCGCCTAAGGTTCACTGAACAGCTTTACTAACAGGAAAGGAAAATTAAAGACGCTATTATGGATTGAAGAACGACTTTTGTCTAAATCCAGAATTGTGTGATAGGTTGTTTTTGGAAAAAATGCATTCAAAATTGATCGCTGGTTTTACTGAATTTCGTAACTTTCAGAACTTACCATGGGCGCCTATTTTACTCAAAATGGGACTTCCTTGAGGAGTTACGCTTCTCTAATGATCACATTCGAATTCATAAACCTTCCGAGTTTAGTTCGCGAGTCTCCAGCAGAAGCCGCTATCGAAGGAATTGTTCTCATTACAATAAAATCACCAAAAAACCTTAAACCAAAGATACTCAACACACCAATGTATTCGAGGTCCCTTAATCCGAAATAGATCATTGAGAAAGCCTAAGATTTCATGAAGTGCCCATTTGTAGGAGGGGAAAGCATTGAAATGATCTCCCTGGCTCCTGTTTGAAGGAAGTAACGCGCACCTATCTTCAGGTACGGCTCTAGTGTTAGGTCGGTAAAGATCTCTGACCGCGGTTACTGACAGACTCCTACATTGGATAATCATCGAGTTTCTGAACGCTAATATGTAAAAGTACCTGATTTTTGAACCAATCAAACTGTAACCAGATTGATTGTAAGAACTCAGTCGCTGCTGAAATCAGAACAACTGTCCGTATCGATGGAGCTGGTCGAATGAATAAAGCGAAAAGAATCAGTGCCATTCGAAGGACGCCGACGTTTTGGAGCAACTTCCAATTAGCAGAAATGAGTATTCCAAATCCGTATCTATACACTCGCTCCGGTGTAGAACGAGAAAAAGACTGGCAAGGCGATCGTTTAGCAAGGAAAAGGCTGGCAAGACCGCAGTCTCAGTACGGCAGAAAATTCTCTTTCGATTCCGTTGCGCGAATTGGAGAGCAGCACGGCGTGTAATTCACTTTTATTGCTCGACTGTTTTATAATGTCTATTAAAGTTTTAAAGTGTGCTTGTGTAAAATTTAAAATCTTACCCTCTGCGGACGGTATATAGAAACGCAAACGGTCTATTATTTAATTGTCCGGAATATGCGCTTCGGTTTTTTATCTGTTTTTGAAGACGCTCCTCGGTGATGGTATCTAAAATCAACTTGACACACTTTTGTATTTTCAGCTATATACTTTATTTTAACCACGTGTTTTTATAAAATTATTTCTAGGGAAAACAAGATATGGGAATACTTTTCCACCTCAAAGTGGGCATAACTTCAAATTGAAGAAGGGAAAGTTCCGGACTATAACCCGTCAGTTGCCAAATAGAGGTTTCGATACGTCGAATGGTCTATCCAGAGGTATTTTCGTCGCTGGATTCAATAACCATGATGATAGTTGTGTGCACGACATTAACTGACTAATATTTAATACATAATTCCATTTAGTTTTTCTCTGTGTTCATATTTATAGCATTTGCTCTACTCTACTGCTATTCTACCCGCCACTGCGTACCAGAAGCGAAAGATGATACGGTGAAAACACCTTAGATGTTAGATAGTCATAGGCGGCGACACGATTAACTTAATACCATAAGATGGATTTTAACAATATAAAATGCTGCTGTAGCAACGATTGCATGAACAAGAACATTGTTACATGGCCCCACACCACAGCCCTTAATGATATGTGTTATGATCTCCCTTGCCTGGCCAGCAATAACTGGTCTTTGTTTAGACTGCATTGCACCACTGTTCAGCTTGGTCGATTGGTAATTTTCGTTTTTGACGATAACTCCGCCTCCACCAAACCGATTTTCAAAAAGTACAAAGCCTTTTCGTCCTTGTCACACCAACAATCTAGTGTCAAAGTTTCATCAAAATCCAATTAGTGGTTTCCTACTTATTGAGGTGGCAAGAATTGCCGGACAGAATACAGACAGACAGACCAACGGAAATATGATTTCCTGATGTATACGTCATGAAACAACAAATTTTTTCAGCAAGATTCAGCATTCTGTCAAAAAGGCTTTTCCTGCACTCCGAACAACTTAAGGTCGCATTTTTTGACAAACTGAACCATTAAAAGATTTTGAACCCAGTTTACATTATTCTATAACCAGTTAACGCAAAGATCCCATCCAGCATGTAGAGAAATGAATATTTCTACGGTAGCTGAAAATATGGGCGATGACCTTAATCAATCGACTCAGCACCATTGTCACAGCTTGGTTTATCGTATGCTTGACGCATTTTACGTAAAGATCTTGGTTTGTGAGCATACAAAATCCAACTCGCGGAGGCACTAAATCCAAGAAACATTTATCTGACATCTAACTGAATCTGGCACTAAGGCGATATCAAATTCAGTCCGAATTGAGGTCGCAACATATTGACACGACTGACGAAGTCGCATTTATGTGAAAATCGACGATGTTATATGTTGGTCCGTGTATCCAACAAACCATCGTCAACCTCAAATGTTGTTACGTAGCTTTCTATTGATTTGCCGACGTCGCGTCGCTCAATGTTAGGCTGTTTTATAGCAGAATTTTATGATGAACCGATTTCTGGTTCAATGGGTATGTCAATAAACAAAATTGCAATATATGGGCTGATGAACAACCTGAAGAATATCAAGAGGTACCGTTACATCCAGAGAAATGCAGAGTTGATTGTGGTCTATGGGGAAGTGGGATCATCGATCATAATTTCTCCAAAGATAATGGTGGCCGCAATTGTTACCATGATGGTAAATGCAATTGCAAAATGATTACAGACCTTTTGCTACCTGAAATTTAAGCCCGTTATGTCGGTGATACCTGGTTTCACCAAGATGACGCTACGAGCTATACAGCGCAAGAAACAATGGGGGCAAAAGAGGTACCGGGGGAGCCAGGGAGGTTATTTTAATGAGCATCTGATTTCACGTTTCGGACCGGTCCAGGATCCTTTGATTATATTCTTTGGGGCTACGTGAAGCCCCAAGTCGACATGGATAATCCGGAATCTATTCAGGCTTTGGAAGCCAACATAACTCGCGTTATTAACCAGATTCCAATCGTAATGCTCGAAAATTGCGCTTTCAGCACGGACCACGTGAAGCGTAGTCGCAACCAATATTTCAACGATATAATTTCCATAAAATAAATAGTATTGATTGTTCTTTCGGTTCAAAATAAAATTTCAATAATTCCGTTCGGATATATATTTGTAATTTCAGAACACTTTCACAAACCTCGCAATACTTAACGCGGTTCAGCGTGAGTGGAAAGAGGTATGAGCCCAATGTCTACACTTCCTTACATACTGTAATAGATGAATGACATTAGCAACTTTACGAGACAGTCCATTGTGTGTGTACACAGCCTGCCTCGCAAATCCTTTCGACTCCCCATTATGTCAAGACATTCATCAGACCGCTATACCGCGTCTCGGGCCTGATGGAATTCTGCTTTTTCCCTCCTTCCTTCTCCTCCTCCCTTCTCCTTTGGGGTACGGTCGGAGAAATTATATTCGGAAAGTCTCTGTCCTTCGTCTTCGTCAATAATATTTCACTAGACGACACGCCGCTTTGTGTCACTGTGACGTTTCGAACCGCACTCTGAAGAAATATTTCTCCTCGATGTTTGTATTATACGGTAATTTTGGATTGAAAATACAAACATTTTTGTTTTTTGCATGCTCGTTTCAATGGCCAGAGAAACAGTAACTTGGGTGGAATGTTCTTTATCCTCGCTCCCCAGAATTGTTGACCTTTTTAACATGCTTTCTATTAGCTCCACATGTATGTATGTATGTTTGTAACAGTATCTTCAAACGCAATATTCACCCACTCCAAAACCTCAGATTATGACAATCCAATAGTTTAATAAGTTTGTCCCATTATTGCTTTTCATGGCCAAGTTCCTTTTGATAAATGAAAGTTTCAAAAAAAACTAAAAAACACGCATTTATAGTAGATCGAACTAAAAAGTAAAAAATTCTTAATATAAGGACAAAATGATTCCAAGATGTTCGTATTCCTGATTGAAGTAACAAGGGCTCGGTTGGAAAATATGGGATCTTAGGAAAAAAAATTGGAATACTTGTGAGAAAAGTATTTAAATCTTGGTTGTGAAAAATATTAGATTTTTTTTATAGTACATTACTTCAGGATGAGCATTGAAATCAAAAATATACTTTTTTTGGTTAAAGTAAACCATAACCTTCTCATCAGGTGTCTTAAAGTGAGAACAGATGGTCTTGTCGGGAATATATTTTTACAAAAATATCGCAATTCCTGAATTGAGAATTTCTTTTTTTATGTATCACTGCCCACAATGACTGTACTACTATCCGTAAAGGCAAAGTCGCGATTCCGCAATAAAACACTGCCACGCATTTATTGTTGGTAGCTCGGAGAAAATGAGAAAAGCTGAAGGTGGTGCTTTCTATTAGCTCCACATGTATCTATGTATGTTTGTAACATAATCTTCAAACGCAATATTCACCCACTCCAAAACCTCAGATTATGACAATCCAATAGTTTAATAAGTTTGCCCCATTATTGCTTTTCATGTCCAAGTTCCTTTTGATAAATGAAAGTTTCAAAAAAAACTAAAAAACACGCATTTATAGTAGATCGAACTAAAAAGTAAAAAAATAATTCTTAATATAAGGACAAAATGATTCCAAGATGTTCGTATTCCTGATTGAAGTAACAAGGGCTCGGTTGGAAAATATGGAGCCTTGGGGAAAAAATTGGAATACTTGTGAGAAAAATATTTAAATCTTAGTTGTGAAAAATATCAGATTTTTCTTTATAGTATATTACTTCAGGATGAGCATCGAAATCGAAAATATACTTTTTTTGGTTAGAGTAAACTTAACTTTCTCATCAAGTGTCTTAGAGCGAGATCAGATGGTCTTGCCATGAATATATCTTTACAAGAATATCACAATTCCTGAATTGAGAATTTATTGTTTTGTATATCACTGCCCACAATGACTGTACTACTATCCGTAAAGGCAAAGTCGCGATTCCGCAATAAAACACTGCCACGCATTTATTGTTGGTAGCTCGGAGAAAATGAGAAAAGCTGAAGGTGATGCGGCATGCCAAACGGTGCCATTTTCGCAGTGAAACTTCCAGTATCTGAAAACCAGGATAATTCCTGTTTGCCTTCCTCCCCCAGTCCCTGATGCCCACACAAATAGCAATATTCCGAGAATAAATTATTAGTCATCTGTATAAGTATCAGATGGTAAAGCATTTTATTTCAAGTAAACACGTTTAACTTCATCTGATACTGTACTGCGGAGTTTATGGATATTGATTTTAGCAACGAAAATACCTGGCGTTACAATTATGGATTTTATATTGAGAAGGGAATTGTATTTACAGGTACTGTCATACAAAACTGACAACTGCTAGAAAACTCACGAAGCGATATCATCGTTAATCAGTTAATTGAGCAAATTTAATTAAGAAAAAGACGCTTAGTCATATCGTATCAAATATGATATTAATTTGCATGAGGCTACACGCAATGTAATATCACTTTGAAAATAAAGACTTGATTTGGAGCTGGTCATCTTTCGATTTCAACAAAAGCAGAAAGAAATAAAGTTTTATTAGTATTATAATAACCAGTTTTTATCTGATTTAATCAGTTGCCATTTTTACACAGGCAGACAAAACATTTTACTCGTTACAACATGGAGGGCTATTCTGGCAAATTCGAATTTTAAAGCAATCCTGATACTTGCAAGGTAATTTCTTCCACAAGCATTTTTTGACACAGTCACATTTTTGAATCATTGTCTTCCAGTACTTATGACGGGTCTATTTCAAGATTCACGTGTCCCTGTGGCAAATCCTAAAAATAACCTAGTGACTGGTGGTGAATGTTCGAAAGGAATGACATTTACAAAACTATTCGGACCTTTACCGCTAAAATTCAGTAAATGTTTGGTTTTAATGGAAAATTTATGAATTTACCGTAGTTCGAATTTCTACAGCAACATATATATCGTGATATTTTTTGCGATTACAATAACTTCCCTGCCTGTCGACGGGATGGAAAGTCGATACAGCGGTGCAAGTGAGCAAACACCTCAGAATTATGATATGAAGCCACAAATATTGGCTTAGTGCGCTCTGCGTCTTCTTCCTTTTTTCATGGTTACGTGAATCCTTGTTGAGCTCGAGGCTGGATCTGTGCAGCTTGATACAATATAAACAAAAATATATCTTCCGCTTTGGCGCTCTTGCAGGCGGTAAAAGGATTCTCTCATATTTTCTGTTTAAAATACGTTTTTGGCGAGACTGCCAGCTGCTGGTCTACCAGGTTAGAGATTATGAAAATTTTGTATGAATTGTATTCTGTAAAATTATTGGAATCTCTTGGCGAAGGTGAAAATTCACAGTAGATTTGCTTCCAATACCCGATTAGCTCCAAAACTATATGGTTCAACAAATCAACTCTGCATCACAGTCTAAAAGAGAAGATCCAAGTCTTTTTTATGAAACGATAGTAAGCAATTCAAGAGGAGGTAGATAAATTGAGACAAGCTAATGGAATAATTTTTCAAATGAAATGGAAACAATAATGTTGTCTCATGTAGATTGTAGATGCTCTTACTTGGTGAAACTCTTGCAGATAAATCTCCTTCAGAGATTCAAAAATATCTGCGAAACCCTGACTTCAATGTAGCAAATGAACTGACTGATGTTTTAAACTCAATTTTTATGAAAACACTACATTAAGTTTCCAGCTATTTGTATTCTAGGTTAACTAACTCCTGAAATATCTCAAGTTATAAAATGTATTGAGAAAAATGAAACAGCTTAAGGAATAAAATATCTTGAAACATCAAATATCTTTATCACATGAAATATCTTAAAGACATTTTGACAGCGATGGTAAAGGTTTTATAGGGATTTCCCTTAACACTAGTGTAAATGCAGTCGCTAAAAAAATATTTCCCCTAAGACAGACACAAGAAAGAAAAAATAATTGGATAGAAAAATAGCTAGACAGGATAAATAGTATGCTACATTTGAGAGCTCTAGTTTTGTATCCATGATAGGATCCAGTTAGTTAGTTGGCAAGAAATCTAGGTAGCCTTGTTAGTAGTCAAATCTGACAGTCCGACGATGATTCGAGTATAAATCGAAACGCGTCACTGAAAAGAGTTTTGTTTGTGAAACTGTGTGTTAATTACACAATCTTTTCATATAACTCATACAGAATATCCTTGACATCATAACCTACTCAATACAGTCTCACGCTATATCCCCCCACTCCTCGATTTACTTAAACATCAAGTTGCTAGAGTTTCAAATACTAGAACAAAGTTGATGATGGCTACACACACAACCGAAACGTCGATAACAGTATTGAAGCAACAAGCTGCATTTCGCGTGAAAAGTTGAAATTCAAAAAGATCTCTACTGAATTTGAGAGATAAGCGCCAACCTTCAACTCGGAGATGCACTTGAAGAAGAGTTTTACATTCATGATAAGATTTGGTTGGACGTGTAGTCTGTAAACTGTGAATATTGGGAGCCTGACGATGTTTTAACGACTAAAGCCAACCGAATCACAAAAAATACTATTATTTATAAATCCTTGCGTCTAAATCGTACAATCAGATCTCAATTTCTGATGCATAACTCCCAAGAATGTGGATGGCACTCAATCTACCAAAATATGAAATACCACCATATCATCGTATCCGCATTCCAAATCAGTTACATTCGTGCGTATAACCAAATTAATTAATTCGAATTACCGACATATCATCGAATTGAGTGCTACGCTGGAAGTTAATAATTCCTGGAGGACGCGAAATTACACAACCGTCGATGTAGTACGGAGTATATTGCGAATTGCTGCAACTCCCATTTATCTGCGCCATTTTGTTCTATTTTTTCACTCTTGTTGCAGCATCGCCTTCGTTACAATCCATTGTTATTTGCTCGTGGCTGCAACAGCGTCCAGTGGCGACGAGTTATAACTGCAAGGAGGCGTAGAAAAAAACGACATCCGAGTTGACGATGTACTTTCTACACAACGGTATTTATACACTTGGTTCCGATTCTGGAACTTTGACTAGATGGAATTGAAATGTTGAAAACCTTCAAACCTTTGATAATTTTGAAGTTTCCAAATATTTCCCGAATTTTCATATTTACAACAGTTACTTCATTTGGATCAGCAGCTATGAAGCGCGATTAGAATTTTCAATAAACTGATGTACATGGTAACCATGGGGGAATGAAGAATGACTTTTGCAAGAGGCCTGTTTGAGAGTTTGCTGTATTGTTGTACTATGGACTCTTGATAATATTATGCGAGACAACTTGGTCCAATATCTATTTTCTTTTCTGAGCATACTCAGGCTGCTACGTGAGAAGTGGCCTTGCTAAGCCGCCTCTTCTCCGGAACCGCCATGTAGACCTTGCCCAGTTGGGGCTGTCTTTCTTTCTGATTAGTTTGAAAGTAATGAATCAATCAAGAAAGAAGCATATTAAAAACCAGACTCAGAAATAACGTTGAAACCTGAGAGAAGGTTCAACCCTTCCTTGATCAGACATCTCCGGTAGCGACACTGAGTAGCGTTCGACTGCAACACCAAGGGGTGGCATAGGAGACGCCTTGTCAATTATTGGCCGTTGCAGAAATACCTTGTAGGAAGGTACGCGAGCAACAATAATAAAGATATTCTATAGAAAAAGCTTGATTGAATGGAACTGTTGCTCCGTTCCACTCCATACAAAACGACCTTCCACTGATGGGAACGCGCTCACAATATAGCTGTCTCACGTTCATTGCTTGATACGTTTGGTAACTAGCAGCAGATTGGTCATTCATTCAACTTGCCAGGACGATTTTTTTAGGCGAGAAATCTTTTATCAGACAGAAAAATCTTTATGGAACTTTTCCATCTGTCTCTACCGTCCAAAGTCTGAGACTTCAAAAAAATTGACTCACTAAAACCCCTACGTCATTCGCTATATTTCCCACCACGGTAGGTTTTGCTGTATTTTGTCGTGCTGGGTAGCTCTTACTTGGAACGTTTCCATCATCCAGCCAATATTAGGTAGGACAAAACAGATCTCCCCGAACCAATCAATACTTGATAGGAAGAAACTATAGCTAGAAAACTTTATTTGTAGTAATGGTCCTTCTCAAGAGTCCCTCAGAACACAATTCTGATGATTTTACTCTCCACCTTTCTGTAATACCATATGTAAGATGATTATCTGAAAGACTCCTTTTATTCAATATGTATGTAAAGTTCACTGTTTGTGTGCCAAATGTTATATTGGTGAGTCTTTCAGACCTATGAAATGCCGAATCGAAGAACACAAAACTTACTTGGCTAAAGGTGCAACCTCCAAATCAGCACTCAGTGAACACGTTTGGAAAACGAGGCATGGAGTGAGTTCAAAGAGGAAAACAATTTCAAAAAGAAAGTCAAAGAATCTGTCTCAAGATCGTAATATTTAGTCAGGATAAATAGAATGTTAGATTTGAGAACTCTACTTTTATACTGCTGAGAGGACTCAGTTTTTGAGTGTATGCTCTCCACTATTTAACAGATCTGCTATAAACATGCATCTTTGGTCTTTAGCCTAGACTCGTCGTGGATGGTATAAGCCTAAGGGTGTGATAGCAGCATCATCACTCATCTTTGAGCGGCGCTCACCATGTCGCTGCCCGATTGGCAATTAACATTAGGACCTTTGACTTCGTAAGTAGCCAATGGACAGCGCCACAGATGCACGTTTTCATCAAAATGCTCACCGTTTTCGCGCTATACGGCTGTCTCAAGTTGAATGGGCTAGTACTACAAATCGGGCCTCTCCATGACGATGATATAGTGACTAATAGAATTAAATACCAGAGACAGTTCACTAGATGGCTTTAAAATTTAAAACAGGTCGTGTAAACAGGTCCTCAAATCAACTGTTATTCATATATGCAGATAAATGATGTACGAGTATACAGCAAAAATCCTCGTGAAGGTGTGCAGTCGCATACTAATGAAGTTATGTTGTACACAAATTGTGAAGCGTAGAGAAAACCGCAGAAATATATTTTCCTATCGAAAGAACACGTGATGTTGCGAGCGTGTACATGCATACGTATTCATGCAGATGAGTTCCAACAGGAGGAAGATATGTACATGCTCTTATGAATGGTATTGACTTAACGGTGAAGCATAACTCCTTAAAAAAATGGTGTCAAGCAAATTGACACTGTGCTTCCCGCGCGACGGTATCGCTTAGGAAATAGCTAAAAAAATACTAAAAGACCTCAATATTAATGATGGATGAAATTCCAAAATTTCTAAACGTCTCAAAGCTTTCAAGATTTCCAACACTAACTTCAACTGGATTAACAGTTTTGAAAACCGATAAAAAAATTCGATAAACTGAGATCACTGCACGTGAAATAGAGGGTCAACCAACTTGATACTATTTGAGGCTAAATATCACTATTGTAATTGTTCATTAATCTTCTTCAGGTAGAACGAAATGCATGTATATGTAGTATTAGCAGTTGTCGAAACAGAAGTAGGACAAACTAGAGTGTTAGAGTAAACGCTGCAACCTGACAAGCCCGGAGCGTCTATCTACATTATATTTATAGATTTCAAAGCCGACCCTCGCGTCCGTCAGTACAGCTTGAACGGTAGATCAGATGTATTGCGCGTTGTTGGATACTTAGCTCACTATTACTCCGCTGCCAGTGGATCGATATCTCAAAAACTATGCAGTACTACTGGGGTCAAGGTCTCATTAATGATAGAACGTCTTCTATAACCACCTTTTTTTTAAATCTTTTCCACTCCAGCCCCAATTATTGAATCATTACATTATCTTGTTTCACTACAGTGTTTCCAATCATGAATTTGCAACTATCGAATAATTACTGCTAGTGAAGCTGAATTATAGCTGCCCCAAATAATATCTTTGAACTTAAAACAGATTGACATACACAGTTTACAAAAAAAGCTCACAGCACAATCGATATGTTTTAACCTGTTCTTACTTACAGTTGTCGAATATATATCAATGCAGCACACAAGGAATAGGAGCTCACCTATAACAAAAAAACATAATATTATAATATTTATAGAATAAAGAATATGATTGTCTGTATCTTCTATTACCTCGATTGAAATTTTGCTACAATGAAACAAAGTTTTAAAGCTTCTGGACTCAATCCAGAAAACAGAAATACGTCAGAGAACATCAGAGAGGCTGGTTGATCACTGTTTAATAGAGTCTCACATAATAATATCAAGAGTAAAATAAGTACTAGGGAGGCCTTAGACCCTCAGCGTTAAAAAATGGGCTGTCCAAGTTACAGTTTACAGCGTTTTAAGGACAATGACATGCATTAAGATAAAATGGTGTAATTCGTGCACAAGGTTCAAAAATAAAAGTAAAAACTTTTTTGTCGCGCGTTTAAACCCTTAGAGCATCGCTAAACTGCTAAAATTGAATGGATTTGGCAATTCCTCTTTGTTCACCATTCCTGTTTTCTAATAAATACTACTACTACAACCCTATGAATAATTTATTATAGAAGATATGATCACAGTTAAAAAACGAAAAGCTGCAGACAAAAATCTCACTATCAAAAGCAAAAAGTATTGTTTCATTGGCACATTCAAAGAGTCCTTTCTAAAAGATATTCGAATCCATGAAACAAAACTGTAAGTGCAGATACCTAGGGATAACAAAGTTGAAATTCATGAGTGAGAAAAAACAGAACAATTTCAAACAGAGAAATAATGGCATTAATGAGAACGTAGCTTAACAAGACGACATGAAAAATTTTGACACCGCAGTGCTGATATCCAAGCAGTCTAAGGCATCAGCGCGAAATGCTGGAGACACGGGTTCGAATCCCGTCCGATCACTCAAATGTTTTACTCTAAAATTGTGCCTTTAATCTTCCTTTCCTGTTCACACAGTTACAGATCCTGATTCAGTAACTAGTTTCCGTGCATTTACCTTCATTTGACAATTCCATTACTAGCCAAACAATCCTTTCGCAATTCTGTTACAGTGATTAACAGAATGGAACAACACTTTTATCTATTCAGTCGGACAAAGTTCATAATTCCCAAACAATGAGCATAAATTCGGCCCCGGGCGCGGAGAGCATATTATGTATTCAAAGCTAGCTGTGCAGATATTTACGATCCTCCTATGTAGAGGCTGGCGCACCGGAGACAGGGAGAGAGAGAGGGAGGGTCGAACCGGAAAATCCTAACGTTGCTTACAATACGTTCGCTGCCACGGCAAAGCCTCGCGTCGGAATTTATAGTTTGGATTGGAAATTGCAGACGAAGCGGGCACTGTTGAGCTAATTGCTAGATGAGGCTGTCTGTGTCCGAGTAAATGAGGCCACATTTTATGATCGAATTGTGCATGTGTTGCAGACAGTTCCGTATATGAAAATATGTATGTCTCGAAAACTATTGAATATTTTACGATATTGGCATTAAAATAATATAGAACATCAATCATTTAAACAGTCGTTGTACAGAAGATTTGGAAAATTAAAGTGGCAAGAAGACATGCCTATTGATGCGGGAAGTAGAAAATGTCGTCAGGACAATATGAACAAGGTCCACAGCCATTCAGAAAATTATGTTTACCTGTTTTAAACGCAAAAATGTGATTTTTTATAGATAACCTCTCACAAAGGTAGAATGAATCTCATGCTCCACATTCACATAAATCTCCGTCAGCTCATTCCACAACGCCGAGGTTCTCCAAAAGAACGACTTTAAAAAGAACATCGTTAGAGACGTCAAAAGTCCGACCTTGTGAGGATGTGTCCGTGGATTTCCTCTAGTCGAATCTTGGTGTGACTATTTAAGATCGAATATTTTCCATGATAGTACCTAGAGAAGATCAGCAACCCTTATTCGATGCTTTAGACTTTGAAGGTCCTTTGTAAGGTCAGGCGCACACAGCAAACGCATTCCTTGTCACTGCATTGTCTCCAGAGCCTGCAGTGAGTTCATCGTTCTTTGCGATTACAACGCTTCTGTCGCCTATTGACGCGGAAAGTGAAAACCATCACACGTGTCGAACGTTGTTGTCCGTATTTGCTCGCCTTTTCTGGGCGGTTTTATTGAATTTACATGCACGCGGGAGAGCGCACAAACATTATTCAGAACCGCCGGGACGCCTTGCGTCTCGGGGGATTCCTACCAGCGACACTCGTTTCCTTGTTTGCTTGTTGTATGGAGAAAGGAGAAAGGGACGAACAAATAGAAGAAGCTTTTCCAATAGTCATAAGAAAAAACACATCTTCCGGAAGTATACAGTATTATATATTGCAATTCATACTTACGTTCATACATATTATAGAGCATCACTTCAAATAAAAAAATGGGGTACAATACATCGCCTCATTACTTGGACCCTTGAATTTTTTGATATTCCCTTGAGCACATTGATTATCTAGAATTCTAAAATTTATCATAACACTTGTCGTGGGAAAACCATGCCTAAAAAGGGCAAAAACACTTGCCCAGCAATTATAGACATGTGACTCTGTTCTGCATCATGTTCGAGTTTATGGAAACTAACATGCAGTTTCTAAAGTACCTGGACAAGACAACATCATCAATAGTCGCCAATATGGCTTCCGTAAGCATAAAATCACGGGAGATCTCCTGGCCTGCGTTACTTCCATGTGGAGCAGAGCGATTTAGCTTCATAGAGAGTCGAGAGTCATTGCGCTTGATATATCAAAGGCTTTTGATAGGGTGTGGTATGAGAGACTTCTAACCAAACTTTCTGCATATGGGTTGCCCCGGGTCTATGCCAGTAGTTGGATAGTATTTTTGAGGACCGATTCTTATATGTTGTGTTGGATGGATGTGTTTTCGTCTTATTCACCATCAACACCAGTTTTCCATAGGGATCTGTCCTTTTTCCAAAGCTCTTGTACTTCAACGTGTTGTTGCAAATGACACCCAATCGAAGTCAAAGCTTCGCAGATGACATCACCCTTGTTTCCTGCATGGCAAATGGTCTACCGAGCTATTAAGAATAAAAACACACAGAGCTTCCAGGACACGAAACACTACAGAGGCCCAATGGGCGAATCCTCACCAGAACAAACCTTCAAAGCCTTGAACGAGCCTATCTAAAAAATCGTTCTTCTGGAGAACCTCGGCGTTGTGAAATGAGTTTCAGATGAGAGCTTGTTTCCAGATGGTTACAATGTACAGCGCTTCAAGTTTAATGTGAAGAAAAACGTATCCTCTCGCAGCGTTTGTGTAAAGCGATAGACTATCTGCCTTTACGAGAGATTATCTATTGGAACAATCTGAATGTTCTCGAACACAGTGCGCTTTTCAGGCATGAGTTTCTACTCCAGTTTGTTCAGCCATCGTCGGGCATTTTTCTCACGAACCTCGTACTAGGAACAAGAGTGTAGTCGGCGGGTATCTAAAGCAATTTTCCGTGCGATTAAGGAAAATCCCGATCCTGCTAAATACTCTTCCCCAACGTCGGTCGTTGAAACGACGGAAAATTGTCGATCTGATGTAATTGCTTTCCGCCAGAACTACCAACGCTGCCACAGGTGCTGGTGGATGCTCTTTTCGTTCGGCTGCTCTTCTACTCAAATAGCAATCAGAACAGGGTGTTTGGTATAGCAAATTCGTTTCGAGATCGTCCAACCAACATGTTCAGGTCCCTCTTTCCGATATAACTCTTAATATTGGTCCAATTAGTAATCTGCGAGTTTGACCCGAATGAGTATTTAAACGCAACAACAGTTGTATCTGTTATAATAGCACGAGCGTCGATAAGGGGGGGTAATGGGGTAATTACCCACCTCAAGACATCGAGATACATCTGTACAGTATTCCAATGATGCAAGGTCTCGCGACATAGGATCCATGCAACATATAAGGTTGCGATCATCTGCGATTGGATAAGATGTTATTTCGTCGATAGAGAAGAAGAGCGTTAGAGAAAGAACAAATTCCTGGGGAACTCCAACGTTGATGGTAATTACATCGAAGCATATCCAACCAGCAACACGAATAAGGGTTGGTTCCTGGGAAAACTATTCAATGATTGGCGTAGACTTGGTGGCAGCCCATAGGCAGCAACTTTCTCATGTCAGATACTATCTAAAGCTTCCAATATATTGAGTACGATGACTTGAGACTCTCTGTGAAATTCTATTGTTGTGATACACATGTGGGCGACGTAGGCCAAAAGATCTGACGTGGATTGGTAGTACATACTTTAAAAATACGTAAGATCCATATTGATTTTAGAGAAACTAGTTACTCCACCTATGCCCCCTAGTTTTTTCCTATTAACATCTCATGGTGCTATATTTTTCAACGATATTTCACCGTTTTACGGCGAGGAGCTGTATACCGGACAAAAAACAAGGAACTTTCCTGGGGTGTACATTAATCCGATTTACGGGGAGTTTATTCTCTCTCCTTCTCGCTCTACTATATTTCTATTCTTTGAACCCACAATTAATAACAACACCGGCCACGCAAATGAGATAACTCCACGGTAATTTTTTATTTTTCTCTCCAGCTCTTAATTTAGAGGCACAACCACAGCTCCAATTTATAGAACGGTGAAAATAGAAGGAACAAGGCAGTAAGTGCATAGCTACTCTCATATCAAGTTTTTCCTGGTAGGATGAATTAAAAAATCCCAGTCCACACCTATTGACAAAATTGTTAAACCGCTCTAACCATTGAGGAAACCATTCCACAACGCTGAGTTTCACCAAACGAATGACATTTGGAAGAGAGAGAATGCGCCTATTAGTACCTGTTAGTGTTTTTTACCATTGACCATGGTAGAATTTATAGAATAGGGAGAGATCGACCACTATTCGATGTTCCAGACTATAGAGGACGTTTTCAAGGTCGAGAACGTACTACCATTTTCTGGATTGAGTCCAGAGACTAAACGGAGTGCTTGGAAGCGCATCCCCACAGAAGCTAGCAATATTCCTGATATCGTCTGATGTGAGCCTCATAGAGTAGTTGTAGTAGCTGATGAGGTTAATGAAACTTTCTGGAGTGGAAGGCAACTCCCAGCTTCTGAGATTCGAGCCTAGTAAAGCACATGAGCGCACCATGACGTTATTGTTGACAAAAACTCCAGACGAATCGAGTATCGACCTTGATACTTCACCACGTAGTTGCCCAAGTGCATGTGACCATTTATTGTCCCATTCTATATTTAAAAGTGTCCAGAAAGGACGTGTAGGCATTTTCACTTTTTTTGTTTTTGACAGCAACAACAATGTTTACGGCAGACTCAGTATGGAAATCAAACCAAATATCGGATAATAATAAACAATATCGATATACTGCATTAAAATCTAGATGATTCAGCGGCGCTTACTCATCATCCACCGGGCAGTGTGAGTCAACGCGATCGGCAGCACTGCCTGTTACCAATCGGAGAAGACGGGGAGAAAATATAAAAGCAGTATCACAACAAACTGTCGATCCGTTCACCTGAAGACGATTGAGGAACCCAATCAATCAAAACGTTGTGAAACGCAAATCTTCTCGTCCAAATATCTTGAATTCGATTTTTTTGCGTTCCTTACACATCCCCACCCATAAGCAAGCGAATTAAAATAAATATACAATAATTGTACGCCAAATAATATATAAATGACCTGAATATGTTACGACATGGGCGAACCACAGTTCATGAAATATGTTACTGATCATCCTGCTGTGTATCCTGTACTATAAGCTTTCAAAGCCAATCTATGCATAATGCGATTCCGCAGGTTTTGTATATGTTTTTACACAGACAAGGCAAGTATTATAGCTGGTCATATAAATTGAGTATAGTGGTTGTTAGAGCGCCGTTATCGGATTGAAATCTAAACGGCGCTGTAGTGGTGGTGTATGTGTGCATATCGCATATTACTTTAATTTACTGGGCAAATTAAGCCCGATTTGCGTGCTACAATGTAGGAATTTGTGCGGCCGAGGTTATAGGGAAAAATACTTTGCTTCACACTTTATATGATCGTAGTTAGAAAAAATGTCGTTTCGAAGGATAATGATGTAGTTCCCACGCTGTTAACCTTTTGATTTTCAATTGAAAGAATATTGGATTTTTTTTAAATTTTACTTACTTGAATTATACTGACAGTTTCTAAAATCCCAATAGAATTCCTGATAAACAATGTAGAATGCAGTAATGTGTAGTCAAAACAGCTTTTGTAACAGAAACAGGACAAACTACAGTGTTAGAGTAAACGTGGCAACCTGACAAAAGCTGGGAGCGTTTATATTGTATTTGTAGTCTACCAATCCGAACGTTCGTGAGTACCGCTTGAATGCTAGGCCGGATGCATAGCGCGTTATTATATAGATATGTTGCTAAATCGATATATCAAAAAGTAAAAAGTAATTCTGATGACGAAATTTTATAGACGATAGAACGTTTTCTAGTAGATTACAGATGCTCCTACTTGGTGAAACTCTTCCATCATTTAAATAAGAAAATGTGAGTTAGTACAAAAAGGTTCACAAATCAAAATGTCTTTTTTTCGGTGAAGCGTTCCGATTTAAAAAAAAGCTTGTCGCAAGATTTTATTTTTAATCTAAAAACATGTTATCTACAGCACTTTCAATTTCATATAGATTTTTTTCATTATGATAGAATTGCTATCATTTACTCCCATCAGGTGCTTTGGAGCCATACACTGATAATATATGTATTCTAGATCTATCATATGTATTCTAGATCTGAAGCCCTGTTAGATTAAGTTTGAATAACCTTATGGCTAAATTTTTTTGTGAAAACTTTTACAAATGAAGACGTTATTAATATTATTATCATAGATACTATATTTCATGACATACACAATAAAAACTATGTTGCTAACAGGACTAACAGACGTTAGATTAAAGATAGCCATTTGTATAGCAAACAATCAAGATAACATTGAAATGATTGAAAATTCTAATTATCCGATTAGAAATAGGTCCCATAATTTCCAAGTGTTCAACGTTTTGTGTTCAATTTTATCAAACAATTGGCCATCACACAATATACAATGGTGATCAATAAAACAGAAACGTTGGTAGCCATTCGCTTGACTTTTAATAAAACTAACGAGCAAAATAGATAGAAACAGCATGTAGTACTTGAATATATTGGATGGACGGACATGCACATGTCAACATGGACTGCATAATTGAGTAACGAAAACTACACACAATCGTATTAATTAATTGGTTTAACTAATTATTCGAATGGTCCTTCCATTGTTTAGAATGTCAGATGTCAAAGCGTACGATAGACAAATGCATTTTTATATATTTCGTCAAGATACACAGAAAAAAATTGCTTACAAGTCTGAGGACGCATTCACAATTTATTGTAAAACAATAAAATTTTACATGTTTTGTAAGTTTAACACAAAAGCTTTTGCAAAACTTCTGAGTTAAACACACAAATTATGGAAGGGTTTCGCCAAGTAAGAGCATCTACAATCTACATGAGATTTTGTCACGATTAAAGAAAGACATTTATTGGAACGATCCAGATTAACATTATTCCGGAAAACGGAGAACATACAATAAACCTGGGCAAGTTAGGATTGTTCGGAACATTTTCCAATGGATAGATTAGAACAAAAACGGAATCGGATTTTCCGCCTCAAAATGTGGATCAAATCTAGTTGTTTAAAAAAGTTGAAAAACAAAACGTATATTTTCGCATTCAATGTGTTGATCCAGAGATGTCTGGAACTTAACAGAGATATTTGAGCATATTTCATCGACTATAATAAAGCATCTGATCATGATCAAATAATGTGAATTCTCAAGACAAGACACCATAAAAATGATCACCAATTTGTGTTATCATCAAAAAGGTACAATATATATTGAAAGCCAGGCTTCTAAAGAAATCGAAAAGAGAGGGATGTGTCCTGTCACACTTTTTAATGTATATTCTGAAGAAATACTTAGAAAAGCTTTGGAAAACGAGCAATGTTGAGATAACGGTTGGAGGAACACGAGTAAGATATACGGAAGATACAATGATTCTGGCTGAGAGTATTAAAGATCTACAGATACTAATATTAAAAATAAAAAATTCATTATGATTGAGAAAAATCGAATTAATGTTAGCTTAACTATAGATGGAAAAAATGTGAGAAGAGTAGAGCAGTATACCTACGTTGGAGCGATAGCGAACTACACAAATGAATACAATTAGGAAATAAGAATAAGAATAGAAAAATATCGATCGAAGTTCATTAAAATGAACAAAGTTTGTCGTAGCAGAGATCTAAGTAGAGCATTAAAACATCGCTTAGCTGAATGTTCCGTTTTCGAAACTCTAGTTTATGGAGATGAATTGTAAATGCTGCAATTCTTCAAAAAATTGAATCATTCGAACTGTGGGGGTATAGAAGGATTATCAGAATATCGTGGATAGATCAAGTAACAGAAGTTCTGAGACGCATATGCAGGGAAAGAGAGATTGTCGATACATTCAATTAACGTGAATTGGAATATCTGGGTCGTATTGTGAGAGGAAAAAATCCGAATCAATATCCAGTGAAAAGCAATATGGCCAGAAGAAGAATCTCCTGGTTACGAAACCTGAGAGTGGCAGCCACTCATAAAGATTAATAGACTACGACTGGACCAGACAACAAACAATGACCGACAAACAGCCACGTCAGCAGACCGGAATACCGCGCATCGGGAACCAATCAGAACAGACCGCGCACAACGACACGTCACCGGACGGGGTATAAATAGGCATGAAAGGGACGTGTTCGCCAGTTCACCTGAAGACGATTGAAGATAGCACATCAATCGATACGTCGTGATACTCAAAATTTTATAGACAATGGAAGTCGGAAATCAAACTTTTGATACCTTTTTATGATGTATACGGTAGTCCAGTCTTCTTTGACCGTGATGCTTGAGGGTGCACAGTGGGCATTTTGAATATGTGTTTACATAATCATATCTCACATAACACCAAGATTCATTGTTACAACAAACACGGCCCCGTAGGCGCATCTTCACGAGGTCGAAATTCCTACACCTCGAACGACTCTTTTCCAAAATCCATTCCCTTTTTGGAACCCCAGCATTGAGGAATTAGCTACCTGAGGGGTTTTCCCCAATGTTCACAATTGATTGCGTTTCAAGGTCAATGTGAAGAGACATCTACTCATAGCGCTTTTGGAACGCGACAGACTTCCTGCCTTTGCAAGGGGTTAGCTATAAAAAATCTTCTGGATTCCATTTTTTTAAATTACCCTCCTTGCTACTCCAATTTTCATCGACTTAAGCGAATCAAAGATATATTCCGTTGGCGTAGAGTGTAACAGAGGTTATTATGTTCCTCAGGTATTTCCTGAGGTGTATGAAGGGGGAGAAAGTGCTCCCCGAAGGCTCACCGCAGAGCCACCGCCAAAACCCTAATTTTGTAAACTGCTCACGCCTGTTCGGCTATAAGGACCGAAAAAAACCCCCACGTAAGACTCGAACTTTTATTACGAAATATCGCGATATCGTTTTAATAAGCTTTCCTTTGGCTATACGAAAAGACAATATAGACAGACACGGAGCCAGGACTTTGCAGAAAGTAGGTATTTATTCAACAAAAGCTTTGTGGTGCAATGATTAATTTCGAGTCTGCAGCAGGTGGTGAAAAAGAAGAATCTTTTCATTTTACATCCTGACTCAGTAGTCCATAAAAAAAATATTTTGCCTGATGCCTTAGTTATAAATGATGATAAAGAAATGGTTAAAAAGTACATATTCAAAGAATCTTGGATCGGTGGAACAAAGGTCAAACATTTTTTGATATTGTGCGGTATTTCAGGGAGACGTTTTTTCCTATAAATGGGGCTAATTAGTCCAGTTTCTGTTTAAGCGAATTTTACTATAAACTTATACCAAAGACCAATCCAAATGCATTTCTGATCCCCTTCCAACAATTTCTCCCTCGACGGGGCTGAATAGGTAATGAACCCTTGAGTATTTGCCTATACAAAATATAGAACTACAAGTGTTCAAACTGTGATTAAATCAAAAGACCAAAGATCAGTTTCGCGTATTTCAGACGAAGCTGAAACCTACATCGGAAATCGCTAAATTTATCCCTAGATGTCATTACGAAACAGTCGTGGTTAAATAGCCTTTATAGGTATCGATTTGAAAAAAATGCGACATTCAAGTAGAATCGATGATCCCGTTTCAGCTTTACTTTAAACATTGGGGCCTGTCACGCAATAAATCGGTCGTTTTATTTCGCAACTGTTACAAATAACAGCTCCAAATTCCCGTAATAGGAATAATCAATATCATTATTCATTTCCAAAGTAGGCCGTAAATGCCATATTTTTGTTGTATAAATCAATCTAAGTAAATTCTACACAGCTATTCGAGAAAAGCGTGAGTATACTGTTAGAAGACGCCATTGAACCTGTCTCGCTTTTGGCGAAGTTATTATACAATATTTTACAATATAGTGCAGAGAATTATGTGGTGTCAAAGGTCAAACAGCTGGACGGCCCTTAAGCGGCCACAGATCTCCCTTACGACATCTGTCAACAAGGATGAACTGATAACGGTACATCGGAAAAGTGTTTACGAAGAACAAGGGATGTCGCTGTAAATCGGTTCACCTTTGTTGACAGATGTCGCTTCAAGGCAGTCCAGTCGTTAAGACCTTTGACTTCGTAAGTTGCCAATAGGCGTCTCCGTAGAGGGCGACTCGTGGAGATGAGTTCATGTTGCTATCACACCCTTGACTGGGTTACGTATATACCATCCGATTGCTCTCTACAGTTAGACCGCCGGGCTGTACTGACGAGTCACACTTGGATATCAGCTGTCAGCTTCTGAACTGAATGAGTCGAGATAACGGTACATCGTAAAAATTATTACGAAGAACAAGGGATGTCGCTTTAAATCGGTTCACCCTAGTTGACAGATGTCGTAAGGGACATCTACACAGTAGTTGAAAATAGCGTTCGAAGATTGCTTTACAAAAATATATACAGACATACATACAGGAGGCGCTATTGAAAAAATCCAGTTACTAACCGCGCACGACGCTGGTCAGCTTCCGCGATCGGAAGAGATGAACGCCAATTCCACATTGCAAATGATGCTTACAAAATACCTTTTAGTTATAACTCACGTACTATACGACCAGCCGGTCGTAACAAGGACACACAGGCGGTGGTGACTATTACTCTGTGGTCAACCCTCCCACCCCTTACCGGGTCGTTTATTTCCGGTTTTGGACGCGTTAGCCAATGGCGATTTACGCGGATGGAGATATCCCCAAAACGCTCATTATCAGCATCCCTACACTAGCTATATCACGCGATTCAGGGATACCCCGAGGTCACACCATGCTCTTTGCATAATGTGCGTACGGTATTAGATGATAGAATTACCCTAGATATTTAAATAGGACTACTTTGGACCTCTATTGTCTTGTGGATTTCACACGTTTCACAACGTTTCGTTCAGAGTGGTATATTACTCATTATCAGTTGATATGACCGACTGTCCCTTCTGGGGATGTTTTTATAATCCCCCTCCCATCCGCAGTCGTCGCGTACCAGTTATGATAACTATTCAAAATTTATGACCACCCAGTTCTCTAATTATAAAACTACACATACTATACTTCGTTCAGAACACATTCAAGCAATTGTAACAGCGGTAATTACCCCTCCCCCCTCCCCAAGATTATAGACCAAAAATTTAATTCAAGTATTTTCTCCCAAAGAATGGATGGTTCATATCTAAATTTGAGTTGCGTAATCTTGATAAAATCCTTTAGTTAATTCGGTATCGATTCCTATACATCAAAAATCTATCTAGAATTAATTTTAATGTCCCAGAAAGACAGTTTAGGCAAGTACCTCTTTCCAAAATTCGTTCTGTAGAACAAATTTGGGGGTTAATGCCCCAGTAGTGAGAGTTCAAAAAACGTATGATGCCTTTTATTATGTTAATGCTGATATCTTCTTAATTACTGTAGAGCGCGGATCCCGACGCGCCCACCACGTGCAAGACGAGAGTTCAAAGTTAGGTTTTTATTCAGACCAAAATGGCAGTTGACAGCTGTCAACTCTGTCACAATAGTGATGGGCGATCGGTTATGTGTCGGGCCACAGAGCACAGTGCTCAACAGTTACCATAAACACATTTCAAGGCACTCTGCGAAAACAATCACTAATGTTGCAGTAAGGCATTGAGTCATGTCTACTGGAGTAACTTGGATTTAATCTACTTAATACACATTATTCAGCTCGTCGATGTTGCTAATATAGCGATTCATTCCGACAATAATCTGACACATAATAGTGTAGTAATTAATTTTTCTTTTTAGGCTGCTTCACTTACTTTTATGAATAGGTACATATGTGAACAGACATTGGCTATAAATGGATAAATAAATAAATACGAATAGCACATCAATAAATAATGTATTTCCATTTGAGTATATTTTGTGCACTAATTGCACTAAATTACTATTTTTTTCATATTTTTGAATAACTGTGATTCTCGGAATGAATGATATCTTTGAAATCAAAATAAAATTTCACAAACCTTTCGACAACTCAAAATTGATTGCATGATTCTTGTACGATATCCACTTTTTCACTTGTTGCTTATCTTCTGCCTTTTAATTGTAGAGCTATGAACATACCCCTTTATGTTGCCTCAACTTTCTCGGAAAAGGTATTACATTATAAAAAATGGTGAAAACATACACAAACTCCATGCCATGCTACTCCTCCTCCCCCAAGACTGAGGTCTAAATACGCCCTTATGAAGAATATCACGTACCTATCAATCTATGAATTACATCAAGATTACCGTGTTCAACGCCCGTCTGCACACAAGCATGTGACTCCAAAAACTACCACGTTCGAATTCCATGCATCTCTGGTGTTCCTGTTTAAGGAATCCAATTCTGTAAATGTATTTGTTCTGCCTGCGCTTCCTTCCCACATATATACATATATTTCAATCTCGAAATCGTTTTACCAGCAAAATGCAAATTGGGTAGATGTTTTTAGAATAAATAGATCCAGCTCCGATCTTTGTACACACAGAGCACAACGGGATGTGTTTGTCTTTAATTCGCTATTTCAGAATTTTAAATCAACCCCGTTCCACAAACCGAATTATTTCAAGAATATAAGATATATCACACTGTGTTTCATTCAACGTTCCATATTATATATTCAGCAGTGGGTTTGTTAAGTGGCTGTATAATAAGAGTCCACTTGTACCCATACAAAAAATATCTCGTCGTGGCGTTCGTTCTAACGAATCAAGTATCATAATACAGAAATTTCCTGCTTCTTCAGAAAACTCTACCTAGCATAAAAGGCATATTTTATGACTTTCCAGTATTTCGTTTCCAGTGCTCATTTTTCAAGATAATGGAACGATTTTTTTTCCGCAGATGTTAGAGAAACGTTGGTTCTATGCTTGCGCGAAGCGCTTTTTTAATTTCTAATACAAAGTTTTAGATATTGTCACTTGAATATTGAGCTTTTTACTCATTTTGGAAATTTTTGTGATCTGTCATTCATAAAAAAAAATCCTTCCATTATCTTAAAAAATGAGCGCTGGAAACGAAATATTGAAAATCCAAGTAGAAAACCTATCGGGTTCCAGAAGCTCTGCGAAAGGATACATAACCTAATCAATTGTCAATTCACATTGACTTTGCCTTTCCGAATTTGAGGAGACCCATCTGGTGAGATTGCGCTTCTTCAGTGTTTGTTGTACTGATGAATATTGATGTTATAGATCAGCTACTTTGTTTAGATGTGCCAGACTGTGTAGGTTATTTGTAAGGTCAGACACATCTATTGGACGAATTTTTCTTTCCTAGATTGAGTCCAGCGGCCTCAGGAAGTACTTCGCAGGTCATCTCCACGATTGCAATTTCTTATTGTGGATTTGTGTAATATCAGACTTGTTGAATGGTTAATTAGATATTCATATTTCCTTATTTTGTAAGAGATTTTTTTTACAAATTTGCATTTCAATAGTCTATCAGATAAATAAAATATATGAACACTGAAAATGGAAGAGTTATAGACTTCAGAATGATAATCAGAATGACTTGCGCGAGAAATGAACTCAACGATTTTCTGAAAATACCTTCTTCTAAAATTATTAAATAGCCGTATCACTTTTCCATTGCTAAGGACCAATGGATGTCTAACAGCCAAACAAGGTCGAAACATACCTATATTTGGAAACAATCCTATGAGTTCCCATTTTCCTTGTCAATATTCAATCTTTTGAAGAATGGCTGGGAGCCTCAGAAGTGTGTTTCAATAATTTTAAGGCTTTCCGGCCTGATTTGCAGAAAATATGATATGCTCTTTGAAAATATTGTAAATTGTACAAATTTATTTATTTATTTATTTATTTATTGGCAATTTACAAGTTTGCATTCTCCATAGGAGATACAAGTAAACCTAAAGGGTGGGAATACCCTCTGTGCTCAGGAGCCATCACAAAGAAAATAAAGAAAGAAAATACCTGATACATAATCATAACATAATTATAACAATTAGTATAAAATGTATACAAAAATAAAATAAAACAAAATATACAAGATCTAAATGTAAATGTTCACATGTTCAGATGTTCAAATTAAGGCAAGCATAATAGAATATACAAACTTATTATACAGCTCATCATTATTTCATTACTCAATTCATATTAAGGCAATCATGTTAAAATATACAATATACAATCTCACATCATTATTTCAATACTCTAGTTAGACATATTTTTGTTCACCAGTTATTAAAGTCAAAATTCAATTAATCATTTTAGTTCATTAGATAATAAATTAAAATACTTTTATAATGATAATTCTTGAAAATGTGTTATCCGAAATTAGAAACATTGCATGATATTACAGTGATATTACTGCTACCCAGGAAGTGATTTTGTCCTTACAGCTGTGATAAATAATCTTATAATGAGTAATCAAAAGCCCACTTCTGCTCCACCTCTGCAATTCTGAAAGACTCCAAATCCCACTTCTGATAAACAAAGTTGGTCAAGCGAAATCGGCATTCAGCTTAATGATGAAACCTCTCAAGTTACAACGCCTCGCCGTAGCAAAAAAAATTAACTAGAACCAGATAAGAGAGAACAATATTAACAGCCAGACAATGAGCCAAATTCGTCGACAACATACAATGTACGATTGTCAGAGAATCGCAAAATTAAATTTTTTAAAACGTTTTATCTGAAACTTGAAATATCGCATGATAACAACAATACTCTACTGCGACCCAGGAAGTGAGTATCCGTACAGCTTTGATAGCAAGCAATGACGAAAGTCTCTCCTCCAGCCCTGTAATTCTGAAAGACTCCAAATCCCACTTCTGATAGATAAAGTGGGTCAAGCGACATCGCCATTCAGCTTAATAATGAAACTTCTGAAACTAAAACGCCTCGCTATAGGGAAAAAAGCAACTAGAACCAGATAAGAGGGAGCAATATTAACAGCCAGACAATGAACTGGATTCGTCGAGATCGTAGAGTGTACCGTTATCAGGGAAACGCAGCGCCTTGTTTTAAGCGAGCGGTAATTAAAACTTTTTGTTTGGAGCGGTCGAGAAACTAGAAAAGGAACCCTTCTTCTTAGAGCATGTTTCGAGCTGCGGAATATGCATATCAAGGAAAAGAAAAGCCGCTTGAAATCACCATCCGGAAAGACCATTGTTAAATGAGGAAGTGAGTGTGTAGAAACTTTTCTTTTAAAATGGTGAATGAGCATTGTGA
The DNA here is from genome assembly GCA_949316355.1 of Bruchidius siliquastri. NCBI lineage: Eukaryota > Metazoa > Arthropoda > Insecta > Coleoptera > Chrysomelidae > Bruchidius > Bruchidius siliquastri. Next base: position 24,998,736 of record OX438536.1, on the reverse strand, counting down.
ATTTAGTAAAAAATTGAAGTTTAGTCAAAACTTCAAAATTTGATGTGATGAAATCATGGATACATCTTAGAGCGACTTCAAACTTTTATCGTAAGACTTCAATTAATGGTGGATGAGCGTCGCATCATATACAAGGCGCATCCACCAGGATTTGAAAAACTATAATCTGTACCTACTTGATGGGTCCAAACCTGTTCTTTTGAGAGATTCTGTTTGCACTCTTCGAACATCTAACGATAATTTCATTATTACTGTTATACTTCCTCTACATTATAATGAAAAAATAACGTCTAATTTAACATCGCTTCTCTCAAAATTGAGGTAACCCTTTCACGGCTCGTATTCTGGCATTTTTATTGTTCGCAACTATTTTACAAAGAAAATAGCTGGGCCAGTGCTCGCTTCACTCAATTTATGGAAAACTTCAGAGGAATAGCTGCAAAACCTTTATTTCTGTTCCGGTCTGTGAATTTTAATTGCAACTTTGAAATATCCTCGCAAACGTCTTTGAAGGAAAGACGAACTTTCTCTTTTATTAAAGACGCATCCGAGAGAACTTTTTTGAGTACCTCGGGGTTCTTAAAGAGAAAGAGTGGGAATCTTAAATTAGAATTTTAATATTCGCAGGTTTGTTTTAAGGAGCGTTTTAATGAGGCTTATAAAAGTAGCCCGTTTTTATGAGTAGAAAAAATGTAAATAGCTGTTCTGCAGTAAGTGTGGAGCGAAAATAAAACTCATTAAAGTATAGTTGCATGAAAAAAAATGTTTACTGATATAATATCTATAAGCGGAGGTTGAATGATTTGATGGTTCAACACCGAGTTGTTGAGAAAATACACCCACATTTCAAATGATTAATATTTTTAAGAATTGCAGCATTTGCAGTTCAAGCTTCCACTCCATGAAGGAGAGTAGAGAAAACGTAACATTTAGCTCAGCGATGTTTTAATGATATACTTAGACATCTGCTGAGAAAAACTTTGTTCATTTAAATGAAGTTGGATTGTTTCTATCCTTATTCGTATTTCCTGAGTCTATTCATTTCTGCATTTCGCTATCGCGTCAAGGTAAGTACACTGCACTACTCTTTCTACATTCCATCCGTCTATATCTGGGCCAACATTTATTGAATGTCTATTAATAATCTCTATGAATTGTGTCGTGTTAATATTAATCAACCAGCTGTATTCGTCACTACAATCGGACTCTATTCATTAGTCTCTGTAGATCTTCACTATTCTCCGCATATGTTAAGTTGTTAAAAATATAAGGGATGGCATCTCTAACTGCCTATTTGCTAGAGAGTCCAGCCAACAACTGGCCTTTGCTTCTGGCATAAATAACAACAGGACACTGTCTGCTAAGAACACACCTCAACAATATGTGGATGACTGAAACACCTCTATGCACAGGTTATGAACAGGAAGATGAGACATCATATCAATTCGAGAATGCATTCTGGAGTAGCACTGCCCCTGTATGGCCAAAGTATTAGAATGAATCAATGAATAGAAAGAGGCATTCCGATGTGGACCATCGGTGCATAGGCCACCGCCGGGCCCTTTTGCGCCTCTATCAGCTCTAGTTCCCAAGGCCAGCCCTTCTCGCAAAGTTAAGTATGGCCTTGGGTCCTGCCCATCTTATATCCCCTGCTTCCAGAATCATGGACCCCAGTATGGCCTGCCTGTGGTGCCCGAGGGCTTCACCGCGGCATAGTATGTGTGCCGGGGACTCCTCCTCATCGCCACAGCGTGCACACGTTGGGTCACTAACTATCCCCATTAGGTGCAGGTGCCGCTTAAAGGTATTATGACCAGAGAGCAGTCCCACCAGCAACCTAAGATGACTCCTATCAAGAGAGAGGCAAAGTCGCCCCTCTTTGGCTACAGGCCCTGTAATGAATTCCTGTGCCTGACGGAGATGTCCTGAGATGCTATTCCACCTCAAAGAGTGTTGAATTTGAATCCACTCGTCCATAGGTTTTCTAATTCTACCTGCGGCCAACCCTACAGCCGGTTTCGGACCCAAAAGATTTCCTTTTGATCCTGCCTTCGCCAAAGCGTCCGCCATAATGTTTCCTCGAACCTCAGAATGTCCAGGGACCCACATTAGTGAGACCCTGTGTCTCTCTGCGATCTCGTCAAGAGCTTGCCTACACTCTAAGACCAGCCCTGATACTATCCTGCAGGCACTTACTGCCTGACTATCAGAGTAATGGAATCTCCGCTGAGTCATTTTTCCACCCTCTTTCACAGTTTGGGGTAGATGAACGCCCAATTCTGAGCAGCCCCTGGAGAGAATAGAATCCATACATTACTCAGTTTCTTACACTGTTACATTTTATTAAAATAAATAAAAACATCAGGCATATTTTCCTCACAGTGGGTGATCGTACCAATTACTATTGATATTTAATTCTAAAAGACGGTCACTTCCAAAATCCAATCCAAATCTTCATTCCCAGTCTGATACCATTGTGTGTGCAGTACATATTTAAACCTATTTGATGCCATTTTTTATACCAAAACACGACCGTAATTACTACTATGGTAATCGATTAGTTAGGGAACTGTGAAGGCTCTGTACAATATTGATGAGAATGCTCGGTAGTGAAAGGAAAGGGATTTTCCACGCCCCGTTTTCCATTCAGCTACAATTTATAGTCGATATTTATCGGAAAAGTCCTTTGTGTACGTAACTAACCTTCAAAGGGAGACCTTGAAGCAGAATACGGTAGGGTAGACATCACTTGAATAATGGATATTCCACATACATTGCAATTTCGTTGATATGATCGCTCACCACAGGGGTTGGTGCTATAGGGGTAGGTAGACTGTGGTCAGTATTCACAGATTAAAGACATAACATGCTGTGAGAAATGTCAGATTTCTAACTATAATTTATTCCTCTAAAACTCATAAACATATTCTAATAATAATCATCATCACATGGTAATGTATGTTTCCAATCGATACTCGCTAGCAGCGTTACCACTTTTCTAAAAACAATTTCTATCCCCCAACCAATCGATAGCCATAGCAAACAGTAATTATACAATGGAGCACCCCTTCAAAAAGAATGATCTATGGGTTTTAATTAAATTTGTTTTCGCCCCACTTTTTTAATAACGCAAGCAGTTGGCAACTGAATGAAATGCCCCGGAATGTAGAAATTACTGCTAACAAAAAAAAGGATTTCGATGTATGCACTGAACGAATTTACTCTAAAAACCCACAATCGGTAAAGGTTGATCATGCCGCGCATAGAATAATCTACAGCGTGTTCCTCAAGGGTCAATTCTAGGACCGCTCATACTTACCATCAACAATATGCCATCGTATATAACGTAAATTTGAAACTATAAAGTAAAATGGGATCTACATAGTTACCAAATTAGGGAGAGCAACTCGCTTAGATTTGCAATTATAGTCTGATTTGTAACTATCGGCTGTGTATGGCACACTTTACATAAATTCAACGTGGTTAAAACTCATCGATGCATCCAACAGCACCTCTGTTACGTCTAATTCAACTAGATTCTGCGAGAATTTTAGAACGCGTAGCTGCGGAATATCTAAACTAGTTTAGACAAGTTGTGCATCGCATCTCGCTACACTGATAATGCTCCATGTTGTACGTGAATGTGGTTGCTGATTAGATGCGAAAATGCTGATTTCACTTTATGATCCAATTGTTTTGCGGCTATATAATAATTAACATGGTTTTTGGTTCTATTAAACGTAATTCCACTAGGTAGCCAGGAGTTTTGAGGACACTCTAAAGCAGCCCCTAGACGGTCAATATTATTGATCAATATGCATTGATCAATACGTATTGAAGGGCTGTATTGACCGTTTAGGAGAGCTTCAAACAGATTGATAGCATATTGAAGCATATTGATAGAAATTTATATTGAACTGTATTGATGGAAACAATATTGATGCGCATATTGATGTTTATGAGGTATATTGATCAATATTTGCATCAGTTGCATCAATTGATTGCAAACTTTCGGAGCACGAAGAGTCAAAAGTACTCTTCGTATTGTTGAGAGCTAGGTAGGTATATTGAATCTACATTGAAGCGTATTGATGAGACTTCAATATTATTGATCAATGCATATTGATATATGCTATGTCAATTGCGACAGTCTGATCATGCTTCAAAAACCAAAGAGATATGCTTCATAAAGAACAGAATTTTATATAATTCATTAGGTTCACATGTTGATTATCAATGCTAATTTTACTGGACTATAACGCGAGACTGCAAATGGGCAGCGTTGCCACGTGTTGGGAGGTCCGCGCACTCATTCTAACATTACTGTTTCATCTTCCACCTTATTCTTACACATTGATTCTACATGCGAAATGAAACTCTACCGGTACTGTATAAGAGAATCGCCCTGTATCTAATCCATACCGTCCCTTTTTATCGAGAAAATCGTTACAAACTGAATTGAATGTCCGATTTCAATTTGTAATTCGGACATGCACAGGATATTGTATGGAGCACATAATGTCAAAGGTTGCAAGACCACTTCGCCAAAAATTATCCCGTCACCAGCTGCATTCTGAACAGAGCGTCTATTTCGGTAGGAATTTATAGTCGCTATTGTAGTTGGGACAATGACAGAATAAGTTATGCAAATTTTCGCTTCTGATTGAACGCAAATTTTCACTGATCCCATCAAAAATTCTATTCGATAGGGGCACACGCTGGAAACATTTTTACTGGTGGATTAATTATACCACATGCATACTTAAAAAATGCAAGCTTGGCATTTCGAATATTTCCTCAACCAAACTCGTGCATTCGCCTGTATCCATCGAGATACGGGAGTGATATGTTGTTATCGGCAACATTACAGGCAGAGAATAGCGGTGACATACAGTGATGCCATGTCTCATAAATTTTCGGGAAATTATGTTTTCGAAGAAAATCTCATACTTTAATGTTGCGAAACTTAAAAGTTACATTTTACACTGCTTGGACGGTCCAAACTTTTAATTATGCCTGAAAACTAATTGAAGATCAATCTGCATATATTTCACCATCAAAAGATGACGATTTCATAGAGTATGTCAACGAGATACAATCTTCGTCATCCCTCGAATCCAATGCTTGACATTCATCTTGCCGCGTAGTCGTTATCTCGAAGCACAGAATAAATAATCGCATTCAAAGTCTAGTCCTCGAACGAGAGTTTTATTGTTTGGAGTGGTAACACGGCGATAGCAATGGGGTAAGACTAGACTAGTAAAACACAAACAAGGCAGCTCGTGATTCTGTATGTAGTATCGATCGCACCTTTTGTCGCCTGCCTTTCTGCTAAATATACCTACAAAGGTTGTCCCTGAATTATTGAAAGAGCTCAGAGATATATTGCAGACAAATCGTGAATATTGGCCAGATTGTTTTTGAAGGCTGGGTATCACTGGAGAAAGGACAATGGGCAAAAATAGCTTGTCATCAATTATGAAACTGTTGTTCAACTTTTATCAGCAAAAGGGATAACAACCAAAAAACAATAAATTCAGCCATTTAGATTTTAGATGCTTCTACTTTGTGAAACTCTTCCATCATGCAGATAAAAGGATTGTGTATTTAACACACATTTTCACAAATAAAAATATCTTTCTTTGAGTGACGCGTTTCGATTTATATTTAAATCATCGGTGGACTGTCAGATTTTACTTTTAACAAAAGCTACCCAGATTATTCGCCAACTAGCGAACTACATCTTATCATGGATTCAAAACTAGAACTTTCAAATCTAGCGTACTATTCGTACTATTATTCTATTAAATTATTTAGTCTTTTCTCTGTCTTAGTGCAAATCTTTTTTGGCGACTGCATTTGCACTAGTGTTAAGGAAAACCTTAAACATCGCCGTCAAAATGTCATTATAATACACTACTATAAGTTTCCAACTATTTATATTCTATGTTATCTTACTCTTTAAATATCTTAAGTCATAGAAAAATGAGAAATATCTTAAGAAATAAAATAGTTTATCACATGAAATATCTTAATTCCTGATCAAGGTAATTACTCCTATAGCCATTTTTGAGCATAGAGCCCTGACGAATTATTTCCCATGTCTGCGTCGATTCATCAAGCTCCAGTATTCCTTGTGCTGAAGTTCCTTACTGTGTTTCAAAAAGCCCCAAGGTTGGGTTTGAGCAGATGAATGAGGAAAATAATATCTTCCTTGGATGCTCATCTGCCTGAGTGCACTGGTACCCACTCGAAAAGTACTTTTTTCTGTGCTTCAAGTTTAATTAGTTCCTGTTAAAATTCCAATTTCGTTTCGTCTTTAGCCTAGACTCGTCAGTACAGCCTGGCGTTCTAAGTGTAGAGAGCAATCAAGTGGTATATACGTAACCCAGTAAAGGTTGTGATAGCAACATCAACCCTCATTTCCACGCGTCACGCGCTATGGTGCTGCCCATTGGCAACTCACGAAATCAAGTTCCTAACACATGGACTGTCTTGAAGCGGCAACAGATGGCCCTTACGACATCTGTTAACAAGGGTGAACTGATTTACAACGACAACATTTGTTCTTCGTAAACACTATAAGGACGAGTCTAGGCTAAAGACGAAACATAGATGTGGAGAGCATACACTTGGAATCATTTGTCAACTTCTGACATGAAAGAGCCGATATAACGGTACATCGTAAAGAGTGTTCACCAAGAACAAGGGATGTCGCTGCAAATCAGTTCACCCTTGTTGGCAGACTTCGTAAGTTGCCAATGGGTAACGCCGTACTGCGTGACGCTTAGAGATGAGTGGTAACACGCATTTTGTTTACTTATAGTCGCACAAGAAACTAACGACTGTAATTGACTTTCACAAACAAATTGTATTATTCAAGAAGAAGTCAGGCAACCAATAATACGCCTCTGTTTAACGTATGTTATAATATATAAAGCCTATTCTTGCACTGAACGATGCAAAATTACAAACTATGCCCAAAGGCAAAGTTAACTCATTTTCCTTAAAAATTGAACTTAGCCGGTTCTTGCATTTAAGTAATCTGGTTCAATCGAAAGAATCGTTCGATTCAAGTAGTTCGATTGCAACCGACACACCTCTACAGTAAATCATACATGATTCAACATCAAATGAAGCCCGTACACCTACTGATTAATTTATTAGTTGTTTGTAGGCGTACGTCGACGGATCCCTGATTGGATGTCTTCATGAAATTTTCACCTCATTTCCATGCGTATAGCGATCAATGTCAATTTGGGATCCATATTTTACTCTACGAACCCGTGATGTAGCAGGCTGGGAATCATGTTGCGTGCTACTGGTTGTTTGTAACGTGTGTGTATGTCTTGATTAATGCGATGGAAATTGTCGTGTGACTGCCTACTGCATGACATGTGACACGACCGGACAACACGATACGTTTTTGATACTGACCTACTCTTGCGACTAGAAACCAGATTCGGTTGCAGAGAATATTCTGTCATCAAGCAGAAAAATATGTTAGTCTGTACTAAGAATATTTATAATTCGGACGTGATTTACAGAAACAACGTATGTCGAAAAAACAAGATATTGAAAAAAACGGTAAATCTCAAAACTAATAATTTTCATAGATATGTTTTTGTTAGACACTTTAAATATTAACATAATAAATTTGCTCAATATAAAAATGAAATGTATTATTGCTGAATTACTTTAGAAAACATTAAAAATTGTTGTTTTTGCAAGAAAAAAAATGAAGTTAGAATTAAAACATCATTTTATTTCAAAAGGGTTCAAAGTTATTATTGAAAAGTAATTCATAATGATAAATAAGACGTATTATTCGCACCTCTTCTATTGTCTTCTTCTTCAACGTCTAATCAACACGAACTGCCAGCTGTTTTATCAGTGTCTCAGGCTTTATCTTCTTTGCATTTTTCTTGGTCTTATTAACTAACTGATTCGTAAGCGTGAGAGAAAATTTCCAACAAAAAGCAGACATCTCATATCCTGACTTTTCCGGAGTCATCGAAATTCTTAATACGTTTATCTTAGCATTTGTGTCGTTTTGGCATTATCTTATCTGAAAGGCTTAAAACAATGATTTTTTGTATTGAAAGGTGCCACTAGCTCAGTTTCGATAAATTTGAAACAACGTTGTTTTTGTTAAACACGACTCAATTATCACACAGTTTCACAAATAAAACTCCTAGTAACGCGTTCAGATTTATATTTAAATCATCGTCGACTGTTAGATTTGACTGCTAACAAGGCTACCCAGATTAGTTGCTGACTAACAAACTAGATCCTATCATGGATACCAAACTAGAGCTCTCAAATCTAGCATGCTATTTATCCTGTCTAACAATTTTTCCATTAAATTATTTTTTCCTTCGTTGTGTCTGTCTTAGGGGAAATATTTTTCGTCATTTTTATATAAATTATGTAATGACGTTATGAGTTGATAATCAAAATTTTGGAGGAAAAGTTTATGTAATTCTTTTTAGCGCAGTTAAAAAAAGCTTGTTTTTAAAAAAAATTATTAAATTTTAATTTATTATGTTTCAACAATCCATTTTTTTTCTTCACTGACGTTTCAGCTGGAATAATTTGATGTTCAAATTATAATAACATATATATTTATTCATAACTCTTTACAGGCAGCCGAAACATCAGTAAAGATATTCATTTATTTGTATGAGGCTTCCATCAGTGACTAGCGTCGGGTCTGGAAAACCAGGAACCAGACATTGTCAGCGGAGAGAAGAGAAAGAAGAAAGGAAAGAGGGAAAAGCCCAAAGAAAGGGAAGAGGATCAGGCGGAGAGAAAAATACGTTAGCATTTTAATTCGATGTTTCGAATGATTGTCTTCCAAAGTTAATTTTGATGCTAGTGTAGCGAAAATGTGATTTTGGATATTCTAAATTCGCGATTCAATGTTTGATCATAGTGCCAACCGCAGCGCGGTATATTTGCCTATTTAATCAACTCTGTAGTCCACTGATAAGCGCAGCAGAGGTTGAAATTCGATTCTGCTCGACTATAACGTTGTTGCAACAGTTGTTTTACGTACTCCCTTAGGTGAGGGATGTCGAGATCTCTGTCGAGAAGTACCAAGAAGCGTTTATTGCAGTTCGATAATTTGCATGGTGTAACCCTTCATATTTTTTATGGGGTGAGCGACAACATGGGGACGTATGTATTTTTTTAAAAAACTACACAACTCCTCTACTACATGATTATTACGGACAAATGAAGAGAAAACATCCCCACATGATGCAGGTAAAGGGGGAGGGAACGACGTGGTGAACGTGTGCTGTGCGAGTTTTGATTAATGAGAAAAAGTTGTATCCCTTTTCCCTGCGTTGTCGGGTGTATGACTGGGAAATATGGAGTTGTAACTGGTATAAAGTTGGATTTGTGGGAGTAACAGAGGCATGAATTAACCTGCTTGGGGAATAAAGAAACTCCTCCGAGAGTTAGTGTGTTCGAAATTGTTGCAGGAGGGTTCATACACAGTGGGTTATTTCAGTGTGAGAAAATCGATTTCTGTATAAATGTGATTATCTTCAATATGAAGTGCTGCTATTTTTGCACCAATTCTGGCGATGCGTTGGTCAACAATATCACATAAATTAATATAAAACAACAGGAAAATTATTCCGATTGGTGAAAGAAAAAGTGTATGTGAGCATCTTCTTATCTTTTAAAATAGTAATTTGATTGATATTTCTCCTAAATTTTATAATAAAGTACCTGAAGGGTATAAATACTCAATTTAAGTATTGCGATATTTTTGTAAAGATATACTTATGCACATCTGGTCTAATGTGAAACAAAAAAAGCATATTTTCGAATTCAATACTAATTCTTAAAAAATATATTCCAAACAAGAATATAATTTCACCACTAAGAATGCAATGCTTTTCTGACAAGTATCCCATATTTTTTGTAAGGTTATCATATTTTCCAACCGAACTCATTTACTTCGATCAAGCATACCAACATCTTGGGATTCGCTCTAAGTAATCCGTTTATTTCGTATCGCCATTTTTGTCAACAGCATTTCAGCGGTAGGCGTGTGTCGGTTTCGGCGGCTTTTATTTTCCAATGGTTTTCATTTTTATGTACAGGTTGATGTGATATATAAGTTTGTGAATAAGTTCTATTGCCAATCGTTGACGTATAACTTCTGGCTCATACAGGTAAGTATTTATTACATTCTGTGTATCTGTACAATAACTTCAAACTTGAATCAAGAAAAATACTATATGAAGCAGATAAAGGTAGGAAAAGGTCAAATTGGTACAGTTTTGACACTTTTTTGGTACTTCTTTTTTAAGGAACCAACAACAACTTTGGTCAAAATTACAGAATGTTTATACTAATTATAAATTTGAACTCTCTGCGCGAAGATTATCAAAACCTTCAGTCAAAATTATGGTATTCTTAAAGGTTAGATTTTCACTGTTCTGTACCAAGATATGAAACGATCAATTTGAGATTTTAAGCATTTAATTCTAGACAAAGTTCTAACTTTAAAAAATTTAATTACTTCGAAATATCTGCCATCACTTTTATGAAGTTTACAGGTATAATAAAGTTGTAAATTGACAACACAATTCCAGTGAACTCCATACAATTTAACCAAATCGAATCATAGCGTCGAAATGATTTTTTTTTATTTTTTCCCTATTTTTTTTCTAATGAAGTTGAGTTGGAAAAACGAAAAGTCCAGAACTCTGCAACCTCTGTAGTTTTTCTCATATTGTAATTTTTATCATGATATTCGGTATGTTAGAATAGGGGATAGAGCTAATATTATTGTTATTATTATGATTATTATATCTCTGAATCTCTGTTAGAACATTCTCGAATCCACTATTCCATCTGGGCCATGGGAAAATAACCAAATCAAGTTTTTCCATGAATATTAATCTCAATTCTCGGTTATACCACATTCACTAGATGCAAAAACTCTCAGCGACCTCCACAATATAACATCAACGCAAACGACAAAGGGGAAGGAATTGGAGGGTAGGTCGCTCATAAAGCCTTTAGTAACCTATTTCCTGCGACGAATACACGCAGGATAATTTCCGTTTCAGGTATAACACAGCGACGTTCCTGAAATAGTTGCCACAGGCAGATTGACCGAAAGGTTGACATGTACACGCGAAGTACAGGGTTGGGCAAAAGTGGAGTAACAGCCGGATTTCTTTTTTATTGTGAGTTATAAAAATGAATGGGCGTCAAGAAAGTATTTTCCACGGAAGGTTATCATATTTTCCAGCCGAGCCCGTTTACTTCGATCCAGCATACGAACATCTTGGCATTCGCTCCAAGTAATCCGTTTATTTCGCATCGCCATATTCGTCAACGGCATTTCAGCGGCACGCGTGTGTCTGTTTCCGCGCCCTTTACTTTCCATTGGTTTTCATTTTTATGTACAGGCTGATGTAATATGTAAGTTGTGAATAAGCTCTATTGCCTATAGTGGAAGTATTCACGTACTTCGCAATGAGAAAGAATTCAGCCGATCTCTTGACAATCCCTTTTTGTTATTTTGGAACATCTGTCGATCCGCCGTTCGGTGTCACATCACACCAAATTAACTCGACATCAAACGTAGTGTATTACTAAAACTGAGAACGATGGCGTAGAAACGATAGCGCCAAGGTTCAAACAGCGTTTGACACAGCCTCCAATATTTCCAACGCCGGCCTTTGACGCACTAATTCTCTGCTCTTACAGTTTCCTCGCTCAACATCCGTCTGTGTTTGGATGTTGCTCTACACAACGTACAAAGTGTCAATTTGGAAACTTTCCGCTCACAATATCTCCCTTTCTGTGAATCATATTAAAAATCAGGGGACATTTTTAAATAACATTTGCAGCGGACGCAGTTTTAGCCACAGGAAAGGGTTAATGTTATCGTTGAACCCTCGAATGGAGAAGAGGGTCAAGTGGTCATCAGCATGCTCGGTTAACTCTCTGTTCAATAAGATCCTAATTTATATTCTTTCTGTGGTAGTTTCCAAGAAATCTTGTTCCAAACATTGTAAGTAATTTTTCTTCCAGTGACGTGTTTCAATTTATATTTAAATCATCGTCGGATTGTCAGATTTGCTGTTTAGCTATTTTTCTATTGAATTATTTATGCCTTTCTTGTGTCTGTCTTATGGGAAATATTTTTTGAGGGACTGCATTTTTACTAGTGTTAAGGGAAACCCCTACAAAACCTTAACCATCGCCGTCAAAATGTCCTTAAGCTATATCATGTGATGAACTATTTTGTTTCCTAAGATATTTCACGTTTTAAGATATTTTATTGCTTAAGCTATTTTATCCTTCTTAATACATTCTATAGCTTAAGATATTCCAAAAGTAACATAATTTACAATACAAATAGATGTAAACTTATGGTAGTGTATCGAAAAAAATTTAGTTTAAAAGATCAGACCGTTCATTTACTACAGTCATTTATTTTATTACAAGTATGAAGTACATTCTTTCTATTTTCGTTACCAGCTTTATTATTAGTAAGATTTAAACTTTATGGAAGCATTAGAGATTCAAAAAGATCTGCGAAACCGTGATTTCATTGTATTAAATAAACAGACTGATCTTTTAAACTCAATTTTTACCGATACATTAGTTATAGAATGTATTAAGACAAATGAAATAGCTCAAGGAATAAAATATCTTGAAACGTGAAATATCTTGAGATATAAAATGATTTATCACATTAAATATCTTGAGGACATTTTGAAGGGGATGATTAAGGTTTTGTAGGGATTTCCCTTAACACTAGTGCAAATGCAGAAACCCAATAAATTTTTTCCCTAAGACAGACACAAGAAAAGAAAAAATAGTTTAATAGACAAATAGCTGGACAGAATAAATAGCATGCTAGATTTGAGAACTCTAGTTTTGTATCCATGATAGGATCTAGTTTGTTAGTGAGCAACTAATCTGGGTAGCCTTGTTAGCAGTCAAATCTGTCAGTCCAACAATGATTTAAATATAAATCGAAACGTGTAACTGAAATAAAAATAGTTCTATTTGTGAAACTTTGTGTTAATTACAAAGCTTTTTATCCGCATGATGGAGGAGTTTCACCAAATAAGAGCATCTACAATCTACATAATTTGAAGTTGCTTGCAGTGAGTTTCATATATTTATGGAGAAAAAGATATATTTTGTTGACCAACGTTTTTAATAGGAATGGTCAGATTATACTTTGAATTAAAGTCTTCAGAAGCCTCTGTCCAGGGCAAAATAACCTTCAAGGAATTTACATAAAAAATTGTTCTAGTAGAAATTAGTTTGGAACTAGTTCGGTGGAAAATAAAAAAAATTACTGGCGAGTATTAAAGAAAATCCTCAGATTATTAAGGCTTTGGGAACATTCAATTTTATGAATTTGAAAAATAATCAAAATTTCTCAGCTGTTTGTTGGTCAAAAAATGGAGTTTTCTGGTTACTTTTTTCTATATTTAAGTTCCTTTCCAAGACAAAGAGAAAAATAATAAATTATGATTGTTTATTTTATTGTATTCATAGTATAGAAACATGATATGCTTGATATCAACTAGCATGATTATTTTATTGATAGCTATTTATAAGAGACGAGTTTGTTTTAAATATACTACCCCCACCAAACGCTTTTTGACAGTTGCATAAACAACAAATCCGGAATTAATAAAAATTATATGTACTTTTTGGTGTGCTTTGCTCTAAAGGCGTGACATTTTTAATTTTTAAACTATAATTTATTATTATTCAATATAATATTATTTAGAGACCAGTCAGCCCGTCAGGATTTGATTTCAAAATGAAACGTTGTTCTTGGCTCTCAGCATATTCATCAAATCCTCAACCAAAATACTTTAAGCGGTCACTGAGATTATGCAATTATGAGCGAAAAATTCAACTGGCATACAAACCGGATGAAAATGTTCAAAAAAAAATTAACACGTATTATCTCCAACTCGGAAATGTTCGCTCATGCATTAGCATTAATAAAATAAAGTGTATATCCTTTAATTAGGAACAACATTTATTTACAGCATGCACTCCAAAAACAGTTTCGGAGAAATGTCATCAGTATACGACATAAAATTCTAATTGAAATAAATACATTTTCACATAGCATGTTGCTTTGTATAGATTTCAGCTGTTAAGGAAATGCTGTTATTGAAAATAGATCATTCTCTTTGGCTGAATTATATGGTGAAAGAACTGAAACATCTATGGCAGCTATAGCTCTCCAAATTTGTACATATAGAAGGGATTAATATAACTAGTAGCATTTTTCAACATTCTATAATTCCAGTAGAAAATTTTCAATTGCATAGAAATCATAGAATAGCTGTTCAGACAAAACCTGTTGATAAATAGATATAAATGGACATCCGATTCATTATAAACTTGAATAACAGATCTAGAAGCCTTAAACGCAACAAAACACAACATATTTATAGGTTATGTATCCCCACCAAAACATTCGATAAAATTTTGCTGTTTTACCTGATTTCTCACGTTGATGACAAGCTGAGTCGTTGCTAAGGGCCATAGTACACTCACTAGAATTAGGCAAATGAAATTGTCTTTCACGAAACCGATCATTTCAGCGGAAAATCAGGTAGCAAGTATCGCAAGAAGCATCACGCAACCGATACATAGCACAGCGGTCTACAAACTGAGGTTTTCGCAGAGTGCCATGAGCGAATAGGCAACACAACGTACACGATGTTGGTCATTCGGTTGTAAGGATGTGACGTTGCCAGGTTTGATCAGGCAAAGACGGACTTTACCTGAAAGTGAAATAGGGACCTTGGGAGTGTGGTAAATATAACGTCGGCTCAAACCTTAAACGAAAATATTTTTTTATATCTGTTTCATATTAAAGTATCACAAAGCATTCCCTATTTTGAGAAATGGATCAAATCACACCGACTTAACAGGGATGGCGACATTTTCGAGCCAGGACATTTTGTTGCCATCAACATTTCATTTTCTTGTCATTGTAGCGTTTATTTTTTATTCGCCAAACGTTATTAAAAGTAAGAAAACCAACTTCGAATATAGAACAGTTTTACCAAGTAAGGGCAATCATACGATTTTATCTTAAAGCAACCTCTTATCTTACAGACCTGGCAATGCGGCAAATCCATGCGCATGTGGCTATCGATTTCATGGGCGGCCAGTGGGACGGGCCGAGGGGCGACTATTAATCCAATATTAATTGTGGTGTAAATTAAATCTCGTGCGTATAAATAGACGGGCACCCGTGAAAATTTACGGAGTAATTCCAACAAGCTATAAATTACGTACTGATAGGTCTACGTATATTATACCTGATGGTATTAGGAGTGCCTTTGTTTCAACTTCGTATTCGTATCTCTGTTCCATTAACGGTTTATATATATTTTTAATAATACCTACACGAGGATGAATAGAAAAATCTCTCTGTTGTTCTGTCAAATAATTAGTGACAAGCTGTCAAAGTTGCCAAAGTCTTACATGTGAAGATTATGTCGTGCACTTATTAGATATTTATGTATTATTAAAGCAAGGATATGTAATTCCGTTGTGCGACATCGCGTAGTTTCATCAAGTGGGAAGGCAAGTCAGATAATCATCATCTGTTGCTCTGTGAGCAAAGATTAAAGGCTCATTTTTAGAGTGAGAAAAATCCATAAAACGTTTGGTGTAGATGAGACTCGAACCTGTGTCTCCAACATTGCATAAGGCACGTACCAAACGTTTTTTCTTGATTATTATCGCTTTAAGGAATGAGTTCGAGTACCGTCAGAGAGAAGATCTGGATTTTTTTTTGCTCAAAAATATGCATTTAATCTGATATAACTGCAATGGTGCCTTCAAATCGTATATATTGATAGTGCCTAAGCAGTAAAATGTAGAAAAATAGAATAGCAAACGTTTCATAGACATTTTTTTACTATCAAGACATGTACATCCATAACATTTGTACCAGTATGTCCTATCTTAATCAGATTATTCCCACATTCCCATTTCTGAAAGAATCGATAGGTATCGTTATTGTCCAAGCATTCTTGGGCGTATTTTTTCCAATCGGTGTCCAGACTGATTGGCGATATAGCTCCAGCAGCATCTGTGGGACCGTCTATGCCGTCTGTACCACAGCTCAAAAAAGACACGTCCACATGCTTTGGAATAACATGTTTGGCAAGTTCAACAGCAAAATTGAGTGCCAGTTGTTGATTTCTACCTCCTTTGCCTCTACCTTTCACTACTACGGTTGGTTCACCTGAAATTGCATAATTTTACTCTGAAAATGTTTTCTTAAAATTACCCATTATGGTGTAATTGTAGACAAGTTTGAGAACTTTAACTACGAGTCTTCATATTTTGGGTGACGGTAATCACTAAACTATCCATTATACGTGGGACTTGCTAAGGACATGCATGTTTCATCTTTAGCCTAGACGCGTCAGTATAGCCCGGCCGACTGACACTAGAGAGCAATTAGGTTGTATGTAACTGTATTTTATATCTTTTTGTAATTTTTTTGCTTCTTGTCCATTATTTTAACCCTGATGATGGATTGAAACGTATCCGAAAGCTTGGAACAAGTGCACCTTGGCACATATCTTTCCAATTTCCCTTTGATTCTCTCACTACCTGACTAGTTGTTGTAGGACAACCCGCTCTCACCTGCAAATATCAAACAAAATTTATCTTGGATACCCGAAATTTCTTCTTTGAGTCCCTCCGTGACTATGAATTGTGCAGCAAACTCCTCTAGATATGTTTCTAAAGCAATATCGCTCTCCTCGCCAGCGAGTCTTCTTGCTAGAATAACTGCTAGTCTGGCATACCAATTGGCAACACAGCCTACATCGCCTTGGATGTATGTAGATACAACCTTGGACTGGTAGCCTTTGGAAGATGCAGCTGCTGCCGCAGCTGATGCAGCCATCAGATTGTTTCCTAAAATAAATAATGCCGGTTAGAAACCGCAGCAGAGTTTTTAAATGATTGCTAACCATACATACGCAGAAACTGGCCAGCCAGCTACTTGAAAAACGTGCAAGGTGATTGGCCTCAAAGTTTTGGATCCGCCATTTTTTTTACTACACCTTAAAATCATCATCAACTTGAGGAACGTACAGAGGTATAGCTTTGAATTTTTCTACCTCTCCAAACAATATTTTTGACTATACTAAACATTATCAGTAAGCTATGCAGCTTAACTCAAAGGGCGTAACCTTACCAGGTTCGAACTTTAATTACCTCGATCAGGCCTTTCCTAAAATTCGTTCTGTTCGAGATGGAAATATATCATGCTTCAGACGGGCTGCTAAAGGTTAAACGTCTATCCACACCTAGCATGTGCCCGTTGGCTCCCTATAGTTTCGTTGAACTGATAAAGGGGGGCAAAGTCTGGTTTAGGCTGGACCACAGGCTGAGATGGACTGTGGTGCCGAGGTTTTCCAAGCAGGTGCCTGTATAGTTCTGTCTTCTGTACTTAGAAGGTAGGGGACTAGGAAGCGAATAACCATTTGCTCCCGTGACAGCCAGGTAGCAATTAAGTACTTATGAAATAACATCGGGTATGATCATATTCAGTGTAGGCCTCTGCATCATCTGGTAGCGCAACATCAGGTCTCATTAGGGAGGTTGCGTGGTCACGTGGCTCATTCACTTGTGAACGCAGGTTCAAACGGAAAGCTTTTGGATCCCAAACAGGCTTCAAGTGTAGCTGTGCATGGAATCAGGAAGGTAAAAAGGGTGTGAATTTAAAATCAGTACTCTCTGAGGTGGGAAGTATCTCCAGACATTCGTCAGGCAAGGGCCTGTTGCTGGAGAAGGAGACACTTGATTCTGTTGGTGAGCATATTCAGACCAAGGGCATATCTAGACCTCAGTCTTGGGGGAGAGGTAAAAGGGCATGAAGTTGGTTTATGCTTTCACAATTTTTGTAATACCTTCGTCGAGGTAGTTGAGGCAAAAGCAAAGCGATATGTTAATGGTTATTATAATAAAGAATGAAAAGCTAACAGCAAGTGAAACAGTGGAGTCTTTGAGCTCTGAGCAGCCACAAAGGAGGCATCGTGATCAAACCGACAAATACATGGTTTTTTAGCTCATTTGAAGGAGGGTAAAGAAACATTTACGTTCATCCTATCTCTCTCGTACGTACAAATGCGCACCTTCACGAGTTTAATTTTGATCGCGCTATGGGATTTAATATCTAAGAGCCAGTTACACTCAACTCTACATCATCAAGGATTCAAATAAGAATCAGAGCCATTAAGCCTACATCCTGTAAAAATTTCAATTTCCTGTAATAATAATGCAATTTTTTTATAAGTTGGTTGGCGATATTAGCGTACCAACCACTGTACTAGATCTTATCTTTGCTATTGCGCAGATATTTTAGACGAACTTACATTATACAATGTTATCATTACAAGGGTTATTCCATTACAGAGGAACTAAAGGAGTAGCGGTAGGTGGACGTCATTGGGATGGTTTATGACTTTAATCTAAAGTGTCCGATGGCTATTGTCGATAACGCTGGTGGTTTTATCGAACCTTCTCTCTTGTGGAACTGCAATATAGAGGTCAACGACGATTAGTTAAATTGAAGGACATTTTTCACTGGACAATTTATAACCCGACTGGTTAACTGACGTGTATTTCGACCCGAGTCCAGCAATTCGACGCTTGACGAATTACCGCAGTTCACTCAGCATATGATGATTGATCGAAATGATTACGTTCGATGCTTATCAGCAGTAGTCATGTTATGTTTTGTGTAGATAAAGTGAAATCCAATCTCTGAAGTAACAAGATTACATTTAGTTTCCGCTGTAAGCTTGATTTCGCAAAAATATATAAGGCACACACCTAAAAATAAATTCTCAATTCAACAATTTATATATTCTTGTAAAGATATACTCACGACGAAAACATTTGATCATACTCTAAGACAATGTACTTTATAAGGAAGTTATTATTAATTTGAATCATTCTAAAGAAATATACTCTTAAGGAAAATCTAATATTCTTCATAACTATGATTTCAATGCCTTTCTAACAAATATTCCATATCTTTTTTGTAAGGAAACGTATTTTCCAACGGAGCTCCATTTACTTCAATCAAAAATACGAACATCTTGCGATTCGCTCCAAGTACTTCATTTACTTGTTTGGCATCGCCTCATTCGTCAACGACAATTCAACGGTACGCATATGTCCACCTCTCAGGATGAATGTGCTATTGAAAAGTTGGGGTTATGACTGTTGTGATGATCTCATACAAGTGCACAGGTTTTGATGTAATTTGAGTGATATGTGAGTTGTCAATAAGTTCTATTACAAATTATGGACGTACGAGTATATCTTTTGGCTTAATTGCAGGTACACATTTTTTTATTCTGCTTATCTGTACGACTCCTTTCAAACTTGAATTAGGAAAAATACTATATCATGCAGATAAATGTTAGAAACAAATCACATTGGTATAGTTTTGATACTTTTTTTGTTCTTCTTTTTAAGGTTAAGGAACCAACAGTAGCTTTGATAATAGCTCATCAAAATCACAGAATGTTATATGCTGAACCATTTACGCCAAGATCACGGAATGTTTCAGTCAACACAATGATATTTTCCCAAGGTTTTCCCAGGTTTGAATTAAATATATTTACATAAATTTACTCTATATGACCAAAAATACAGTATTCAAACTTTAAGATTATGGATGAGAATTTGTTTTTATGTGTGCATTGAAGTATACTCCTTACCTAATTATGACGCCATAGTTCACATACCTATTATATAATTCTTCACATGATCGTACTGCCCGTTTTTCCTAGGTACATTTTCCAAGGACTCCTTGGTTTCAGACAGGACCTTTCTAATTGAATTGGGGATTCCATCGAATAACTCATACTTCTTCAAAATATCAATAGCCAACTGTGGGCTATCCTGGTTAGGTACCGTTGGTCCACTGGCTATAAAATCCAATGGGTCTCCAATAACATCAGAAAGGATCAATGCAACAACTTTGCAAGGGTACGCCAATTCTGCTAAACCGCCTCCTTTAAGTATTGAAATCCGCTTTCGTACTGAGTTCAGCTCATTGATGGTGGCTCCTGAAAGTATAAATCATGTTTTTTCAACTTCGCAGGAAGAGAACATTCAAATATAAGCACATTACACCACTAATATAAAATAGAAGACTCAAGCAACTACCTTGTTAAAGGTCTAGGAAAATGTCTCCTAGACTATCCATTAAAATGTGTTGCATACCTTTCCTCGCTAATCGTTTAATCAGGTCTTGTTTTTCCTGCAATGTTATTGGAGGAATCGGTGAGGGCAGAAGTGCTGAACCTCCTCCTGAAACGTAAATGAAAGGTTTGAGCAACAATCACTGTATTTATTGGATATAGGCCACATTTATCTTTACATTTTACAATAGTAAAGCTAGATGAACTTAGATCGAAATGGATGTGAGGGGCCCAAGGAGGTACCGGAGTAGCCAGGGAGATCATTTTAACGCTTGCCCGCCTGCAAATTGGCACTCCACGAAATATTAGGACTTTTTAATGATCGATATATGCAGAAAAGCAAACCACATCTCCAATATACACGAATTTTATTTTAAACATTAGAGAGCGCATCTAGAAAAGCCTAGCAACCTTCATATAATATTAAATCTACTTCGATATTATTTAAATATTATGTTGGTAGGCAACATATGAATCAAGAATTGCTCAGTGAACGGTATTTATATCACTGTTGGGCAACATAACAATTATTATCATTATAGCCGCCTGAAATGTGACGCCAATGCTTCCGTCTGAAGAGTAAACACCTTTACCTGATACCAACACAATGAGCAAGTCGTCTTCAGTCAACCCTTCAACAAGCCCCATGATTTTTAGTGCGCCGCCCATGGAATTCTCGTCCGGCAAATTATTGTTGGCTCCCTCTATAAACTCGACTCGTGTACTAGGTTTTCCCTCTCGGAAAATTCCTATGGGCACCGTCACTACTGCCCTCTGCATTCTCGCTCCGAGTATTGATTCCATTTTCAAGGCCATATCTTTAACTGCTTTACCGAATCCGATAACGTGGCATCGCTTGCCGAATTCGTAGTGCTCATTTCTTACCACGAGGTGGCTCTCAGAGACGCTAATCTGCTTTTCCAGAAAATTGGCTGGTTGGACACTCTCCACAGATCTCTGGAATATCTCGAGCAAATCGCACGCCGTTGACATTTTCCTTATGAACACTGAGATATTTGTAACACTGAGTACACGCTTTGAAAACATATCTGGTTATGGCTGATTATCTATCAGCTCAGATATATGTGAGTGGCAGCGTTGCCAAATCAATGACATAGCGTTTGGAAGTTTCTGTCTTTCAAAATGTCATATATTTTATTAATATACAGCACTAGCACAATTTCCTTTAGCATGTGAAATCAATGTGTAAGGAAAAGACAGAGGATGGAACCCAAATATTAGAATCTGCGCGCAAATCTCGCAACGGGTGGCAACACTGCCTTCTTGCAAGCTTGCGTCATAGTCTAGTTAAATTAGCATGTCAAATGTTCAACACTTGTACGCAAGATTTCCCAACGAATTCTGAATAGAACAAGGGTGTAGCTGCGTTTATAATATGTCACAAGTAAGCACGCATATGACATTGGCACTGCTGTGTCAGGTTCTGATCCCTCAATGCTATGCGAAGTATATCCAACCTTGTTCAACAATTTGTGGAATTAAGTGTATGCTTTCCACTATGCATCAAACCTGCTCTAGACATGCATGTTTCGTCTTTAGCCTAGACTCGTCAGTATAGCCTAGCGGTCTAGCTGTAGATAGCAATAGGATAGTATATACGTTACCCAGTCAAGGGTGCGATAGCAACACTTAATATCAATTGTCAGCTTATGATTTGAATGAGCCGAGATAAAGATACATCGTAAAACTGTGTGAGTTCACCCTTGTTAACAGATGTCGTAAGGGACATCTGTTGTCGCTTCAAGGCAGTCCAGGTGTTGGGCCCTTTGACTTCGTAAGTTGTGTCCCCATAGAGGCCGACACTTGGTGATGAGTTGAATTTGTGTAACAGTTTCGATTATTTACTCATTTGATAGCCTTGGATAAAACTAGTTGTCAAATACATTTGTTCGCATTATTTCTGATTCAAAATGCTGCCTTGATTATTTCAGTTTTCGATACTAAAGCCAAAGATAAATACCTAGTTAATTTTAAAAAACTCGTGCTGTAATATTGTGAGGAGGATAAAAATAGCAATTTTCGGGATGATAGTCAAAATGAAACGCAAAGTGACAAGAAGATGCATGCAATAAATGCATGAAGAATTACTACCTAAATGTTTCCTACACATTCATTTTATAAATCAAGGAGATCTAAGTAACGTCCTACCTTATTATTGAACAACTCTATAGCGAAGTATCTTAATGCTGTCCATAATTCATTATCTACACGTGTTCGAAGATTTGCACACGCATTTTAACATTTGTGTTTCATCGTATGTCTTTTTCTTACACGTTGATTCTACATGATAATGAAAATTCTTCCAGTACTGTATAGTAAACTTTTAGAGTAACCCTGTGTCATATCAGATAATCAGATAATACCCAAGCAATACAGTTACAGCGGGAAATGGGAAAAATTGTTTTCTTAAATGCTGCAAATTAACATTCGGGAGATATTTTCGGAAAGTCAGGTATTTATAAGAATTCATGTGCCTTTTGTAATGCTGGCCATATAGGTCAAACAGCTAGAGCATTTACAACAAGGTACAAAGAACATATTAGTGCCTTCAAAAACCACCATATAGAAAGATCAAATTTTGCCAAACACTTACTAGATACTATCCATACAGATGGCAATGAAATTAGAATGAGTATACTTCATACTTGCAATAAAATACATGATTTAAACTTCATGGCAACATTAGAAATTCAAAAATATCTGCGAAATCCTAATTTCATTGAAGTAGATGAACAGACTAATCTTTTAAACTCAATTTTCATCGATACACTACTATAAGTTTCCATCTATTTGTATTCTAGATTAACTTACTCTTGAAATATTCTAAGTTATAGAATGTATTAAGAAAAATGATATCGCTTAAGGAATAAAATATCTCAAAATGTGGAATATCTTGAGAAATAAAATAGTTCATCATATGAAATATCTTGGGGACATTTTAACGGCGATGGAAAAGGTTTGGTAGGGGTTTCCCTCAACACTAGTGTGAATGCAGTCGCCAAAAAATATTTCCCCTAAGACAGACACAAGAAAGGGAAAAACAATTTAATGGAAGAATAGGTAGACTGGATAAATAGTATGCTAGATTTGAGAGCTCTAACTTTGTATCCATGATAAGATCTAGTTAGATAGTTTTCAAGCAATCTGAGTAGCTTTGTTAGCATTCAAATCTCACAGTCCGACGATGATTTAAATATAAATCGAAACGCGTCACTGGAAGAAAAAGAGTTTTATTTGTGAAACTGTGTGTTATTCACTCAATCTTTTTATCTGCAACATAGTTTCAGTATTGCTAATGAAATGCTTCTGTTTTTTTATACATATCCAAATTGTTATGCAAAAAATATATTTCATATTGACCCAACGAATTCCAAGTACCAGTAGCAGACAATGAATGACGCTTTCACCATCCATCTCCAGTATCACTCATAATTTTCCTTTCTCTCCCCGGAGTCTGGAATCAATCGATAACCTTGGCAGATAATCGTCGGTCGGCTGACGAAACGAACGTCCTGCACTTTTGCTGTTTACCGATTGACGATCCAGCATGCATCCGGGATATAGTGCATGTAGATGGTGGCGAGAATGGGTTAAAATAGGTCGAGGGCGCCCGACGTGGCTCCCCAACGGCCGTATTGATCGCTCCCTTGGGATCCACCCGGGCCAGCTAGCTACGGAGCTGCAGACGAAACGGCGGCGCGGGACGGGACGGTCCACGCGAAGCCCCGCAACGGGGAGGGGGCTCGCACACCCCTCCGAATCAAATCAGATACTCTCTGTGCTTACCGTTGCGATTCCGGCAAGCAGTGGAGGCTAGTAGGAATACCGGCTCACTGCTAGCAACGCTAATCTTTTCCTTCAAGTGCCATCTCCAAGTCTGGTAACCATCATGGATATCTTGTTAGAGACACAGTGTCTTACTGGGTTTAACTCTTGCATGTTTATACCGGCTCAGTGCTAGCAACGTTGATCTTTTTCTTCAATTACCATCTCCAAATCGAAGGCTGGCAATCGTCATGGCTATCCTGTTTGAGCAAAGTGTCTTACTGGCTCTAACTTTTGCATGTTTATACTGGCTCAGTGCTAGCAACGTTGATCTTTTTCTTCAAGTACCATCTCCAAGTCGAAGGCTGGCTACTATCATGGCTATCCTGTTTGAACACACAGTGTCTCACTGGCTTTAACTCTTGCATGTTCATACCGGCTCAGTGCTAGCAACGTTGATCTTTTTCTTCAAGTACCATCTCCAAGTCGAAGGCTGGCTACTATCATGGCTATCCTGTTTGAACACACAGTGTCTCACTGGCTTTAACTCTTGCATGTTTATACCGGCTCAGTGCTAGCAGCGCTAATCTTTTTCTTCAAGTACCATCTCCAAGTCGAAGGCTGGCTACTATCATGGCTATCCTGTTTGAACACACAGTGTCTCACTGGCTTTAACTCTTGCATGTTTATACCGGCTCAGTGCTAGCAACGTTAATCTTTTTCTTCAAGTGCCATCTCCGAGTCGAAGGCAGGCAATCATCTTGGCCATCCTGTTTGAGCACACAGTGTCTTACTGGCTTCAATTCTTGCATGTTTATACCGGCTCAGTGCTACCAACGCTAATATTCTTCTTCAAGTGCCATCTCCGAGTCGAAGGCTGGCTATTATCATTGCTAACCTGTTTGAGCACACAGTGTCTCACTGGCTGTACCTCCTGCATGTTTATACCGGCTCAGTGCTGGCAACGCTAATCTTCTTCTTCAAGTGCTATCTCCGAGTCGAACGCTGGCTATCATCATCGCTATCCTATTTGAGCACACAGTTTCTCACTGGCTTTACCTCTTGCATGTTTATACCGGCTCAGTGCTAGCAACGCTAATCTTCTTCTTCAAGTGCCATCTCCGAGTCGAAGGCTGGCAACCATCATGGCTGTCATGTTAGAGAATATAGTGTCTCACTGGCTATATAAAACTTGCCTGTTCATGAGCCTTCCTGTAACCCTGCTTCCCTCAATTTTCCTAAGAAAACTGGGTGAAGAGTGCTAACTAGCTCAGAGCTAGCTCAGAGAGATATGGGATTCTAATCAGGGAGTGAGTCGCTAGGCATTGGAAGAATGGAAAAGAGAAACACATACAAGTTTAAATGTGAACAATTCATTTAAAAAAAATAGGAAAACAACAAAATGTCTCTGTACCAGCCATAGATGGACATTACAAGTGAACTTATCTTGGGCTGGGGATGTTCTGGCTTCCCCTTGTTCTCATAGCGTAAGATGGTTAGCCTCAGTAACAGGAGGTCAGCATTGAGGAAGCCACTCCAGGGAAATGTAGACATCTAGGAGAAGCAGTTGCCATCAAGCGTCATTGTATATATAATATAATCCCTTAACCACAACACCCCTGTGAAGCATAAATTTTCAAATATTTTTCCAAAGAAGAAAAGCCTTACATGGACAGGATTGAATTAAATTTCGGTGCACGTGTGACTAACAAATTATCCAATGTATATTACTAACTAACAGATAATAAAATAACGATCGCGGATGGAGTAAACCTCTTTTATGCAATATTGCATAGTATTACAACGTAATTCGTGCACTCAGAACATATGGTGCGAACTCAAGAAATATAATTATTGGTGAAAATAAATATTATATTCAATTCATGAAAACATGAAAATATAAATGAGTAGAGAATTATGTAAATTGTAGATGCTCTAACTTGGTGTAACTCTTCCATCATGTAGATAAAAAGTAGTTATCACACAGTTTCACAAATAAAACTCACTAAAAGAAAGAGTTTTATTTGTGAAGCTGATACACATTTTCGCATTTTGAAACCGGGAAAAAAGGCCCACTATGCGAAATTCGCACCATACACCTTCCAATTGCCGGTCGGACGCTCTCATCAACTGAGCTAACTGGGCACCTGCCCACTCGTTCCAGAGCTCGGATGATATCAAGCGGAATTCCCCAACAGTCATTCTTCCGAATTTCAAACTGCGCGTGTCGTTCGTATCTCGAGGTACAGCATTGTGAGTGTTTGGGTAGGTAAGTATCTCCAACCGCAATTACCGACAGCAGACCATGAACAATCATAGTCTGATGTATGCAACAAACGTGACAATCAGTTACTAGCTTTTGATGCTTAGCTGGAAGAGCGTCCCTCCGGCAATCGGAAGGTGTGTGGTGCGAATTTCGCACTGGGCATTTTTTCCGGATTGAACATATATTTTACTACTAATAAGTATGTTTGAATATACAAAGCCAAGGCATAATAATTGACCCAAATGGTGTGGCCTTTCATTGTTAGTTGTATAATTCACTGTCATTATTGCTATTGTTAGGTGTATCCGTACTCCAGCCGCAGCCAGATTCGTCACGCTTGGCGCTACGGCAGCAGAACTTCTCCCCGAGCGGCGACAACGGCATCTCACGGTTCCGTGGCCACCCCAGCAGATATTTAGGTGTAACCGAGTGGAAGTTATATCACTCTCCGCTCAGCTCCGGCGATAAGTCATGACTTCATTTTCCCTGGCTAATAACCACCCCTCTGCGTTTGGTATTTAAATGCATAGCGTCGCCCTGTTACCCGGGAAATGCATGAAATGTAGGGATTCACGCTTTCACGCTCTAAAGTGACATGCTTGTCAAGTCTGTAATACATGATCACGTCCAGTGAAGTTATGGGACTCGGAAAATTCGGTGAAAATCACTTTCAGTTACCACATCATAGGAAGACCTTGAGGTACCTCACGCTCAAAAGATATAGCATGATCAAGAATTATTATTTTATTATATTTTTTTGTAAGTTCTCATCTTTTTCCAACGCAGCCTTGTTTACTTCAGTAAAAAATATGAACATCTCGAGATTCGCTCCAAGTAATTCATTTATTCCGCATCGCCCACTTCGTCAACAGCATTTCAGCAGTACGCGTGTGTCCTCGCCCATTAATGAGGAAAAATACTATATGATGCAAATGAAGGTATGAAATACACATTTTTACAGTTTTGACACTTTATATGGTTCTTTTTTTAAGATCAAAGAACCAACAGCAGCGTTGACAACAGCTTATCAATATAACACAATGCTTATATTAATAATAAATCATATAAGAACGTTGAAGTATTTGTGCCAAATGCTACGAAATGCTTCAATGAATTGCAATGGCGTATACAAAGGGAGGGGTAATGGGGGTAATTATTAAGTAGCAGCTAAGAAAATATCACCCTGTATTTAAATCATCCGAGATATGTGAGCAGTTGTCAAAAACGGCATCTCGAATGTCAAGATCGTTGGAAATTTGGTTATGGAACATTCGAGATGGGAATTTTTGTATATATTGAAGCATCGAGCAGTGACAGCAGTCAAGTCAGTCTTCAGCCGTCAATCAGTTAAGAACTAGAATAGTGGATACATATTTTTGCACAGGATTTTCCTGGCAGACTTAGGGGTTCCTAATGACCTATACGTATGCTGAACGCGTGTGTAATTCTTACCAAGTCTGAGGTCTTGATACGCCCTAGAGTCAACATGAGTATTCTTCTAGGTTAAATTTTATCTATTTTGTGCCAAGATGATGATATGTTTAATTTAAAATTTTAGTATCCTCACTTCCAAGACTTTCCAGGGTTGAATCGGAAATATTTACTTAAGTTCATTCTATATGATCAGAAATACAGTCTTCTTACTTTAAGATCATTATAGCTTTGCGCATATAGGAAGATATGGTATACTTGAATGAAAGCCCATATTCCTTGTCTGAAAATTTATGTTTATCTGTGTATACACAAAACCTGCCACAAACATGCATGTTTCGTCTTTAGCATACACCTCGTCAGTGTAGCTTGGAGGTGAATCTGTTAGTTCATTGATTTCGTGAGACGCCAATGGGCAGAGCCACCATGCGCGACGGTTGGAGTGTTGAAATAGCATGATGTATATGTCATGGGATTCATATATCAAAAACTTACATCGGTCTTCTGCAGAACTATAGAAGAGTCAAATAGCATTACAGCATTTCTTAATCAGTGAACGCAGAGTTATTATCAAAAAAACGGCATCTATTAAGTCTTTCTGTACTTCGCACGCAAAGGTATCATTTTAGAAATAATTATTTGAGCCGTTGAGCGTTCGAGTTCGAATAAAATAATATTGAAACTACATCTCTTTTATGATTTGAAAGATTCCCAAAAATTTCATGATTGTTTTAAATTTGGAAGATTTCCGGAACTTACTTGAACTGGATGAATAGTTATGAAATAGGATAAGAATACTGATATCACTGCACGTGAGATATGGAGATATGGAGTCAACCGACTTGACGCTATTTTTTAAAGCTAAATGTCAATTTTCTAGTCATTTATCAGTTGTTCAAAGAGGAGAACAAACTAGTGTTGAAAGGGGTAACCTCACACAAGCCGGGAGCGTCTATCTATATGATATTTCTTGACAGCTCAAGCAACGGTTCGTCATTATCGCTTAAACGGTAGACTAGGAAAGTTGACCAGATATTTCGCGCGTTGCTATATGGATGCCTATCTTCAATATTACTCGCTGCCTTGTTTATGCATTTTTGTTTGGGCTTTTCACTACAGCTTCGCCGCTACTGATCCAATCTTCAAAGCAATAAAGCCTTTTATCACACAGCAGCTCATGATTACAATACCTCCTCGCCAATTAGCATGAGAAGTAAAATGATTGGAACAAAAAGCTATTGCTTCTCAAACATCCCGATGTATCTGAAAAGATATTCTGAAGCTGCTGTACTTCAATCGTTAGGCTGAGACAATAATAGAATAATTTTCCTTGATAAATACGCACTATTAATTCATTAATATGCACGAGATTCAAAAATTTCTAATTAAATCGAGATAATGCTTAGCGATTCACTTCCCACGCATAAGCATTGTGATAGCGGAAAACTTGAGCTAATATGTTAATTCTTTTTTTATGAGATCCGGAAAATGCATCACTCACTTCTCTGTCGATCAGGATGTCGGTATGTCTGTCTGCCTGTCTTTTTTACGGTCTCTCTTTTGCCTTGCCAGTCTGTCTTTGTGTTGATATGATTTTTTGTCTATCTGTCTATCGATCTTTGTTTGTTAGTCTTCCTGATTGTTGCTCATTATTTTTGTTGGTTTTTCTGTCTGTTGATCCTTTCACCTGGTCTTTCTGTCAGTCTCTCTGCCTCCTTGCCTGTCGTTCTGTGTGTCGGTTTGTCAGTAGGTGGGACTGTCTGTTGATCTTTCGTGCCTTGAGGTCTTAACAAGGTTCAGTAGGCATTGACAAAGAAAAAGCATGAGGCTTTCCAGAAGGTTGAGTATGTAATTAAGCATACAAAGCGATTATTCAACATCAAAATTGAAAAATTCATATCAAGTAGAATAAGAATTTTATTTTATTCTAATCTATATCATGAAACAATAATGCCACATACTAACTGCAAATCGATGCAACCTTAAATCCATGAATAGATAATGTTTCAAAGGATCTGATTTCTTGTAAAACTTGCACTGGCGACCCATATTTATAAGTTTCACTTACATAGATACTTATCCAATTACTATAGGTTTTAGAATAAGCTAGGTAACTAATATGCCCAAATGACAGTTTTAACAACCTTCTGTAGTTATCGTTAATTATATTTATTCATGTATTCATTCCAATAAAAGCTTGGAGTCAACCTTCTTGCCTGACATTTATTGAGATTTGTAAAAAATTGGAATACTATATCATTTGTAGGGATACTGAAAGTGATCATTGTATTCATTTTAATTAGTTCTTTGCGAGTGTAGGATCTGAAGTTGGAAATTCCTATGAGCTCACTAACGTATTATGTTATCCAACAGACTGTATCATACGATTATTAAATGCTTATGGACTAAGCGCATCTGTATTCAGACAAGATACGGTCCATTCTGTATATCCCTAAATCAAATGGCAAACCAAGCATGAATGAATTATTATAGCCAGTCATCCCGCGTGCAGCGAGCGGATTTTGGTAGAATCGATTTCACGGTTACAGACCATCCAGCTCATAAAAACTCTATTCGATTTAAACTTAAATCTCTATGAGATTATTATACTGAAAGTTATTTCATAAAAGCATCAAAATTGTAGCAGTAACGCCATAATATGCTCCATGTACAGACACAACTAAATGCTGAAGGTGGAAGGTTGGAAAGACCCTTCACAAGTGATCTAGCAGAAGCGAAAAGAAGACCAAACACTGAGAGAGAGAACAAATCTTCCACTGGTTGAAGTAATGGAGCTGTTGAGGTTTCTGTCTGAAATCACATCGGACTAGAATCCCACCGATAGACTTAGTGGTGAATGGAGATGCAGGAATGTAATAAATAGACCTGAAAGCGAATACTGAAAATACAGGCCCATGGATCAAAAGCGAGCATAGGGAGGTGGACTTTTACGAGACACAAACGTTATCTGGGCACGGGGAGCCTATAGGCCTTCATCAGTATTGGGTGGAATCGCCGTACAAGGGGGAATCTGTCACAAAGCTGGCAAGAAATATCTTGCGAAGTAAGAAGCATCTCGAGACCCTAGTTCGTGACAGATATAAAACAGGTGACCAAAGCTAATCTACAAAAGACAAGTCAAGATTTGAGAAATGACGGCGACCCCCCCCCCTCGATTGCAGCGCGAAGAATGTCTTGATAGATACCAGCTATAGGGGTGGACAGAGGGGCAAGTGTTTAGTTTGTAGGCACTTCGGTGAATCGGACATAATCTGAGTAGAAGACGCATTACGGCCAACCGACAGAGTGTCTTTCGAAGATTCCTGATTCCCTCTTAGAAAAAAAAACAGGTTCTGTCTGAAGAATAATTACTTTCAATAGAAAGATGGATTCTCCATGCAAGAAGAAGGTCTGCCTATGAGGTGACCGTTATCTCCTGTTATAGGTAACCTACACGTGATTCGAGGAAACTACTATCGAAAGCTCAGACATCAGACCAAAGGTACAAAATACGTCCATCATATGGAACCATGGAGATAACAAACTGTAGACGTGCTTTTAACATCTGAATAGTGTAGAAGCATCGATAAAATTCGCCAAAGAATGAGGGAGCAATAACAGCCTCCCATCTTTCCAATAGAAACGACAGTATACAGGAGGACAACGCATAATATTAGGTAACAGAATGTTGTTCCTATTAAAAGCATATTCAAACGCAGTTTATATTCCAACATAAGTTCGATACAAGTGCGAATTATAATAATAATAATAATAATAAACTGTCTTTTTTATTGGACTTAGATAATTACACAAAAAAAAATCCATAGACTGATGGCGAAGTCTAGCCAAGGCTACTCCACTCAACCATCAGAGGGCTAATCGCCCAATACAATTCCATAGCATGTATAATAAAGTAAGAGCTAGAACACATAATAGACACTGATTGTTTGTTGTTACATATCACGCCGTTTTCACATATATAAACATAATATACACACACATACACACCTCAATATACCCACTATATACCTGCAAAGCTTTTTTGTTTTTTTTTAATTGATATTCACGTTCGACATCTGACAATCCATGAAATATTTTTTTAGTTTGTATTTGAATTTATTGATGTTGAATAATTTGAACTCTTTTGGTAGTAGGTTATAGTATTTTGTTGAGCTATAAATGAAGCTTCTTTGGAATATAGCTGTTCTGTGCTGGGGTGTGGTGAAATTATATCTAAACCTGGTATTTCTAGAGTGGATCGTATACCTAGTAGTAAATTTCGATCGCAGTGACAACGGAGGATCGGATGCATTCAGAATCTTGTGAGTGAAATTGTTCAAGCGGATTAATCTCCTATTTGCCATATTCAACCAACCACATTCATCAATTTTATGAGAGACAGAATCGTATTTTCTTATGCCAAATATTAGCCTGCAACAGCTGTTTTGAACCTTCTGGATTCTCCGAGCATACAATTGAGTTAAGCAAGGACCATATATAAAGTCACAGTAGTTAAAATGAGAAAGCACTAAAGATTCACATAAGTTTCTCTTCATTTTCATACTGAGGCTGTGTCTATTACTATAAATTAGTTTAAGTGACGCATAAGCTTTACTTGTTACACTTTGCACATGATGGCAAAAACGCATATCGGAATCTAAAAACAGTCCTAAATTTTTTACAGAATCTTTAACACTGAATACAGTATTATCGACTTTCATAGACATATTATTTTTAAGAAAAGCTATTTTTTTCTGACCAGCGAAAAATATAACGTTACATTTGTCAGAATTTAATTTTAGGTTGTGCTCGTGAGCAGTATTTTTGATCTTAATCAGCTCATTATTTAAAATATTCTCAGCAGCGGTTACTTCATCTACATGGAAACTATGGTAGAGCTGAGTATCGTCAGCATAAGCTTGTATTTTACATGTATCGATGCTACTTATGATATCAGCAGTATATATAATAAAAAGGAGGGGTCCTAAAATTGATCCCTGTGGGATTCCGGAAAGTATATCTAAGGAGGAAGAGTAAAGTCCGTTTACACGAATCATTTGTGAGCGTCTCAACAAGTAACTCCATATCAAATAGACAGAAGTATCAGAAAATCCGTAGTATTTTAATTTCATGCAAAGCAGCTGATGATCAATGGTGTCGAAAGCTTTTGAAAAGTCAAGCAAAATTAAAGCGGTACATAGACCTTCGTCATACGCAGTTATTATGTCATTGGTTACCGTCACTAAAGCAGTTTCTGTGTTTCTTTCCGGGCGGAAGCCGCACTGATTGTCGGGTAATAGTTTGTTTATCGTAAAGTATTCATGAATTTGTTGGTAGAGACATTTTTCAAAAACTTTAGATACAGCTGGTAACAAACTGATCAACCTCAAATCAGAAAAATTTTCAGGGTTCGATTTTTTTGGGATCGGTATTCCAATAGCTATTTTCCACGAAGTTGGAAAATATGACTTCTCGATGCAGCAATTAATTATATGTACTATATACTTATCTATAAAGGGACTACAATATTTGAGCATTTTACTGTTAATGTTATCGACACCAAATGCTTCGGTTTTTATGCTATTTAAATATCTATGAACCTCATCTAAGGTAACCAAGCGAAATGTGAAATTTAAATTTTGATCATATACATGACTATTATAAAATTCTGTCTTTTTATCACAATAATTTGTAACTGTCTGTAGATATTTCGAAAAGTAATTATTCAATGAATCAGGATCAGATAAGTCAACAGGCAAATTTGTAGGGTTCTTAGAGTATGCACACATAGATTTTAAAGCTTGCCAAGAATTTTTCATGTCATTCTGTTGGATAATATGCTGGAGATAAGCTTTTTTTTCATTTTTCGTGAGTGACAAAGTATAATTTCGCAATTGCTTGTACCTGTCAAAGTCTACTGCACACCGGGTCCTTTTAAAATTGGATAGCGCCTTATCTCTCTCCTTCTGTAGAAATTTCAAATTATCAGTCATCCAAGGGGCAGGTTTTTTTGTAACTTTTCTCCGTACAACAGGTGCGTGAATATTAAAGAGATGGAGTAATTCAGCTTTGAATTATAGAGAGAGAGGTGAAAAAATGATCATATGAAAAAAGTACATATAATTTGAATGCCCATGCCGATGTGCTTCTAATAATTCATATTTATTGCTTTGTTGTTAAATTATTTATATTTTCCTTAAGATTGAAGATATAGGTGTTCAGCATTGTACAAGTTATATGGATTAAGCCTTTGAGAAACATTACAAACGCACCGAATATGTATGTACTATCTGAGTTAGGTTCACAGCTATTTAAAGATGAGAAGAGTAGATTTATGGATGATAGAACCTCTTCTAGCAACGCCGAAAAAAATTTAAGTGGCCCTCTTCTCCCAATCCCCAATTTTCGACCCATATATTTTTTTTTTGAAAACTAATATGGTGCGTCAGAAACGTCTAAAAACGAAGTTTGGGAGTTTTTTTTTGTTTCCTGACGATCACTTCGCCCCCAGTAAATTGACTTTCAAAAACTATAAAGTTGTTGGCACAATATTATCAAAATCCAAATAGTACTTTCCCAGTTATAGAGGAGACAAGGTTTACCGGCTGAAATGCAGACAGACAGACGGAAATGGGTGAGATTCTATTTCGTGATGTATGTCATGAAATTCAAAGAATACGATTACGATATTTTCCCGCCCTTCGGATTGGGAACAGAAAGCACATTTTATTGCATATTTTGTATATTCTAGAATAAAATACAATATTTTATCGGTACCTAATGGAATAATGGTACTTACACCATTATTCCGTAAAATATTCACAAGTATGAATTCAAAACTGGCAAAGTATACTAAATCATTTATTTTCCAACGTAATGAACATCCAGTTAGATAAATTAACACATCCCATGAATGGAAATGTGTACTGTATAGAGTAGGATTCACTGTAAGTCCAATAATTAGATCCCGTTGAAATTGGATTTAATCCCCTGTATTAATCCTGAGATAAAAGGTTCACAGCTCGTCCTATATACCCCCAAACGTTCTGCGTCAGTTTTACTTTTCCCCTTCAAACTAAGATGTTATCTTGAATTAGTTATTTCCTTAATGAATATTTAAAAGGATGGTGTTGAGTACCTTTCTAGTTTCTCAACTTTAATCGACTGTAAGGACTGTGTTTTTCATAACTGTTCAATAATGCTTCAATTTTTTCTACTTTTAAGAATGTTTCTCACATTTTTTTGAATTACCGAATTACAGATACTTGTATGAGTACAGTTCCCCAGCTTCCAATGGATTTACCAAACACGGGGGCATTATTTAGTGATCACTGTACATTCTACAACGCTTTTCTTGCGTTGGAAATAACATCTAATCCAATCAAATGATTAGCAGATAACAACAGTCTTATTTCCTCCATGGAACCAAGCAAATCACCACCACACCTCACTTGGGGGGGAGCATGTTTTATAGATTGAAGGGGTATCGAAACAATTGCCAAATGGCGATCAACAATAGAGTTCAATTCAATGCACCAAAATCGTGGAGCCTCAGAGATGGGGAAACATTCAATACTATAATCATCTTTCATCAAGCTTTTGGGATTAACAATAACATGTCCTTTTACGATCATGCTGCTGGTCTCGATTTGGAAGCATAAAGTTCTCTTCCACTCCAGAAAATTGTATTTACCATAGCTCTACAGGGCTCAGTTCAGACCATCACTGATGTACTGATCGAATCTGTGGGGATGTAGTCCGAAACACTACCTTGAGGTTCTGAAAGCGAGCAATATGTCTAATGGATACGCATAACTTCAAAAAAGACGTCCACAGTCTTGAACGTTGAAGGAGGGTGGCTAATCTGTGTCTGTTCCATAGATATCATCACGGCAGATGTTCAGGCTTTCTGTCTTTTGCGTTTTTGTAAACTGATATTTTTTCCTCTATTACTCTCGGCAAAAAGTACAGTCCTCGTATATATTGTCTCGATTGGGTTGACTATCTTCAGCGGTTGCCGAAAAACTCAAACATGTCGATTTTGGAGCCGCAATTACGTGGATGCTGGAATTATATTTGCACTCCAACGGGTCTGAAGGGTATTCTCACCATTTATGCCGCCTAGGATGAGTCCCGCTTCGGTATAATTCAAAGATTCTGTCTCAAACTAATAAAAGTTAAGAAGAAATATTAAAGGTCATTCGTATTATCCTCTTGACCGTATTGCTTCAAGAACTGGTACACAAATTAATTATAATGATAATTCATATGATCACTTTTAAACGTATTGCTTTATGAAAATACTCCTTAGAGTCATTTCCAAAAGAAGAGAGTGGAAATTAAGAGTAATAATAACTTATTAAACTATTGTACTGTCACCGGTCCTTGATAAGCATGCAAAATTTGAAATTAATCTGACATTTTGAAGTGTACATAAACATGAATACGTACATTGATACACGTGAAGCTAATAAAAGCGAGTTCAAAACAATTGACAATTAGAGCTACACATATTGATATTTTTGGAAACAGCAACTTTTTTGAAAATTTAATTATGCAAGTAAAAGAAAGCAATACTCTACATGGAAATGCAATTAATATATATTTTTTCCGAATGCAGTTTCCAAAAGAAACTACGTTCCTATTTTTTCCACTAGGTTAATTTAGGTAATCAGCTCAACATTCAAATAAACGTGATCAACGTAATGCTTCGGAGAGGTACAACCATGTGAGATTGATCATGACGTGAACTACCTATCCTAGCAACCCCCACGCCGCCCCTTCAACCGCCTACACGTCTCATTAACACTGTCACATAAATATCCCGTTTTAATTTTTTCATCCGCCCTTACGTTGCTGCTGACGTCACTGAAGACAGTGGCGTAGCTCAGTAGGTCGCAATCTTCTTGGCGAAACAAAACAGTAGATGTTATTCTTGTTAAGTATGTAACTTGCTATAGACATTCATGTTTCGTCTTTAGCCTAGACTCGCCAGCATAACCTGGCGGTCTAGCTGTAGAGAGCAATCAGGTGGTATATACGTAACCCAGTCAAGGGTGTGATAGCAACATCAACTCAACTCCAAGTGTCGTCCTCTAGGGCCCATCGGCAACTTACGAAGTCAAAGATCCTAACACCTGGACTGCATGGAACCGGCAACAGATGTCCCTTATGACATCTGTCAACAAGGGTGAACTGATTTCCAGCCACATCCTTTGTTCTTCGTAAACACTAGTTGCCGATGGGCATAGAGGGAGACACTTGGAGATGAGTTGACTCATCTTATAGCTTTTGGGTACGCCGATTTAAAAAATGACGTTAAGATGTGGAAATTCTTAATAACAGTCTCAAAATGACGGAAAAGTAAGAGAGTTTTAGAAGTCGCTGATTTCGAAAAATATCTCAAAAATATGAAATTCAGAAAGGCAGATACAAAATGGCGCAAGGTTTGACGGACTGCAACAAGAAAAACTATCTATAGCACGAAGCTAAACGATTCCAAAACTTTTTCTTTTACAGTAGAAAACTTTGCGCTCCTCAAAATCATCCTAATGTTTTAATTTGTCAGGATATACTGAGATAACGCATTTTTTTTCGTATGTCTTTAACTGTAAAGTGATGGAACTCGCAAATGGATAAGTGTATCGACAAGCAGTGGTTAGATATTGTACCAAAATATCACTTGTTGCATCGTTAAAAAAATGATACAATCATAATTATTCAAGCGGATTCAATGAGAGTAGTGAAACAGATGGTAGCGGCTCACATACGAGTGACAGATGGAAACAGCTGAACAAAACATTATCGCACTATAGTTTTCAGAAAATAACTCAGTGAGGTTCCCTCTAGAATGATATCTAAGAACTATTTTGAACAGGCAATTTGAAAAACACTTTTGGCCAGGTTTGGGACCTTAAGTCGGTCGCTCAATTTTGAAAGTAGAAATGATTGTATTTCAGAAACTCTTACAAAATGTTCATACCAATCATGTACTTAGGACATGAACAAGGACATACCCAGAAGAAGCTCCACCACTGACTCAACTAAAAATCACCGTCAAACCCGTAAAAACAATCATCTACTGTGACCGTCTGCGCGCCGTTCCAAAATGGCTGTCTAGTCGCCGCCCCCGTTACCCTCATTGGCGGGGGCGGCTCGGGGGCGGCAGCCCGCAGGGGCGGGGCTTGCAGCGAAGGCGCCGCGGCGTCTACCGCCGTCAGACGCCGTCCTCGTGCGGTGCAGACGCGTCGACGCCAACTACGTCCGGATCTCTCTTTTTCCTACACCTACCGCGACTCTTTTGGGGGACCCGGACCTCTACGTAGACACACGGTAAGAGTTACTGCACTATTATGTGGAATGTTTGGTATTTTGCCAAAAAAAATATATGTGAATGCGCTGTTAGGTCAATATACGATTATAGTTCGAGAGTTATAGAGCACTATCGACATGCTAGGTGAAACTGAAGGGTCTGAACAACGGCGACATTTCAAAATGTCTAAAGATGAAAATATGCTATTTGGTATGCTGGTGGTGGAAATTTGTGAATATTTGTATCGTTTCCGGTTATAATGGAATTTGTTATCTTAAATTTGGCACCCTATATATTTTTAGAGTCCCTCAACAACTTCTGTATCACACACCCCATGTCAGAGATCGATCGTTTTTTAAACAGAGCCACTCAAAAATATGAACCGCTTAGAATCAAGAGTGAATGCCTATAATTGTTTCCATGGCCTACTCTGTTTCTCCGTAAAATACAA
This sequence comes from Bruchidius siliquastri, assembly GCA_949316355.1. Lineage (NCBI taxonomy): Eukaryota > Metazoa > Arthropoda > Insecta > Coleoptera > Chrysomelidae > Bruchidius > Bruchidius siliquastri. The sequence continues at coordinate 24,960,220 of OX438536.1, read as the reverse complement.
ACACATGGTAATTATGGAATATTTTTGAGTGGATTTATCTCAAAAACTATAGATTTTAGATATGGAATATCTTATACAAAAATTGTCTCGATTTGTTCAGAGAATAAAGCAGAGTTTCCCATTTAAAATAATAAAATAGAGGCAATTTCTGATGAAACCGAAAACTATATTCAATTTTTGTTATGCTACAAATATTCACAATTATCAACCCTATCAACATACTAAATTGAATATTTTTAATATCTGGATATTTTGGACAGTATTTTCATTGCCACCCGGTATAAGTTTAACCAGAGCCGGTTATCATCCACAGTCATATCGACGCCAATAAGCGAAAGAATATTGTAATCGTAATTCCACAACCTTAAAACACTGTATATTGCAACTATGAGGAATAAACTACTAGATAGCTCTTTATACAACTCTGAGTTTCTCCAAATGAATCACTTTTCGGAGATGCTCCCATTGGGTGCTTCATAACTCAATCACCACAATAGGAATGACGAAAGATGACTTGAGTTTCGAGCGTTCTTCCATCTCGACAGCTGTGCTTTGAACTGAATTCTATCTCTATTCAACAACTTTTTCCATGTCCTTGTCGATCAGGATAGCATGCTGATGCTGCTGATTCAAGGTATGTCGTGATGGAAGTGATTTTCAATGCTCCGAGGTGCATCTACAGAGCTAAATATTGGAGTAAATGTTATTTCGGAGAGTTCGCTGATGTTCAGCAAGATGAACGTTGGAGAAGCGATCCCTGAGGAAAGAGAAACTTATACAACCATTGGCATTGACCCGTTGAGGAAAATTTGAGAAGCGCTTCCTCATGCCATGACTTTTTGATAGCTTTCTATATCCTGTGTGATATTCTAAGATTCTCAATGAAGTTCTGTTGAGAAAGCATGGCCTTCAAACGTAAAATTCAATTTCACTCCTTTGACACCCCAAATATTCAGAGATTTGGGATTTACGTTGCTATTTTGGTAGTAGTTGGTTGTATTTTTGGGTATCATTCCGCAATCGAATAGATTTTCATATGTATGAGGCTATTGGAACCTTCCCAGCTTAACCAATTTCTCTAGGGACAAAATGGCGCTAAGTAGGCAGCTGCCGTACTTATTGTGAATTGAAGATTTGGATTGTATTTTGAAACTGTTCTTCTTATAGTATAAACTTCAAGAACTATTGAAAAACTTCTGATATTTATAATCCACAAAATTCGAGTTCCCCAAAATGTATCACTGTTTACAAAACTTCAAGTAACTCCACTATGCATCAGAGCTGCTATAGACATGCATGTCTCGTCTTTAGCCTAGATTCCTCAGTATAGCCTGGCGGTTCAACTCTAGTGAGCAATTGGGTGGTATGAACGTAACCCAGTCTATAGTGTAATATCACCACCAATACTCATCTCCAAGCATCGCGCACTGTGGTGCTGCCCTGATTTGCTAACAGATGTCGTAAGAGAGTCAATTTTTAGGACGTTGACAGCGTAATGGGCAGCGCCACGTTTGGAGATAGCTTTTGATGTTATTTCAAGCTGCTCAAGATTGTTAATCAGGTGAAATAGGGAGATTTGTAGTAGTGCTTTCTAAGATACGAACAGAATAAATCAAGCACTCATATAAATGAAAATTAACCCTAATATAGCACACATTAATCAAATTTTAAACCGTTTTTGTATAATTTCTATATTTTAAAATGCTTATAGCTGATTAAACGTCTTCTACCAATGGCAGGAAGATTGGGAGACAATTAAACAACAACATGATCTCTAATTCAGATTAAATTCCATCAATACAGAACAATGTCCGTTGTATACATTTTCTGGCACATTGCATGAACATAATTTTTGCAATTATCGGAGTTTACTACTTACAGATAGCGTCATACATCCATTATTATAAAGCCCTATTGCCAAATTATTCTCATTTTCCTGTCAAGTAAATGAACAGCGCTCACAGCCAACATAAAGGCATGGCCATAGCTGAAGCAGTTTAAGAGTTTTTTCAAAATAGGATGATCTTGTGATTCATTGTATGTCTATTTTAATTGCTAAAAAATATAAAATGTAATTGATTTATTCAGAACGGCCTATTATCGCTGTTTGATTCGAGGTTCAGGTTGAATATCGTGATTTCTTCAGACTTTTAAGTGTTTGGCAGAAATTATGACAATACAATAAATTAGATCCTAACGATATTCTCTAAAACATATACCTATAAAATAACTTTGACAAAATCACGTAGGTCTGGCAACTCTATGATCTTGTTATATTAAAAAAATATATCAATTAATTATTTAGAAATACCATTACGGATATAACTCAAAATATAACATAAAATACACCTGATTATCAAAAATAGAGATGTAATATCAGTGTCCGCGTATAAATACTGAATTAAATGATATTCTGTTTTTTGTCAGTCTCTTAATATTCACAATATGAAACTACAATTGAATAGGAAATGTAGTTATTGTAGCTAAATAAAAGTCTTGATGAAATAGTCACATATGTATTTATTTTAGATAATGGACTCTACATTCACGTTCATTGTCCTGAAGTGATACTCAAACTCATTGCCGAGAAATTTTCGGCAATAACAACAACCTGGTCAAGGAATCACAGTCACTATCCAACATGGTGATTGGTTGGTAAGTCGCTTTTCCTGTATGAATAAACAATTAGCTGTATGTGTATAAAACGGTTTGTAGAAATTTGCAAAATCCATGCAGTGATAATCTAGCATTGACTGTTATAGATTGAATTGCTGAAAAATTGAAATTTACATAAGAGGTTAAGGTAACATAGAAATTACTTACTCCATTGTAGGTTATTCTAAGATGGTACATTAGTTAATTATGATGGAGTGTATATCGCAATCTATTCCTATTATTACAAACCACTTCCATTGGCTTGGAAACTTGAAGCAAGTTCTTGACAGATTTGATCTCATGATCTTGCCCAGACAGTGCGTTATTATATAATTGATAATTATACGATATAGATTCTTTATATTTAAAAGTATAAAGAAATGTTACAAGGCGGTGGAAGAAACTGTTATTTGACACATCCACCATTTAAAAAAAATAAAAGTAAGGAAGCACAGAAATGCTTTACTCCTTAGTAGCTTATGCGTATTATAAGATATTGTATTATTCAACTGTGATAGAGTGTTTTTATCGCGGTCTATTTCTATTACCATAAACCACTTCTATCATTATGGCTTGAAAATCCAAGTTCTTGTCAGATTTTATTTCCTGGTCTTGTCGAGGCAGATAATTATTATTATAATATTGATAATTATACAATATAGCTTGAAATATTGAAGCATATACAGAAGAATTACAGGATGGTGGATGAAATTTTTACTCAGCGCATTCACCTTTTTTATGAAACGTTATAGCGATACTAGCATAGAAATGGAATTTCTTCTATGTTACGATGCTTCATATTATAAAACGTTATTGAATGGTGACGAAGTGGTTTCTTTGCAGATTTATTGATATTGCTATAAGTAATTTTCCATCATAATGGCATGGAAAGTTGAGGAGGATACTTTATTTATGATATTCTGTGAATCTGAGCTTGTCGGTATTCAAGACATGCATTAAATACCAAAAATGATTTTTTTTCTTTGTAGATACTGTTCAATAAAGTGTGGATAAATTTTATATATTTGAATACACTTTAAAGTTTAGCTTTTGTGCATTAAACTGAACTCTATTTGTAGATATACATTCGAGCCTTTTTTCGATGTCTTCGATGATCTGGATATCATTTTGCTGCTATAGATGTAAGATATCTCGGGATAATATTGATTTGCCTCATTCTATGCAAGACTCCAGGCTGCTGTCATCTGTGATGCTTAGAATAGCTGCTATTTTCAACAGTTTGTTCATGTACAGTAAGGAGAGTGTTAGAAAGAGGAGATTCAAAGACGACTCTTCCAAAAGTCATCATTTTGGAGAACGTCAGCGTTCTGGAATGGGCTGATTCCGGATATATACAGTTTCCAAAGTTTTGAGGTCAATGTGAATAGATCTATATTCTCTCTCAGCGCTTTTGGAGGCTATCTGCCCTTGTAAGGTTATCTGCTCTGTAATTATCTCCTCTGTGAATTAGATAGAGCATGAAACAATATCCATATCATGCAATAGCTGCGATGGCAGCCGAAACGTTAGCCAGGCAAAGGCCTGTTCACCTAGTGGAAAAACCCTACGATACAATCAAAGAACGTAATTTGTCCTGCCCTGTATATATCTAAATCTCTCCAAATAACATAAATCCGAGCTTAAAACCGCTATCGGCCGAAAGCAGTGAGCGGTAAAGAGGATGAAGTCGGTTCTCCCTGTCGTCATAACCGGAATTTCCAGACTTCAAGCTACCGAACGGAAACTCCCCCAACGTTTAGGCTCCGGTTACCAAAATACGATCCGACGATTGATGCTTTCACCAAAAGGAAACACATTTTATCGGTCTTGATTTATGAGCAATAAGCTAATAGGCATTCGAAAAAAGTCCTAGGGATTTTCATATAAATTGTACAGACGGACGATATTTTCGCACACAAAAATTTGTCAGTAATTAACTATTTATTTATATATTTAATTTTTTGACTACTCCTTAAGGTATGAATTATCGAATTTTCTCAGACAGTTGATAAAATCTCCTCACACTCTCGTAGATTGGCGCTGTATTTCTGACACAACGGTATCAGTTTGAAAATAACAAATATGATTTTTGAACTGACTCTTTATAGTTACAATTGATCTTATGAAATTATAAAAAACTACATCTCACAAATTTCGGAATACAAAAAAATGTAGGTTTTAGGTAATCTCAATTTTTTCCAAAATTCAGTTCAAGTGGATCAGCAACTCTAAAATCCGATCATAACCTTCAATAATGCTATAAAACTGCATATAGAATATTGCTACATTTTTATGTGCAAATCCACAAGAAAAAGACAATTAACAGAGAGACAGCTGCGTGGTCCCTCTGCCGGAGAGACACCCTACCAATTGAGCTACGTAAACACGTCTCTCAATAGCAATTTGTTCGAGTGTAGATGTTGTGACGCTGTTTCTCTAGATGCGAACAGTGTACGCAGCATGAATTTCAGGGGAGGCTGGTTTCCGAAGAGAACGAAGAAGATCTGAATATGCATCATTACTTCTGATATCTTCACCAAAATTAGTACTTCAACCAGATCTACCCTGTAAAGAGGCATTTCTTAAGGATCTTGTGTAGGAACCGATAAATGAATACATAATCAAATCGCCACTCAAACCAATTGAGAGTCGTGTCTACGTAGCTCAATTGGTAGTGTCTCTCTGGCAAGGACAAGGAGCATAATTTGAATCCCGCTGTGGGCGTGGGTCAAATTTCTCCGTTTTATAAACGGGAATTTCTGTATTGTCGCCACCTTGCCGATTAGCAAATTCACAACTATCAAAAATATCAACATCAACACTCATCTCCAAGCATCGCGCACCGTGGCGTTGGCCATTGGCAACTTACGAAGTCAAGATCTCAATATTTCGATTGCCTTGAAACGGCAACAGATGTCGCTTTCGACATCATTCAACAAGGGTGAATTGATTTACAGCGACACCCCTTGTACTTCGTCATTACCAAAATTATATTGTTGAACATATACTGGCTGCTTCAATAACGCCGCGTTGTTTCAAACTAGCAGTATGTAGTTCTAGGCCAAACAGATTCACTAATGGGTAGAAAAGTTTCTATCAACGATCTATTTAATAAATTCTAAATAAACTTTAGCTGCAATTGTCTAAAAAGTGGATTTGATTACGATACCGATAGACTCCTAACAGCCAAAATGTGTAAGAAACCACTTGATCTATTGTATTTGGTTTTGATTAGCGGCCACTCAAAAATATAAGACGAACTGGTTTAACTTTGATTGCTTCTTGATTCACCTAGCAACCAGTAGGAACAGCTTTGCTCTTTGTACCGGGAAAAAATAACTCTACGTTGACAACAGTTTTGGAAATGGTAATCATAAGAATCATCGGTATTCAGTCTCAATCAAATACAATAAATGCGTATAATAATGTCATTTTTGTTATCTGGACATGAGCATTCAGTCACACTCCTCGACACATGAAAAGCATACAACCCGAGGTTTAAAGTTTCAGTAAACAACCGGAAACCAAATCCTGGATTGGAAAATTCCTTGTCCAAGACACATCATCAAATTTGCTCCGCACCAGAACAAGTCACAAATCAATACACGAAAAAAAATCTTTCCACTTCCCCTTGAGGAAATATTACATGAAATAACGATAAATCTGCAAAAAGGAGGCGGTATGTCATTCTCCGATTTTATTTTGTGTCGCTTTATCTTACTTATGTGTCCTCGTTTACTCCCTTAACAGCCGCCACATCTTCCCCCTTCATGATAAGCGCACGCGAAGGTGGGAAGAAAGGGACCACTACCCTAGAAGAATATTTGTCAGATCTTTCGATGCGAAAATCCGCTTTAGGTTAAAATAATATTCACTTAAATGCTTCTTTTCGTGATATATCTACCACTGTTATGTCAAGGCGACAGGAAAAACTTGTACACAAAAAATTGCGTCAAGTAGGCTGACTCTGTAATTTCCACGCAATACTTACAGCTTAGGAAATAAAGATTCGAATGGGTCTTTGGTGTTGCTTAACTTTCAACTTTTGAATAACTGGCACTTGCATATGGTTTGAAAAAATCACCGTAACGTCTTATTGAAGATGTGTATGAATCACTGGCCACAGATCTCTAACCAGGATCAAGCTAAACACGTTAGAATGCTGAACATAGCGAAACGGTAAAACATAGGCGTATAATGCATTGGGGTTTGTTTGTTCAATCCACACTGGCGACAAATTTTCTTCCTATTTTTTATGAATATTAGTAATCGAGAAATATTTCAATGAAAGGCAGAATTATGCAATGCCTTATCATAGAAAAAAGTTGAATGACAAAAAATAGTGCGGGGAAAAAGTCACATGACAAAGTCGTGACACCCCAGGAAAATTGCTATCGGTTGCCTCTGAGCTGCTAACACAAGAAAGCAACTGCGACAAATAACTTCTAACTACATAACTGAAGTAAACTGGAGCCGAGGCTGTATTTTGGATGATTTACTGACGCCATAATAATTTATTTTGAGGTTTTTTATTGTACCCTTACTTTCCCCTCGACACTAAAAATTGATTAGGTATTTATGGCTGTGGGTTATTAATTTTTATTGTTCCTAGCTATGATAGATCTAATGATGGTTCATTGACTTCCAATATAGCAGCACAACTTATTTGCTTACACAGTTTTTTGTTTATAAAAGAGAATATATAGATACATTTTTTGCGCTCCAAAAGCGCTGTGAGAGGTTACATGTCTATTCAGATTGATCTTAAAACCCTATAAACTGTTACTTTTATGAAAAATTATTCTGAGATTCTACAAGTAATTATTTTTGGAAGAGATGTTGGAAGTTTGTTCTGGTGATTATGAGCCGATTGGGTTCTTCTAGTGCTGATTGTGCAGATGGTTCTTGGTGCTATTGTCCGAGACAGCTCGGTTGAGCATTTACCAAGGTAGAATCTATAATACAGAGACACAGTAGCTACTTTCTTCGATGTTCCAGATCGTTGAAGCCCCTTGTAATATTAGAAGCACCCGCAATACAAAAAAAGCTCTGCTGAATTGAGTCCAGTAGCTTTAGGGCTTTAGAGTGCATCCCCACATACGCTGGCACTACCCCAAACATTGATATAAACCTTGTATAATAGTAGCAGTAGCTATTCATATTGATAGCATTGTCTAAAGCGGAAGAGGACACCCAGTTTCTGGGATGCAAACCTAGAAATGCTGTTAACATGCTAGTGACATGTAATATTATTGTTGATGATATCTCCAGAATGTTGATGGGAGGTGACTTCGGTAATGAGCGTCTCTCCATCTCCTCGCCTGGTAGACTAAAGTGTGATTTCCTTGTCATGATAGTTCTCTCTATTTGTAGATCTACATTCAGAAATCAGTTCTATCTTTTCGATGATCTAGAAAGTATCTTGCTGCCACCCAAGTAAGGTATTCCGTTAGGATTGTGGTTTTGCTGGTTCCATGCAGGATATCATGAAAGCTATCATCTGCAAAGCTGTGGAGCAGATTTAATATTATTTCCAACAGTAAGATGATGTACTAACAGGAATAAGGATCTATTCGTGGGAAAACTCTCCAGCCATTGCCAAGACCCGGCATATAGCCTTGACCAGGAAGTAGTCCATGCCAGACCCTATCAAAAGCTTCCGATATATCGAGTCTGCAAGCCGTACTGTAGGTTATTGGTGATGTTATTTTTGCTAAAAAAACTGGACGGTATTGAGAGTTTTCATAATCTTGGACATAATGCAGAGAACATTCACAGGTCTGTAGTTGCTGGGCATGTTTTTTTGCTCTTCTTGTGGATGAATTGCCTGCAACCGATCTTCCATCATCAGGACTCAGCAAGTAAAAATTGCACCTTATTGGATAAGGATCAAAGCATGTACAATTGTACATGTATAATATAAAAATAACATTTCTTCTCGGTGTGGAATGGAAAACGAAGCCGAAACGGAATTTACATAGCTTCCCCAATTGGATGCTCTGCATCTGTAAACGAAATTTCAATACAGAACTTCGTTTTCTCCAATTTATCATCGCCGCTTCGGTATCGATGATACACAATTCATTCCCCCTCCTCCCCGAGCAGAAACGTGATGAAACTTTAAAAACCCCCAAACACTTAATCGATCTAGTTAACGAAAGCCATTTCACTACAAAAGATGACGTCCTCCTTGATACCCACTTAGCTGGTATAATGCATGTAATATTGAGGGGTGCCACGGACCACGTAGGGCTGAACGGGGGGAGGGCAGCTCAAGAATCCATAGTAAGGCTGGCCATACAGGGCTTGATAAGCAGCTTTAACATCTTTATGTCGGGTCCACTGAAACGTTTATCTGTTTTGTTCAGTATGGGCATAATCAAGGCATTCGTTAAATTGAGGCATCTAGAGATTTACCGTTGCAATTTAAAATGGTTTTCAGAAAGGTTAAGGGAGTGGCTAAGATTATGTTTTATACATACATATACATGCAGGCAGTATTCCAAGATCTGATCTGTTAGCATGACGTTATTGTCGATGTTAATGTCCAGGAGCTTGATGGAACGTGATTCTTGTATTGAACATCCCTCCAGTTCCATGGCTAGCAGACCAACATGTGATTTTCTCATCAGGGTAGTTGTTCGAGTTTTCTGTACGTTAAACTGAACTCATTTTTGTCTTCTTTGTAGATTGGATTAGTAGTGATTCCAACAATTCGTTGGTATACAGCAAGAAGAATATTGGAGAGGATTGTATTTTTCCTCAATTACCAACTTAACTAACTCAAGAAGCATTTGGAAATCCTTTGGATGCATAGGGAAATTACTATAAATGTGTGAAAATTTATCAAATTTCAAAAAATCTCAAAAAGTACACCAAAAATATATATTAATACATAAATATTTTATTCGTGTTCATGACGCTCATACGACTGACGTATCTTAACATCAAATTTTGCAAAATTATAGTCGGAAAACCACAATAAACAGATAAAAATGTTTCCAAAACTTGGCAAATAGATTGTCAGAGATGGAAACCTTTAGTTTTCTTTCTGCGTGACATAATTTCCAGATGAAAGAGGTATTAAAGTATTCGTGGTGAGAAAAACGTGGACTGAATTTCAGGCAGTTCATAACTCTCCCTATAAGGAAGACTAGACGATTCGGGAGACAGTGAGGATATAATAAGAAGTCAATGGCCTTATATTTTCAGCAAATTTCAGTAAAAATGACTCGTTCTTAATATTTTTGAGAAAGGTGGAAAATATAATTCATTATAGTGTAAATAATAATTATCGAAGAAATTACAAAGTCTACTTTTATAAATAGCCACCAATGAAATATTAATACCAGTAGATATCAAGTAGTCTACACCTTTTTACAATCAAATAATAACTTTATTTTTATTTCAAACTTCAACAATTATTGAATTATATTGAGTTGGTGGAATTTCGTTCGATATTCAGCAAAATATTATTAATTCTTTTTTAAATTATTCATCTCAAAACGAACTTGAATATAATGGACATTAACCAAAAGAAAAGGATTCATTTCCAAAAATATTTATCCAAAATTATTTAGGTGAAATTTTTAAATCTATTTTATTAAAGCTTGTCCAATTCAAATGATTTTCCAAATTCTTTTCTCCGAAGCTCTTATTATAACTTTTAATTAGAAAATTTAGTGATTTTATTGAATGATATTTTTCAAAAAAAAATCAAATTTTTATATCGACATACGTGAGCAAATTTTCTAATTTATTTATTAATTAGACATCCTGACAACAGTGAAACTTACGTTGAAATTTTTCTACAATGACAGGTACATACAGTGCTTCACAAATGCTAATTGAGATGCCATTTATGTCGATAGTACTTCATATGTAACCACACCCCCGTATATTTCTTTTCTCAGACCTTCTGATTGAATATTATATAAATATAGGGGACAAGTCATCGTGCGTCCATCTAATGAAATTTCAAGGACATATATCAGCGGGGAGCAAGGAAAATCATTCGATTTCTGTCCAAATGAAATCAGACGTCGCTTGGCCAAGGGTGGAATTGATCTTTTTTACTCGAATGCCCTTTCTCATCATCTGATTTAATAGGACTGTGCCTGAATATCTGCGAAAACGCTGATAAAGTCAGTACACTATGGCACAGACTCGGAATCTCGTAATTTATTTAGTGCTATGCGTTTCTAAATGAGTACCGTAAGCCGATTAGAAGATAGGCAGAGGGTGAATTTGTAATACGCTCCAACTTTCCTTCAAGTCTCATTATGGAGATAGTAAATCAACTGATAATAGCCCAATATAATTGCACTTTATATGTACTTGAGACAATGAATAAGTGTTAAATAAGATATTTTCATAATACAAGGTTACTTAATCATAGTGTCAAAGTCTCAAAAGAATCGCATTATGATAATTATGAGTTCTAGTGTGAATAGACATTTGAAGTTTCGCAGCGCTTCTAGAGCGCGATAGACTTTCTGCCTTTGCGATAGATTAAAGTGCAAAAGTGATAAAATCCATGAAAACTGTTGGTGCGAACAGGACTTGAACCCGTGCCTCCAGCCTTCCGTAGCTGCTCCAGCTACCGTAATGCTGGAATGCTGGCCACACGGGTTCGAGTCCCGTCTGCGCCTATAATATTTTCCCCTCAAAAAGTATCTGCTTAATCCACGTCCTGACATTTAGACACGATGAGAGTTCTATTAAAACGTTGAAAATTCAGTACTTAGTATTGATGCTTCATATACAGAGGCGAGACCATCAAATCTAAACCGGCTTTTTCTGCGCCATCCATAGAGCAGCAAAAAGGGTGCAAGCGAGGGTAAAACAAGGAATACATTATCGTCTGTTAACACTCAACATAATTGTTCCGGTGTTTTAGTCTGCAGCATTGTACAGGGGGAATGCCTGCCTGCCATCCCCACTCACTCTATTGCGCCATCCCACGACGTTTCAATTAACTAAATGTTCCAGGATTTTAGTTCAGACAATAAAGAGCACATATTCGAATACCTATTTAGCATAAATCTTAACAAGGCAGTACGAAATTTATCTGTAAAAGCCACTTCACATATTTTAGATTCTAGATATACTCACTTGCTGAAAACTCTTCAATTTCTCAGATAATGAATTGTTTGTTTAACACAAATATGCACAAATAAAACTATATTTCTTTCAATAGCGCGTTTCGGCATCGACAAGAATATTTTAGATATTTATAAAAAAACATTTTTATTTTATTTTGACATTCTACACATTGAAAACCATAGTTTTTAGGATACAAGTTTATATGAACTTTCCAACTTGAATTTCGTTCAGGAATTTGTCCTCCTAATGATGGGCTTTCATTGAGTAGCACCTTGTATATCAGCACAAAGCAACATAAAATAAATTTGTCTCTTTAATCTCGTCCAATAGCTTGAAAATATCTAGGTATAGCCTTTTGACTTCAACCAGAATTCGCATTTTTCTTAACTAACATATATCAAATATCCAAGGGTTGCACAGCGACTACTAAATGCCTGCTTTCGCTCCTGCGATCACAACGCCATCTTTGAGACCATATCTCATCAGAAAGGGTGACAACCACCATGACTTGATACGTCAAAGTACTAGATTACTCAACTTCTCAACATCCTGATGCTCCCATCACCCGAAGAAGTTTTCCCAAGTCGGGATATTGTCATTGTTCTGTTAGCGAACTTGCTGACTGAACTATTGTTGGATTGTCCCGTCCGATTCGCGTTTGTTTTCCAGGACCCTGCTCTGTTCTGCACAACCGGACTTAATCTAAATGGTAATTCGCGCGCTTTTTATTGAAATCGGCATCGGTAGATAAGCGATTGCCTGCTATTAAAAGGAAGGGCAATCCAATGAAGAAAAAGTATTCCTATCTTCATCCTAACTAAGAGGGTTTCTCAAGTTTGAAATCCGTAAAACGAAGATTTTTTTCATGCAGGCAAGGCTACCCAGATGACTTGCTCACCAACAAACTAGATACTATCATGGATACAAAACTAGAGCTTTCAAATCTTGCATACTATTTATCCTGTCTAGCTATTTTTTTATTAAATTATTTTTTCATTTGTTGTGTCTGCCTTAGGGGAAATATTTTTTCGGGGACTGGATTTACACTAGTGTTAAAGGAAACCCCTACAAAACCTTAACCATCTATTTGTATCCTAGGTTGAAGTACTCCTGAAATATCTTAAGTTAAGGGGGAATAAAATATCTAAAAACGTGAAATATCTTAAGAAATAAAATAGTTTATCACATGAAATATCTTTTGACATTTTGATGGCGATGGTTGAGGTTTTGTAAGGGTTTTCCTTAACACTGGTGTAAACGCAGTCGCCAAAAAAATATTCATCCCTAGACAGACACAACAAATGAACAGTCTTTTTATCTGCATGATAGAAGAGTTTCACCAAGTAAGAGCATCTACAATCTACAAGATTTTTTTCAGTAGCATCCTCTGACCGAGTCCGTCCGTTTCAGTTAGCGCACACTGTAGCATTTCAATAACGGCCCCATACGCCTGCCTCCTTTGAGAGGACTTGGTTGTCCTTATTAATATGGCTGCAGCTTTTTCGACGAGTAATTAAGCAACTTGGAAGACTTCATTACTGTGGCGAATAGGGAACTGCTACTGGTGCAGCTTAATTAATTCCTGTTCGACAGGAATTCCTGCTATACCTGATGAAGTATACTGTTTCATAAAGGCTATGCGTATACAATAGACAATAGACGCTCCCTTTAGGGACAAGGAATTACGGAGTGAGTGGAACATGTGATCGGATTTTAGAATTGTATACCTACTTGAACTAAGCCTTGGAAATAATGATATTTTTAGGAACATGGCTATCACTATATTATATTAGTTAAGCACTTATCTTTTCAATATGGGAGGGACAGCATCAACCTGTTTGACGTAATTTTTCCGGAGCCCTTTGCTTGGGTGCATGCTTTATTTAAACCCTACATTCAACAATTGGTTCGTGGTATTTCTCAGTAATAGAGAGTGGAAGTCAGTAACTTATTTCCAACCAAAAGGACACTAACTAGCGAGGTTCCACAGGGCTCCGTCTTATGACGTTTTTTGTTCCTTCTATACACCTCTGATGTACCAGAAATGGTATGCTCTACTTGCTCCTCCTACTCTGACGATACTAAGATATACAAAATCATATTTTCAAATCTGACATTCTATTCACCCTGTATAGCTATTCTTCTACTTTATTCTTCCATTTTATTTTTTCGGTATATTACGGGAATATAGTTTTTTGGAGACTGCATTTATTACTACTACTAGTACTTTGGTACAGTGGAACCCTTAAAAACAGCCATCGCACTTAGAAATATCCATAAAACATCTCTTCAAACCTACTCAAGATTATTACAGCGTAATCAAGATTCCTCTGATAGAGTCTCTAGACTGCGCCTCAAAAAAATTGTATGCAATAATGTCTCAATCAACGCTTATCTCCAAGCGTAAGTTGCCAATGGGCAGCGCCACCATGCGCTACGCTTGGTAATAAGTGCTGATGCTGCTATCACACCCTTCACTGCGTTACCTATGTATATACCACCAAATTGCTACTATCTACAGTTAGACACCCGGGCTATACTGACGAGTCTAGGCTAAAGACATGCATGTCTATAGCAGGATTGATGCACACACTTAATAATGTCTAAATCCTTACAAAAGTATAGGGACATCTCTTTCTGTGACATCGTAGCAAATCATCGTCAATTTCCATCAAAATCTAGGCAGCTATAACTTTTTTCACTTTCTCTACGGCAGTTACTGAGATTGATTAAATTAAACGGTGACAAAAATTATGATGAAGAGGTCGACCGACAGACTGACAGACCTACAGACTGACGGAAATGAGTGACATACATTTTCTTGTATAAATACTATAAAACGTTCTGTTATCTTAAATTGAACGTTTTTCGCTCTCATCTACGAGGTAAAATTATTAAAAATCATGATAACATGAAACAAACAACATCAACTAGCAATTAGAGGGATCACACCTCTGGCAACGATAATGCCTCCTCCTATTACTGTAAGAACCTAATTCCACTTGAAAATCGTTTGAAATAAAATCCTGGTACAGCTCAACAGATCCATCTGGCCGATTTACTTTGAAATTGATTACAAGTATTGCACGTATCCTCTTAAAAGTGTAATAAAGGTCCTGTGTATCTGCCTTGATACAGGGAGGGCTACCGATGTATCGCCTGGCAACGCCGTTCTGGCTTTACAGCCGGATCTTCACTGCAATAAAGGAGATTTTCTTGCTCACAGAAGTTTCGAGGGTCCTTTACAAGTCTCCTCTATGCTCACGTATTGTAGTACAAGAGCTATTTTGCGATATTTATACGCTGAAGCTACAGAAATTTTCATAATAAATAGTTGTCTTCTGGGAAACTACATCTTCTGCATATTTTATGCTGTTTACGCTTCTGACACTGTATCGATCTGCCATGTTGTTGGTCTGTCTATCTGTAAATCTTCTCATGGATCAAAAACATTTTGCGCTCCACAAGCGCTGCGAGAACATGAATGTCAATAATTAATCAATACACAATATAACGCTCATTTCACAACGTTTTTCTTCTAAAGAATCAATTTTGGAAGAAGATCGTTCGAGGTATTCCAAGATTAGCCTGCTGAGAATATCTTGTAGATTTGAAAAACTGTGTGATAATTAGACAACTTTTTATCTGCTGAGAATACTCTCGCTAGACCGCTCTTGTGTTTGTTGTACTGATGATTCTTGGTGTAATCATGCTGGAAAGCTCGGTAGATGTTTCAGACTGTGGGGTTCGTTTATAAGCTTAGGCGTGTTTCTCTTTTCTGGGCTTCGTAACGCATCTCCATACATCTGAAGAGTATTTCAGCGATGTTCCGGTGAATACAATTTTCAGGTGCGAGAGAAAACCCTTAGCTCCTGGTACGATATAGCAAGTCTGACAACATGATCACGTCAGGACATGTTAATGTTCATGTTAATACTTAAAAGCTTAATGAAAGATGACTCAAGTATTTGTTACTGTTTCTGTATCGACTAATAGCAGCCACTACGATTTTGATGTACCTTATTGAGCGACATGCTGGTTCCAGAAATTTGATGTAAAATATATAAAAAAATATTTCCACGGTAGATCTGCTATACAAGTTGATTTTGATAGCTTTCATTATCGCATATTCATCTTACTATTTATAACCTTAACGTTGCGTCATTCCAAGCTATTATGTGATGTGCGCTCTACTCATTAGCCGCTATTCCAGGTTCTTAGTTTCAGCTTCTCTCTTCCTTGTCGTTCTCTCATTGCTGAGAATCGTAATCATTAACAACTTGTGACTTCGATTCCGGGATTTGTATCCAAGCCTTATCTACAAAACCATCAGATTCAACTGACTGTATGTTAATTCGATGTACTTCAATCCTAACCTGTAGATATCTCTATTTATTGGAGGTCTACTGTTAGTCAGCTGCTCGAAAGATGTCTGTACTTGATCATTCCCATGGCTCAAGTTCAAACTACAGATGGATGCATGGGTTTTTTCCTTTCCTAGCCATCCAAATGTCTCCGTTAGCACTGCAGCCTTCAGGCTTGGTGTGCTTTGACTCACATTACTTACAGCAACCGTTCTACCAGTCTTGAATTCTACTAGTTTGTATATAATCCCTTCCGGTGCTGTATTGAGCTCTATTGTTCTAGCCTAGGTGTGCCAAAAAGTTGATTTCTCTTGTGATCTAGTGCATGACACACATAGAGAACGTGAAAGGCTGACTTTGCTCCGCATTGTCTGCAGTTAAGATTTCTATCTTTAAAGCCTTGGTGTGTACAGGTGTTCCTTCAGGAAGCAGTGTCCAATGTCAAGTCCTGTATGGATGCATGGGATTTTATCTACCTGTTTTCTCTATTAGAACATGTATATACTTGTCAGCATGTAGAGGTAGAGAGAGACATCCAACCAAGGTATGTCATGAAAATATCATCAATGCTGCTTTCACCTCAATTCCTTAAAAATCTAAGGTTAGCTCTTGTACTATGATGCATCTGTGCTATCGCTCATATATTCCTTGTAGTCGGATTTATGAACTGCGAGACGAATAAGCTGTCTATTTTTCGTGTTTATAACGGCACCGCTGGTTTCATTCCAGGATAAAGCCCTTGGATCTTTTGTAAAGAATGTACAGAATAGAGTAGGGGATTTACAGCTAGATCTCACAGATTTCGCTGCCGATGCAGCCTGTTGTCCAGATACCGATGAAATTCATTGCTGGGTTGGATACCAGAATAATGGTTTTGGGAATGAAAATGTTCATTTTATTCAGGATTCATTCTCAGACATTTCAAATCGTTTTATATTTGATGCTATCTTCAGAGTTGAATCTTGAGTGGGGAGTGAGGGGGAAGGGGTCACTTCATGATCTTTTGCATTGATAGAAGACGCACATAGACAGAGAGAAGAAGAAGTAAGAATATAATCTATGAATTCACCAAAAAAAAAATTAAGTGATCAATATTCAACGGTACATAAAATCATACAAAATTAAGTGAGATATTGTTAATGAGAGGAACAAGGTTAAAAACTGCTACTCATATTTATATAATTATTTGTGTTATTTATCAAATGTCTAAAGAACCCTACAGCTAAATGCTTACGTCTATCCCCCAAAGTGGAAAACAAAAAATACATTATCGCATTTTCAACCGTTGCTTGAAATGTGTATGTGGATGATTCAGTAATACTGCTTCAGACTGCCATAGTCTCGACCTGAAGACGATTTAGGACACCACATCAATCGAAACATTGTGATACACAAAAATGCTCCCCATTGCGCAGGCTCGGGATCACGATAACCTCAACGGATTGTTAAAATAAGAGGCGCGAAAAGTCAGCTTTCAACCCATACACTAGCAAAGTTGAATCCCCTCGTACATGTAACCCTTATCCGAGTGCCTAGAAATCCACGTCATCGCGCCGTCGGATTACAGTCGACGGATGCCAAGGGCGACAGCGAATCCCTTTCGGTCTTTGACGCAACACGACGTTTCGTCACCACTAATGATCACCGGCCGTTTGACTGCAAGCAAGCACAAAGCCGACTCTGCAAATATGTCTGGGGAGATCGGGGCCCGAGGCACGTCCTGGTGGTCACAATCTGGTAGGGAAGATGCCTTTGGGGTACACATCTCTGTTTTTTTTGTGCTGTACTATGCAAGTTGCTAATGAAAAGTTTCACGTGTTGCTGTACTCAATGACAGCTGAAAATTAGAAGATTTTTTATAAGCGATCTAGGCAAAGAGGAGCGGACATCAACCCATTATTGTCAATGTCAATTCTTATCAGCTTTTAGCATATCTCTTATAATATTGAATTTATATATATATCTTATAATATTGAATTTTGAATTAAACTAAACTTATATACAACTGATATTAAGGGTATGCTCTCCAATATGCATCAGACCTGCATGTTTCGTCTTTAGCCTAGACTCGTCAGTATAGCCTGGAGGTCTAACTGTAGAGAGCAATCAAATGGTATATACGTAACCCAGTCAAGGCAGTAAGTTGCTTATGGGCGTCCCCATAGAGGGCGACACTTTGAGATGAGTTGATGTTGACACTTGTATAGTTTTGGCTATTAATTAGTGACATATCACTAGAAGAGAGAGACAAAAAACCCAATGTCTCTTCATTACTATGATTGCACCATGATCAATGTGGATATTGAAACGGTTTGACATTCTACAATAACATAATAATCATGACATGTAATTGATATTTCTGAAATGACGACAATACCGACTCAGGACATTGACATTGCATATTCTACTCTATGTTTCTAATATTCGTTTCTTTCTACGCTATATTTTTCTCTTTTGTAACTTAGGGTTGCTAACTTTTCATATAAATTCCGTGTTTCTACTTGCACTCCAATATTAATGAAGTATAGAAAATTTTCTAAATCCAGATATGTACATCTTTGATTTCTGTCAGTCTGATTGTTTGTATTCCAAAATCTGCCTGGTAATATTTGAGCCACCGCGTGTTACCATTTGGATTTGGTCAGATTTGAACCTGGGTAACTGCTGTGGCAAGGACGGAAATGCTTTATAGTTCTTGATAGAGTTTTGAAAAACTAAAAAAAATAATATGCTTATACTTTGTTTTTGAGTATATTCAAGGGCCCGAATCGTCATCCAATTAATTTTGGGGTTCTAAAAATTGGATGTGGGGGATGGGCAAGATTGAATCTAGTTTTGTTGCATTAGTGAAATATATTCTATTTTCTATAAACTTTTGATCCCAGCTATTACCAGTACTTGTAAGACATTGATGACTGACAGATCTTCGCTACACTGTGAATTTGCTTGGCAACTGCCACCGTGCACACTAAGATCTGAAATTGTTCTTCTTCACGGCCAACTTCATGAAATTAAGACAATCCGTGTGTCAATGCCGTGGTGACATCCAACGATGCCAAGTCTCATGCCTTTCACATTTTAGAGGGAAATCTCTGCTCTATATTCTCGTGTCTCTGTTCGCCAATACAAGTGGAAAGCTAAGGGGGTAGGTTTTCTTGCTCTTCAATATTCACACGTAACCCTTCCTCCGCCTATCGGCGTGAGAAATCAATCGGAAAAGATTATCCGGAAATCGAATTTCGTCATCATCCAACAAACTTCTATTGTAAGTGATACAGATTCGTGCATAGGTTGATGATACGGTTTTGATGAAACTCGCGTCCAGCAGGAGGGTGTATATGCGGTATTCCTGCATTTCAGCATAAAATCCCTGCGGCCACTTCAAAGCAACAGGCCTTTTATCTCCCTGCACAGATCTCCGTTTGTTGTTGTTTTGTTGGGGGAGGCATACAGCGTGCAAGGCCGTAATCTCCCGGTAATGATCTTTAAGAGGATTTGCCGGCGATGAATATTTCAGCTAATTGCTACCGCTTATACTAAATGCAAGAAGTATGGAATTTATATACGGTAGCGATGAAGAAGTTGGGGTATACTGAACAAAAGTTTAATCCGGCGAACAAGAGGAAAACGCTCACACGTGTCAAACAAAATTTTTATAATTGAGGTTTTTACATACCTTTTGCACTAGTGATATCATCACCGTTTCAGATAAGACGTCCTCGACATAATTTTTCAATATTGCAGTACCTATTTTTATTGCACCACATGAAAAACGGAATTTTTTTGAATTACAATAGTAAAATTCATTATGGATAAACTAATAAAGTGAAAAATAATTATAAAGTAGAAATAACAATTCAGTCTTGAAATTAAAAACACTGAAACAGGCCAAACCAATTTTTTCATAGAGCATTTTTTCACAAACTGGTGACGTCATTTGAGATATGACGTCATAGACAATTCATTACCCGGCGGCCTCTGTTTTATTGCACTACATGATCAACCAAATTACCTACAAACACCACAGTTGACTATATTATTAATCGATTGAATAAAAATAGAAATTTTCGATATTTTTTAATTTGATTCCGAAGATAACCCTTGCAAAATCCAATCGGGATAATTATTTCTAACTCGATTTTATAGGAAATATATTTTCACCCTACTTTTTTCAAGGAATTAGTTTGATAATACACTAGTTTTTGCTTATTTCTAACACCATCTCATTATGAAAGCTTCAGGGAATGTCATCTGTCTAAAAAAAATTTCATTGTCAAGGTCATCTTGTCCCCCCACAGAAAGCACTTTGGCCTCACAGTGCATCTAAAATCGATAACGAATAGGGACTGGGACCGTTGCCGTCGACAATTCAATTCTTTGTAACAGAATCAGAGGGGGTGCATATACTGAACCATATATTTCATTCGGCATACGCCGATGATATGATACCATGAGATGTTATTGCTTTTCCTTCTTTATATGTACCAGTGCATCTGTCTGATTTTATCTGTTGTTGCAACGGGTCATATGTATTATAGATTTTCATCGGATTCCAGTCTAATCCTTAAGAGGGACTGAACTAATTGTTAGAAACAGTGGAAAGAAAAATGTGTCGCCAGTGGGGATCGAACCTGCACCTCATGCATTCTAGGAAGACGTCTAGACCATTCTGCTAAAGCGAACTGCCACGCAGAACGGCAAAAACTCTATGGAAGGTACATTTCCCCGCGCAATTTCTTCCAAATTTTCTAGCCCCTAAGATTTTTATTGGACATCTAGTGGCCACTGACTGACAATACTACCTTCAATCGAACTGACATGATGTAACCATCGTTTAGCCTAATGCCGAAAACTATCGCCTTCTGAAATTACCATTACAGATTTCCTGCAACTGACCAGAATTCAGTTCAGTCACTGCTGCTGCTGAGTTATCGTAACAAAACAGAAAAAGTTGAAAAATGCTTAAACTCCGGTTTTTAGAATTTTTAATGTCCCTGACAGTTTTACATTTTTTTCTGGTGAGGTCAAAAATTGAAGGCAGGGTGAAAGAGGAGTGTATAGCGGGAGGTGAGTAAAATCTATAAAAATGTATGATATAAAAATTTTAGTTTCCATGTTACGATCTTGCATAAAGACTGCCAAAGCAACAGAAACGTTAGCAACGTTCTCAGGTAGCATAAATACGTCATAATAACGTCTAAATTTGCTGGAATCTGGTCACTCGACGTGACAAGAATGGCAATAAATAGAAAAACAAAGCTGGTTTTGAAATAATGTGAAGCAGTTAAGGAATTCACCTTACCTACGTCTAAATTTGAGTTATAAATAATATTAGATAGTCCTGCTGACAGTTAGACCGACGAAAATTGTTGAAATAGTTTTTCATTATATATGTACGTATCATGAAACATGTAAAAAACTATCTTCTTGTATTCCTGAATGTCTGCAATCTCTTACTTCATGAGATGTGGAAAGCCCTTAAAATGTCTTCATGACGTTTATGTGTCCAAACTTTTCCTGAGTAACAATTCTTAGCTTACAGCTATAATGTATCAAGGCATCCCATCCCACCCCTGACAGCAAACTGGAATATTGGCTTTCGTATCACGTTTCACATTTCGCCTATTAACCGCACAACTCCCTGGAAACTCCCTTTGCGACCGAGAAAACTTCCTTAAAAAGATTTCATTAAACAGATGCTGTTATAAAGAAAGGGGCCTTTGAACACTGCCCGTAAAAGTTCTCTTTATTATGCTGTTTTCATTCAGACTAGCCAATTTTTTCTTGAGATTTTTTTCAAGATAATATGAAGTATTAGAAAAGTTATTAATATAAATTAGCAATGTAAAACCATGAAAAATAAATTTGGCCCACTGAAAGATTATAACCGACGTTCTGTGTCGGCTGAGCGGAGTCTCCACTTAGCTTGGAAGCAGGGCGCTTGACCGGCAATCAGAAGGTGTGGATTGGAATCCTGCAGTGGGCCAAATTTTCTTTTTAAGCCAAGCAATATTTTGAACAGCTTCCTTGCCTAACTTTATTGGCTTCCCAAAGAGCTGCTTCACACAGGATGATCTATTTCTTGCAAACACATCTTCCTTTGCATCACCAATAATTCCTGAGAGTCCTGCAACCTACTCAATAATTACTTTGATGTGTACCACCAGCCTAGATTCCCGTTCCTATGCCCAGTTTGACCTTTGATCCATCTGTGTACCAGGTAATTTCCCCTCACAGATTTTGTTTCTTCAATTCTCCTCGATCAAATCATAGTCTAGTTATTTCCAAATACAAATCATGTCCTTCTTTCTGGCATCCAGTCCCGTGCTGACAACATGTTTCTGACTGTGGTTGTGTTCGAGATCCTTGCAAAATCCTCTTGGTGCAGTTTATAGCCTCTAATGACCCATTCTGGCCTTCTCCATCATCACAAATTGAATTGGGGGCAGTCTTCAGTATTACAGTTGAAACGATGTTCATTGCTCCCGTTTGTAACAACAACATAACATAATGTATGCCCAATGCACAATCAGGCTTATCCTGCATGTTTTTCCGCGCGAACATCGGGTTAACACTAGGTTCATCTCAGCTCTTCTCTTCCCTCTTTTGTGCTGAGGCTTCCAGACCTACTGAGAGTGAAAATGTGTAGTTAATTGGAATAAAAACATGCAATTACGAATCGCGAACTTGCCCAGGACAACAGTCAAAGCGCAAATATCCATTCATAGTATTGATAAAGCTGTATTGAAGCTACATTGAATGGTATTGATCGGACCTTCAATATTATTGATCAAAGCATATTGATCAATAAAATTTATCGTCTAGGAGCTACTTTAAATCTCTGATTTTTAGAAGTGTGAAGTGTGAAGGCATGGTGAGCCTTTCACATCCGTTCATGTCTGTTTTCGCTCTTGGAGAGCTATTTTAAAGTCGCCTGATGTACAAAAATGCTCCCCTTTCTTCCGCGTCGTCATGGAAAGGGAACGACATCGACGTTGACGGCAGTCCATTAGTTTCCAAACAGCAGCAGCAGCAGCGGCGACAAATCTCTTAATCAGACCATTAGCGTTCTGCTCTGCTTCGGTAAGCAGTTTGCGCGACAAGCCTATTATGATATTAGACGAGAGTGATACACTACCCAACTTTATATTGCAGAGAGGCAAGTTTACATCATAAAAAGGGACACATGATGAGAAATCGGACTAGCTATGGCTAGTGGAGTGATTATTGTGTACAGTACGACGGTCACGCTGAACGTTTTTAGATACAGAAAAGTAGTTTTTTGAAAAAATTATTTTGTTTTTGCAACATATTCTCCCCCTACCTCAATACATTTACGCATTCGATAAAACCACTTGTCAAATTCTTGTGACCAACGTTATTTTGAAAGGTTGCTAATTTCCTCCTCAAATGCAGCTATTGCCTCTTCATCGGTGGAAAAATGGCGACCTCGTAACTTTTCTTTGATCTTAGGAAATAAGCAGAAGTCACACGGGGCTAGGTTTGAGGAATAAGGGGTGAGGCAACAGTAGACACCCCCCATGTCCCATGTCTTGGAAGACTACAGGACCACATTTGGTTATATACCAATCAGAATTAACTCTCCTTTGATTTTCCAAGGCTACAGTTGTGATGTATCCACTTTTAGAAAAAAAAAGATGCGACCATTTTCTTTCCAACACTCTTGGAACGACGACTTTCCGTTGGCGGCTGCTCACTTTCAAAGCACTAAACTAATGACTGTTGTTTAGTTTCGGGATCATAACGATGTAACCATGTTCCGTCTCCGGTTACGATATTAAAAGTGTTTTTACTGTGCCCATTATCAAATTTTTCATAATGCATAAACTTGGCCCAATCAACTCTTGTTGCTTTTTGCTCACTGGTCAACAAATGTGGCACCAATCTGGAACACCGCTTCCTTAGGCGAAGGTGATCATAGATGATTGTTCGGACCACTGCCGCGCCATTCCTCAGAGAAGCCTCAATCTCGGTGTAGGTTATATGTCGATCTTTTTTACCATATTTTGCACAGCTTCTACAGTTTCCGGAGTTACAGCAGTGGGAGGTCGACCTATGCGAGGTTCATCATCAACTGAGACCTGACCCCTTTCAAACTCAGCAAACCAATTAAAAACTGTAGCCCTAGATGGGGCAGAATCCCCAAATCAACTCACTAAACTTTCATGACATTCCGCTTGTTTTAGTCCCTTTTTATAGTCATACAAAGTCATGGCTCGAAAATCGCGACTACCCGGTTCCATTTTTACGTTAAAATTCGGCCAACACTTGCATTCGAGACCGTGACGAAGCAACTACTGAACGACTCAAACGCTGCCTTTGCGTGTAAACTATTAAAACCTTAGACAAAATAGCTGCATGCTCAAACTTGTTTAAACTTGTATAGATTAGGAATATCTAAAGAATTTCAGCGTGACTGTCGTATTCCTAGAATCAATAGAAAACCCAGGAGTTGTCACGATTTATTTATTCATTAATTTATTTCTTACACCACTAACAGTATTTATCAATTATTCGTGAAAGAATACAGGAAGTGAGTTGGAACAATGGGGGAGAGCTAATGAAGATTTTTATTTTTGACATTGACGGCGTTTTCAAGGTCGATGATGTTTTTTAATGGGAACATATATTTTTGCAATAATTGCACAGCATCTTGATTTTTTCACATAGTTTTCATACTTTTCTTTATTTTTGCACTAATAAACATATTTTTTTCAAATTTTAAACTAGGTAGATCCTGTGAAAGATTAATTTGTGTTTTTTTACTTCTAATTTTTCTATAAAATGTATCGTTTGTTATATATATATATATATCAACTGAAAGATAAACAATATTATCATTTGGCATTCTAATAATCTGCATAATTAAAATTTGACCACACATTTTTACTCGCCATAGTAAAATTATCAATTCTGGTACTGTTTTGGACATCTATTTGCATGCATTTTAAAACAGATACCGCCTGGTCTAATATGGAAGTGATAACGTCGCCATTATTTCAAATTATATTGTGCATAATAATAATCACACGAGGACAGAATCACTTTAATACGGTCCTGTCGATAATCCCCCCTAAATAGAGACCCAAATCGAAATCGTGTTTAATGGCCGTGCAGAATTTACCATTGTTCTTGTTCGTATTCAGCGTATTACAAATAACATAAGTAAAAATCGATGGTCTGCTCGTTTTGGATTTCTCCTCCAACAATGGTAGGCAAGATAAGGGCTGCATAGGCATATCAGGTGTTCGGTATTGTTTCCGGATTCAAACAGTGTAGCTGCCCATTGTGTCGATCATATTGCATGACACCTAGCTGTTAATTACTGTTTTACAGCATAATATATTCGATGTACATATTTTGATTTTGATAAATCCGTAATACTTTAACATTATTTAACAAGTCAATACATTCCGGAGGCAGAATTGTTTGTCAAGTAAAATTCTGATTGTTTTCTTGAAAAAATGAGAGGGCATCACTATGATACAAAGAGAAAGACTTATCTAGTCATTGGTAGAAGCGATTTATTCATATGCAAAGAAAATATATCAACATTCATCTCCTAGCATTGCACATAGTGGCGCTACCCATTGACATCCTTACAAGTCCTAATACTTGTACTACCTTGAAGCGCCGACAGATGTCACCTACGACATCTGTCAACGAGGATGAACTGTTTTACAACGACATCCCTTGTTCTTAGCTTCAAAAACGGTATTGATCATTGTGTGTTGATAAATGAAGTCTGAATATAAGCATTTTAAGTTTCCTACAGCTGCACTTTGAATCCGAAGGCATCCTGACAATCTGCAAAAGAAATTATAGGATTCAATTCATCTCCAAGTGTCGCCCTCTATGGAGATACCCATTGACCACTTACGAAGTTAAAGGTGCTAACACCTGGACTGCCTTGAAGCGGCGACAGATGTCACTTAAGACATCTATCAACAAGGGTGGACTGATTTACAGCGACATCCCTTGTTCTTGTCAAACACTTTTACGATGTACCGTTATCTCGGCTTATTCACATCAGAAGGTGACAACTGATTAATCCATCCAATGCTGTGAGATGATATGCCGTGAGTTTACCCTTCAATAGATACAGTAGGTTTTAAGGTTAATGTGAACAGAGATACTCTCACAGCACTTCAGGAGCAAGATAGGGCTTTCGGATTTTCAAAACGTTACCTATAAAAAATACAGCTTTTCCCAGAGTTAATGAAGATTGTGAAAACATAAATTCCAGCAATTTTCATATATTATACTTAAAAAATAGTACCCAGCAACTATAATAATATTTTCCTGAACGCGAACGTTTAATGCTCCATTTCATTTCATCTTCTCCCTTGTTCCAAGTCTTTCAGAATTGAGTTTTGGTCTTCAGAAAAGCACTTTAACCATCCCTTCTCTTCTTTGCGTGCCGTAGCGTATAGCTTAGTGGTGTAACACGCAGTAATGAAATTGTTTTCCCGCTCGCATCCCTATTGGGGGTCTGGTAATGCAAAAACCGAATCACTGTTGACATTGGAACAAATTATGGAACGGATACCGTAGTCTCTGCTGTTTAGTAGCAAGCCAGACTATAATGGAAACAGAAGGACCCTTCAGGGTTTTAGCCAGCTATGAGAAACGTTTGCTTGTCCCGTCACGATATAGAGATGGTGGATATTGTAATGATTTTAGGACATACAGATTTCGGTCGAGTTTTGAAACTATTGATCTTTTGGAATTAGATTTTGAAAATATTTATAAAATTAAAAAAATATGTACTAGTTTTTCGTTTGGGATTGGATGTCATGTCCAACGAATAGAATTATGTGCAGAACAGGAACTTTTTCTTGTTGATAACCTCTCGTAAAGGCCTATTGCGCTCCAAAAGCGCTGCGATAGCATAAATGTCTATACACATCGACTTTTAAGCGCTTAATCTTGTAACCATTGGGGAACAAAGTCTCCGGAAGCTCATTCCACAACGCCGAGGTTCTTCAGACGAAAGACTTTTCGAAGAGGCTCATTCGAGGTGTTGAAAGTTTGACCTGGTGAGATTGCGCCAGTTGGACATGTTCAGTATTTGCTTTAATGGCGATTTCAATATACATTTAACCGATGATTTAAATAGAAATCGAATCGGGTCCCTGTGAGAAAGATAATTTTATTTGTGTGATATAATATAGGTACTTTACAATTATTGCTAACAAAATGGGGGGAAGGGTGGTTTAGATAAGTTTGGAAATCGTTCCGATGCAAAATCAACACTTTCTGTTGTTTATGAAAACTCTGTACATATTACAAAATTTAATGAAATTTTCAAGGGTGGTATTTGCCCCATTAAACGTTCGTCGACATGATGGTAGCATTTCCATTAGGGCGAATCCTTTGACGCGGTAAGCAAATCAAGTTACGCAGCACCATTGACAATGGCCTGTTTACAACTGGCTTCACTCTCTCACTGACTCGCTCTCATGAGAGTGCCGACGCTACCCCTTAATTGATTTCGTTGCCGTCATAGCCCAGTTTGCTTGAACAACGGGTAACAATATATGTTATATTGCATCCTTTGACACAGCAACCATAAACACTAGACAATTCTAGCACCTGTCAAACCAACCAGAAGATGGTAACGTAGTTAGCGAAACATGTGTTGGGTATTTTTCAAACAGTGTCCTGGAGAGTGGTAAAACTATGTGGAGTTTGTGAGAGGACAGCACTTCGATAAATTTATCGAAAATAAATCCCAAATATTGGACTTTAGTCTTGTTGAAACATGTCAGTATAATGTAGACGATGTCCTTCAATTCTCACTTGCAGAGATCTTTTTGTCTGTACTACGTGTATTCTGAAGCATAAGGACCTGGTAGATGCAGTCCTTGATGTCATGGTCCTTGGGAGGATACGTCGGTGAAACAAGAAGACTTCTGCAATTGAAAATTTAACATCGAATGAAGAAACTTCAGGATGCAAACTAATAAATCTGGAATAGCTAATCATGCATGGATCATACATCACAGACTTGCTTGGACCGACGCTAAGGCTATACACAAAGAGCTACATTGATATTACTGATGGTTCAAGGAGGCTTTCCTTGCTAGCGATGAAAACATGTATAACAGACCTAGCGTTGAAATCGAATAAGGGCTATGGCTGAATTTGACCCGAGTGGGTTTAGCAGCGCGTACATATCAATCCATGAAGTCATTGCGTTGCATTTACCTGAAGATGTTTGGAGATCAATTGAAACGTTGTGAAATGCAAAAAAATACACTGAAAGTCTAAGGTGCATTCTATGATATTGCAGCGAGTGTATGACTAAATGCACCAAGCAATGCCGATGCAATGGGATACGACCGTACTATAATTGATTTGTCTGGTGTATAGATCTCGACCACGTGGCGATAGCTGGAGCGAACTCCGTATTCCGTCACCGAAACCCTGTAATTTACCACTTAATTTTGTCGAATCTGATTTCGTGATCTGCATACGTGGCTCCGGGGAACGCGCAGCGACCGAGACCCGAGAAGAAGTAGAAAGCAATGGCTGGGAAGCAGGGAATCGAGTCAGCGGGTTGAGGAATGGCGAAATGCTGGACTAGCGATGGACACTTTTATAGTTTGCTTCAGATTAGGAAATGACAGTGACATAATTAATCTTTATCAGCGCGCTAAACATCTTTAGGGTGATATTTATAGAGGTTTCTTGAAGCTTTCTTGAACGCAAAGGCAGAAATAAAACACATTCACATTGACCTTAAATGCTGTAGATTTCTAACCATCAGAGAACAATTTCCCAGGTAGCTCAAGCCCGAGGTTCTCTTTTGGAAGAAGCTCATTCGAGCTGTTGTAAGCGCGACCTGGTGAGCATGGCCTGGTTGGGATCCTTTAGTGTTTCAAATACTGACGACTTTTGGTGTTATTATGCTAGACAGCTTGGTCAAACATCTGCCATGATCATATC
This sequence comes from Bruchidius siliquastri, assembly GCA_949316355.1. NCBI lineage: Eukaryota > Metazoa > Arthropoda > Insecta > Coleoptera > Chrysomelidae > Bruchidius > Bruchidius siliquastri. The sequence goes on along the minus strand of OX438536.1, from coordinate 24,931,124 downwards.
AATAAAATAGAGACAGGTCAGCCACCCTTCTTCGAGGTTCTAGGCTGCGGAGGTGCTTTGTAAGATCAGGGGCATCCACTAGACGTATTACTCGTTTCAGTATTGTGTTCAAGAGCTTCGGAGCGCATCTCCACACATGTGAGCCGCACTTCAGTAATAGTTTGATCTAGACCTAGAAGGATAACAGTTGCTGTAGTAGAACCACCAGCTTCTGGGACATCAACCTAGCGAGCCCAGCAAGATGATCCACTGATGATCTACTTCTATCAGCAGTCCCATTCCATTGCGTAGGAAGCCCAGAATCAACCTACTTGATATATCTTTTTCAGGCTATTCCCTGTTACACCCTGTGAACAGCTATAAATAAATTTCTCAAGCTGGCCGTGATTAAACCCCACCCTCTATCAGAGCGGAGGACAAGAAAATAATCTGTTCGACAAGCTCCCTGCTGTCTGGTTCCCAAAGAAATACACACAAGTCTCAGACGGCAGTTACCCTAAAAAACCGACATCGCCTCCTGAGTTGTACGTCCTCCATTAAGCAGATTAAACTGGTACGGATCTACCCCGTTTGTGATGGTCTCCCGCACCACAACAATGTGTGCATTTTCTTTTCTTCCCGCTATTGTGGAACGATGCGTGGTCCGTGTGTGGGTGGATGTATCACTTACGCTAGATTAAAAAATCGAGGACGATTTGTTGTGCATACAAGGGCGATGGTGTGAAGTTACTGTAATGGGCTTCGGTTTTGCTCGATGGATTTGTTCGGTGAATAAGTCGATTTGGTCAAAAATGATGCAAAAGTGAAGTGTATGGTGATGAAAAACGGCAGATTTTTTACAACATAATTCAGTTTTTTGCATGGTTTTTGATCGAACAAATCTCCACGCCGAACAGAACCGTTGAGCAAAATTGTGTGCACTTTGTAACATTATTGCGCAAACATTTTTAACTGACTTTGATGAAATTTGGTGTGATGACTTCCCGCATCAAAGAGGTTTTTATGTCGAAATGTGAAAGGAAAATGTGACTTGATTTTTTCACTTCATTCTTTGTTTTTCAGCATTTTTGCACTATTACAAATGTATTTTTCTTTAAACCAGCTAGATGTTATGTAAAATTTAGTTGTGATACTTTTCTCCCTTACTGTTTTTCTCCAAGATGATCAGCTTTTATCACCTGAAAGAGAAAGGAAACCTAACATTTTGGAAAATTTTATATAATTTGTTTAATCACACGGTGGGACAAAAATTTTCAATCATATGGGAAATATCCAATTGCATGCTTCTTTAAAAAGACACCGTTTGGTCTGAACATCTTGGAACTCAACTGAAATCAACCCTGCACCGTGTGAAGTTGACCGTAAACCGAGCGATAATATCCTTGGCGCCAAGCCGTCAATCAACCTGATCCCCGTGTCTGGGGGTAATCCATCAGGAAATGATCTGAGCGTTGAGCGCGTTTCTTTCTGCGGTGTCCATTGAAGTGTGACCGCGCGATAGGCCTCCACCGCCACCGCCACAGCGCCAGGGAGCCCCCGCGGCTCTCCCGAGGGAAATCAGCTAAGCCCAGTCACCGGGATGTACGCGAGGACGTCGCCGAACCATTTTTCGGACAGATTTCGCTAATGGCTTTTCGAATTACATACCTCTTTCAACGGGATTCGGAGGGGATTTTTGCGATTATCCACCGGTTGAGTCTCCATACTGAGAACGCACAAAAAGGAGTCTCGTGGGGACATTGGGGGCTGCATATGTGAACGGCAGTCGGTATATAGATGGAGACATCGAGTATTTTTTATCATACACAAGGATTTTTGAATCAGATGAATAGCATAAAAATATGCATTTTGACATCTTCTGACTGCCGGTCAGACGCTCTGCTAACTGAGCTAAGTAGACACTCCTATCACTTAATCACTAAGACAACGTTGATCTTAGGAATGTCGATCTGCGCGCGTCGCGTCGTTGGTATCCCGAGGTATAGAAGCGTCGGTGCTTGGGTCGGTAAGGATCTCCGTCCACGCATCTAACAATCATGTACCTACTAATCCTATTTGAAGGCAAGATACAGATTCGCATTCAGAAACTCTGAACAAAATTGCGTCAAGTAGATGAAAGCTAGATATGTAGTAGTAGTAGTAATGGGTAGGCAAACTTTGGCAAGTAGGCCACCTTTGGACCTTTTTGCCGACCCCGAGGACCATCACTAAAACCAGGGCAGCCATGGTAGCTCCTTAGTATCGAACCTTCCAGATCTTTTAATATAGGTCATGATGAGTAGCTCTCTTCCCTGTTAAACTCTGCTATACTAAACACCTCAACCCTAAAGTGGCTGTATACGGTACACTTACCCAGTAAGTGGAGCGAGGTCTCGTCCACCTCCCAGCACTTCTGACAGATTGGGTCTTTGACCACTCCTATGAGTGACAGGTGCCTCTTCAATCTGCAGAAACCTGTGAGGATCCCTACCAACAAATGGAGTGAATCCCTCCTCCGGTTCAATAGTCGTAGCTCCCCACGTTTTTTGGGGCCTGCTATGAACCTCTTGGACTGCCTGTAGTCATCTCTCTCCAACCATGCTCTCGCCAGTTCGTTATATGTCCAATCATCTAGGGCATGACTGACCTGAATGGTGTGTTTTCCAGATCATGCGCGGTTTGGAGTAGGACATACTCAGAAATACGGATAGTGCGGGCGAGACCATACCTTACATCACCCCCAGCACAGAATGCTAGAGACATGGGTTCGACTCCCGTTTGTACCAATTTTTATACTCATTTCTGTCACTTGAAAATATATCTTTGAACTTTATCTTGATTAGTTGTGCAAGAGTTTAATGGAATAGAAATATTCAAAATCTGTATAATATTTATTTTACCAGTAAAAACTTATCCTAAACGAGATCAGTTTAAACTGAGCGCACACACACTAAATCAGCAACCCAGCCAACCCTTACTAATAATAACTTTGCTAAAAGTGCTGTACTGTTAATAAAATTACAAGTCTTGCAGAACTTGATGAGTTCATACTAATGAAGAGTAATGAGAAAAGTTTTCCGTCACACTGTTGTACTTGTGTGGCAAGTCGACTGAATGGAGAGATGAGTAGATGGGATATTAAATATCGAATTTAATTGGTTGATTGATGCCGCATTTAGTTGATGAGCACCACTCGACACGCTGAGACTCGCTAGAGGGGATTTTGAAATTTGCACCTGTGGTGGATGCCGCGTCATTTGTTTTGGATGATTACTAATGAAGATATAAGGATTGGTGAATTCATTGAGATCATGATTCAAATACCGCATATAATAATAATCAAAGAATAACGAACATATTACACGAACATAAACGATGCTCCCACTTAGCCCTAGGTCTATATATAAAAATTTAAATAAAAAAATATATAAAATCATTAATAATCATATAAAGTAAGTATGTATACGAACATCGATTTGTATTTTATTATTACTATTTTGCAGGATACCAAAAGCCTGAGCGTGTTAAATTTAACTCTATTTTAATTAATGTAAAAAAATATATAAAAGAAACTTCAACTTGATCGGCTATGGGCAAGACAGGCTCTTGTTCAGAATGGTTAATTACATGGGGTTATCTGAAAATAATGAAACCTTCTCAGTATGCCGCTTCCACAACATTACAGATATTAACTATTAAAAGTATTGTTGAAACAAAATATCAAAGTTCAAATGTTACAATGGGCATTAAACGCAAAATAGTCTTCACAAATGTCTAAAATATATTACGGCACTAAACGCAAAGTGTCCTCTCTTAACAACTGCTGAACCCTTGCCACCAGCCTAGTGAACCCTTGCCACTAGCTCTGGGTGAACCCTTGCCACCCACCTAGTGAACCCTTGCCACTAGCTCAGGGTGAACTCTTGCAGCCCACCTAGTGAACCCTTGCCACCAGCCTAGTGAACCCTTGCCACTAGCTCTGGGTGAACCCCTGCCACCCACCTAGTGAACCCTTGCCACTAGCCTAGTGAATCCTTGCCACTTGCTCTTGGTGAACCCTTGCCACCATTCATAGCAGCATCAATCTCCGTACTGAGACGTGCAAAGACACCAAACGCAAGGGCCCGTTTCAGTTACAGAGGCTGCTCTGGGTGAACTCTTGCCACCCACCTAGTGAACCCTTGCCACTAGCTCTTGGTGAACCTTTGCCACCATTCATAACAGCATCAACCCCTGCAACACCAAACGCATTTTGTTTGCTTATATTAACTGATGGCCTAGATGATTGGAACCGCCAGGTCTTTTGTATATAGTGGAGACCATACACTTAAATGAAAGTAAATTGATTCAGAAGATATAAAAAGATGTTAAAAACAAATATAATTATTTGTTATCTCGAGATTTTCCATTGAACTAACATCAACTTCATATTGTCCATTATATTTATATATTTTCCCGATTTCATCTTCAGCCTCGACCAAAAAGAAGCAGTGATTCATCGTCAATTGGACTTCAACCAATATTTACGAACAAGCAAAAATAACCCCCGTGCAGACAGGAGCAAATAAAGGAGATAGGAAGAAATGCTTACTTGAATGGAAATCTCAGATATCAAATATAGTGCAGGAAATATAGTATTTCTCAAATATATACCCATACAAAGATTTTGTGTGTACTTTGGTATAGCTTTGGCATTAAAATTTTGACTCCGGTAATACTTCCTATTTTTTGGGATACGAGGGTCACGCTGAAAGTCTTTAGATATTCCTAATCTATACAAGCTGAAACAAGTTTGAGCACGCAGCTATTTTATCTAAAGTTGAAGGTGCTTACACGCAAAGGCAGCGTTTGAATCGTTCAGAAGTTGCCTTGCCACGGTCTCGAATGCATCTAAGTGTTGGCCGAATTTTAACGTGAACATGGAACCGGGTAGTCGCGATTTTCCAGCCATGATTTTGTATAACTACAAAAAGGGACTAAAACAAGTGGAATGTCACGAAAGTTTAGTGAGTTGCTTTGGGGACTCTGCCCCTTCTAGTGCTACAGTTTTTAATTGGTTTGCTGAGTTTAAAAGGGGCCGGGTCTCACTCGATGATGAACCTCGCACGGGTCGACCGTTCCACTGCTGTTACTCCGGAAACTGTAGAAGCTGTGCAAAATGTGGTAAAAAAAGAATTTTTTGTATGGTTACTTTTTACTCATTTCCTGTATCCACATGATGTTAACCTTTAGTTTCAACCATATGAGTTTAGCCTGATAGCTTGTTTTACCAGCTTGTAGTTCTAATTTTGCTTGGTATCTCTGCATAAACGTCTTCCTTGATTACTGTCAGCGAGTTTCTGCTTATAATCACGAAAAATTGTGTTATGAATCTGGAAGGTTGTTAATCATAACAATACACAGTCCAAATTGAACCATATTTCCTGGACTATCATTCCAAACTCATCGACATTAGAGAACTGACAGCTAGCTCCGTATATGAAGTATGGTGAGAAGCACGGATACAGAAAGATGGATGGAGGTATCAGAGAGCTTCTCTCTATCATAGGGGCGGGCCAGGGCTATTCAAATATTTGTCGATGACTTTTGCCAGAGGCTAGCGCAATATATCTGCGACTCACGACGCCTGGGGTCACTATGGGAGATGCCCGAGCAGTGCCAGCTACGATTCTTAGTTATTTACTTTATTAAAGTTGCAAATATTCGGCTGAAAATACGAACATTATAACTGTGTCGCTTTAAAATTTGTTCAATGAACACAGACAGTATGATTCTGCTTTCAATGCATGGGTAGAGGAATTATTTTTATTGGAAACATTTATGACACATGACACATAATGACACATACGTTGTTCAGCTGTTTCGTGATGCTTTTGCCACGCAACATTGTAATCAATTTCCTTCGATCTGTCTGTTTGTTGGTCTGCTTTTTGGGAGAGGGATATGGTGTTAGTTCATAGCAGGTAGTGCTCTTTTATTCAAAATATATCGTTTAATTGGCGGTAGAGTTATGAGCAAAAAACCAACGGATTAAAAATAATGAATTCATGATCACTGATCAGAAAAACATTAAATGAAATTTTATATATTTGCCATGATCTCACTATAAACACACTGCTTTTTAAAACTATGTACACGACGGTATACATAAATAGATTATAAATAAAATAAAAAACACCCTTTAATACACACTTTTTTGCAATAATAACAATATGCATTTTTTTGTGAATAACTTTATTCCTATTTTGACCTTATTAAAAAAGATTTAATAATATTTCAAGTACGTAGACTCTCTATAACATGTACAAATATATGAAAATATATATAAAAATATATATTTGTACATGTTATAGAGAGTCTACGTACTTGAAATATTATCAAATCTTTTTTAATAAGGTCAAAATAGGAATAAAGTTATACACAAAAAAATGCATTTGTAATATTTTTAATTCGGTTTGCTATTGCGCATTTTTTTAACTGTCATTTATTATTTCATTTTTTAGTCTTAATAAGAACTTAAGTATAATGTTTTTATATATTGCAACGCACACGAAGCTAATATTTTTTATATTGATACGGAAGAAGAATAATATTTTTGTAAAAAATACGTTGAAAGATTCCTTTACATACATACATACATACATGTCAAGCTAATAAAAGCACATTGAAAACCACAGTATCAAGTATCAATTGAAATGCCTTATAACAAACCGAATGGCTACAATGTCAATATGGAGTAAAATACAATGTTTCAAACTAAAAACCAGTATTAACAGTAATTTAATTCTGGACTGCCTGTAATGTTCTTCCTTGAGCGTAGGGTGTCATCATCTATACTCTATAGCGCGGAAAGACAAAAACCCTCTAATACCGTTAAATCGTGAATTGTTTCCCCCTCTGATTCGAGGGAGTCGATTAAAGAATGACTCTATCAAGATCGCTCCCGGAGCTGCGACTTTTTAGATAAGCCACCCCATTTCCGTCCATTTCATGGGCGACACGTCACAAAGGTACAAAGATGATACATGCTCATTTCAGCAGCTGGACTGTTACTCCAGATGCGAACGATGCGCGTAGTTTGAAATTGGGAAGAATAATCAGTTTCCGGGGGGTGCAACTAACACAATCGCCATTCTAAACCGGCGGAGTAGAGGGTCTGCTTAGTTCAGTTGGCTTGAGCGTCTGACTGGCAAACAGAAGGTCTGCGGTGCAAATTTGCATATATGCTTTTAAATTGCGGATTACCAAGTGAATAATTATCACAAAATGTGCTAGATACATACAGACTGAATAATAAATAACTACTTTTTATTTAACATCTCTTTGTCTGGAAAAAATATCAATTATCTACAAATCATGAATTTCTTTTGAAGTTTTCCATATACTTTGTTCTTGGCTTTCAAAATAGGGGGCATTTTGTGATTATCTTGGGAATGAACTGTTTTATGTTGCGTTGTTACCCATAATACATACAGTGTTGTGTTTCTGATGTAAGGCCGCATTTTTTCGTCATTTTAGATTTATCAAATTTGGAAACATCAAACATATTCCTCATTCATGCGTGATAGCTGAAAATTAAAATAGTATTTTCTTAGCCTGTTACTATTAATTGTGTTAATTATACAATCTTTTTATCTACATTATGGATGAGTTTCACCAAGTAAGAGCATCTACAATCTACATGAGGTTGATAATGATCGTCTTGTTCGAGAGCGAGACATTTTTAAGAAAATTTTGACGTTGCGGGAAAGATGGCTACTTCTTCCTTCAGAGAAATTCTGAAGAAAGTGATAAATTTCTCAAGGCATTGTAAATATAAATGTTTTTCTTAGACGCTTCTACTCAAAATCCAGAAAACACTTCAATATATTTGAAGAAAAAATCATCAGGATATCAATACAGCAACGGATAAGTTAAAAATATCACTCTATATTTCTCTCCATGTATCTTGCTTATACCAGAAGCAAGATAAGTCAACCATGCAATAATAATAAAAATATAGGCTTTTAAAAATACGTTTCCACGGATCATACCTGCACACCTTATAACGTGCTGCCACTGCGACAGTCTCATCTAAACGTTTTAGCGCTCATAGGCTGTGCTTTCTTTGTCGATGCCGGATTGCCCGGCTTTAATTATTCGTTTCAAGACATGGTTCTCTCTTAAAATGATGTCGTCGTATATCAGAGCTCATGGATTCTCACAATCCCATCAAACATTTCAACGCTAAACCTGATTATTGTACTGAGTGCACTCAGAAGAGTGATGATTCTTTGGCCTCCACACGAATGAATCAATCTTAACAGATAATAAACAAACACAAACGTTCACAAGGGTCAATGACACAATTTATTTGCTCCTTTTTTACATTACTTTTTGCATAAAGTTTTCTAATAATTTGGTTCCTCAAATGAGACGAAAACCTGTCTTTTGGGAAATTTGAGGGTGCTTAGTTGGATAGTTAGTTGCTCATTTATTAAGTTAGTTACTTAGTTCGTCATAATGGTGAAGCTGATAAATGCGTGGTGAAAACAATTGAATTTTTTTTCGGATATTTTTGATGTTGATAAAAGGTATTCATATCGTCTAAAAACATTTGAACCCGGTAAAATTCGACTGACTAAAGCATTTTAGGAGACGCAGACGTCGACGTACAGTGATGCCAGCTCTCGAACTTTTGCGGAAAATCGTATTTTCGATGAGATCCTCATGCTTTGATGATGCAGCGTTATAATTTCATATTTTCGTATTGCTTGAAATACAAATATTGGAAAACAAACTAGGCACAGTTATTCCAGTTTTTGATTTGGCAACTAGTCATAGTAGAGGGCTAAACAGGGATCGTAGCTACCTTTATTTCTTAAGTGAGTTAATTTATTGTTTCTTGCAGATAACAGTATTGTGTATTTAACACACAGTTTCAGAAATAAAACTTTTTCCCTTTATATCTCGATTTATATTTAAATCATCGTCGGAGTGTCAGATTTGACTTTTGGCAAAAGCTACCCAGATTACTTGTCAACATTGGAGATTCAAAAATATCTGCGAAATCCTGATTTAATTGTAGTAGATGATTGACTGATCTTTTGAACTCAACTTTTATCCATACAATACTATGACTTTCCATCTTTTTATATTCTACGTTAACTTACTCTTAAAATATCTTGAGTCATAGAAAGTACTGAGAAGAATGAAATAGCTTAAGCAATAAAATATCTAAAAACGTGAAATATCTTAAGAAAATAAAATAGTTTATCACATGAAATATTTTGTAATGCAAATTCAGTCACCAAAAAAGATTTCCCCTAAGACAGACAAAAGAAAGAAGAAATAGATAATTCAATAGAAGAATAGTTAGACAGGATAAATAGTATGCTAAATTTGAGAGCTCTAGTTTTGTATCCATGACACGATCTGGTTAAATAGCTTTCAAGTAATCTGGGTAGCCTTGTTAACAGTCAAATCTGACAGTCCGACGATGATTTAAATATAAATCGAAACGCGTCACTGAAATAAAAAGAGTTTTATTTGTGAAACTGTGTGCTAAATGCACAATATTTAATCTGCATGACAGAAGAGTTTCTCCAAGTAAGAGCATCTACAATCTACATGATAGTGTGTTTCTGTTTTAGTGGCTTTTACTACAGATTATTGACAAGTGGTAAGTTAACTCTGTATTTCAGGGCAGCTGTATCAGTTCATTGAATATTTTGTTCATATTTTAGAGCTGCTGATCGAATTTTGGAAATTTTCTAATTTTTTTTAAATATAAAAATTTTGTGGATTGTAGGGACCGTGAAAGAAGCAATTTTTCAACATTTTCTTCTTTTGGCATGTATCGATACTAATACTTGTTATGGCAACCAGGTATCTGGATTTCGACCAAACTTTCAGAAACATTTTATACATGATGTCAAGTCGTCTGATACAAAAAATAGTGGTTTGAAATATTCCAGCATTTCAATACCGGCCTTCCCAGTCTTCGCATACACGACACACCTTTTTTCGAAATCAAGCTATGACTGAATATTCGCCTATGCCGTAACAGAACAAGCTTTTACAAATCCGACGTTACACTGTCAAAGTTGCTATTGAGCGCACTCACTCCCCGTTCATATCCATATTGTCCCCCTATAACTGAGCCGGCAAACCGGAAGAAAACTTTTTGCCGTCTATGAGCGTGGATACAACAATGCAGGCGACCATCGATTGGGGGTGGGTTGGTGTTCCGTGAATGCAATAAAAATGAAGGCGACGGAAGAGATACATTATAAAGCAGGGAAAGGAGTTCTCCCCCTTTCCAGGAGAGGATGTCATTAGCGAAAATATCCTGAAGCATTCATACGACGGACAATGAGATGACAATACTGACTGATGCTTTATGCTTATATACGTTAAATATCGATAAATTGTAGTACAGTAACTATACCAGGGGTCTAGGGGGTCTAGGACATTGAGTTAACAATAAATGAGTGTTTAGAATAAATGGTGCTTTGAATGGGTTTTTCAATTTTTGATTCAAAGTTCTTGATATTGTCACATGAATATTGACATCTTTTTACTCTTTCCGAATATTTTTTTAACCTTTTGATAACCTAGAAACCAGGTAAAGGGCTTTGTATGAACATAGATTCGTCCTTCCTCTATGATTTTCCCAAAAAATATGTTCAATATGTTCAAAATTAAGCGCAGAAATCAGATAAACGGCTTCGTATGAACATAGATTTGTCCTTCCTCTATGATTTTCCCCAAAAATATGTTCAATATGTTCAAAATCAAGCGCTTCTAACGAAATATTGTGACACCGTATATGAGCATAATTTTTCCGCTGATACACAAGTGAATATTTGAGTTCAGTTTTCGAAGACTTGCAAAAGGCGCCAAGATACTGATTTTTAGAAGATCTACGTGAACATAGGAATTCTTTGTCCCTGAATTCCACGAAAGGATTACCGATATGGTATACGATGAGATCACCGCCACAACAGCTTTTTTTTTAAATACAGAATGACAGAGGACTTGATCTCACTGTGCTCTGTATTCTGTAATCTATTTTAGTAACTCTTCCTTAATAATCCAGCTCTTTGATAGTTCAAGAAGACTCACGAATCAAATTACACAAGTACAGTGAACAAAATTAAATTGTGAACTTGGAAACAAAATTCAAATATTATATTAAAATATGAACCAACATTGAATCCTTCGGGTCACAAGAAAATTAGATCACTTCAACAGTAGCAAGCCGCCTACTGTTCTAAAATCCTCTTTTCCTCTTTGCTTTACTCCTTTCTTCCTCTTACCTTCTCTCCTCGACGTTGCCCGACCCGGCTGACTCATTAACAGATACCAACTCAAGACCGAAAACAAAATAATTTTAGTGCAATTTCTACTTACATGACGTCAGAATTTTATTCAGTAGTCATATAAGTATCAATTAACGTCCAGGAAGAAGAACAATGATGCAAACAATACAGTATAACTTTCAAAAAATAGGCTAATCACCAGAAAAGTATTTGAGACATTAGTTGCTTTAAGGTGGTTCTAGCATGGAAATTTGTCATTCTGACAATCAACTGATAGTGAAATGTAAAGTCAGCAAAATCTATCTACACCATAGTTTTTTAGATAATTAAGTCTAAGTTGCATTTTTCATGTTTTTCTTGTGGTAGCGTGTGGACTATAGATTTGAACCAAAAATAAATTTTATATAAAACAATACGCTAGTGCATTTTTCGAGTTTTTGTATCCAAAGAGAAAGTAGACCACTTTTGGGCATCACTATGAAATCTGACAACGCTGTCTCCCTCTACTGGTCAAACCAGGTGCAGCGTTGCAAAATTCTGGATGACAATGGAATAGCATCTGAAGCTTATTTTTCCACAAACTTCCATTCCGAAAACGGACCCTCAAACAGCACAATGTCAGACATTGTGTAATATTCTTTATGAAAAAACAACAAGTGTCAAAATGAAATTGAAGCTAAATTGGTATGAACGCTAAGAGTATAGGAGTGAATGAGACTGCAATGGAGATGGAAAGGGGACTCATTGTCACCGCTTCATTTCAGTAGAAAAACTACCTTAACAGACTGACGGAGTCACACTTAACAATATCTAACTACAACTGTTTCGCAGACCTCATAATAAATTATAATATGCGACAATACAACGTCATGCTCCCATATACCATACGTTACTGCACAATCAGCGTATCAAGAAAAACTCTCTTAAGGGAAATAAATGACTGAAATCAATTCAACAATTTGGGTATAAAAGCTGTACTCTAAGACCTCGACCAAGAGGCGGCTTTGTCGTGCCTTGAGGGTACAAGGACCTGATTGATGGCCAACTGGATGGCGAAGTGGACTGACCGGAACTGAGTGCATTTGTTTTCTTTGCCTGTATGGCGCGATCTCAAGAAAAGCGACCGTCCCCGAAGAAACACAAAAAATCCATTTCGACGAGTTATTTTTTATCGAGAGGTGTTTGTTGGGGTGTCAGGGAGAATGTGTTACTTGGAGGGTGACTTGTTAGGCTTCAGACTGCATATATTGCTCCAAATCTACCTAGCATCGTTAAAACTGACAACTGGTTAATTGCTAAGGTCAAAATTGTAACCAGTTTGTAAATATGCAAGTTTTGGAAAATACCTGGCCCACTGCGGGATTTAAGCCATGCGCCGTATGATTGCCGCTCAGATGTTCTACCGACTGAGCTAAGTAGGCACTCGGCCTATAATGAGTTCGTGGATAAAGGCGGAAAGTTGCCAAATAAATACAAAGGGGCTGATTTATTCACATGTTTTATAAACTGCTACAGCAGATTACTGCGTTTAAATTTAACAAGAACAATAAATGATTCGGTCTGATTTTAGGAATGTTGATCTAGTTGAAACATATTTCAAAAATATGGTAAATTATGGAAATTTTTCGGAACAGCGAAATTTTGTGATTTTTTTAAACTTAAAAATGTTTAATGTCTTCCAATAAATATAGTAATTGCTCTAAATTACGGTGTAGCATAAGCATACTTTAGAATATGATATCATAATACTCTCTTTCTGCTTCGATATCGCTCCTTTTTTATGTATTTTTCTTTATTTTTAATCTAGGTATTTAACTAAATCTCTCTCTACAGGACTGTCTATTATATTTTATAAGAATAAAGGATTAAATTAAATTGAATTTTCCAATTTTGATTCCAAACGGTAATAAAAGTAATAAATTATAGTTTAATAAGCTAAATAAAAACAAGCTTGAATAGCAAACCACACTAAATAGTACTGAATACTCTTAAATTATTCGGATATTGTTGTTAACTTTACCTTTACTAATAGCTACTAATAAAATATACCAATTAATATCAAGCAGTTTTTTAATAAAATCAAGAACGAAGTCTGTATAATTGAAAATTATATATTACTTTTTAATACATTTTGTTTTTGAAACAATTGATTTTTAATTTTTTTGACTTAAAACGAACATAAACGTGAAAATGATAGGCAGCAGATTCGATCTTTTTAGCAGCAAGCAACCAAGAACCTGTTGCATTTTGGAAATTAAATTTTTCAAAAAATTATTTGTCCAAATTTTGAAAGAATTAAATTTCTTTATTTTTTTTCAAATTATTCGAATGTCATCAGTCCTTAATACAGGTGCAAATTTTGGAAGTGACTTTTAAGTCGTTGAAAATCATGTTGGAAGGTTTAGTTTCATAGATATAATAATAATGTCTTTATTGGGGCGAAATTTAGCTGAACAGCTACTCTTACATTCAACCCCGACTCTTACATTTAACCCCACTCTTACATTCAACCTCAAATATATACATACAGGTATATAGATATGCAGGTGAATCTAATGCGATATGATAAAATTCGACTGAAATATTGATTTCTAAACTAATAAACCATTGTTGCCATATTTATTACTCCTCTTGAAATCAATTTCTAATTCCTCCTCCGCTCTCCGTTACACCCTCTATATGTACAGTGTACACAAATGAAATACGCCCATCGAAAATCTACAATCTCATCGCAACAAATGTTTTATTGCAGTTATTACTGTCGAAGCACGACTCGGTTGTCGGCGGCCTGTTTATTAAGCGGTACATGATAGCGCATCCCTAATAAACCCACCCCTGCTCCCTCTTTCATCAAAAGCGACCCCTCTGCTTCTGTCCCGTGCGGAATTCATTAGTTGCTTCTCTCGATTTCGCCGCGCTCAAATATTTGACATCGGGATGGATACATAATCATGAAACATGTTTGTGCATCTCTTGCGTATGTTGCTAGTCTATATCATGAGCGATATCAAGTGTACAAGCTGTTCAAAAAGTCTTAGGGTCGTTCCTTAAACCTTAAAGAAGGTTTATATTGAGTAATCTCTTCTTAGAGTTTAGGGACTATGTTACAATCCACATTCGATGAAAAACTAAGATTCATTCATCAAAACTCATCTCCAAGCGATGCCCATGGTGGCGCGGCCCATTGATAACTTACGAAGTCAAAGTCCTAACACTTAGATTACCTTGAATTGGCGATAGATGTCGCTAACGCCTGGAGATAAGTGTTGATGTTGCTATCACACCCTTGACTGGGTTACGTATATATCAACCAATTGCTCTCTACACTTAGACCGATCTTGTTCAAAAGATTTGAGATCCAGTGGGAATGTGCCTACAAGGCAGAGGTGGAGGAAAGCGTAGCGCTGGGAACTCACACGTCAGTCTTTCAGACGGAGATATATGCCATCCTAATGGTGGCATATTCAGCAGAAGTACAACAGTGCACGGAGCAGGACATCTATATATGCTCCGTTAGTCAGCATCTCCTAAGATCAGATCACCACTGGTCCAGGAATGGAGCGCCGCCCTCCAACGCTCAGCCCAATTCAAGAACATGGCCCTCATGTGGATCTCTGGTCACGGCGAGGTGCCAGGTAACGGGAAAGCAGACTTCCTAGCGAGGATAGGAGCAGGGGGGTGGTAGAACTACGAAATTAAGGAGCATCCGTACCCTATTGGGGTGCAGAGGGTACGAGACTACAAAACTTAGGTATAAATCTGGTATAAAGTTTTTGGGGGCGCAACATCTGGGGATAAAACGAGGAAAACGGGGGACAAAATGACAAAAGAAAGGCAAATTTTGCGAGTAAAGAGGTTTTTGACTCTTCAGATTATTTCAACCGCTTCAAACGAAATACTGTGTCACTGTACACCGCACCGCATAGAACTAACCTTTCTCTGTCACTTGCAAAAAAAGTCGTTCCATTATATTCAAAAATGAAAGCGAAATATTGGGGATCCATGCAAAACGCCTTTTATTCTAGGTAGAGCCTCTTTTTAGCTGAGTAGGGTGAAAGTAAAGAAAAACTACTCTCAAACACCCTATATATACCCTGTAGCCTATCTACGGTACCTAGTCAAGTCGCAATTTGCATCGAGTAGCAGAAGAGGCATAATATATGACCCATTGTAGACAGTACAAGAGAAAACCGTGGCTTTTAACATTCAGAGAATCATTTTAAAAGACCGTCACGTCTCATCTCTCTTTGCGGACTGTTCACCACCCTTTTTCGCATGCAAATAAGCAGGGTCCTTTCATCGAACGCAACAGCCAGCAAAATAGAGATTTTTACTTTCCACGGCGATAAACGGAGAAACAGTATAGTCTGCTTGTCGTCTGTCCGTCTAGTAATCCTTGACCGCTCTATAACTCAAAAAGTACTATTCGGATTTTGATGAAACTTCAACTAATAAAAGAACGACAAAGCTTCGAAGTTTTTGAAAATCGGTCGAGGCGGTGGAGGACACTAATCGTTTAAAAAAAATCGGAGTAGGGTGTGGCGTTGAAATTATGAGACATTTAGTTTCCCAGTGATTTTTTTATACCTTATAATTATTATTACAAAAGGTCAACAGTTCAGAAAAATGATATTTGTTCATTCTACTGACCAGATACACATATATTGAACAAGTATCGATAACATCAAGAGAAACACAAATTTTTGAATCAACTCCTGACATTTTGCTTCTGTATGCAGTTGCTGTTCGATATTTCTTTAAATTATTTGAATTTTTTTATTTATCCGAAATGTTAGAAGAAAAACGGCTAAAACGTTCAAATCACTATAATAATAAGCTATAAAGTTTCCATTTTCAATTAAATAATGTAAAAAGGCCTCTAATTTAGAGAGAAACAATATTTTTTACGAAAATTTCTCAAAACGTGTTGTAGAGTGATTTAGATGCTTTCTGTTTATTTCCACTGCCCCAGTAAAATCGCTAACCCTGAATCAAATTCTAAATATGATTACTTCGATTGCATTGTCTGATCAGTAATTACATTTCTATATAGATTCGTCAAATTGACACGACATTGCTACTAATGGCTGGATAAAGCAATTGTTGGGGGTTTCAGGGACAAACAGTCCCGTATCAAAAATATTGTACTATTTTTTATCATACAAAATTTTCGTAAGAATCGTAAAAATTACTTGTTTTTCATCTTTTCTCTAAAGCTCACCGATTATTCCATAGATTTGTACATCAAATGACCCATGAAATGAAAACAACGTTCAAACGATGTAGTTTTGCTATCTCGTTGCAACCGAATTTTCAAGACACAAAAAGTTTAGAGTAACATTAAAAATGATGTCAAGGATGCGGGACTTGGATACATTCTTTCACTATAACGTATGCGTCAATGTACCATTACCTCGGCTCATTCATATCAGAAGCTGACAACTGATATTAAGTGTATACTCGCCACAATGTATCAGACCTGCTATAGACATGCATGTTTCGTCTTTAGCCTAGACTCGTCAGTATAGCCTGGCGGTCTAAGTGTAGAGAGCAATCTGGTGTTAGGACCGTTGGTTTCGTAAGAGGGCGTCCCCATAGATGGCGACACTTGAGTTCATGTTGCTATCATACCCTTAACTGGGTTACGTAAATAACACCCCATTGCTCTCTACACTTAGACCGCCATGCTATACTGACGAGTCTAGGTTGAAGACGGAACATGCATTTCTATAGCAGGTCTGATGCATTGTAGAGAGCATACACTTAACAAATTTACCAATAATCGTGTGATAGGTCGGGAACTAATAAGAAAAAGATTATATTAGGCCATTCCCTAAAAAGATCAATATTTTGAAAGCGAAATTGCTTGCAGTCTCGCAAACCATTCGTCAGCAGCTAAGGATTAATTTCGTTGATTCAGTTCGTCCCTGTATCTTTGCACCCCAAACGCTGCCCCGCGAAGCTGATGACGACGCACGACGTTGGCGTCTAAAACACATTAACATGGTCGCTGAGATAGTCATTACTGGTTATGGAAGCCGGCGTTAAAACGGCGTCACGCCGCACAAGCCACCGGGGAATGGGGAGCTAAGTCAGTAGCGTTACACATCCTGAATCCTCCTTCCCACGACGTCTGTCTGTCGTCTGTAAGTCATTTGTTTGTTCCTGGAGTAGGCTGTGGTTTGAGTGCATCAGACAAATGCGAAGAGCAACATATATAAAGATCGATAAGTGGGGGGTAATGGAAGTAGCTAATTACCGTGAAATTAAAAAAAAATTAAGTGATACCCGAAAAAAATTATACATGTTTTGATGTGAGGTTCCGCTGGAATTTCCATAAAAATAAGAAAATATGTTAAATATGGCGACTGTTCATTTTACCTTCGTTGCATGAGTACCAATAAATTAAAAAAAAAAGCAATATAGATGTTGAGAGACAAGACTAGTAACGAAACGAATGATTTATATTGAAAGATCACTATGAATAATTTTTAAAAAATATCAGGCTATCAGCTTATGAAACGGTAACAGTAGTAATGACACTTTCAATCGCTGAGAATTGTATTTTTGAAATCATTGAGTCAGGTATCTTAATTTCCATGAGGCCATGCCCTCCATCTATGAGGATTTTATTTGGATCTGCTTGAACGGGGCTTCATCTATTCCTATCAAACGCGATTTCACTTGAAAATAGGAATAGGATTAAATCAACTTACGGAAGATCACTCATCTTAACCTTGCTTAACGTTTCGCCTGCAATAAATTCAGATTTCGAACGTGGTTCTGAATAGCGATCAATGAGAATATAACATGAACCATAGAACCAACGATAAGTTGAACAAATTACATTAATAATGATGCTCATGAATTTACCCCCCCCCCCCCATAGCCCTTTATTCAATTTTAGGCTCGGCAATTTTCAACCTATCTTTTTTTTGTCTACGCCTCTGAACGTCGACGCGGACAACATTTATCATAGAGCGTCGGTGTCGCGCGTTTAATCTAATCTCTGGTTTTGTTCGGAATCGCTGATGCGTTTTATCCATTTGCGCTACCATGCCATAACGACAAACACGTAAACCTGTTATTCCATTTCCATTATTTTTATGTTCTGATGTTTTTCTATAGCCGTACATAAAGGATATGTAGAATAGTTAACAAAAGCGTACGTACGATCAGGTGTCACGCTATTCATCATTATCAATTAGTAGTAAAAATCAATGTCGTCAGAGATTAACCCACAATGCGTCATGAACCTAAAGATGCTGCCGACATTACTTGAAAGCTATCCACAGTTACAAACAGCGTCATCAAGCTGATTCAAATGTAAAACGTTAGCAAATTAACGTTAATCCCGGAAACCGTTGGCGAACCTCCGAAAGTGCCATCAAAGGCGGCTCCCTTCTTTACAATCGTCATCATTCCGTCGCCAACTAGAATTACGGAGGACTGCAAATTAAAGACAGGTCTGCATGCCGACTGACCAACATTTAACAATGATCGCTATTTTGTTTGTCATTGAGATCTAAAGCGCCTTGATTACTTGTTCAATATCTAATTATCTTTTTTCTATGATAAATTTCAAAGACATTAAGATATCAATTGAAAAATGAATTGTTAAGACCGCCTCAAGGCAGCAAACAAGTTATCTTATCCCCAAGGACGTTTTAAGAAAGCCCTAGCTGACTATAAATCGCGTTTCATCAATAATACATCTTTAAGGTTCAAGGAATGACAATAAATATGACCCTGAAAAATCTTTCTACCACCGCTTCTTACATTCGTAAACATATACCTCGATTATACAGAAATCATATCCGATAGTACTTTATTTATACGGCTGCCAGACATACCATAGCTTGTTGCGGCCCCTATTTTCTTCATATTCCCGAAGGATTCGCTAGTCTCCCGAGGGGGCCACTGAATAATACACCGGTTCACAATCAGACTGCTATACACTACCTGTTGCATTTCTACAGGGTTATCAAGGCTTTGTTTGATTCTCGAAGCATCAAGAATAAAACTGTTTAAGGCAGCAGTTTTCGTTAAACAAAAGCCAGAAGTTTGTTTGGTTACGATTAGTATGCTGCTACTTCTCCAAGAATATAGCTTTAAAGTAATGGCGGATTCGGGGTTCAGGTGTGGGGGACACAGTCCCAGGTTCAGCATCTGAGAAGTGGTTGGTTCTCTGAACAGTAGATTCCTCATCGAATGTAACGTTATTTCATCTTTTTGTTTGCTCAGTCACTACTGTCTGATTAGTAGGGGCTATAGCCCTCATAGCCGCCCTTTTGGAACCGCCACTGTTTGGAATATCTCTGCATGAATGCAGTTCAATACAAACCGTAGCATCATTTTGTTTGTTTTGTCAGTATCATTGATTCGACAGATACATGCAGTCTATCTTGGAACAATAAATAATCATACGACAACTGTTAAGGAGGGTGGAGTGACTTCTTCAAACTACTGTTTAATTCTTAATTAAACTAATTTCTAATAAAATTTTCCTCGCCACGTATAAGTATAGAGTTGCTATACCTGTTTTTTGTAATATCAGTTCTCTGAATTTTTTGCTTTTCAGTTTTCTGTCCTCTGAACAATTCTTCTACTTGCAGGTCTTCTTGTGGTCCAAATAAACATCTTTGCGTTATTATTTTTTTAAGGCTCAAAAGAAATGTAAATGAAATTTAGGACAGCACATTCATTCACTGGCACAGCGTCCTTCAGTGCGTAAAAAGTGAGAAATAATATGATCGTAGGAATCTTGCTATAAAGCCGTCATGACAAGTAGTGTCATGCTATTATAGTTATAATCTGATTGATAAAATAAATGGATGCAAATAGAAGCGTAACAAATCAGTCACCATTTTAAACAAACCCAAATAAGCCCTAAAATAAAGCAAAACATAAAAAAAACAGTTAAAATTACTGCATGTTGGAAGCAAAGGTGTGAGCAATCATCTATGTCTAGCAAGTACAGAGGTTTACCGGGCTTAACATTTTACAAATGACAGAACGGCTCTTACCAATTCCAAAAAAAAAATTATATATTACATCACCCTGTATTCAATGTTCAACAGGGGTAAAAAAGGTCAGGAAATCAGGTGTTGGAAGGAAGTAATTGAGGCGCAAATTGGAATAAATTTTCAGTAAGAGAAAAAAATACGAAACGTTGTGGATTTAATTTAAGTTTGCGGGTAATTTGCCAAGTTCAGCAGATACTGGAAGGGAAGAAAGGTAACACAGGAGCTTAGGCACGTTCTCAACGGAGGATTGTCGATAATTAGCAGAGGGTGAGAAAATATCCACTTTCAGAGCATTACAGAAAATGAGCAGGCTTTTCAAAAGTGGTGCTCTGCTTGATTTTGATTCTTATTTTTTATTATTTCACTCAACATTTCCTGTGGGCCTTTTGACAACATATTTTCGTGGAAACTTGGGACAGTTGCAAGCTTTAAAGTGAAGCGTTTGAGGACAATGGCTGGTATTTAATCTACCCTAATAGCTTTTATGCCTTCATAAAGTTGAACGATGATTGCATTTCTAATTCCTCAATAGACTGTGACCTAATTTGGTTAAGAAAAAGTTTAACCAAAGTTTTTCCAGAGCTATAGATGGACATTTTTTTCGACAGGTTTTCCTTAGGGGTCGTTCTCGGATCCCGAATGGAAGAATATTACATTGCTACCTTCGAATCGCATTGCTGATGCTATATGTTGCAATTATTCTCATAGAGACAGCTTGTTTTGCAGTGCATTAAGTCCCACATCGAATTCATTAACATTGCAATGAATCACTTTTATTACGAGGGTCACGCTGAAAGTTTTTAGATACAGAAAAACTACAAGGTTTTTTTTTGAAACTTTATTCTGTTTTTCAACTTATTCTCCCCCTACCTCAATACATTTATGCATTCCGTAAAACCACTTGCCAAATTCTTGTGACCAACGTTTTTTTAAAAAGTTGCTAATTTCCTCCTCAAATGCAGCGATTGCCTCTTCATCGGTGGAAATATGGCGACCTCATAGCTTTTCTTTGATCTTAGGGAATAAAAAAAAGTCGCACGGAAATAGGTCCAGTCTTTGGACGGCTGTTGCATAGTTCGTGGAAGACTACAGGAACACATTTGGTTATATTCCAGTCTGAAGTAACTGTCCTTTGATTTTCCAAGGTTATCGTTCTGATGTATCCACTTTTAGAACAAAAAAGATGCGACCATTTTCTCTCCAACACTCTTGGAACGACGAATTTTCGTTGGAGGCTGATCACTTTCAAAGCATATACTAATAACTGCTGTTTAGTTTCGGGATCATATTGATATAACCAAGCTTCGTCTCCGGTTACGATATTAAAAGTGTTTTTACTGTGCCCATTATCAAATTGTCCAACCATGAACTTAGCCTAATCAACTCTTGTTACTTTTTGCTCGCTAGTCAATAAATGTGGCAGCCATCTGGAACACAACTTCCTTAGGCGAAGCTGATCATGAATGATTGTTCAGACCACTGCCGATCCAATCCCCAGATAAGCCTCAATCTCGGTGTAGGTTATATGTCGATCTTTTTTTACCATATTTTGCACAGCTTCTACAGTTTCCGGAGTAACAGCAGTGGGCGGTCGACCTGTGCGAGGTTCATCATCGAGTGAGACCCGGCCCCTTTTAAACTTAGCAAACCAATTAAAAACTTCATCCCTAGAAGGGGCAGAGTCCATTGACCGTGATGGCAAGTAACCTTCCCATTGATAGACAGTCGATTTTGAGAGCCGAACCATGTTCTAATCAAGCAGCGAAACGCGTCACTAAAAACAGTATTTATTTGTGAATAATTATGCATAGATTGCACAATATATTCATATGATTCTCGCTAAGTAAAAGAATATAAAATATACCTCTGAACATTGTGTACGGGTTTGTCGAATAGCTTCGCTTTTAATGAAAAACAGAGCAGAAATCGAACAGAAAAGCCTAGCGAAATATAAGAAGCAATCGTAGCTCCTGTATCGACGTTTCCCGGGCAGAAATCTCTTTGTAAACAGAAACTCGGCATTGAGAGTGAGACTGAGTGGCAATCGAAACGAAGCAAAAGTGGTCATATCGCTGTGTACGTGACCAAACATCAAAACAAGTGCTTATAGGGAGGAAATACATCATCGGCATCGGCGATACAGCTATGCAGACAGATACGCAGATATATACAACATTTGTGCCTAGAATTATTGTTTCATTTAAGATAATACTTAACCGAAGACATCAAGAAAATTTAGAGACAAACTGATGACCCATCTGTATGATTCAACTTTAACAACAATAAAGGCAGATTCCTTCTTTGTGTAGCTGGACACTTGCTTCCATCTTATTGACTAGGCCTAGAAGGTATACACAGACAGCAACATTTTCGATTTGATTCTTGAAGATAATCATTACTGCAAAGAAGGTATCCTAGAAACAGTTTGTCCCTATGAAAATGTCACCGGTTCAAGAGGATCTGTTATGCTTTGTCAAAACTGATGTTTAAGAACACAAGAACAACGTCATACCCAGTGCTATTCCTAAAACTTAAGAAAACATTTGCAAATATATTCCAATCTCTTTCCGCGCAAAGCTCTTCTATAACTACCAGTAGGTTGTATTGAACATACATTCTCCTTCATCATCGCGTTGCCTTCTCACAATACAATGACATTGAAATTGAGAAACGGTTGTAGTGATACCCCCAATTACGTACAGAAAATCCGCCCCCTGTATATCCAGCATTTACACCCCAAACACGTGGCCAGAATGAGAAAACGAGAAGTCGGGATAGTCCAGAAAAATTATGTCCTGTTCGCAAAGATTTCAGTAGTTTACAATATATCGCTTCCCGCGCTGATTTTCCAAGATAATGGGACGATCTTTTTGTGAAGGATAGGTTGGTTCTTGATAAAAAGTTTCCGGTATTGGAAAAGGCGTTGGAAAATCAACCTGGTGAGGAAGCTCCTGTTAATATTGTAATGTCAATAGAATAGGGACAGATCAACAGTACTCCAGCGACGGCAATTGAATGCATCCTAAGAAAATTGAACTCTAGGATAGCTACTAGTCCAGATAAAATACTGTTCAATAGATACCTGCAAAAGAGAGAATAAGCAAGGCCAGCAACTACAAACCTGTGCCCCTTATTTGCATGATATTAAAGGTCATGGATGCCGTTATTAACGTGCAGCAACAGGGAAGAAGGGATGAGCAACTTGTCATCTACCATCTACTCGAATACAACAGCTTATTTCCAAGTGTCGCCCTCTCTGGGCACGTCCATTGGCAACTTACAATTTGGAAGCACTAAATATGTTACTTGACTCAACACTAGAGTACGAGTAGTGAGACACATAGCGGACGACTGGGGGTTTGGTTATCCCGTATTTCTAGAGAGTTTCACATCTTAGTCAGTGGTGGATATATGAATATATACCCGACAAGCTATACCTGAAGCAAAAAAAGTGCAGTTTCACTAGACTATAGAAATAATAAGAAATGGAGACGACGCTGACGGTGAAATGAATCCTTAGGAAGCTGGATGCCGGCAATTTCTGAACAGAGACCACTTCACGTCACTTGCCTGGCCTCCTTTCTTGAAGCTCTGTATTCATGAAGTCGGTGAGTAGTACACGCGATATCGAATTGAACAGAGGCGTGGATATTGGTTTCATCTGAACGATCTTTCAAGAACGTTGATATTGATATAAGGAGAAGGCTGGGCACAAAACAGATTTCACCTATTCAATATCATTTTCTGATTTTTACTTCACAGGCCAATTGGTGAAGTATTGAAATCACGAATTTTGAAACACTCTATTCACCAAAACGGATGATTTATGACTTATCCTGAATTTTCCCCTCAGAGTATATGTGAATTATTTATGAATATTTTAGTTTCAATATCACTGACCATAAAAAAGATCAGGAAAGAGTCCTTAACTTTGAAATTATAACTCTCTTATTATTTCACTTCCAATACTAGCAATAAGTATTCTATTTGATGCAAAGGTTTTTGGTTTTGACTGTTTTATATATTAGGCAAAAAGTTAGATGAATTACCCTTTGCTTAACTGAATTATTCCTTAGAATTATCTCGATTAAAGGATTTTTTGATGTTACTATGAAGCAAACTGCAATTAGGACTCATCACCAAATATCTCTATAGCACATAAAAAAACAAGTTGCCTTAAAATTAAGCAACCAAACATAATAACTTTGAGGTTAATTGCCTCCAAAAGCGATACTTAGGTAATACATTCCTTATTTAGGAAACACACAAACCCTTCGTGGACATTTCCACTATCAAGATCAAAAAATCAGTGATTGTCTACAAATAATTGCGACTTGATCTGCTCTTTTGCTTATAACCCGTATTTCTTTGCTTGTTGCAGGAACAAATATGACCAATTCAATTCATCCCTCAAAAAATCGGACAGCCAGGCAGCGGAAGAAATCAGCACTCCTGAGAGTATACCTGAATATGACCGACCTCCGCTCAGAAAAATCGATCAGTATCTCAGACCCGAGATACCCCACTTGTCGAAACGAGTCACTGTGGCCTTGCTCAGCTGCCTGGGGTTCATCATTATGTTCGGTATGAGGACCAGCATGGGGTTGGTCAAGATTAAAATGGTTAGTATCCAAGACAATTTTTTAAGCAAACATTATACGAATCATGCTTTTTTACTTATTTTTGTGATAAATGTAAACATTAATTTACCCTGTAGGCTTTTGAATTATTCGAAACCATTTTGGGAGGTCATTTAGTTGGCTTTAACGTTATTTTGTTACTCAGCCTATTATTTAGCCATGTGATTTCCAGACAAAACACGACCTGGGACACGAAAACACTGTCGGAAGTAGACGCAGCGATCTTCTGGGGCTACTTTGTCAGCCAGTCACCCAGTTTATGCTTTTGAATTATTCGAAACCATTTTGGGAGGTCGTTTGATTGGCTTTAACGTTATCTTTTACTCAGCCTACTATATAGCCATGTGATTTCTAGACAAAACACGACCTGGGACACGAAAACACTGTCGGAAGTAGACGCAGCGATCTTCTGGGGCTACTTTGTCACCCAGTTTATGCTTTTGAATTATTCTAAACCTTTGTGGGAGGTCATTTAGTTGGCTTTAACGTTATTTTGTTACTCAGCCTACTATATAGCCATGTGATTTCCAGACAAACACGACCTGGGACACGAAAACACTGTCGGAAGTAGACGCAGCGATCTTCTGGGGCTACTTTGTCACCCAGATTCCAGGCGGTCTGATCGCTGCGGCGTATCCGGCCAACAGGCTGTTTGGAGCAGCCATCGGATCCTCCTGCATCCTGAACTTGATCATCCCTTTCGTCTACACGCAACCGCACGCGCTCATATTCATCAAGGTCATGCAGGGATTGGTTGAGGTAACGCACTCAAAACGATACTTTTTTTTTAGTTTTCTTTCGGGGATGGAGGGTAATACAAAGAATATGTAAATATTATTGTTGATGTAAGACTTCAGAAAGTCATTTTCAGACTGTCAATATGGTTCATCGTATTATTTTAGCTGTCTGTTAATTGAAACCACATTCAGTTGATGAAATAACTGAAAATGTCTGCATCGACAGTCTTTATCAAGGAAAAAATATGTTTTTTTATGATCCTTCATATTCTGTTGTTAGATAAATGCTGCCAAGAGAGCCAAAACGTTCTCTAACACTTATCAATGAACAATGCGTTGCATAAGTCTGATGAAATAATTTTTCTAACGTTTCTGCTTTATCGGCAACCTTTATTATCATATAAATTATAAAAAAAGACGTACAGCAAAACAAAAGTCCTGTAAATTGTTTTTAAAAGATTCAAAAATCATCTATCTCTCACAAGTATCAAGGATTACTGGGGTCATAGCTTTATGTATTATAGATCTTTGTTTTACCAGCCATTTTTTTAATTCACAGACCTCGGAAACACTACTGCATCGATTTTCAAAAACTACAAAGTGTCAAGATTCTATCAAAATCCAGATAATGTACTTCGCCTCAAACGACAGACGATAGAAAACAGACAAACAGACAGACAGGCAAACGTAATATTATTTAGCGGCATAACCAACTGCCAACCACCAAAAAAACTAGGTGGCTGTTTTCTTGAGTTTCAGTTTTCCATTCCAGCTAATACCGCTTTATTTTGAAAATAGCTGCTTGGGCGAAATAACGAAGAACAAATATATTCGAGAACATCAGCTCAGCCGCCTCCATTAAGCCGAAGTAGCCGAAACGTTAGTAAAGTCATTTATTCAGTCGCTTGTGGTTTCAATTGGCGACCAATACAAGATGAATTTATTAGCATGTTTAGTAGGAGCCTTCTTACGTCAGTTGAGCTGAATATGGATTTAACTTTTGTGATAAAAACAATAGTTTCTGATCAGTATTTTAATCTGAAACTGTATATACAGGGTGTCACATATCCAGCTTGCCACGGAATCATGCGTCATTGGGCTCCTCCGTTGGAAAGAAGCAAACTAGCGACATTGGCGTTTAGCGGATGTTATGCGGGGGTTATGTTCTCTATGCCCATTTCTGGAGAACTGATAGAGCACTATGGACCCCTAGCACCTTTTTATTTTTACGGGATCGCGGGGATATTTTGGTAAGAATTTTTTACCTTTCAGTTTTGTACATTTTTCTACTTGTGCTCCGACTAAACATTGTCATATGTTTTTTAATTTTCTAATGGGTCAAAGTAAATGTAATTTATTGTATATTTTACATGCACCAGCACATCGTCCTTCAGTGAGAAAGAACATGACTATAGAAATTTTGCCACATATACGTCAAGACAAGTAGTGTCATGACCCTAAAGTTATGCCCTGATTCATAAAATCTATGAAAATATTCAAAAAATCATTGAAAAAAGTTGTAGTGCACATGAAAATCGAAAGCGCGGAGTGGCGCTGCCTACTGGCATCTTCTTGAAGTCTAGGACAGCTTTGACTGCCGGGCTGCCTAATAGTGGTGACAGATGTCCAATATGACATCTGTCAACAAGGGTGAACTAATTTACAGCAACATCCCTTATTATTCACACTTCTACGATGCATCATTGATTTCAGAAGGGTACAAATTGTTAGGAACCTTGACTTCGTAAGATTCAATAATCGCTTAGAGAGATAAATGTTGCTATCACCCCCTTACTTGGGTGAGGTACATACCACCAAATTACTCTCTGAAGTCAGACCGCCAGACTTCTATAACAAGTCTAGGTTAAAGGCGAATTCCTAGTTATTTTAACTATGGTAGCCAGATATTTGCTCCTTACTTTACATATTTGCGTTTGACTCTATCTCTTAATTGAACTGATCTCGTTCTCAGGTATCTGGCATGGCTATGGCTGATCTTCGAGAAGCCCTCTTATCATACCTGCATCGACACCAAGGAGCTCAACTACATCGAGTCATCTTTGGGTGGAACCCAACAGCACTACGTCACCCCAACCTTGACCAACACTCCTTGGAAGGCATTCTTCACCTCTCTACCATGCTACGCCATTTTCGTTGCAAACTTCTGCAGATCCTGGAACTTCTATTTGTTAGTACTCTTCCAGGCTTCTTACTTCAAGGATGCGTTCAATTCTACCATGACAGAGGTGAGGATGATTCAGATCAATAGGCATGAGGTCTAGCTAGTGAATTGGATTGAATCCTATGCAATATGTCATCACAACCATTTATTAAAGACAAGACCTTTATACACATATCACCTCATTATTTATGGTTATCAAGTAATTAACTAAGATTATGTATAGCAAAAGGCTTTAACCTTGACAACTCAAATATTTGTTGGAATGACAGTTTTCGGCACGGAACTGAGCTATATTTTTAAATCCTCAATCAACATTTTTTTAATGTCATCTTTGATCTATATACCGTCGCCAATGTAGGACCTTTTGGGATGGTAGTGGTTTATTGGTTAATTTAATTTGCATTGAACAAGAAATATTCATACTTTTGTTCTAGAATGCATTTCTGGGCGCCCTTCCTCACTTGCTGATGACAATCGTGGTACCAACTGGAGGCATTCTAGCAGACAGAATACGAAAAAATGGGATCTTAACTACGACACAGGTCAGGAAGCTCTTCAATTGCGGAGGTATGTAACAGATTATAGCTAACATGGTTGATTATTTGAAGCATTTGAAGCATTTGAAGCAGTAACTGTTAAATATCGTACAATTCTTGAAATTTAACATAATGACCTTTATTAAAAGGTCTGTAAGGTTTGACAGTCGAAGAGGTTCATAGTAGGCTCCAACAAACGTAGGGAGCTACGCCTAATGAACAAGAAGAGGGATTCACTCCACTTGTTGTTAGGGATCCTCACAGGTCACTTCAGAGTGAATAGGCACCTCACAGTCATAGGAGTGGTCAAAGACCCAATCCTTCAGAAGTGCTGGGAGGAGGACTAGACCTCGTTCTACTTCCTGAGAGAGTGTGCCGTATACAGAGGCCTTGAGGCTCAGATGTTGGGCACCAAAGACTTTGACAAGGAAGAGAGCTATTCAGCGGAATGGTCAGACATCATGACCTTTATTAATAGGTCTGGAAGGTTCAACACTAAGAAACTACCATGTCTACCCTAGTTTCATTAGTATAATTAATTACAATTACAGATATAGATATAAAGAATTAAGTACTATTTGACTACAAATATATTGAGATCAGGTATCATATTATGATATAGCTGAATATTTTACAAAAACGACTAAGCTAGTGCTTAAACTCTTGTACAGTTGATTGATGGAAAAGCATTATATTTTCAACTACCTATTGCTTATAGTAAAATTCAAAACGTGAAGCTTCTCCAGCCTAAATTTTATTTCGACAGGTTTCGGCATGGAAGCCACCTTCTTCATAATCATGGCTTACTCCAGTACGATAACGCAAGGTATGACCGCACTGACGATAGGAGTGGCTTTCAGCGGCTTCGCCATTTCAGGCTTCAACGTCAACCATCTGGACATAGCTCCAAGGTATGCCAGTATCTTGATGGGCATGTCCAATGGAATCGGGACCATCGCCGGAGCAATCTGTCCATTTGTGGTACATCAAATAGTCGAACAAAAGGTGAGTAAGCCTAAGATGATCATACACAGCGAACACAGAAGTTTTATTCAATATTTTCTAAGCTCAACGTCCACCCTGTATAATGATCTTGACATATCCTGGTGTGGGTGGGATTTTATTATCCTAATCAATGCCTAAATCTACAACTCAAATCATTTTCTTCTCGGTCAATCTGATATCCCCTATCTGATAGGGGCTCCTAGCATCCTTCAAAGTACATTACGGATTCATAAGGATATTATTCATACTTGGCAGCCGGCTGTGCTTTCAAAAAGGCTGCGTCAGCTTCAGTTTCGCTTGGCTGGCCTCGAGTTTTCGGTTGCACAAAGCTTGTTGAAGGGGAGATTCGAAATAAAACGCGTATCTCATATTGTGGTGTTGCGCTTTTCATTCACATACACTCGATATATCTGCGTTGCTAAATCCAGAACGGACGACAAGAAAGGGCTGTTAACAATTTAACAGGTGTGACTTTTACGAGGGGATATCAATTTAGTGTCATATTTATAGTTAGCAAAGGCTTCCTTAAGGCTTCGTCAAGGTTAAGGTAGCTTGGTTTCTATCTCAAGGAGAACTTAGCTGTAATTCACTTGTCAGTTGATCTGCTGTTAGCTGTTTACATAATGTGGTTCAGTTGAAAATTGTGTTCAGTGTTTCAAAATAATTTTAATGATATGAATACCTACTCTTAATATCATTCATTTATTTCTTTACAAATAATTTGTCATGAGTACGAATGAGCTCGATGAATAATATGTGTAGAATATGAGGATTTTTTCAATCATGAGATAGTGATAATCATCTAATATCAAACAGAAATGGTAAATCGTTTTGAGAAATTCAAGGAAAAACAATTCCTATGTTAGTAAAAGTGCAATCTGCTACTTTGCCTTTTACAGAGATGTCATCGAAAATCGTCTAGGCTAAAAACGAAACATGTATGTCTCTAGCAGGTCTGATGCATAGTGGAGACCATAGACTTAATTTCAGTTGTCAGCTTCTGATGTGAATGAGCCGAGACAACCGTACATCGTAAAAGTGTATACGAAGAACAAGGGATGTCGCTGTAAATCAATTCACCCATGTTGACAGATGTCGTAAGGCACATCTGTTGCCGCTTCAAGGCAGTCCAAACCATTTTTTATACCTGAAACGTTTATAACAATTATTTACGTGATCATTCTGTAAGATGGAAGCCTATACATATATAAATCGGCATCTAGAAACTTGGACTCTTCCATCTTGACATAGTTGTTTCCCACATGATGGAATCATGCTTGTTCGATACAGAGGTATATTGACAGTAACCGTGGTTGTAGATCTTTTACCGACCCAAACACCTTAGCTGCTGTATCTCGAGATACGAACAACGCTCCCAGTTTTAAATTAGTGAGAAAATGGCTTTCATAACATCGTGATGAAAATGGCTCTTCTAACCTCGACTTTCTGAATCGACTAAGCGGAGTGCCCACTTAACTTGAAGGCATAGCTTCTGACCGGCAATCAGAAGGTGTGGGTCCTGCAGAGGGTCAAGTCAAGTCAAGGCAGTCCAGGTGTTAGGACCTTTGACTTCGCAAGTTTCTATGGGCGTCCCCATAGAGGGCGACACTTGGAGATGAGTCATTTTCAGTTTTCCCTTGAAGAATGAGAACTTGATTTTCATCCATCCAGTTTTGAATTATTTTTCGACAAAAAAGAGGAACTGTGTCGAAATTAACAATTTACAATCTAAACTAGAAAAACTGTTCGATGTTTGCAATGAAATATTCCAGAACATCACGTAGAATAATGTATTTGAAGTTAGTAAAGAAAAACCAAAAATATTCCCCGTAGCCATTCAACTGTGAATCTGTTTGTCACTGCGAGAAATTCTGTTACCAGCAACGAACGTATTTTCAGTGCCTTACAATCAAAAGAGACCGGACGGAATGACGTATTATTTTTAAAAAAATAACGGACGGAATAGTCTTGAAAATACCAGCGGAAAAATGAAGCACTTAATTACTCATTAGTTGTTAGTCAATTTTATCAATCAAAATTTGCAATATTTAATTTATTTTATCATTGCGATTTTACTCGCAAGTGGAGGACTAGCTTTAGTGAAACCTCGTATAAAGTTATATCCAACCAGGTAAACAAACATATAATTTTTTGGGTGGTTCTGATATCTCACAGCATAAATGTACCCTCAATCTGATCACTTAACCCCCATCAGACAATCGTTGCAGAAAAAAGAAGAGTGGCGGATTGTATTGATCATATCGGCCTTCATACACTACGCAGGCATAATTTTCTATGGAATCTTCGCTTCTGGAGAATTGCAGCCATGGGCTGATCCAAAGGTCGAGGAAGAGAAGCAGTGGAATCAACTGAATGCTCCGCTGCCAGTCAAGGTATTTTGTCCTAGTTACCGATTCACCTAGATGATTATTTGTATCTTCAATGAAGGATTGTTTGTTTACAATTATATAATATCAGGTTCGAGTGCAAAATTGAGACCGGATTCATAATTCAGCGCCCCCAAATTAGGTAGTAAGCCATGTTTCGAAGAATTTCGACTTTTCGGCCTAGAAAATCTATTTTCGAAGTCACCAGCTGTTCGTCCAAAAGGCACACAGCATTATTCAGCATTTCTGCTCCAATTGCAGCAATTTGCTCCGTAATAAAGTATTTCACTTTCTCCTACTTAGTTAGTCATCTTCTAAGCAACAGATTATTAAATAACTCTCTAGCCAGAAATACACTGTGATTAGATCAGGTGATCCTGGAGGCAATTCGGCTCAACCGAGGGTTCTTCAACTATGGTTGCGTCACGGCAAAGTTCGATTGAATATATGAATCAGTCTTTGACCACTAGATTTCTAGCCAAGATCTAGTTCTACAGGTTATAAAAGTAGAAAGGAGAAATTATTGCGGGGGTAGAAGTACATCCTATAGCATATTTGCCGATCTGCTGGGCCTGGCAACAAAAATATGTAATGCCTTCAAATAGTTAGCACCGCGCCGCTAGACGCTAGTCTTGTTTGTTAGTTAATGTTCAACTATGCATAATTATTGTATTAATATGCCTCTTTCCCTTGCAGCAATCATCAGTGGATCAAGGCCTTCTCCACCGCAAACCCTCAGGTAGTGCCTCTCATCAACAGCAGCAACCTCCCAGCTACGGTGCCGTTATGGAGACTCAACTGCCACCTCCACCATCTCGTCCACCTCCACCCATGCCCGCTCCCGTACCATCTTCCCTGTCCAATAGTAACCCCTTCGCAGTCTCCTCCAATCCCTTTAGACAGGAGACTGTGCAACCACTCGCACAAGACCAGTATTTGCACGGAGGGCCCCAAGAAAGGACTTATTAGAAAATCGATACGGTGATGTATGGATCGCCTTAGACCTGTTGGGTAGTGGGTGGAGGGCTTTATCGGATGAACGATTATTTTGTTATGTATGGCAAGCTTCAGTAGAAATGGTTAACTGTATGTTGCATTTTGAACGTTATCAGTGTAGCATTTCCCTTAATCCATGTATTGAGGAAATACTGAAATTCAGGAGATGCTGATGTATCATTATAGTGTTGACTTATTTTGGACTCCTTGAAGTTCTGCTTTTAACTGAAGCTTGCTAACACGTTAGTATTTTTTAAAATCGTCAAAGTATTAAACCAAATTGGGAGATCTCTTTCAGTTTCTCCTCAAAGGTTGAAACATACATCTTATAATCAATAGGATAATATATTACGTTTTTATATTGGATAATTTAATATTAATAGCAATGAGAGAGAAAGAAACTCAGTCAATTCAAATTCTGACTCTAAGAAATCAAAAACATATAAAAATTGGCATATCTTTTGTATCGGTAATTTATTACTTCTCGTCCCCAGTATCAAAAAAATAATGGTGATTGATTCAATCACTGAATTTACTTTGTGATCTACAAGTATGTAAAAAGGGAAAATGAATGTTACTTGATAGTATATTACGCGACGAGGGGGAACATCAGCGAGAACCCCAGGAAGTCTGATCTTCCCTCGAGTTGCACAAAGCACACATTACTTTCATCACACCTGCAAAATAAAGCTCGATCTTCAATGATATGATGATCTCCAGGAATAGCATAAAGATTATACAGATTAAAAACCATTTTGTATACCCAAAACGAACAACGCTCGCAGTTTGAAATTCATGAGAAAACGGCTTTTCTAACATCGTGAGAAAAATGGCTATTCTAACCTCATCGACCTTCTGAATCGACTAAGCGGAATGCCCTACCTAGCTTGAAAGAAATTATCATATAATCACCTTGTTTGGCTGATATTCTAGTCTAGTTAGCAGAAAAATTATGACAGATGACAGATGGAAACTGGAAAAACAGTAATGAACAGGCCATATCCAGCAGATGGTTGTTCCTCTTCCGCTACCGAAATCTAACGGTAACTGATTGCTCATTTGTATATGCTGGATGCATTTTACATTTCTGGCAATGCTACGAAAAGCGACCATGAATTTTATTAGCGTGTTTGTTCGGCAGAGGAAGCACAAACGGTTGCATCTGTTGAATGCACGCATTGGTTTTGTGCTATGAGCTCTGAGTCGGTTGTCGATACTCTTACCTACTCTTCCATGGTTAACATAAAATCGTGCAATTCCAGTGACTCATTTTGCTTTTATTCTAAACGCATTGTCAGACTACCAAAATGATTGTCCACAATGGCTACCCAGCTCACTTCTTAATTACCTTGGATTGGGTTAACTGATCAACGAGTAGAAATGGCACATTTTTATTTTATCTTTGGTGCGTCCGTCAACGATACAAAAATGTAGCTTTCCTTGCAGGTGTCATGAAAATATAAATTTAAAAACAACCTTGAATAAAATAAAAAACATAATCATATACGCTAAGTGTCTTATATCTATTATAGAATCTTGAAAAGTTTAGCAAAATAGGAGAATTTTGTGAAAAATTGATTCACACAGTTCAATCTTATAAGCAAAACTAATATCGATATAAAATTGCTCTCGTCTGAGCATATATTTGATATCTATTAAAAAAATTTTAAAGAAATATATTCTAGATAAATACAATGAGAACACGGTTGAAAGTTACATACCAACCAAAAAGTAAAATTATTCATATATTGTTTGGAAGATGCAGTTATAGTCCTAGCGGCGAATTAGCTGTGAATTATCAAACTATCAATACTTATTTTAACATTTTGAGAGCTCGGTATAAATTAGACGTTAGCGGGATTCGAACCCATATCTCCGTGATTCCGTCAAAAGCACATTTGCAATAACAACTATAATGACCTGCCATAATTTCTTGCAAACACACTATTAGAGTCATTTGCCAAATATGTAGTTCGAATCCAGCTGGCGTCTTTGTCTTTTGTTTAAATTGCTAAATTTATCGTCATAATCTTTATATTTCATAGTAAACCTACACTAGTAGGAGGGATAGGTATTGTAATCAAGAAAAAATACTAAATCGAGATACATTTTTTGACATTCAATGGCATATACTTCACAAAAAAACACAGAAATGGAGATTTCACACAATTTTGGGGTGAGAAAAAT
The DNA here is from genome assembly GCA_949316355.1 of Bruchidius siliquastri. Lineage (NCBI taxonomy): Eukaryota > Metazoa > Arthropoda > Insecta > Coleoptera > Chrysomelidae > Bruchidius > Bruchidius siliquastri. The sequence continues at coordinate 24,896,146 of OX438536.1, read as the reverse complement.
CCAAGAAATTGTAGTTGTTGACTGAACTCGAACCCGTGACTTGTGAGTGGAGAGTAAATATGAGATGTTGATGGTGTAATTATGAAACTAAACACAAAACTAGGTAGAATCAATACGTCAGGTATGCGAAAAGTTATGTTGTATATAACGAAACAAAGTGCGACAGCGGGTAATTATATAATGAAGAGATTCGGTGCGCGATATAGCGGTGTAGCCACAGAGCATAGAAAGCTTATGCTAGAAGGATTCTATATCTATATCTGGAAATGAGCAGCACGGAGTCTATCTAGTTTCACTTTTCAATCCAACATTCTTACTGTTCCAAATTACTCCCACTAAACGAGTAAGCAATCAACTACAATATTTTATGATGATTTTTCACCCTCCAATAATAATTGATATAAAAATTCAACGCAGTGCAAATCTACGAATATAAAAAGTATTGAAGATTGAATGAACGAATTATATCGCTATGTGTCGTCTAGGCTATAATGCAGATCAATTGAATAAACCTTCAGTAAATAAATAATACTGATATAGTTTCCACTTTTTTACAGTGGAAATGAAAAAATATCAACAATAAATAAATAGAATATATTTCAAAACTAAGCTATATGTTAGCTGAACGTGGAAGCAATCTTTGAAATCGATGACTGTCGTAAGTCAGTGCCTACATGCACTTATTATTCGACGCAACTTGAAATTTTTGGTAAGGTTATATTTCATAGATGCTTAAGGTTATCTTCGATTATTCATCATGGCATATTTCTAATGAATTTTAATGGAATACAGCAAATATTACATGATGAATTCACTATCATTTTTCTTTCTGATCTGATCTGTATCGAGATATATCTGTACAAGTTTTTCAACGATTCGAGAGTTGATATTGCTCCTGAAGAATTATTTTTACAATTCTCCTGTAATAATATTTTATGAAATAATATAGATCAAATATTATATTGTTCACTTGTACTTAATGATTTCAAATGGCTTAAAAAAATATATAGTAAAATACACGTAGTGCTGTTTGCAATCTAAATTTGACACATAAATTAAAAATCGAACAATGTATGTGCCATTTTAATAAAAATCCTATGATATACAAATAACTGTTATTGAAATTTTTTTTATCAAGAGCAAATACTTCCTCGATCAGTTGTAACTGCATATATAAAGCAATGGAATATTTCAGAGGAGTTACAGACACTTCTACAGAAAAAAAACAGAATATCAGGAACAGAAATGTGTAGTGAAATATTGAGGATATCTTTTGATAGTATTTTATCCAAAAACAAGATTGCAACTGTTAAATATAGCACTATAAAGTTATATTTAGGTACTATTCGTCAATTTGTAAACTTATTGCCGGTTTTCAAATGGGAACCGTCACATCTTTTATAGATATACATACAAACAACGTAGTCAGACTAAATGGAAATTATACCTAAATATTAAATGAATATATGGAGTATTTTCTATATGAACGTGTTTCAAAGTACACGTATAGAAACAGCTACTAATTTAGGTTAGTGTTGATGTGATACATTAATATAATAGTATATTAATTACTTTTTGATTAATTTGTAGTCTATACACGGTGTTTGGAATTATGTCGGAATATTTGAAAAAAAAGTATTGTTCTTGGAATAATGATGTTATTTAGCACCATATGAAAAAGCATCAATATTTTGCATCAGAAGTGTTACAGCTTTTTTTATATGGATGATAAATCATTAGATAATTTTTTGTACCTTATGATATATCTGATGTCGAAGCTATACACATTCCATTGAACCCATAATTGAATCAAAGTACATTTCCAAAAAGGTCATCGATAAACAATAAGATCAAAGTCAAAGTAGCCATGCGAAATAACATTATTCTTCTTTGCAAACTTGCACTCCTCACCAAAACATCTAAACACTTTGTATAATAGTATGGATATGTCTTTTCCACCAAGGATATCTGTACCCATAATCTGTAATAATAGCGAATGGTAAAAACACTAGAGTACCCAACTTTTGCATTTCAGGTTAGTGTTAATCAGGTCTTCTAATCAGCCTTGAAGTCGAAGCCTGAATACAAAGGTATAGTGACTGCTTTGAAGAAGATGAAAAGCCTCAATGAGTTTCTGTGTGATAATCTTGTTGCTGAGGCAAATAAGTTATTCAATAAGTTGGTAAATTTAGCAACAAAATTGTCCTTATATTTATGGCTCAAAATCCGAACAACAAATATTTGATGAAATGACTGACAACCTACGTAGGTAGTAAAAGAGAAAAATGGAAACAGATGTTGGGTTGCTCTAGAATGCTTTTACTCTTACCTCGAGTTTCCTCAGCACTTGACGACAATTGCTGAACTATTCTTACGGCCGATAATGTAAATAACACTTTGGAAGGTAAATTCAGGCATATTGAATTCAGCTGTTAGCAACTCGAGTGCTAAACGTTTATTTGCTAGTTTCACGTGAATATAAATATTCTATTTTGCAAAGATATAGAAGATTTTGTTAGATCATATAGCGGTCTAATATAATCAATACATGATAGTCATGAAGAGTGGATGGAGCTAACGTAAATTAAAGATTTAAGATCAGAAACTATTTCTCATCATCCAAAATTTTGAGGATAATTGACGGAAAATGAACAACTCCAGGTTCAGTAATGCAAAAAAATAAACCGTTCGGCGAAAAAGCACAAGCAATTTACTACAAGTAAATACCATAAGCGGATTGACAAACAAAAGTAAAACTATTCATTCGTTCTCTAAGTTAATGAGTCGGTGTCTGTATATATAGTCCAATACTTGCATACTACAAAGCGAAGTACACCATTTCTACGCTGTTACTCCCTCAATTTCAAACAGTTAGCTTCGAACGAGATTTATCTATTCAAGTTCTGTCCATTGTTCCAAAATTATCTATTCATTAAGTATTCTCTCCGCAAAAACTTTAGTACATTTCCAGGTATTGTAAGAGATCAGGATGGTACAGTTATGTTGTCCAATTTTAGAAAAAAACTATCAATGATATTGTGTTGAAATTAATCTCAAGTTACAGAATGTAAAATTTTCTCTTAATTTTGTACTCATTTATAGATGTTAGTGGTATCGAAAAAAATATTAAACAAATGATTTGTCACTGATGCTTATTGGAAATGCATCAAGACATATACGAATAATAATAAAAATCCCATATTGTCTGTTATTTTTAACATTTTCAGATGCAAAAATGTAACTGTTTCGTTCATACGTTGTTATTCCTGTCAATGTCAAAAGTACGATTGATTATGTCAAGAAACACAAAATTGATAGGAACAACATGATATAGTATTTATGGTACAGTGTTTTGTTGCCGTAGGAAGTTCATACTTTTTTATAGTGTTTATATTGCTGCTGCATATTATAAATCTTGAGAGGTATTATGAATGAAAATAACAACATATCAAAAATACTCAATAAGGAGATCGTGATAATGTTATTCCATTATCTTTCAGACTACCCCTCAAATGTTATATTTTCTTGTTACTATTCTATTATTTGTTTTTGATCTTGATAAATATTAAGGATTTTTGGAGTGCTAGCGCTCCAAGGCTGTGCTGACAATAATAATTGGCGGCGACAAATTGTCGTCGCCCATATTCGTTGATAATAATTAAAGATAATAATTTTGAACATTATAGTTATAAATATCGTAGAAACATTATATATTCAGTGTGAATGGTATAAGATATTTTACAGGATTCCGTTGATTTCATGTGAATAAAAAAGGATTTTGAATCTGAATTATCCTATAAATTATTATTATTTGAGACAAAGTATTGAGAATACCTTAACCTCAGCATAAATTGTTGTTAGGAAAAAAGAACAAAAAAAGTAGCTATGTTTGTTGGCTTACAATATTTATATGGATACATACTTTGTTGTTGTTTAGTTTCATATTTTAGATTCATATGTTACAAAATTCACGCGGATTCTGAAGAAAAGAAAAAAGTTATTCATTTACGTACTCATCCGTTTTATTTTGTGATGATCCTAAAAGTGTGTAAGGATTTATTATTCTTTGATGTAATCGTTTTTCCTAGTTAGCTTTCAGTTTTATATGATTACACTTCCTTCAAGATAATAATACTAAATATACGTTTCCATTTATTTTCATTAATCTTTAAGTGGTATATTTGGAGAGCATGACATAATTAGTGTGAGTGTGCATAACAAATGGCATTTAAATTGATTATACAGGGTGTTATTGATTTGAAGTTTTGATCTTTAGTCACGTAGGTGATAGGTTGAATCATAAGGATGAAAGTTTAAATTCGTGTGTTTTGAATGAAGTGTTAAGCTTAGATATTGAAAAAATTCACATATGTAAACATAAGATGAAGGAAACTACTTCATAAGAAAGTCCATATTGGTCCCAAAAGCTTTTTTCAGGCCTTATAGTTTTTTCTCTACATAATTTTACATACATACAGAAACATTTTAGATCTTGTGTTCAAGTGACATTGATTCTGAAACTCCAATGAATTATTAACAACAAATATCACACGCATTCTCTTTTTTACATTCACATATCAATGATTACCTGTTTATTCTCTAATAATTATAGTTTACGGCGCTTCAAGGTCTATTTTAATACACATTTATCCTTTCACCGCACGTGTGTAGTGTGATAGGTTTCTGTCTTTGTAAGAAGTTATCTACATATTTAAACAATCTTAATTTGTCCTAGCCCTTAATTAGAAATGCTTCGTCAGCCAATACGGTCGAAATACTCGTGTAATTGTCATATTTGGTTTCAATTAACGTTTATGATAAGTAAGATTCTATCCATGAAGCGTTTCAAAATTATATAAAATCTGAAGCAGATATTTGGGACCTGATTAATATCAAATAGTATCCTTCAGATAGCGCCCTCTATCTGACACTTTGGTATGTGCATTTTTTATAAAACCTTGCCACTACCACTATATGTATAGTGGTATTTCTATATTGCTGTCTTAGCGATTTTCCAAAATTATTCCCAGAAATGCATAATGCCTTGCTTAGCCAAATACTTTATTCAAAGTAACTGACAATAATTCCTTTCTTATATTCAATAGAAAGAGCAATTTTCAAATGTTACCAGTTCTATATTTGCAATACATCATCTAACACACATAAATATAATATGTATAATAAATCTTTTAATGTGGCTTAGGTTATAAGTGGAATATGCTTATTGAAGTCCCCCTTTTAATATTTCCTTGGGCTGGTATAGAACGACATCATTTTTAGGGTCATTAGAGATATAGAATCTAAATGAAATATGATATATTTGTCTGAATATTACAACCTGTGCGAATACGACATAGATATTTGATCTTAATCTTTAAGAGCTTCGATCAATTCCATCACATCTTGTATACAAAATTAGATTGTGTGGATTGGAACAAGAAAAGCAAAAAGACGACTTTTAAATATTCACATTATGTCAAATGACTGGTCATAATCATACCCGGTTTTCAACAATTTTAGGCTTCGGAATGAATTTTGGAATACCCTGTGTATATTTCCTATTAAAAAAGTCACTTTCAGTGACATTAAATATATTATATCGGTATAATGATTCATACCAGCTCAAGAAATATAATTGAATTCTGAAAGACAAATTCATTGTCAAAACAGTCATAATATTTGCCAAAGGTATCGTTTTAATGACAATGAAATATCAGAATCATGATGACAACGATGACAAATATTGTGCTTCTGAGTAGGAACTTAAAAAAACTAAAATCGTGGTTGAAAGTTATGAATCATCGTAGCTTTTTTATGATGTATACCTTGTTGTGCTTAGTTGAATTTTCATATCGATAACATGTGGAAACAGTTGTCAATTAAGTGATTGTAGTGGTTTATGTTCAAGTTTATAAAATATTATCGGGTTTGAAAAAATTGGTAGATACTTCTAAAAGTGTTGTTCTGATTTACTTTTAGGACTGAGAGTTGAAAAACGCACGAATATATCAATATTAATATCTAAGTGATATTCTGCCATCAGAAGTGGCAATAATCGATATAGAGGCGATTTCAACTTTCAATAACGTCAACATTTATAGAAAGGTTTCAAACTGGGAAGTCTGACAAATGAACATGTATTGATTTGTGAGAATATACGATATACCTATAAAAGAACCAGTAATATGGGACTTAATTACCTACATTCTTTTAATAGTCCGAAATTTTTTGTTAATTGTCAGGCTCCCTTGATTGACACTAACTTTACAAAATATGTGACATATCCTCTTTCTGTATTTTTTAACAGATGTATTATTATTTATCACTAATTCATAGTTGACTATGATGAGTTGGCTTGCTTTTTCTCATTTATTGTTTGAATTACTGCTTTGTATAGAACTGCTTGATTTGCTATATTATTGTTATTGAATTTTTATTCTATATAGAGCTTTGGTGGAAATTATGTTACAGTAACAAAAATAAATTGTTACATACATTCCGATGACTTTCACCAAGTAAAAACATCTCAATCTACGTAAATTCTGTTGATGTCTATTAAAATAATTATCGAATTGTAAATGTTACTGTATAAAGTTTTGAAATCGATGTGCTAATTAAAATGTTCCGGTAAATTTGGATTCCGAAGGGCATTATCAATATTTTATTCTATCATGACATTGATAGTCAGAAAAGTCAATGATGAAAAATTACAAACATATTTCTAATGTTCATTTATGCTAGCTGTGAAGTTTTATGTTTTATATTATTTGGCATTTCCCATATTGCTTTGTTTCTATAATATTTTACCTGCATACACATTTGAAATACATACTATTTGACAATTTCGCATTTATGAAACTGCCTATTGCGGTATTTGAACTTACACTTCATTACCGGTCAAACGCTTTAGCCAACCGAGCTAAGCAGGCACGCTGCTCACTTGATCTAAAACGTCCTAGATAGGTGCTGCACGTAACGTTTATATTTCAAGGTATAGCGCCAATTTTCGGTCGGTAAATATCTCTGACCACGAATATCGACAGACACATGCATAGAACAATTGAGTGTCTGACGGCAACTGCGGTCGGGGATCTTTACCGACCATCACACCGAACATCAGCGACGTTCTAGATGGAGTGAGCAGAGTGCCTGCTTAGCTCAATTGGCTAAAGCACCTGACCGATAATCAGAGGTCAGGTTTTTTCCGGGTTCATAAATGCGTTTAGGTTAAGAATGTACCGACTATGTATTGAGCTATATGTTTTTTCACTACATGGTACATCAACCAAGGTATCTTTGGAATCCAAAACCTTTCAACGCTAGCTATTGTTCCCACTAAGCTTGTCAATATAAAAGGTTTTGGTAGTATTAACGTATCAACAAGAATATTCGAGAATGGATGAAAATAATTCTACTTTCCCAAGTATTCTCAAGAACGAAGCTGCTAAATTTATTTGAAACTGCATATTAACCATGCAAAAGCTCATGTTTTGTACCTTCACCACATTTGATTGAAAACCTAGAACAAAAATTTTGGCTGCCTTGGCTGACTTTATCAAAGTACAAAACAAGCCATCATATTTTCAAAATGAAATTCTTTCATTCTGTTTTGAGCTTTGGTAAAGGCTGCCGAGGCAGCCAAAATATCAGTTGATATATTCATTCGGTATATGTATATGGTTTCAGTTATCCAACAGCGGAAAATATAATGAATCAGAATTCTCTCCAAAAAGTTAATGCTACTAAAACACAAACTGTCTAAGGCTTGATATAGTAGTAAATAATTTACTTTGTAGCCCTTTTATGTAACACCTGAATGAAAGTGACTTTATCGACAACCCCTCGTTTAGTCACTTCTACGGGGTGTGTCCAAAAATAGTGTAGCGGCAATAAACGAAACATTGAAACAAAAGGCGATATCGCTTTCTTAGCATATGATAAACTTTTATTATCTTCATGTCTTTCGGTGGTATTTGAAAAACCTAATACTGGCTATTTTGGAACAGATTATACATTTATTGTTTTTTAACAAGTATTCTGCAAATTTTCATAAAAAATATCAGATTCTACTATAGTCTATGAAAGTTTTGGTTCGCTTTTATACTCACGTGTAAGGTCAGATATCGTGAAATGAACACTGGAATTTCATCATTAGAATCCATTCGTGCACTACCAAAAAGCTATCTGTTACTTAGATAGAAAGAAGAAAGCTTGATTTCAGTGTTTGAGAGTCAAGCTGGGCTATCATAACAGTGGAAGAGTTGAGCTGGAAAGTTTATTTTCCGATAAAAGCATAGCATAAATATCACTGATTACTGTATATCTATACTATCATTCTATTCTTTCATATTTTGTTATGAATATAAGCACAAGGTTTGGAAAAATGTATACTTTGAAGTATTGTTCCCTATATTGTTAGTTCTTTAACACACTCCAGCCACATACTTCTTTGAATCTCGTGAAAATAGCCACTATTCGTTATCCTGCATGCTCTTGTATGTATAAATTAATGTATATACACATATCATTTTTAGTTGTAGATCGTCTGTATGACAACTTTACATATGTTTATGTCCATGTTTTCCTCTCAATTATATAAAGTTGTAAAAATTTATACATGTCAGATCATGGACTATGAATAAAAAGATGTCAACATATATGTTTTCACTTATAGAACCTCTTCACAAATCAAATTATGTATATTCTACGAGGCCTAGGAAGTAAAACAGATTTTATTCACAAAAAATATTTATGCATAATTTTGCAAAGTTATCTCCTCCTACTTGTAATTTATCATTACCAGTACAAGATTTGTTTACTAAAACCATCATATGTGACTTCTTTGGCTGAAATAAAGTGAACTTACAATGTTTAGTGGAATCCCCAGATAACTTTTTTACGACAAACAACGGTTTGCACAGGTATATGGAGGTTAGACGCCATTATTTAAATTTATCGAAATATGGTTTTTCCAATTACTCCTATCATTAAAATTATTTTAAAGATAAATCCGAATAGCCATGAGGCTGACTCCAAGCATCCCCCTACCAACGATCGCTCTCGACTGTGCTCCCTTTCACTGCCAAGATATTATACGGCCAGCATCAGACCTGACGGCGCCTCCGTCGCGACGGCAGGCGCCGCGACGGCTGGGCTCCTTGCGGGCTGATGCCTTTTCGACCGCCCCCACTCTCAAAACTTCTGCCGAAAAACTGTGCCCGCGGCCCGTCGGCCTTTCTTACCATTGCTAGATAGATGATGTGGGGATTTGTATTGATCCTCTAGGGAGGACCGCTGACGAAAACAATTCCTAAGAAAGGATAAACAGAAGAAAAAACGCAAGGAAGGCGCATCCAGGAAATCAAATTTTTGAGTATATAGTATGAAATATTCTATGGTGTGTAAACGTGGATTTATCCGAAGTATTCAAAGATGATCAGACCGTCAGCTTGTGGCTATAAATAACATAAGTGATAACATCAAGTGTGAGAACCTACATTTCTGAAGTTAATGAACGCCTCCCCAAAAACAAATCTAGGTTTAAACAAAGCTGCAGAGAAGCAGAAACGACAAAAACAACCAGTACAGGGATTGGAGGATAACTGAAAGTTACCGCAGCTCCTGCTACTCATCTACTGACGAGAACGTTTGGGTTCATCGCATCCATCCCGAGAGAAAAAGCACCTTGAGGCAGGCTTTCGCTGCCAATTCAACAATGAACTTCCAATGAAGTACTCCACCTACTATCAACAGTGTATCAAAGATGTCGGGAATCCCTTGCCTATTTCCATGGGAAATAAAATCAGCCCTGTACGAGGGTCACACTGAAGAGCAGAACTTTTTAAACAAAAAAAGAAACGTGAACTGAAGTGAGGTAAATGCCTGTAGTGGAGGAGGAAGGACAGGATCTGGTGAGCCACTTTCCTCTCTACTGACCAGAATTATACATACGACGTACATAGCAAAATTTGGACATGGCTGTATAAGCCGCCTTTCTCGGATAATGCTGTACCAAAACTGCTCTTCACCGACTTCCAATACGAGGGTCACGCTGAAAGTCTTCAGAGATTCCTAATCTATACAAGTTTAAACAAGTTTAAGCACGCAGATATTTTATCAAAAGTTGTAAGTGCTTACACGAAAGGGCAGCGTTTGAATCGTTCAGTAGTTGCCTTGCCACGGTGTTAGCTAAATTTTAAAGTGAAAATGGAACCAGGCAGTCGTGATCTTCGAACCATGATGACTATGAAAAGGGAATAAATCAAGCGAAATGTCACAAAAGTTTAATGGGTTGCTTTGGGAACTCGGCTCATTCAAGGGCTACAGTTTGAAAGGCGGTCGGGTCTCACTCGATGATGAACCTCGCACAGGTTGATCGCCCACTGCTGTTACTACAAAAACTATAGAAGCTGTGCAAAATATGGTAAAAAAAGATTGACATATAACCTACACCGAGATTGAGGCTTCTCTGGGGATTGGATCGGCAGAGGTCCAAACAACCATTCATGATCACCTTCGCCTAAGGAAGCATGTTCCAGATGGGTGCCACATTTGTTGACCAGTGAGCAAAAAGCAACAAGAGTTGATTGGGCTAAGTTTATACTTGGAAAATTTGATAATAGGCTTAGTAAAAACACCTTCAATATCGTTACCGGAGACGAAACACGGTTATATCATTATGATCCTGAAACTAAACAGTAGTTATTAGTTTGGTGCTTTGAAAGTGAGCAGCCTCCAACGAAAATTCGTCGTTCCAAAAGTGTTGGTAAGAAAATGGTCGCATCTTTTTTCTAAAAGTGGATACATTACAACGGTAACCCTGGAAAATCGAAAGACAGTTACTTCTGAATGGTATATAACCAAACGTGTTCCTGTAGTGTTCCAAGAGCTAGGCAAGAGCCGTCCAAAGACTGGTCTGCGGGGTATTCAATGGCACCATAACAACGCACCCGCCCACAGCGCCGCTAGAACACTAAATTTTTTGCTGATCAGGGTGTCAAACTGTTGCCTCACTCACCATATTCTCCGGACCTAACTCCGTGCGACTTCTTCTTATTCACTAAGATCAAAGAAAAGCTACGAGGTCGCCATTTTTCCACCGATGAAGGGACAATCGCTGCATTTGAGGAGGAAATTAGCAACCTTTCAAAAGAACGTTGGTCACAAGAATTTGACAAGTGGTTTTACCGAATGCGTAAATGTATTGAGGTAGGGGGAGAATATTTTTTGAAAAAACACGATACAGTTTTTTAAAAACCTTGCAGTTTTTCTGTATCTAAAAACTTCCAGCGTGACCCTCGTATACGTCTAAGATTCTGCGAACCGCTGACACACATTTCTTGCGGCGACTCTGCGGCGCGGCGACCGGAGCCGCGCTTTATCACCAATCGTCCGAACTCCGGAGTTCCAACTGGCATCGGCTTTGGAATGCTGGAAGAGCGAAGAGAGCACATGAATTGACGGCAGTGCCATTGCCGCATCTCACGTTGCGAAAGACCGTCCGTGTCGGAGTTTTCCGGGAGTTCTTCCGGATAGTGTCCGGATCGTTGTGACAGTGCGGTGATTGTGTCTGGAATTATTAGCCGTGGAGGGCTTGATGGAGGAAAATGAGTAAGTGTAGAATGCACTAATTGTGCATTAACTTAGAGCATACCCAAAATATCACATAAGACTATCTGTTCCTTTCGCAGTATCTTTACTATTCTAATGAAGAAGATTATACTTTGAATAGTATTTAAGGAACATTAAACATTTTTGGATCATGTTGTAGGTATTTTTAACACGCTTTTATTAACTTTCCGTGTATGTATGTATCTATGTATTTTTGTAACGGAATCTTCGAATGCTACTTCCACCTACTTCAAAATATCAGATTGATTTTAAATTTTGCACACTTGACAAGGACCTAAACACTAATAATCTAATTTATGTTGACTTTTACTTCCTAAGTCAAAGAATAGGGAACTATTCGCGAAAAAATCCGAATTCGAGATATTGTACCTTTCATGACATATTCATCACGAAACACTGTTACTCATTTCCTTTGAAATTTATGTCTGTCTTTCCTGTTATTCTGTGCCACTCTGTAACTAAGTTTACTAGTGTGACAAGGAAGAAAAGGCATCATAGTCTCTAAAAGTGAGTTTCATGACGGTCAAAGAAACGGAAAAACTAAAAAAAGCAAGAAACCTCTCTTTTGTGTCCTTGATCTTTTTTCTAATTTTTTCGAATAAAAAATTGGGGTTAAGGGCGAAATGGGTAGGAAAAAAAGGGACGTTACAAGACTTTCTATCATCCCTAAAATTTTGGCCCTGGTAGTACACCATATTTGTTAGACATTATCATTATTCTAAGATTTGCATTCAAATCACAAATGTTGTTTGGCATTTCAGGGCGTAGTTAGATTTTTTTAAAGGGGAATAATTTGTTGAATTTCTGTTCTAGACACTGTAGGTAGATTGAACATGTAAATCACTTGTAGTCATTTCATTTTTTGAGGATTTTTATCGGATTTTAGAGCTGCTGATCCACTTGAAGAAAGTCTTCGAAAGTATTTAAAATGTTTCGACATATTTCAAATACAATATAACTATGATCGATACTTGAATCCTCCCATTGAAACCTCATCACTGAAGTGACACAATAGCCTGGGAAATTATAGCCTCAACTTGCTATAGAATATAGTTTTCAATTTAACTTCTTGAACCTATTCTGTGACTCTATGATTCATCTTTACTTGATCTGCTACTACCTTCAATTCTTACAATCACACAAGAGTTTAAATTATACACCTTAGTTTGTGATGACTCCATATATACAAAATAAAGTTTCAAAATTGAAATTCGTGTAATCTGCTGAGTTGTGTGATTCCTTTTTATGATGATTCTCGAGGCCATGGCATCCTCAATATTCAATATTCACTTGTTAATTATTTGTATGCATTAAAAACACTCATAGACTGACATATAGTACCTAACATCTTCCATCAAACTTCAAGGAATCAAAATGAGCAACATATCCTAGCAAGCTCATGTAACCGACCTTCCGAGGTCGGCATCCCAGAAGTTGGTTCTTTCCTGCTCAAAAAAATGTACTCACAAACTGCCCGTATGTATAGCGATGTAATACGAAGCACTGACTGAAGCTTCTCGACTCAATCTAGAAAAACAGTACGTACAATGGACGTGCCTAACCTCACGAATGGCCTCAACAGTCTTACTTCTAGAACATAGAAGAAAACTGGACGATCTTCCTGGTCCAAATTCAATCACCTCAAACGAGCCTCTTAAAGATACTCTTTTAGAAAACCTCAGCGCTATTGCACGGACTGATTGTTAGTAGATTTTTCAGCCAAGCAGAATACACGTGTATTCTCTCACAGCGCTTCTGGAGCGCAATAGGTTTTCTGCCTTTGCGAGAGGTTATCAATGATAAAAATCCAACTACTGAATGTATTTCTATTGAGCAATCCTTGTATATTGATGAACTCTCGGTTAAATTGAATTTCGTTAGCTCTTTCATGATAAACCGTAGTGCGATGTGGAGATGTCAAGGATATCTCTGGAGAGCATCGACAAGCAGCAATACACAATTGAGTTAAAATGAGATTGGGTTATTTAGGAAATTGCACGGTATAGCTCGACTTCCACAGATTGAAAATGATCCACGCTATTCTGGCGTCTGTCGGTCGCTCGATATGAATTCTCTCTGCCGTCTCATTCCACTCATTATTTATAATTTTGCTGGTGGAGGTTCCCTGCAGTTGAAGTCTTATTAGGAATTTGATTGGAGCCGAATCAAAAATAAAGGTGGGTGGACTCCTACTCTGATGGAATTAAAGAACTTGGGATTTATTTATATACAGGGTACCTCAGTTTTAATTGGGAAAATGTATGAACAATAAAATCTGGAGTCAGATAACCCTGAGTCTCAATATTCGCCAATATGAGGCACGAATTGGTTCAATAAAGTCAGGAAGAATGCTTCTTGAGATATCTGAAACTTTCAGTATTTCGATAAATCGTGTTACTCTCGATATGTACAAAATCCTCCACAAACTTTTTTATAATTTTTTGTTATAGATGCAAATGTTCAATAGATTTTTAATCATCCTAAATCGACTATTAGATACCTTCAAATGGTCAAAATAATGTTGAAATATAGATAGATTGTTTGCTCTATCTTCAGAGAAATTAAAATGCTACCACGTTTTTTTAAAGAGGCATTTAACTATAACACTTGTTGAGAAAATATTTCATGACTCGTCATTATTTAAATATTTAAAAAACTGCTTATTCAGGCCAATTCAACTGCTGCAGAAGTTAAATGAATTCAGTTACATAAATGGTGAATGTACCACGTATTCCAACCGTTCCGTCGTCTTGCTTTTTAACGCGCATGCACCATTTTTATAACTGTTAAATTAAAGTTCCTTAGCACCTGTGAAAAACCGAACAAAAACTCTAACAACTTCAGGTTTCTTAACTTATCTCTAGACATGTATTCTCTAAGTTGTTGTTCATAGATCGGAAACCGTTAATAATCAATATGAATGAGGTAAACGTCAACAAATTCGTGTTCCTTATTCCTGAATGAATAATATTAGAAATGATGTATTTTAAACTAATAAATGAATCTAATCTAGTAAAAAATGTCTATCTGCGTAATTGTAAAGATGTCAGTTACGGGTTACCGGATAACAACAAAGCAATTGGAACAATAATCAAAATAATAAAATAAAGACAGCCTGACGGAATATTTTAAGTGAAATACCAGATGGATCATTAATAGTGAAACGTTTGAAGCATTTTGGAATATTTATAGATTATGTTGCTACAGACGGGGTCCGGACGAGCAATCAATCAATATGTTCCAAAGCATATCAAACATTTGACCAAAGCGATTGGAAAATAAGCCTACAATTCAACAGCTGTTGCTGTTTAATATAACGACATCAGGAGTTAATATGTTGAAATATTATCCATAAAGCTACTACAGCATAACGTCCTGCCAACCATGTATGCTGAAATATCTTAATACTGTCCAAAATTCGATGCCTACACAACATGTTTAAGATGCTAATTTTACTACATCATAACACGAGCCTGCAAAAGGCCAGCGTTGCCACGTGTTAGGAGATTTGCGCAGTCATTCTAACATTTGTGTTTCATGTTCTGTCTGTTTCTTACACATTGCTGCTAAAGGAAATTCTGCCAGTACTGTATATACTGAACGATACCTATTTGCTAATAATGATTCTAACATTCAGGAGTAATCACTAAAATCAATATCCACAAAATATAAAACACGGGAATATTTTATCTTTGCTCAACTTACTTTTCCTCGTATTATTTCCATTACTCCTTGGACTATCATGTTACAAGCATGGAAAGGCTGTTCTCATGAAGCCAATAAATCATGGCACTAAAGCTAAGTGTAATTTCTCCCTACGCGACACTACCGGCAGAATTTATAGGAATTTATAAGGAAGATAAATATTGCGACCTTTCCACGATCATGTATTTTTTCACTCGATGCGATGGAGGTATATATGAACCTGTCTCTGCGTGAACCTCAAAGCAGCATCTAAATATAGAATGAGTAAACAAACAGCTTTATTGCATCGTGTTGTAAACAGGTATACAAAAAGCAAACGACGTTGTTGACAGTTGCTGGAGGAACAAAACAAGAAACGCAGTAGCGTAAAATTTGTTATATTTCGTCTCATCAGCCACAGCTGTAAAACGGTGGATTGATTAATTTGATTTCATTACAGATTGACTGGAATCTAACAGAAATTGAAAAAGACCTCATAGATACGTAAGACAGAAGTTTTGCACTCCATCCTTTAATTTTCTGTGATTGTTACAAATGACGCATTTTTTTGGGTTCCATCGCAAAAAACAATAACACCGCTTATCTCATACGCCACAGATTTAAAGAGTATGATATTCACTCTACAAATAGCGAATTATCTCTAATGAAAAAACGTTTAGCATGCAACAATGGGCAGTGCGACATGTGATACTTTGAAAACGTTGCTATCACACCCTTACCTATACAACGTATTTGCTGTCTATTGTCAGATCGCTAGGCTATATGGATGGCTTTATGGACAGAAATAAATCTGAGATTACCTATTATCGCAGTAACTCTATCCTCTATCAATTGTAAAGGATAGTAATAAATTGTAGTCATAGTTGAAATTTTGTTGACGCCCTGTTTCCCCCCAGTGACAAATATGATCCATTTGGAGGCATGTACGATCAGACTGCTGGGGGTCCACTGGGTGAACAGCTACCAGATAACCTCAAGGACTACCAGCGACCTCCTCTACGACCTATCGATGAATATCTCAAGCCAGAGTTACCGTATATTTCGAAGAGAGCCACCGTAGCCTTCCTCAGCTGTCTGGGCTTCATCATCATGTTCGGCATGAGGACAAGTATGGGTATCATCAAAGTTAAAATGGTGAGTAAGTAAGAGCTGAGTCAGGTTGATTGACTCAGTACTTTCCACACTGTCTTTCGCTTGGAGAGAACCTTCAAATTCAAGTTCTTCATTATACTTAGGATAAAACATACTTCTCTCATCTCTCTTATGTTCATAGAGCAATACAACGTGGGATCGCGAAACTTTAGCTTCGATGGATGCTGCCATCTTCTATGGTTACTTCGTCACCCAAATCCCAGGTGGCCTGATAGCTGCTATCTATCCAGCCAATAAACTGTTTGGAGCCGCCATAGGGTTCTCCTGCTTCCTCAACTTGTTTCTTCCTTCGTTCCAACATAAACCACATGCCTTCATATTCGTCAAGGTTATACAGGGACTTGTAGAGGTAAGATTTCACAACGTCTTTATAGTAGAAAATAGGTTTTTCCGATAGTACGTACCTATTGCAGTCTTTGTTAAAAGTCCTTCATTCTCAGGGATTTCTAGAAGTACAATTTTCTAACGTCTGGGTTCGTTACCGACACTTTATGCCTATACAGGGTTGGTAAAAGTGGCGCGACATCCAGATTCCTCCTTTGTTATGAGTTAGGCGAGAAAATGATTCGAAGGAAACTCTCAGCGTGTAACAAATTCTATAAGATATTGCTTATACACTTTTATTATGACACCACGACATCATCGGTTAAAATTTCAAATGAACCACCCTAATATTATTTTTTGATAGATAAGGTTGTTCCGAATTCATTCATCATAAATTCTATCCCTTTCTCTTGCTTTCTTACTCACTCCTTTACTCTTAGCATTCAGAACAACATGGCCCTAAACATACTTGGACAATTTCTGTCACTTTTCGTAAAGGATATTACACAATTTCGAATATTGTTGCCACATTTCGTAGTGACACCCAAAAGTGATCTACTCTCTCACTGGATAGAAAAAATGTAGCTATCACAAGAAAACGAGAAATATGCACCATTAATATCGTTTTGCCGTGGTTAGCGACTGTCTAAAATCATTTTTTCTAAAAACTGTGAGGTCGATAGATTTGAGATTTGGCATGCTTGTTCCGAATCAATTTATTGTCATTTATTGTATTATTTTCTGATAAAATTGTAATTCCCACTATCCTAAAACCCTATATGGATGTATTTGAACAACATTCTCTATCAAAAAATATACATAAATGAGTGTACGCTCTCCACTATGCATCAGACGTGCTATGAACATGCACGTTTCGTCTTTAGCCTAGACTCGTCAGTATAGACTGGCGGTCTAACTGTAGAGAGCAACTCTTTGGAGATGAGTTGATGCTGCTATCACACCATTGACTGGGTTAAGTATATACCATTCGGTTGTTCTCTAAAGCTAGACCGCCTATACTGACAAGTCTAGGCTAAAGACGAAACATTCATGTCTATATTAGTTCTGATGCAGAGTGGGGAGCATACAATTGATATCAGTTGTCAGCAGTTCACCCCTGTTGACAGATATCGTAAGGGACATCTGTTGCCGCGTCAAGGACCTTGGACTTTGTAAGTTGTCAATGGGCGTCCCCATAGAGGGCGACATTTAGAGATGAGTTAAACTATACATAAGTATAGAGGAATTCATTTCAAATAACCACGATGACGTCATGGTTTTAAAATTATTACAGATAATAAAAACCTCTAAGCGCAACCGAATATATATTGTTATCTTATTCCTAATAAAAGAGAAAACCAGCTATTGCGCCCCATTTGCTCAAACCTGTAGATAACACTAAATAATAATATACCGGTCATATATTCGTAACAAGATATTACTTCGAACAGTTTTGGATGACAAAGCATTTCTTCAATGGTCTTCTTGTAGTAGCTTAGCAAATACGGAGTCAAAACCTTCTAAGGAATTCACCTTTGCTTATATTGGCACAGAAATTGTTTTATTTACTTTTCATTCTATACAGGGTGTGACATATCCAGCTTGCCATGGAATAATGAGACATTGGGCACCTCCGTTAGAAAGGTCAAGACTTGCGACTCTAGCGTTTACTGGAAGTTATGCTGGCGTAATGTTTGCCATGCCCATAACTGGAGAGCTGGTTGAGCACTGGGGTATCGTCGCTCCTTTCTACTTTTACGGTACTATAGGAATTCTGTGGTGAGTAAATGTGCATTTGTCCCCATATATGTTTTTACATGAGACATTTTAAATGTTGGTTCTCTACTATGCATCAGACCTGCTACAAACATGCATGTTTCGTCTTTAGCCTTCGTGAGTTGTCAATGGGCGTGCCCATAGAGGGCGACACTTAGATGCTAGGAGAAATTTTGTTGATTATAGATGGTCTCACTTGGTGTATCATGGTTAAGATGAAATTGTGCAACTTCTACACACAATATCAGGAATAAAAGTCGTATTTTCACTGACGTGTTTCGCTTCCATTCCAAATCGTCAGACTCTCAAACTAACTGTTCACAATCAACTCACCTGGGTTAGGTATGCAGTATACAACATAATTGCCATCTACAGTCAGACATACATGCTATACTGATTAGTCTAGGCTAAAGATGAAACGCGTGTCTATAGTAGGTCAAAAACTACAAACTACAAAAGGAGAGACAGAATGACGAAATGGGTGAGATGGTTTCTCGTGGCGCATATGTCTTATTATTTAACATTAAGAAAACATAATATATTGAATTCGAAATGTTTAATACTTTATAAATTTTATTTTTAGGTATCTGGCGTGGTTGTGGCTGGTTTTCGAAAAGCCAGCCTACCACACTTGTATCGAGCTCAAAGAATTGGCCTTGATAGAAACTTCTTTGGGAGGAACACAAGAGACGTACGTCGCCCCGTCATTGATGAGCACACCTTGGTTAACGTTCTTCACTTCATTGCCCTGTCACGCGATATTCGTAGCCAACTTTTGTAGGTCCTGGAATTTTTATCTGTTGGTTATGTTCCAGGCATCGTTTTTCAAGGACGTATACCATGTAAACTTGAAAGAGGTAAGTCAACATTAGTAAAATGAATCTATGAAATTGGTAAGACTGTGGGACACATTGGATTTTATTACGGATGATACTGCTTCAATACATATCAATATAATTTCCAAAAATGGATTCACAGCAAGGAGAATTAAAAATGTAGTAATGGACTGTCTGTCTGTCTTTTCGTATCCCCTACAGTTTGAGAATAACCTCTCAGGAGGGCAGACAGCGTATCTTTATCCAGAAGTGCTGTGAGAAGATAATGTCCATTCGCATGGAACTTAAAACTCTCTGGCGTGACACCCCTTTCCACAACGCTAAAGTTCTCCAAAAGAATTGCTTTTGGGGGAGGCTGGTTTGAGATATTGGAAGTTGAACCTAGTGAGCATACGACCTTCAGGAACCCCCTAGTGTATTTTGTACTGATGACTCTTGGTGTCTTGGTGTAGTAGATGTTTCGGTGAATACAATTTTCGGGAGTTGAAGAGCACCCCCAACTTCCGGAAGGCCAACCTAGCACGGCCGACAGCATGATCGTGCCAAAATATTGTTATTGATGCTCTCCACTATTTTTATATTCTGCTATATACATGCATATTTGATTTCGTAAAGATGCCACTGTCAGTGCCACTCTGCGCGATACTTGGAAATAAATGTTGCTAGGACATGTCATTGTTGATGTTAATGTCCAAGAGTTTGATGGAAGAGGCCAGATTAGCGTGTGATTTTTTGGTCAGGATTGTTGTATGGGTATTTTCGCGTTGAACAAAGCTTCATTTGTCGATCCTCATTCGGCAATTCTTTCGATATCTTTGTTCGTCTGGTTGGCAATGATTTTCTTGGATCCATGCATTATATAAGGGTACAACCATCTGCAAAGCTATACATTGGATCAAATGTCATTTGAATAGTTCATTAATGTACAGCAAGAAGAGCGTTAGAGAAAGAATAGGTCACAAGCAAACGCCGTTATTGATGATAAAAACATAACCACCCCCTGTAAGCAAACAATTCATCCATTAGAATAGACCTGGTGGTGAGAAGCTTGATTAGGACTCTCTCATGTCAAACCTTATATAATGTTTTCGATATATCGAGTAAGATGACAAGAGATTCTCCATGGAACTCGATTATTCTGATCCACTGATCAAATTTATCGCTCAATCATATTAAATAATCAACGATACCGGTGAACAAGGAAAAGCAGTGAATTTGTGTGCAGCAAGATGTTTATATATTACTGTCTGACAGCAAATTAGTTATTCATAGCTAGTACAGCTTTAAATTCACCATTTGGTATGCTTCTAAAGCAGATACATGATTAAATTTTCAGAATGCCTTTTTGGGTGCCCTACCACATTTATTGATGACCATCGTAGTGCCTGTAGGGGGAATTGTAGCAGATAAAATTAGGAAAAAGGGCATCCTGACCACGACTCAAGTGAGAAAATTGTTCAACTGTGGAGGTAATGCACTAATTTTACATCGAATATATTTATAGCTATTTAGTGAAGGTGACTGTATTTGCCAAATGAACTTGGTATTGATACGAATATATAAGCCTTTTTAACTATGAGGAAATAAGGAAATTAAATTAATTTGTTGAGATAAAATGGCTTACAAAGTGTCGACAGGCTGGCAGATTGTCGAAAGCGATTGACATGAATCTTACATTATACTTTACATATTACAAAATAATAATTGTATTTATAAAACTGACATTTTTGTTTTAGAAAATTAGCTCATATCTTTAAAAGACATTCCAACACAGAATTCAAAAAGCATGTATCAACTTGTACTTTTACTGGTGGCTAATTACGAACACATATGAATTTTACTAACATTTCAGCTGCCTCCTTATAAGTCGTGTCATTCCGTAAGAGATTGTGACATTTTAACCAAGATGCAATCATGAACGAATCCTCATAGATGGCGCTATAGGCTCATTGAAATTAAGATATCTGACTCATCGATTGCAAAAACTCTCAGAGCTTGAAGATAACATTACTCAAACCTATATATCAAACATTTCCTAAGATGATGTTTACGGTATGTCATCAACCCTCCTTCGATATTCCAGACTGTGGAGGTCCTTTGCAAGGTCAGGCGCATCCACGAGTCATATTGCTGATTTCTGGATTGTTTCCACAAACTTCAGGGAGTGCTTATGAGCACATGCGAGCAGTACTTCAGCGATGGTCTGATCTAAGCCGTGTATAATAGAAGTGGTAGCTGTCCCATATCATGATATTTTTGTAAAAAGTGATTCTACATATATTGATTTGTACACATGAACTCTACAGGTTTCGGTATGGAAGCAACCTTCTTCATAGTAACCGCCTATGCTCATGCGTTCACTCAGGGAATCACAGCTTTGACCATCGGAGTGGCTTTCAGTGGATTCGCCATTTCTGGATTTAACGTTAACCATCTAGATATAGCCCCGAGGTACGCCAGCATCCTCATGGGCTTGTCCAATGGAATTGGAACCTTAGCTGGCTGCGCAGTGCCTTATTTTGTTGAAGCTGTCGTTGACAAAAGAGTGAGTATATATGGTAAAATTGTTGAAAACGACACCTAGCTGGAAGCATGAGTACTACAGACTAAAGCTTATAACCAGGCAAAAATTAAGACTACTTCAATTATCAACTAATATGAATGTGAGACTTTGTTCAGAGAAAACAGTTTTAATATTAAATTTTCCGTTATATAAACCCCCTACTAGAGTGCAGTTTTAAGTTAAAGGGTTCAATAAAACAGTGATTGCCTTTAGACAAATGACTTTAATCTAATCTTTCTTTTATTGGTTCCCCAGCAATCACAAGATTATTGATATATTTGTCTAATTAACGTTAAGTATGCATGTAGTGTTACAAGCCCAGATCCGGGCCCAGATCCAACAGTTGTGCAGATAAGACTTCAGATTCAGGAATTTCGAGGACCTGTGGATTGCAATTTATCTACAAGATTTTTTCCCAGATGCATTTTTCACTTATTACTGTTCGTAAAATATATAAAATTATTTTTGGTTACAAGTTTTCTCTTGTTACCTTGGTCCATTAGAAATCATATTGCCAATTTTTGTTGAGGTTGAAACTTACATTCTTTAAGTTTTTAGCTAATTTCTGTAATATCATCACTGAGATAGATGCTTGCAATTGCGATTTACCAATTAATGGCTAATACTATATTTTATTTCAATCACGCAATAATAAATATAGCAACAATTTCTGGCTGATGAGACTACGTCCCAGTGCCAATACAAAAAAAATGGATGAATTTTGACGATACATTGTTACCAAAACTGTAAACCCTAACCTAAAGTACACCATTCGCTTTGCTTGCCATATTGTTTTATATGACGTAATGCCACCCCCTTTGCAACCCTCCAAGATTTTCACCGAGATGTTTTATGACCTTGTTATCTGCACTTCCATCGTTATCCTGTATCCTAGTGATTTCAGGCTAGATATTTATGTATAAGGCATCATAACTAGCAATAATGTAACATACAGCATTTTACTATGTTTCTGTAGGCGAAGGAATAATGACGATAATGAGATATGTGCAGTTGTGCACTGTGCTAAAACATCTCGTTATTGCAATAACCCAAGGATAATTATCATAACGTTGTTATACCCTAATGATTTCATTCTCACTATAGCCTATGTATCACATGTAGAAATCATATAGTCACGGTTAAAATCCGATGTTTGACTTTGACTTAGCCCGATCCATAGTTTTTTAAGAAATGTTTGTTCAAAAATATCGATGTTGTAATTCTGTAGAATATTCAATAAACAATAGATGAATAAATTGTTTATATTAACGATAAATCGTCCAAATCGATTTTTTAAATAAGGTACTAACATTATCTGTTAATATGGATTCACCAGCATCAATACAAGTAAAGATAAATTTCCAGTATAATCTCATTAGGTGCTAGGTCTGTACTATACGGTGAAGATTCATTATCACTCCTTTATTTTAACAGTAGCGAGAGGCCGAGCTGTACTTTGATGCAAGATGATGCTTTACTGTAAGACGTTATTCGCTAAGGTGTTATAGAACCTGAGAACCTGTACCATTGCGAGTAACTCCAGGAAAAGTGGAGACCATTTTTTCGGCGTATTTCGCGAACAACTTTTGTTGGAACCAACTTATTCTCAATGACCCAAACTGGCCATTATTGCTTTTTTGGGATCATATCAGTATTCCCATGTTTCATAACCTCTGGTGATGTACACCAAACTGAACTATCCATGGCTTTCAAATGTTTGTTTGAAATGGTGCTTATTACTTTAACACAAATCTTTGAAGTTGCTTGAATGCTTCTGGAAGTAATGTGCCAAATAAGATCAATATTTTTCTGTATCTGCCGTTTTTGGAGTAGGAGCTCAGAAACTTTTATTTAAGAAAATACGACCTGTCATTTCCATCATTGAATTTCGAAGGGAATACTTTAGACACACATATAACTTACAAAGAATCACGTATGTTCAACAACTATCATTAACTAGCCTTGTAAGCAATTAGATTGAAATGTCAGACAAAGTTTGTTTCAAAAATATCATCACCTACTAGATAGGCTCAGTGGAAAGAGATCTGCACTCTTTATCATTAGTAAATCTCTGTTACTATCAATATGTTTTATAGACGAAAGAGGAATGGAGGATAGTACTCGTATTCTCAGCATGTGTTCACTATGCTGGTATCACCTTCTACGGGCTCTTCGCCTCTGGAGAACAACAACCGTGGGCTGATCCAAAAGCAGCTGTTGAAAAGCAATGGAACGAACTAGATCAACCGTTGCCTCTTAAAGGCTCACAGGTAAATTTGAATCATAATTTGAATATATTACATCATTGAGTTTAACTGAAAAAATGTGAAATTAGAGGAACTTTTTAAGATATATGTTTTTACAAAGGTGTGAATTCCAATTTCCTAGAGCATCTTTCAGACCAGGGTGTTAGTTACTTTTTTGACTATGTTATATATTGTACTATTTTGTTTTTATTTATTTCCTCTGTATAAATAGTATCTTGGAATATTTTGTATCACTGTGGCGTTATAGTTGGTACTGAACATGAAAACCGAGGAATCAAGAAACTGCTTTATAAAAGCAATTGAAGCGCTCCCGGATTTTCTTTTGTTGCACTCCTGAAAGTATTTTTCTATCGTCATTTGAGGTGAGATGGATTATATAAAAATTATTTCAAGAGATTTCTATGATGTTTGTGTGGAGAACAATAACAAACAACCAAAGAGTATTTAATAAGATAATTAAACGAGATTAAATGTCCTGAACAAGCTCATACTACATGTGGAGTGTGATTGATCACGAATAAATTTAATTCATAGAATAATCATGGCGTTTTATACAAATTGACCAATCAAACCTCAGATTTTCAGAAAATTTACCCGCCACTTAACTACCCAGAAAACAATTTTTCGCCTTTTTGAATCAATCGACTTTATAGTGAAATTCTTCGAAGGTTTCATATTTTTACGATTTTCGAAGACTGACTTTTAACTCGAGACGAAAGACAATTCGCCCTCCCATTGTTGCACTCTATCCGATGTAAATTTTTCCGCTGATTCCAATGGTGTACCTAGATTTGCGCTACAAGTTTCCATTTTCCAAGAAAAATATTTTCTGAAAAGATGGAAATGCCGAAGGGGGGCCAAAAATTTATTTCTTTAAACAGGTCACAAAAATCATTACCTGCGTAATTCTGATGACTAGCTTACTATATATATCACGAAAAATATGTCTTGACTGTACCTAAAGCCTACAAATATTTTTCAGTTTGCTTCAAACCAATCGGCTCCACTGGCTCGTCAACAAACCATCACTGGAGATGCCCCGCCCAATTACGGGGCGGTATACAACGCGGTATCGCCTGTTCAGGACTACAACCCAACCTATCAACAAGCTGCGTCACCACCCACCATAGGAGCTGGAAATCCATTCCTCACACATCAAACGTCCAACCCCTTCAGGCAGGAAGCTGTACAACCCAAACAGACCGACAACTACTCATATAATTATTAATGTGTCATATGTGTCTATGCCTTGATCCAACAGATGCACTTATCACCGTTCTTGAACCAGTTATGAATTATTACTTCCAGCGCAAGCGCCACGAAAACCTTAGTTCAGGATTAATCATGTGTTCTGTGAAGAAACAGTAGATTATTACCATTGTTACGATGTTTACATGTACATACGAGGGTCACACTGAAAGTTTTTAGATACAGAAAAACTACAAGGTTTCTTTTTAAGACTTTATTCGGTTTTTTCAACATATTCCCCACCTACTTCAATACATTTACGCATTCGGTAAGACCACTTGTCAAATTCTTGTGACCATCGTTCTTTTGAAAAGTTGCTAATTTCCTCCTCAAATGCAGCGATTGCCTCTTTATCGGTGGAATAATGGCGACCTCGTAACTTTTCTTTGATCTTAGGGAATGAGAAGAAGTCGCACGGAGCTAGGTTTGGAGAATAAGGTGGGTGAGCCAACAGTTTGACACCCTGTTCAGCAGAAAAATCGAGTCTTCTAGCGGCGCTGTGGGCTTTGTCATGGTACCCCGCAGACCAGTCTCTGGATGGCTCTTGCATAGTTCTTGGAAGACTACAGGAACACATTTGGTTATATACCATTCAGAAGTAACTGAACTTTGATTTTCCAAGGCTACTGTTGTGATGTATCCACTTTTAGAACAAAAAGATGCGACTTTTTTCTTTCCAACACTCTTGGAACGACGAATTTTCGTTGGAGGCTACTTACTTTCAAAGCACCAAACAACGATGAGAATACCATACAATGCTATAAATCGTCTGCATATAATATTAATTATGGATCAGAAATCTCTCTTAAACATAGTTGAACGAATCGATGCTATGTGATTTCTGTGCCTTCACGAGTATATGGTGCAGAAAATGCTCATGGGCTATTGGAAGCATTCGAAATGTGGTAATACCTGCGAAAGCTTCGCGTTTCATACGTGCAAAACATCACCAATGACGTTATACTAGAAAGACTGAAGACAGGAAAGTCCTCAACACGATTAAATGCAGAAAAGCGTCATACCTTGAACACATCATGAGCAACACGAACTACCGATTGCTGCACTCGATCTTATAAGTCAAAATTACCAGCAAGAGAAGACCTGGACGCAGACGCTGGCTGGCAAATCTCATATAATGGACAGATTTAACATCATCAGAACTATTTAGAATGGTATTTAACAAAGTATGATGGGCTTATGTGATCGCCAACATCAATAGACGATAGAATCGATTCCGAACTAATTCTGTTTCTGTAGAAACGATGTTTAAATTAATTGCTCTACTTTCGTTGAAACGACGGTTTCGATTTGCGCATGCTTCTAACTGGTTCCGAAGTGATTCCAGATCTGTTGGAACAAATTATATTGTAGTCAAGCAATGCCACGGGTACCTTTGATGAGTAGACAAGTTAAAGTTTTTTAATTACTTAACTGTGCTAAGCTATTATAGTCTTAAGGTAGTTCTTCCGTGGAACCCATTCTCTCTAGAGTTACTTCGTCTTTGCTTACGTCTCCGCGAGGCCAAGGAGATAAAACTGGATGGTCTAGTGTCTCGCAGCAGCTTTTGATGGCATTGGCCGCCGCTTGTGAAGTGACTGGGCGAAGAGGCGTGATTTAGAAGCTTTAATATCAAACCATATAAGGATTATGATGTGATTTGTGAGTCAGGAAGAAAAATAAAAGCAGAAGGAGAACGCAAATTTACCGCTCCATGCTGCGTTCTGCCAGCTGGAAGAACTACCTTAAGCCACATGTTACATTTTTATCACAAACAATGGTAGTGTAAGCACTGATAAATAAATATTTTTTTGACATTCTCTCAAAAAAAGATTTTAACATATATAACGAGATACCCTTCTCGAAGACCCCTGAATAATTATAAAAATTTACCCCCTTCAAACCCAAGGTTGGCCTATTCAAAACAAGAGTCCTGGTTCAGCCCTTGTTTCTATAGGTCATTTCAGACAAGTTTATCAATTAACATGTTTTAAGTGCTAAAAAATTCATGAGAGGGTGAATCATGATAATATTTAACTATTCATGATTTTTAAGGCACTTTTATTGGCTTCACGTGTATCTACAAGTATATAATATGTATGTATGTATCTATATTTGTAAAGAAATATTCGAACGCAATTTTTTGTATTGCTTGATGTTATATTGGTACATTTCCTATGTAGGTATTATCATTTTATCCATCCACGTTTAGATAAATTCAATTTTTTTTTTGGTAATTCTACAGATGTAATCACATCCTTGAACCCCTCAATTTCTCAAAGGTTTCATTTGTTTAAGCGAAGAAATATTGTGATACATCATACAAAACGTCAATAACAAACGACAAACGTATGTTCCATTTGTGGTCGCACTCTCTCACCTAGGGAGGTAATGCTATACAAAGGGATGCCTAAAAAGTAGTTACCCTAATTTTGACAGAAATATACGGTATCGCTGGCGCTATAAAGAAACGAATGCGCCGAGTCATTCTCCTTGACATTGTTTCACACGAGATACTCTTAAACTGGTACGCCTATGGAGCATCACTTGGTACTCTACAGTCTCAGGTGGAGCAGCACTTGTTAACAGCGTTGCCAAAGCCACTCCGTTCGAGGTAGATATGCTACTTTCAAAAGCAAGCTCAAGAAAATCTACTACGGATATCTCTCGGTTTGGAACTCCAGTAGGGTTCTTTTTTCTGTCCGTCATGTATTTCAAGGCGTTCGAAATTTCAGTCAAACTATCCCCCATTCCCTCCAACTCACTCATATCTCCCTATCGAAAATGTTGATAGCAACCCTGCTCCTTGAGATTAACAGAGATAAAATGAAATCCAAAAGTTTGCACTACCATTGGGTGGAATTGTATGCATACAGATTTATGTATGAATGCCGAATATACAGTTAAAAAAACAGTGTAGTCGTTTATATAAATATATTATTATACTTCATACATTTGATGCATATACACACAAGTCAAACGTTAGATAATAAATAATGCGTGTATTTTTTTCAATAATATTTTTCTGGCAGAATATATTAACAAAGCTTTAGTATTTTCTAAGGTATTACGTATACCTTGAAGGCTGTGTAGACAATAAAGATTGGCGAATCCAACATTCTGCCTTATATTTCAATGATAATAATGTATGATAATAATTTCATGCTATTTTCCATTATTTGAAAAAAGCCTACAAAGTATATACCCTCCATAGAATAAGCAAAATTGAATTATAGCATGTTTGTCTGCTGTATTAAGATAACTGATACTTTTTGTACAAATTTGAGATTTGAGTACCGATATAGCAATATTATTCTTGTATATAATTGTATATGTTGTAATTTTTTCATGTACACAGGAATATGGAGTTTGAAATATATGTACGTTATCGCGACCATAGCATAAAATCTGTATACATAGGTATTAAAAATAATTGAGGTTTAACAAATCGGTGAATAAATTAATATGAATATTATTGTCGTTTTTTATTCTCTCACGTTGTAGAATGAATTTCTTTCATTATCTTACGTTTAAGCTAAATATTTAATGTTTAACAAAGTAAATACACGTGATGATGTAAATGTGGGAAGGGGGGTAGGTGTCTTAGAACACCTCAGCTGATGTGAATAAAAGAAGAATCTGATCGCGTCAGCCATATGCTAATTAACGAAATCCAAATTAAACTAATTGGTGATCTCTGATCTACACCAACAATGTTTTTAGATTCGAACAAGTATTAAGAAGTCAGTCAACAATTTCAATCAAGGCCTCAAAATTAGCGCAACCCCTTGAAACCCAGAAGCATGTCACGATAATGTCAATTTTTGGCACTTTTACCTGTAAGTGAGCATGCATCTCAAATAGATGTTCACATTGTTTTGTTTATTCAAAGATAAAAATGTCAAGTTTCGTGATAAAGGCGGCGTAAACATTATTATATTAAATGTATATATAAGTGGTTGATAAACGAGTGAATCTCCATATCTTCCACTGTTTCAGTTTAAGTTTATTGCTTACTACAATACGGGTACAACACGATGGTAGGTGCAGAATACATGAATGATCATTTACTAATTTACTAATACATTGAAAAATTATATGCTTTCAGGCAAAACTAACCTATCGAGGAATATGTGCACCGGTCTTCACTGTCTTCAACAATGACTTGTAAGTAAAAAGGTTAACCTATATCTACAAGGATAATTCATTATGAATAATAAGATTTATACATTGAAATAAAAATAGTAAATAATTGCATTGAGATCACAGAGTAACAGACGACAGAATCTAAGGAGTGGCTCTTTGCCAGGGAATGCATATATAGTGCCTATTTTTAGAGCCCGAAGAGTAAAATAAACATAATTTAATTTACTTTTATATTTTTTCCTTGCCGTTGATTAAAAACATATTCGATTGACTGACTAACTTTACTAACGTTGCTGCTATCACGGCAGATTTTACCACAGTAGAAATTATCGAATAATTATAATGACAACGGCATTGTTAAACTTTAGCCAAATTATTCAGTCAATCACATATGGTTTTATTTAACGGTCAGCAAAAAATATGAGATGTATCTAACCCTCTGTTATTAAAAATATTGATATAAGTTATAGACTTTGATCAAACAGCTTGAAGAATAGATAACAAGATAATACATGTATATTTCCTTCAACATCATGTGAGTCTGATTAATTCTATAGAGCATTCAGAAATCTCAAGCTGTCAATCGTCGCAATATTTGTGATACATCGCATCGTTAGAATATATCTGAAATAAATTAAAAGTAAAAAAACTAATATAAAAACAAGCTTCCATTTAAATGCGTTAAAAAGAATGACATAAACTTTTCCTTTAAAACTTTTACTATCAAATTATAATGTCATTACACAATTTATATGATATGAAAGCTTGTCGGGAGATTTTAGTATTCGTATTTACTTAGTTTGAAAATTTTAAAAATTAAAATCAACGAGATCAATTAATTTCATTTACTAGTTTATACATTGTATAAGTGATTTTTGTTTTTAGATCAATTAACACTGCAATCATACCGAAGTATGCAAAGTTTTTGGCACAAAATCGAGTGGATGGAGTCCTTGGTAAGAATTTTATTTGTAGTTACTTGAATAATGTAGTTTGGAGGTTAAAAGCCATAGCCTAGCACTTTAATGAGTTGGGATTAAACATGGCATATCTATAGAAGTAAGTTCAACAGGTTTGACAAGATGGGGACCAGAATGTTACCCCCAGACCCGTGATTTAGGGGATGAGGACGCGTCTGATGGGGGCCGGGATATTATAAACTATAAATATTTTCCACTTTTTACACTTTGACTTGTCAGTTTTTTTGAGGTCCTCAATAGGGTGTACCCATTTTGCCCTTTAGGTTTCCAGGGAATAAGGGGGGATTTCAGATTCTCCCCCAGACACGGATTTTCTCTCGACCGATAGGGGGTTGAAATTGGAACTATTATAATGATCTCACGAACGTAAAACAAGTGGCCTCAGGCAGGTTTTGTAGCTGCCTCTCAGTGATTGATATCAGCTTAGAAGATTTGGATTGGTTTGTTATCAAAAAATTCCATTACTTCCAATATATACAAAACATATTGCAAGTGGTTCAGGAGTTCCAGCATTCGATCGAATTTTTTTGTCTGACCGATCGCGATAACTGCGATCTGTGTATCGATTGAAATGTTGAATGTTGAAATGCCGAATTGCAGAATGTGGATGTGCTCGACCTTAGACGATATACATTGCGCATCGCTACACCTTTAAAACATTATAGCATTACTTTGCCACGATTGCATCAAGTTCCAAGAACTCTGAAGGTGTATGGTCCAATAGTAACTAAAGGACGTGATAATTTGATAGTTCATCATAGTTCATCATATCAGACCAGTAATTTTCGAGTTATAGACAGGCCAAAGATTGCTTGCCTTTTGATGATTACTCCGCCGCCATTGGATCAATTCTTTAAAACGCTATGATTTTCATAAATGCCATAGTAGTGACATTGGTCACATGTGCCAGACAAACCGACGGAAATGTGAACCGAGGGAATGTGGTGAAAGTATGAAGTATGTTCGAAAAGTCTGCTCTGTTACAATTATTTTGAATTGAAGTTGTGCTTTTTCAATTAGCTCCAGACTAGTATAGGTTGTTTAATCGCTTACCGAACAACCCTGTCACGTTATCCAACTCAGCACCACTTTGCCACTGTCATGTTTTATCCCAACAGAATACAGTGCAAGTTAGGCTGATTATAGGTCCTGAACATCAAGGCTAATGATGTATTTTCCAGTACATGGTACGTCTGGAGAAGGTATGTCGATGACGGTATCCGAGAGAAAAGCCGTATTGGAAGAATGGGTGAAGGCAGTCAAAATAACTAAGCAACACCTTATGCTGCAAGTTGGAGGATGCCCATTACCAGATGTGTTGGATTTAGCTAGACATGCGGAATCGGTAAGACATTCACTAGACATTGAACATCTCCGAACAGATGATCAGCTCTTTAAGCAGTCTGAATAAAAGACATCAAAATTAAAGAGAAATACTGCTGTCACTTCACTTGTCACAAACCGATTAAAAATTTAAAACATTAACAGAAATGCGCGCGTCTGGGCCTTGCATACTAGAAAAACCGACCGACCAAATTCAGCTAGTCGACGCTGACTGCAGAGCCAGAACAGCTTTGGCTCGAGAACCATGTTATAACACAATAAGCGTCACCATTCTCTCTCTCACTCTCTCCCTACTTGATTCTGATTCATTCTCTCACCCACATACGCGGAACCTAGCTGATATTGACTCCACAGTGGCACCGCACCTGTCAAACAGTGTTGCCAGATATTCTTCCTTATGCTAATTTGGCTACTTAAGTGACGTTATCGTCTACATATAACTTTATTTAGTCTTATTACTTTAAATGAATATATATGATATATCCATGTAGCTTTTATAATGATTTAGATAAAATACGTTTTTTAGGTTGGCGTTGATTCACTATTGTGCTTACCAGAATTATATTTTAAACCAGCGACGTCCAAAGAACTCATACATTATCTGAAGATTGTGGGCGAAGCTGCTCCTAAAACTCCACTGCTTTATTATCATATACCAGTTTGGACAGGAGTTAATAGTAGGTAGACTTTGATACTAATATATTACAGAAAATAGACACTTCTATGTTCATGACATAACATACAAGTTCTTATCCATCACAAAAACATTCCGATATATTATAAAAAACAATGAAGCAGTTATGCCAAAGAAATTAATATTTGTAGAATCACAAAAAATGTGTAACTCCAGTTACTATTTTTAATTACGATTTTTTTGAAATGTTGGGTACTAATATTTATTTTACATGATAGTTTTATTTGCTTTTTTCAGTTAATATGGGAAAGTTCTTGAACGAAATAGTTGGACATGTACCGACTTTCCAAGGTATCAAATATACATCGAATGATTTAGATGGAGGCCTTGCAGCCTTGAAAGCGAACAAAGGAAATTATGCCGTATTTCTTGGAGCGGATACTGTAAGTAATCGTCGTGGTATAATACATATAATGAGAAAGTAATTATGTAGAATGAATAAGTAACAATAGACATTTTCATAAAATTTTAAGCCCCTAATTCATCACTGCGCTTTGAGATAGATAAACACTTGAAGACACAGCAAAATAAGTATTGTAACATCGGTTCCCAAAAATCTGAAAAAATTCATTAGCATTTTTCCGAACTTCACCTTTTTCCAATAAGAGCTAAATACATACAAAGATGATATGAATTTAAAAAAAAAACTTTTAAGATGTGAGGATTCGTTCCTCAAAAAAACACCGACATAGAGGGAAAAGTATCATTACGAGGGGTAGATACCGAGAAATGTCAAAAAGTACCGAAGTAAACATAAGAAAGAAGAACGTTTATGCAATGTTAAAAATTATTGTATTAGTCATCTATTCATATAGGGGGGGGGGGGGTACTTTCGTTTGGACATCTAGTTGAACATTTCTGAGAAACGCCCTGAACTTTATTGGGACATGTGGAGTCAACCAAACTGGTTTGTTGACTCGTCGTATGATCCGTGATTTATCCGTCATTACCGGTAATTATATGTCATTCGTTTGACATTACCGACCACTATGCATTTGCTATTAATAAGAGCAGAACATTGTATAACTTACAATTGTTCAACTCTGGAACATTTATTTCAGTTGATGGCGTCAGCTTTTGCCATGGGTTTTGATTCTGTCATAGCTACAACGTTGAACATAGTACCGCAATATGCTGTGAAAATCAGAGATGCAATCAAAAGCAACAAGATTACAGAAGCAAGAGAACTGCAACTACGACTCAATGAAATATGTGCTATCATAACTACGAATGGTATGAAATTACGATAAAAATTATTTTTTTGGCCATGACTCAAATTTGGGATATTTGCAAACTTCGGTTCATAACACGGATATACACATACCCGTAGCTGATTGGTCTGCACAAATTCATTCTGACCGCTCATCTACGTGATTATGCAAGGAGTGAGGATATTATGTGATGGAAGGCGTCGAGGCAAAGCCAAGGACGCTAATTGGAGTTGGCGCATCTCGGCGTCGGAGGCATAATAATTTTATTGATCTCCTAGGGATTAACATCAACAAAACATGTCCTGACACGGGCTCGTCTTCCCTAAATCGAGCCCTCCCAAATGTCATTCGATTTGTAACTTCAGCGTGTGGAAGGAACTGTCGGAAACTTCAATCCCCAATAGTCATAGTTTGAAGCATTTTAAAGACAATTTGAATAAACATTCATCATCTTACGGCGCTTCGAGAGCGCGATGAAGTTACTGCCTAGTTAAAAAATATCTTGGTCAGCATCTAAAACTGCATGGTACTTGAAATGTGTATACTGTCACCAATTTATGCAAGACGTGAAATAAGTAATATTATTTCTACATTTCAAAATATTTCAGGCAACTGGGTACCCACAATGAAGGCCGCTATGACGTCTTTGACAGAATTCAATGTTGGACCAGCTAGGCCTCCACAGATAAATCTTGTTGTCGAACACATTGAAGAGATGAAGAGGAGTTTGAAGACGATCGTTTGATTTCTCTGAAACTTGTAAATATAATGTCAAAGAACACGTATTACAAATTTTTATTTTCGATTACCCCCAAGCCAACCACAGCTAAATGAAAGTTCCTCTTATATTGACACAGAAATTATGTAACATCTGAATCTTTGCTGTCCTCAATTCATCTCACACTGGTAGTGGACGCTCATTTAAACTACCTACATGTGATTGACAAAATATTTTTTTAACGTTCCAGCTGCCTCGGCAGCCTTTATTGAAGCACAAAAGATTAAAAATTAAATTTTGAAATTATAGTGGCATTGATTGTATTGTTTCACTTTTTCAGGAGATAGTTGCTAGTTATGTTTCCAAATTAAAATAGTCACAACGGCAATACTATATAAAATCGCCCTCATTTGTTTTGATACAAAAAAACTTAGAGGCATTTCTCAGCCTTTCATGAAATCCTCTTGACTTCGTAAGATGCAATGGGCAGTGCCACTGTGCGCGGTGCTTTCAGATAAGTGTTGATGTTACCTTCCTTTATATTTATTGCATCTCCAGAGCACATAATTTGTGCGGTTACCGGATTAAAATCATTTTTATTTCATTCGTGAAGATGAAGTGTTGAATCATCGAATGGGCCACCGTATAGACTTAGTCAGCCATGTTTGTGGAACAAAAACCAAATCAGATTTCTAATAATGCCAAGTAGGTCAATAAATTAAAATTTTATTTATTTACCTATTATATACATACACTGATAAATATAATTATAGTACGTCGAACGATAGAAAGTAAAATGTGTAAATTTGACTATGTTTGATCTTACAATATTGATAGTGGAATGGCTAAATGGCCTAAATACAGGTACATTCACTCTATTATATTTCTCATATTGCTTGATTATAGACAATAACTATATTCTCTATCTCAATAGCTTTGTTCAAATCAAATCAGTCTGACTATAACAAGACTCAGAGCTGACCCAACTGTTAATCCTAATCCTAAGAAGATGGTAACTGCCGACGATGCTATTTCCTTTTCATGGTCCTCCACAACTCTGGAATATAATAATGCATTAAAAATCAGAGTGAAATCTCGTAAATAAAATGAAATATTCTTATGTATGCTCATGATGAGCAAAATATATATTTATTTAGATTAATCACAATATGGAAATGGTTTACTCACTTTGTTACGAATATTGTAGTGATATTTGTCAGATATCCATTACTCAGCGCAAATAACATCAAGATCAAAATATACTGATAATCTTGATCAAAAACGACTGCTGTATGATGTCTTGGTTGCACATTACAAAGCAGTATTAAGGGGATGAAGATAAATCTGGATATACTGATTATCACCAGAATTGTAATGTTTCGAGGCTAAAAAAAAGAAAAATTAATTACATGACGGTAGTTAATTCATTCAACAACAGCATAGAAAAACTTAAAAAAAAGACCAGTTGGTATTTATTGACCATCTTTAACCTTAATTGAAATAATAATGGTTATGCTATAATCGTAAGGTTTGCGAAACAATATTTGGATTCGCTATTAAAATTTTATTTTATTTTTTGTCAGTGGTGTAAATTATTTAGCGCGATTTCTAAATGAATAAAATTGACGCTTTTTTCAATTTCTAATTTTATAAGATTCAGCAGTACATTAATAGTGGCATATACAAGATCATTCAATGAATGAAATATTAAAATTACGGATATAGGTGGAGAACGCCTGACGATTGAAGTCAACTTTTATCTAAATACTCTAGAGAAAATATTATTCCAAAATATGTAATATAACGAGTAAAAAATATACTCAAGATTCGAAATACATTGAATGAAGTACCTTCATGATTCTTCCGGCTATGATCCTACCCAGATAATCACCAACACTGAATAGGAAATAGGCAATGGTAGGAACAAAATACACATCTGAAAAAAAATCAGCTGGTAAATATGGAGTGGTTACAAATATATACAGTTGTGGGATAGTAGATAGTGGTCAGTTGAATTTAAATTGAATAAAATGCTTTAAAGACGTTATGAAGAATTTTTCATGTAAAATGATTCTTTGTGCAAGTTCAAGCTTCATTACTTATTTTCTGTATTCTTCTGATATTTGTATATATCTTGAAGACATTTTTGGAATTTACAATTATTAATTATTATTAATGATTTAAAAAACATTTATATTGGAAAATAAAAGCTCTATTAGACTAACGGACATCTACCATCTCTGAAAACATTTTCTCCAATCTTCTGTATGTACTTTGTTTATTTCATTTTCGAAAGCATCAATCGCTCCTTCGGCCGATATAAAACCTAAACCCCATAATTTATGCTTAAGCCGCGAAAATAAGAAGTTCGGACTATATGGTGAATAATAATTGTCTACTATATAGCCCTCGTATAAAGTTACATGTCAAAATCACTAAAATGAATGATAAAATTCTCACCATTCCATTTGGAACCCCGACCTTTGCCTTCAGACTCAACCAACACTGTTATTCCGGGGTATACCGCCAATGTGAACAGGAACGTCAAGAATACCACCAATCCATAACACCACATTTTCCTTAGTATAATCTTGTAAGATATTTCTTGAGATGACATGAGATCATTCATTTCCACTGGGATATTTTCAGACAGGTGGTGCTTGAAAAATATCGTCTTTTCGAGCACGACATAGCTGACTATTGCTAATGCTATGGTTAAATTTCCTATGATGAAGTATACTAGTGCAGTGTGAGTAGAAGAGGCTCCTATACTCAGTGCAACAATCTGGGCAATTGCTGCAAAAATTCCACCTAGGGCTTGGCCTCCTGTTACTGCTGTGATATATATCGGTGAGAATTTCCCTACCAGACCAAAAATGCTTCCGGAAAAAATTGCACTACAAACTGGAATAAAATTCAATTAGACAATATGAATCTAGTTGATATTTCATATCAGATATGAATAATAAATGATCAAAATAATTATGAATACATGGTGATTCACAGATAGAAAAACACTTGTTGTAAGAAACGTGCGAGATCCTTTGAATGGATATTAGATAAAGGAGTTTCAAGGTACAAGAAAAAATATACATACCACTAAGTAAAACAACACATACTAATGTAAGGCCAAAAAACAGTTGCTGCCCTAAAAGTAATATGCATGAAGGAGATATTAAAAAC
This sequence comes from Bruchidius siliquastri, assembly GCA_949316355.1. Lineage (NCBI taxonomy): Eukaryota > Metazoa > Arthropoda > Insecta > Coleoptera > Chrysomelidae > Bruchidius > Bruchidius siliquastri. The sequence goes on along the minus strand of OX438536.1, from coordinate 24,858,371 downwards.
CCAATGCAATAAAAATCTCCCAAATTGGCAATACTTACATTCATCTGTGTCAATATAAACAAAGAGCAGTGTAATTATCATAAATACTTGAAGAAATAGCAAGGAAAATATTATTCTTTTTTTCACTGATATCCTGAAAAAAATTCATATAGATATGCTTCCATTGTTTCTTAATAGCCGTATATATATATTATCATAGAATTTATGAATTGTAATAGATCAAGTATATATAAACTAAAAACTTTGTAAGATTTTTAAGCTGAACTGCTAAAAAGACTATGTGAAAAATAGCTACATTTACAGTAGATCAAGATAGTCTCGCCTAACTAGAATGTAGTATAGTGTTAGTATAATATAAGATGAGAATAGATTGGAAAACCAGTAGTAGAATCTATTGAAACACTCATAGTTTCATGAAGATATAAGTCTTTATTCAGGACAGGGGAATCTATCACTACGCCAATCTTAATGAGAGCTAGAAAGCCAATCTCTGCCTTAAGTTTAATGTCAAAAAAATACCTGTGACTTATAGCAGTGTTCAGAACCACAAATATCAGATTGGGTACTGACGATGCAAGGTTCAAGTATGAGGTGAATTCTGTTTGTAAGGGTGTCCTTTTGGCAGCACTGATGCTTGAATTGTCACTTATATTCCTAAATTTGTACATCCAGTACTAAAACAAAGATGAGATAAATACTGCTTCTCTTAGACTAGCACAATACTTACATCATTAGCTGTCACATAAAAATTCCATGGTAGCAATGTTACTATTCCTAGTAAATAAAAAATGAAGAAAGCAGCGTAATATTTATCAATGGGTTCCAAAGGCTTGAAAAGTGGCCTATCATCACTAATAGTAGGATCTGTAGTTTGTATTTCACTTTCATTATCTGAATCAGATTGTTGCAGTAAAGGAGTAGTGTTGAGAGTCGTCATGTCGGACTTTGTCGTTTTCCTGTTTACTTCATGGTATTTTCTATGTTCTATTACATTTTGAAAAGAATTATTAAAGTATTTAACTGATAAAACAAAGGAAAAATTTTAGGATAATCATATCATGTTGTCTAGGTCTATGCTTAATCTAAATATAAACAAAAAACAAGTAGGTGACAGACGTCAAGGCACCTCATGCCACGTGCATGTGACATAGTTGACAAGTATCTCGCCATCGTTGCCAAGTGTTCAATCTTTCCAAAGAACCTTTTAAATCGTGATACCGCGAGTACTATACACTGGTGACGTCAATATCTTGAAACCCAAATCTAAATGGTAACGAAATATCACTTCAAGGAAAAATATTAATACGCCTTTGAACAGACTCCTACAGCACTGGCTTCACACTAGGTCGCTATCAACGCTGCAAATCGGGCTTTTCATGAGCAAACTAAACCCGCTTCCTTAGGTATTACGCGGCATATCTGTGCACATCATTGAAGACACTGGACAAAGGATCAACGATTTGACTCGGCTCATCCAAGCCGCTGCGCTCAGTGAGCGCGTTCCAGGCGATCGGACTGCGCACCGTCTCGGGGGTGTAGTTGCTCACTTGTTCTTACTAGAGAGCTGCCATTGCGGAACATAAATCAACTGTTTTTACTGATGGTACACATAATTAGCACCTATAACAATTATATATGTAATGCAGGCACTTACTCAGGAGGGGGATGCCCGAGGCTCCCCCCACCCCCCGAAATTTAGTTGTTTGTATACTTTCCAAAAGGCACAGACACGCAATATTCACCTTTAAACTTGTTAGCCTCTCCGAAAGAAAATTCTGTGTATGAGCCTGATTTAATGCCTATCCATACAATGCAATCGACTTTGAAATGGTATGTCACGACTTACAGCACTTTTTTCAATATTTCGTCGAAACGCGAGCCAATTATTGTTGTTATAGGAGGTAGATAATGTCGTGTAAAAACTAAATAAAACAATGAATTCATTGTCACATCTGTAATCACTATAATACTGTCATTACAATAGCAAGTACAGAGCTGACATGCTAAGATACTCAGAATTTATAACAAGATCTCTTAAAAATCACAATTAATATTTTTATTTTACATAAACATACAGTTTTTAAGTAGCATCTAAAAATATACTGGAGCAGGATTGATCTGAAAGTCCCAAGACTTTGGTACAGGATGCAAAATAATATGTATACCTTTCCAATGGTTTTTGCTACCATGTGTGTCTAACACATTGAAAGGTAGTCCCAATGATAGAAAATACTATCAAGTAGACAGACTCTATAATCCAACCCATCAATCTAGATACACATCCTTTTTTGGTATTAGAATCAAACTCCATATGACTGGAAAATGGACTGCTAATGATGAAAATTTTGCCCAACTTCTATAACTGACATGCTATAGCTAAAATGATATTATATGGTGTATAACATGAATCAAATAAATAATTTCTTAGAACAACCCTGTGCTTCCCCAGTATACACACATTGAATATAAAAAACTAGCTGTTCATTTTAGAAGTGTACATTGTGCTCTAATATATTCCACAAAATTAGTTAAAACAATCAAATTGCTTCACATTCTAGTAGAGATTCTCAATGAAATAAGATTGCTCAAAAATTACAATATTGGAATGACAGAAAACCAAAAAGCAGTTCAAAATTACATATATATATACTATATAATTATATAATTTACTTGTAAAGCTTAGTAAAAGAAAAGAAGCCTCTCCTGGTGACTTGCCGAGAGCATGTGCCAACCCCTCTTTATACTCAAATACTGAAGGATGGATCTGATACATATGATGAGACCTGCAAAGAAAAACCTCTTTATGCTAACAGTCTGCTAACTTTTTGGCAGTTCAGTTCAGTTCCATGGAAACTAGGATAAATACTTTATGATAAAAAATGTATGTGTGGTGTTGATAGAATACACTAAGTATATATTTCTCTCTGTTTGGAAATAATATATATTGTCCTGTATTCAATTAAAAATTTTATGGGAGTGACACAGTGAGAAAAGGTCACTAGAAGACTTTTAAAGCATATATATTTTAGGATATTCTGTGATTTTCATATGGTTTTATTAGGTAACAAGAATGAGAGAATAAATCATGATGAAGTGACAGGGATGGATCACATTAGTTTAATTGAACAAACTGACTTACCAAAAGTCATAATTAACCACCATAACCAACTATTGTCCTTTGATGCCAGCTCTGTGGAATGCTGGACAATGAAAGTCCACTTGGCGAGAGACAGACCAAATCCAGACAGGGCTCCATACCGTGAAGCGATTGTGTGACAGAAGCACATCAACAATAAAAATCCTATCCAGTTGAATATGAAAGCCACTGAAAAATAACATTTGCTACAGAAAATAGTCATGGATCAGTCAGTAGGTTATCTAGCCTTTCATTTGAAAGAGAAACAGTGACATCTTTAAGGAATCATTGTGCCACATTCTCAAAATTGATAAGAAATACTGTATAAACAAAGAGTTGCAACCCCATTTGATCATTACAAATCAATCATGGCTGACATCATTTTGCTCTCCTTGAGACTCATCAGCATGATGTATCTTTGGATGAACCTGTCTGGCAAATTAATAGTTTGATGTAACATGTGATTTCATTCTTCATCCAAAACCAACATGCTGATTATTCTCGAAAGAGAATGAAATGTTGTCCATTAATGGTTTAGGAAGAACCGATTAAATTGTCACTTTTTTTATACATAAATGAAACAAAGAAACCAATGGCTATTCTACTGACTGAATTGAGAACAGAAGTAAGTATTATATTTACCAAAGAAAGCTATATAAAACATGAAATCTGTTCCTAAGAGTGATGTATCAACATCTTCAGAGGTCTCACTGTCAATTGTCAGCACCCTAGGTCCTGGTCCAGGACCTGGTTGAATGAATGTAGGTATTGGCTGGAAAAATAAGTTTATAAATGAAAACCTCAAAAATTAACAACCTGAACTCAGCTGAACTGCATAATCAAAGAAAAATATATTTTGATTGAGAATCAATCTTTTTCAATGATCCAACACTACAAGTTGTAATTAGCTTATTAAAATAGATGCTCATCAAGAAAAACCCTGGCACTGGAAAAACTGAAATTTGGGTCTCTAAAGAGCAAAACAAAGCAAACCCTACTGGAGACCTCAAAAGGACTAGTATGTAACAGTGTGAAAAGTGAAACATTTTGATCGAATCTATCATGGGCCTGAATGGTTTCACCCTAGGCTCTACACCTCTTGGTGGGCCTGTTAAAATGATATAATTAACTATATGAACCATATGAAATCATAATAAGAAAACTTTTTCATATGCTGTAATGAACTGTGAAAAATAGATCATTGCTGTGCTTGCTTGCTCAATATTTTATGCATACAATACCCTTTGTGATGGTGAATTTATCGGAATAGAGATGTCCTGGCCTTCCAAATTTTTTTCTCTTTGCACCTCTTCATATGTAGGCAATTTTGTACCCTTTGTAGCAACTTCATATGGAGGTGGAGCATAATAATCTGGTTTTGGTGGTGGAATGTCTTCTGTGTATGAACTAGCTGCAAATGCAGGATTCACTTGTATTTGCTGGGCACCAAGTACAGATACTTGTGGACAAATGTCTGCAGAATTATTGCTATCAACCACATTTTCTTGGAGAACCTTGAAATAGAAAAATTCCTATATAGGTAATGAGTGAACAATATGTTTCATAGGGTGTCATTGCTATTGTACCTGGCTGTTATCAGGTGGGTGCATATTGTGCTGTGTAGATTCCATTTATTTAGAACGATAAACACTAGTAAACGGTGTAAACTGTTGAAAAAAGATTATTCAGGTTTGTAGGATCACATACTCAATGAGCATATGACATGAGGACTGTGTTCATCCTCCAATAAGAAAACGAATTATGAATAAGTAATTGTGATTGTGAATAAGCGAATGAATAAAAATATTGACGTTTTTACTCCCACACTCTACCAACACTCTACAGATCTACCACAAAGGGCACAAATCTGGTAAATCTACAAGTAGACATCTAATTCGGGGTAAATTTATACCGTACGCTGTCTACGCTGTCTGGCTTCATCAAATTTACAGCATTGCCAGACTGCAATCTTTCAAGTAATAAGAGTCATGAGTAAAATGTATTTCCCATAAGAATCATTTTGGAAACATAGATGTTTCCTTGCATGGACCTACTCACAATTTAAATGTATAAGGAGAGAAGAGTTGCGCTTGTCATGTCAAGTGATGCCATTTTGTTATTACTCGTAATACCCTGGATTATGTGTTTTCTCGTTGTTGTTTTTGTTTGGATTCGATACTTTTAAATGTCACCACCAGGTTTCGCTGTACTAAGAAAATATTTTTTAATTATAAAGCAACAGTTGACAACCAAGTCCTTTGGTGAATGTTTGCGTTGCAATAACTTGATTTATAATAAGTTCAATTATAAAATAAAAAAAACAAATCATGGTGCACTGATGGATGCGGATCAGTGGCTAAAATTGATTCCGGTAATTTATCCAGGCATTATTTTTAGAAGTTATTGCTCGCTTTTAGTTGTGCTGTTTTTAATGTGTCATCGTTTAACATCAATGTTGAAATATCCACAAATATACTCTGAAATAGTTTCGTGATTGTCGGGTGAATTGGGATTGCTACTTCAGTGATGAAATAGATTTAAGGTGAGTTATCGAGCTGATTCATCATACGGCTATATATACTTCATAGCTGACGGCAAAAATATTGTGAACAATGCATTCTTATGGAGGAATTTAGGAATGACATTTGCAGCACTTATAAATATATTTCACCTATTTCTCAATAGCCAACTTTGAATTATGCAGCCTGTGTTTCTACAGGTGCAAGTGGGTATAATATATAAGCTGTGATAGGTTTGACAGTGGGTCATTGACATGGTAATTTATTGGGGCCCTTTTATTCATCATAGCTCATTAATCTCACTACTACTGTATGTTACCTGACTTCCTATAAATCAGTCAGAATGAAGAAAATTTTTGGTATATGCATTTTTCAATTCCCCTACCTTGAACATTATATGAAGTTATAATTCTCATTGCAGAGCAGCTATTGAAAATGTGTTCACTGTTTAGACTCATTCAAGGCCTAGCTGTCTCTTGGTTTTGATATATACTGAGTTAAAAGTCAGTACCAATCATTAGAACTGTTAATATCCAATCAATATTTTTTGTTTTCTATGCTTCCATGAAATAAATTGATGAAGAATATTGTGTCACCATATATCTAATCTCTTTTTTGTATCAGTGTATTAAAAAGTAAACATAATATTTATTGGTGCTCTATATAATTATACGAAATTAAAGTTTGGCCATCAAACAAATGTATGTCAAATTCTTTACCATCCTTATTTAAATATAGCTTCAATCAATTATTGAACTCTTCTGATAGCACCAAAGAAGGCTAAATATGCTGTTTTCATTGATACCTTTAGTTCTGAGTTTTTGAGTATTAACCTTGTTACACTGGAGGAAACCCACTTATACTTAGTTCAAAATATTGTGAACTTGGGATATTTTCTTTTAAATTTGTTGTCTATTACAATCATGAGAATTCCGAAAAGTAGATTTGAAAATACTGATATATATTTAAAAATCAAGTTTTGGTAATACAAAGTAGAATCCCTCAAAAACAGATATTTTAGAGCCAGAAACCATGGTGTAGTAATGAGAGTATCATTCTTGATTACATCAACTATCACTAGAAACCCACTCTCTAACTAAACTAGCCATCTATAATCTATTCAAATTGTATCTACTTCGCGTAAAAAAAAGACGGCCGCTGAATCGCCGAATTATCGCACTGTTATTGGCCAATTCTCTGAATAATTGTGAATCACGTCGAACAAGGTCATATTTGTTTGGATCCAGTTGATGAATCGATAGTCAGGAATTGTTTGGGTAAAAACGATACGTCATTCGAGGAGTCAGGGAAAGAGTTGATGTTTTTGAAAATATGTTTTATTCCTAAAAATTTTTGGAGGCCGATATACGCGTGGTCTATAAGGGCCGATACCGATACATTTTTAATATTTAGAGAAATTGACAATTATTTAAATTATTATTAGTTCAAAAAATATGTCATCTGTTAAACATGTCTAATTTTGTTCCAGATGTCATCTGCTGCAGTTGGAACTCACCATTCAGGGGTTGGTCCACTCAGTTTGATGTCCTGTGTGCGCGAATCCTCTCCACTTCAGGATTTCGATTCAGACAATGAAAAAAATGGTATGACTCACAAAGCTTCACCTAATCGTTCACTGATTTGATATGTTCCATATTTCCATTGTGTCAAATTTGGGTCAATTACCATGGCAATCAGTAGTAACATCATACATGAAATAATACCGAGCTATGGAAGTATGGAATATATTTCGATATTTTTTAACGGTCTGAAATGAGTAGAAAATGTAATATATTCACAATTCGGAGTAATTGTACAAGTCTTGGTCAGTCGAGGTAAATTCCGGGCTTGGGGGGAATTTGGAATACAGTCTCCCCTGAAGATCTGAAGTTTGAAAGAAACCTGGTGAAGATCTAAAAAAACACTCGGAAAAGTTTGAAAACTCTATGAAGCCTGAAATCTCGGGCACCCAGCTCTGGGAGAAATCGCGGAAAAATGCTTTTCCTCGGTTTATACAACCTTATGCTTGAGCGATAATTTAACAACGAATTTGCTCAAAATATCGTGTTTTCATTGGATTTTCGGCTACGGGATCATTGAAAATGGTGCTTAATTGCTTTGGGGATTCTGCTTTTTCGAGAACGCGAGTATTTTAGTGGCGAGGTTCGTAGAAAACTGGTCTCATGCTAATCGTCCATCATCCTTTGTCAACAACGATAACGTTGGAAAAGTGTAGGAAATGCCCTAAAATTGTAGTGTTGGCATTAGCGAGATATCAGAGGCTCTCAACATAACTTATGGATCGAGTCAACACATTTTGGTTGATGTTTTGGTTATGAAGCGCGTCACCTTCAGAGTCCTATTACATTCTTGTAAAAAGAACGTAAAAGAAATGCTCCCCCTGATAACCCTGAACCTACATTCATCAAACGAATCATTGCTGGTGACGAGATATGGATGAATGTATATGACGTACAAACAGTCCAACAAGCTATAGTGAATAGCGCCTAAAGAATGAGCCGAATACAAAAAAACGGTCGGAAATCAAGGTGATGTTCATCGTTCTTTTCGATTATCGTGATTTGGTTCACCATGAATTCGTTCCAGAGGGTCAACCAGTCAATAATACTACTCGAACCGTTTTGAGGCATCTACATGAAGCAATTCGTCGTGATGACCGGTTTTGTATGCAGACAATTCATGGATCTTTCACCACGATCATGCGCCGTTACATTCCAACGTAAATGTGAATGATTTTTTGGCCAAACACGAAACAATGGTCATCGCTCAGCCACCGTATTCGCCAGATTTGGCTCCCTGTGACTTTTTCTGTTTCCGAAACCCAAATATCCGTTCCGCAACACGCACCATGGGTCGATCGACGTCATAAGAAGTAATTCGCTGCTGGAAGTAAAAGCTCCGACGCTTACGAAAGATATATGGAAAATTGGATTAACCGTTGGCATGCTTGTATTGCCTCAAAGAGAGCCTATTCCGAAGGCGAGAATTAAGATGTGTTGCATAAAATGTTTTTACCCAGTCCGGGTCGAATTTGATCAGCGCCATTTTTCGTAATTCGTCCCGATTTGTTTCCTATGAAAAGTTTAATTTAGGACTTCCATTGTCTATAAAATTTTGAGTATCACGACGTTTCGATTGATGTGCTATCTTCAATCGTCTTCAGGTGAACTGGCGAACACGTTCCTTTCATGCCTATTTATACCCCGTCCGGTGACGTGTCGTTGTGCGCGGTCTGTTCTGATTGGTTCCCGATGCGCGGTATTCCGGTCTGGTGACGTGGCTGTTTGTCGGTCATTGTTTGTTGTCTGGTCCAGTCGTAGTCTATTAATATTCTTTATGAGTGGCTGCCAGATTGGTTTAATGTCTACGCTGGGTTTGCTGTACACTTTGCTGTTGTTGGTGATGAATGCCGCTTCCTTGAATTTCCTTCAATACCAATGCGGTTCCTTGGCAATAACCTTAGCGTCGTCCCAAGCTATTTTATGGTGCTCCGTCCATGCGTGGTCAGCTATTCCAGATTTTCCTGTCTCTGCTCGCTGGGTGTTGAGACGATGTTCTTTGATTCTTACTTCCAGTGGCCTTTTTGTTTCTCCAACATAGATTTTACCACATTGACATGGTATCTGGTAGATGCAGTCCTTTGTCTCTGGAGATTCATTCCTGGGCTTAGTTTTTGTTAGGATACTTTTGAGGGTGGCAGCCCTAGAGAATCTCGTTTGTATCTTGTATCGCTGACCTATTCTTTTGATTCCATCTGATATTCCTTTGACGTAAGGCAGAATGAGTAAGTGCTGAGATTCTTCGTGTTTAATTCTTCTACTGTTGGTATTTTCTTGTATTGTTACTTCCACTAGCTTCTTTGGGTATCCGTTGTTTAATAGATCTTGTTTAATGATATTGAGCTCTTGTTGTAGTCCCTCTTGTGTGTTACAAATATCCTATGATCTCAGTTTATTGGTAGAATAAACTGTGAACGCTCATCGTAAACCGTCTTGCGATAACGGCACCTCTGCGCTTATTATGTGGGTGGAAGGATATATTTTGTAGCGAATATGGGTTACCAGTTACAAATGTATCTTGTTTTGTACACATTGTTAGGTGAAAGGAATCATGTGGTACGACTCGAGAATATTTATGTATATTCAACCGGCTGAAATCCCGTCAGTAGCACGATTACCAGATTAATTTTATATTATGTTTAATTAATGTCAATAGCTGGTTGAGAAGGCGTAACAGTTATATTGTTTAATTAGTTAGTACGTGATATGCGAGGTCAGGTGGGACTATCTGTTTCCTTCTCAATAGTGAAATTGTCTTTTCTTGACAGACGTATTTGTGATTTGGTTGTTCATTTGGAATTTATTATATGAAACGTGATGGGTAAGTTAGGAGAGATAGCATCCTTTCAATGATTTTTTGATTGATAAACGTTTGTATGGAGAAATCCAAAAATAACGTTAGTCTAACTATAGGGGAAAGAAAAGTGAAAATTATAGGCAGAAAAAGATTCTTACGGTTGTGGAACCTGGGAGATTGGTACAGATGTACTTCTAGCCTACTTTTCAAGGCAGCCGTTTCCAAAGTAAAAATAGCCATGACGGTTGCCAACTTTAGATTTGGAGATGGCAGTTTAAGAAGAAGATGATTATGGAGATGTTCAAAATTAAGATTAATCAACAAAATTCGGATTTGTAAAAAATGACCAGCAATGTGCAGCTTATTGTTTTCTCGCCAAAACTCACATGCAAATAATGCAACTTCTGTAAAGCAGGAGTTTCTATTGGACTACACAGTCAAGCAAGTTCGCAAGCAGACAATGCCGCGACTTGTACTGTGAACAAAATTAGATTGCGAATTTAAAACCAAAATTCTAATATTATATTAATGTATGAACCAAAATTAAATCCTTCAGACCACAAAAAAATACTCGAATCACTTCAATAATGCCTAATCGACTCCCTTCCTAAAAGATCTTCTCCCACACTTTGCTTTCCCCCTTTCTTTCTCATACTTTTTGCCACCGTTCTCAACGGTAGGTGATTTTCGAATATTAACTCTATTTTGATGATATCTCCGCCGCCATTACATAAATTTCCAAAAACTACAAAGGCTTTTCGTCTTTGTCTTACTAGGCATGAAGACGAAGATGAAAAGTTCTAGTAAGTATGAGCATTCACAATCTATATGGTGTCTACATAGTCTCAAAATGTCATTAAAATCCGAATGATATTACAGATATTGGAAAACCGTTTTCAAATTTAAGAATGCACAAAGTTTAAAAATTTTAAAAACTTACTTCAAGTGGATCAACAGTCCTAAAAACCGAGTAAAACTTTCGGAAAAAACTGAGTCAACCTACTTGACCCAATTTTTCAAGATGCTAAACCGCAATTTCATATTTATTTATGATATTTATCCAATTAAAATATAATAATCTGCGGTAGTAAATCCTAAAACAAGTAAAATAAATTAGTCATACTGTATTAATTTGATAACTTATTATATTATCATTATATTTTATTTTACCACACCCTACAGTACAAATACGAATTACAGGGTGAGATACAATACAGCAATGAAAATATAGTAAATACAATAAGATACGTGATATGAACCTATAATCGACAGAACATTTTTTAGTAACTGCTAAACAATATGATAGAAACTAGTATAAACAAATATATTACTGCAAATCATTCAAAAATACCTTTTTTTATCGATTATAAAGTGAAATATATCAGGCTGGCCGCATTTAATCGCAATTTCTGCACATGGAAAAGATTGGAGAGTGATCCGTGAGGTTTGTGCGTGCGGTTGGAAGATAAAACGTATGGAAACTCTTCGCGTTCGCTCTTGGCACATTAATCGGTATTTTACTTACAAAGATTACATTATCCAAAGCATTATTTGAAATTTTATGTAGACACACTATCGAATGACTCATCCCTCTTTTATCTAGACTGACCATCATCATTATGTTGAGACAGTGCGGAAACAGGTACACGTGTGGTGCTGAATTGCCGTGGACGAATATGGCGAAGCCAAACAAATAAATGAATTACTTTGAGGGAATCGCAAGATGTTTATATTCTTGATTGAAGTGAATGGAGCTCTGTTGGAAAATATGATCTCCTTAGAAAAAAATGGAATACTTTTTGGAAGAGCATTGAAATGTTAGTTGTGAAGAAAATTATATTTCTTTAGAGTCAAAATAAGTATTGAATTCGAAAATATACTTTTTATTTTTTGTTTTGCTGTGCTATTGTGAGGTCAAAGTTGTAATAAAATCCCCATTACTACTAGTGCGCGGTATGTAAAAAATGTGCAGTGGATTGTGGTATTCTTCATAAACATGCATCTTGCTAAATAGAACCATTAAATTTCGATTCATTTTCAATAGTAGATACGGCGTTCTCTCTTTGTTGACGACGCTTAAATTGTAGTAGTGATTCATTCTACCAATCGCATCGGAAAAAGTCATTGTGATAAAAACTAACAATAAACAATGCAATTATAGTCGGAAGTTGACAAGTGTTCCAGTTTTCTGTGTATGTGCGTGAAATGAAGACCAGGAAAAAATACGAACTAGGTAAAATGAAATTTAATAATGAGCTTCATTCAGAAAATCACACTCTTGTTAGAGTACAATTATCTACAAGTTAAATATGAATTCTGTCGAAAGTAAAAACTTAAATTGGACTGATTTGTTCCGCTTATGTTTTAGGAGCTATTACTATCTCCAAATGACTATATTTTAACTGAATAATGATCATAAATAATTAACTAAAGTGCTATTTAACCTGTTAAAAATGATGTCAAATATGTGGGAGACTGTATTCCACGTGCAGTTCTAACAGTTCATTGAAGATTGTTATCTGATCAACTTGGAGTAAGTTTTGAAGACCACATAATTCCGAGATTTGTATTGAAAAAGAAGAAGAGTCGAGAAAACCTGCAATGGGAGACAACCTGGTGCACATATAGGTCAAAGTCCGAACAGAGAACAAGACGTCTGCACTTGTTTGGGCATGTCAACAAGAACTGAGCAAACTGGTGGTACACAACGAGGTCATTTTGGTCATTAGATCGAGGAATGGGTGAGAGCTCAGCACAAGAAATACTGGAACTTGCATGGGAAACATCTCGACAGACAAACTAGGGCTCTTTAACAGAGACCTTGACTGCAGACATTGCGAGGGGGGGGGGGGGAGTGAAAGTACAATAAGCCTAAAGGGCGCAGTGATAATGGAGACCATACGACGGACAGCTCCTGGGAAACGAAAAAATGAAAATTTTGGGAATTTCAGAAATTATATTTTGGAAACCTCAGAAGATGCGAAGGAATCTTTGACAATTACTGCTACTAGTTGGTTCTAATAGTCATTTCACTTTACTGATAAAAAACCGGTTGTACCGAAAAATTGTAAATGGCCAAGGATTCCAGAAACGTTGAAAACAAAATTTAAACATATATTTCTTTATCGTTTTTGATGACTTCTTCGCTCTCACAAGGCCGACGTTCAAAAACTATACATTTTCGTCCTCATCTCACTCATTAATGTTTTCAAAATATGCAATTAGTGTAGTAGTTTCGAAGAATATAGAAATCAAAAATATATCAAATGTGGTAGAAGATTTATAGCTATTAAAATGAATTAATCAGTTTTCGCCTTTTAAGGCAAAATAGGAAAGAATTGTTTGTGTTGGCTTTCGACAATTCTTATTAACACTCATTACTTATCTAAGCTTCGTTTATCACATTGTCGGAATGTAATGTCGGAATTTATAAATGGCTATGGATAATATAGCCTACATCTGTGTTGTGTTTGTGTGGTAGAGATAAAAGCGATGATTCACTTACGAATAATAAGAATAATGGTCAAATAGGTTGAGGCTGTACTTCCCACGGAATGGCTTTAGTTCAGAGATATGGAATTGTTATTTCGGAATCAGAATGGAAAAATATCAAAATATAATTTGTATATCTAATGTCCAATAATTCTAAAACTGAATTCAAATGCAGTCTAATCAAAATCTTCTATAAACTACACATGAAATACAAAGTTAAGCTACTTGACGCCATTTAGGGGCTAAGTAACATAAAAATTTGTAATGAATTACCAAGTTTTATACTGCGGCATTAAACATTTCCAAATCTACGCGCAGTTGATTGACCTCTAAACCTCACCAAGTGGGCTGAAATCTCGAATTTCTGGGCGGAACAAAACAGTAGAAGTTTTTTTGAAAAGAGTAATTATCTCACGTTTTTTGGACTCGCTGATTTCAGAAATGATCTCAAAAATATGAACTTCAAAATGGCGTTTTTTTGTACACATTAGTCTGACGGACAGTAATGGAGTCTAGAGAGGTTTTAGCGGCCGCTGATTTCGAAATCAAAAAAATCTAAATTTCAGAATGGCGGATACAAAATGACGGAAAGTTTTTACAAATTGGTGCGACGTACTGAAATTGAGAGAATCTGAAGGATACCGAAAAAAATCATTGTGCACTACAATTTTACAGTCCTCACAAAGATCCTAATGTTTTAACTTGACAGGATGCTGTGGGATCGCACATTTTTTCGGAAATGTTCAAATGATTTAATATGAAGTGATGAAACTCTCATATATCTAACCGTCTCGGCATTTAACATAAGCAGATGTTAAAAAAAAGCATAATTTCATTATTCTACATTAAAAAAAGATTTTTTTTGGTCGATTTCCACCTTCGTGCGTTTGTACAAATGAGACAATGAATATTTTTTCCGATTGTTACAGTGACAACGTCGAACAAACTTCGATTCTGGAACCCTAAGAAGTGGTTCAGACGAAAGAGCAGTAAAGTCAGCAATGAAGCGGTGGCAGCGGAGACAGCGGAAACTGGGAAGGATGCGCTCCGTAGCAGATCAACCAGCGAACTGTCTGTCGTGGATGAGGGCAGAAGGAGGTAAGAGAGAATAATATGGTGTTTGGACAAAGGTTGAGAAAAATATATATTCTTTGTAGATATATACTTGCCCCTATACGTGTTGCCTTTCAGTAAAGAGCAATTTGGTTGTATAACCGGTCGATTATTGCCATCAGCGTGGATTTAAAAATGTCAGAAATCACATTGGATACCGAGATTAAAACGTATTGTTAGAAAAATGAACTCCAGAGAAGCTAGTGGTCCAAACCGAATACCAGCAAATGTTCTGAAACGATGCGCCCAAAGGTACACAATCGGCCATGATGAGCCACTGCAGGCCATCGCCATTGTGTCCAGCAAGGAATGGCGCATGATTGCGGACATTTGGCAGTGGTTAATGGATCGTGGCGTGCAATGGCGATGTTGTCGGTTTTTTTGCCACACTTCAAAGGGTATCGTGGCGTGGCCTGGCCGGTAGTGTTCACACAGTCGGCCATTCTTCAGTTAGTAACCGACCGACGGGGTAATGTTCTTGTAGTTGCGAAAAATTTCCTTGTTATCGGTTAAAATGAGTCATGCGCCATTGTGTAAACACCTGTCAAGTGGACAGGCCATGATGACCTACGTGGCGCAAGGCCCATCACGGCCCATTGTGTACTGGGGTCTTTAGAGCTTACAGCAATTCTTTGCAAACTAGTTAAGCTCTCTTACAAGGAAGCCTTGGTCTCTATTGCATGGAGGATCGAACAAGGGCAATCTGTACTTAAGTAGGAGAGAGAAAATATACCCAGCAACTCTAGACCGGCAACTCTGCTCTACATCTTGCCCAAGGTTATAGAGACTGTTCTAAAGTACCTAGACAAAGAAATTATCAGCATAGATCCACGAGAGATCTTCTGGCGTACAGCATCCATATGTGTGTATTTTTTTATTACCCTGCAACGGAACTTACAACCTGCCCATATAATCTACATTTCCAAGTTTCATTAGAATCGGTGCTTTGGTTACTGAGACTACGCGGTGAAAAGTCCAAGAGACATACCAAGAATTAAAGTGATACACAGTTTTGTGATGAATTATCTAAAATCGTAATGGGAAATGCGAAGTAAAAATAATGAATCTAACCAGATTGTCACGTGTTAGTTGGTTGACAATATTACCTCAGCGTCATTCAGTTCATTAATTATGGAATGGAGGGGCTGTATCGGTCACTGCACTCACTGCACCTGATTGATCAATAACTACTCGTTTAAGGGGCATTTGAAGGATAAAGGTCAAAAAGAAAAGGTTATGCTACAGGAAAACATGCGGGAAGGTTATATCGATGTTTTATGGAACAGAGAGCGACCTTTGTTGTATTTACGGTTAATATGTCATGTGAAAAATGTTTATCGAAGAAACAGATATACCTTTCAACGATTATCTTGGAACCACGGTATCTGTGTAAGGTAATATAATAGTTATATAAAGTATCATGAAGAATTTTTAAATTGCCCACTGCGTACTCCAGAATGTCATTAATATTTAATATGGGGTCAAGTAGGTTGACTCTGTATGTCACGTGAAGTGGTCAATGTTTATTGAAAATTTTGATCGGATTTTAGAACTGTTTGTGCAATTGAAGTGTTTTGAAAACTTTGGAGAATAAGAACATTTTGTTAATTTTTGAAATTGCTACATTCAAAACTTTTCGATATTTTCCATATTTCTCAAATTCCATTCCAAAAGATTTATAGTTCCAAAATCCGATGAAATATTTATTTCTATAGTGATATGATTGTTTGGGAAGTACAGTGATAAAATATTAACACTCGTCTCCAGGCGTCGCGCATGGTGGCGCTGCCCATTGACAACTTATGAAATCAAGGTTCTAACGTTTGGACTGCCTGTGCTAGGACCTATGCCTCGTGAGTTGCCAACAAACAACGCCACCATGCGCGACGCTTGTAGACGAGTGTTGATGTTGCTATCACACCTTTGACTGAGTTACGTATACACCACAATTGCTCTCTGCATTCCGACCGCCAGGCTATACTGACTAGTCTAGGCTAAAGACGAGACATGGATTTCTATAGCAGGTCTGATGCATAGTGGAGAGAATACACTAATTATTCAATTGTAGTTTGTGAATGTCACAAGGTTTTGCATATGTCGCTCTTTTTGTTCCAGAAGTTCCTCCTCAATGCACCTGGGGCTGAGCGTTTCTCACGACAGCGTTTTTCACTCACCGAATTCTGGTTCTGACATTGAACTTGATGCTGCGCAAAGCTCATCTTCGTTGTCAACATGCCAGCCACATATGGACTGCAGATTACAGGTCAGAATTTTATTTTTTGTGAAATTCGTTAGGAAAGTCTGCACAGGCAAGATAGATTGAAACAAAACAAACTCTGGATCGTAATCTTCACGTAGTCGCCCAGTATCAGGTGGAAAGAGCGGCTTATTGGTGAATTTCGGGTATGGATTCCTTGTTGTGCTCATAAGGATTGGATTTCAAACCAGCATCGTCCAAAAAACTCCCAAGATTATGAGCACAGCCACTCCTAAAACTCCATTACCGTCTTTTGGGGTAAGATTGATAACCGAGGATGGGATTGATCTCTGAGTACCATTTTCATACATTCGAATTTAGAACGCATGCTCCCTGTTGGATTTGTCTTCCGTTATGGTGATACATTGTTTTGTGTAAAAAACAGCATCTAGAACTGATAGCTGGTTTTACTGAAATTCAGTTAAAAAGATCACATAGTTTCACGAATGAAACTCTTTTTCTTTCAGTGAAGCGTTTCGATTTATATTTGAATCATCGTAGGACAAGCGCTATAATCTTCCTGGTTTGCCTGGTACCTTCTCAAGTCTTCTCACATTTGGCGAAGAAGCGAATGCCAAATTCGTGATAAGCGCCCCAGAATTACACTGGAAACGAGTTTTTGGCCTGTGTAAATTTTGGGCCCCCCTCCGTATTCACTCATTCTTTTATAATCTCAGAAATTTCCAAAATAATTGTTTCCAGGAATATACATAATATCCAATATTTCCAAAACCTAATTCAAGTGCATCAACAGCAAAAAACTGATACAACATGTGAAATACAGAGTCAAGTTACTTGACGCGATTTTTAAGGGCACTTTTCTCGATTCCTATTTTGCTCAATTGAAATAATCTTTAGTGAAAGCTGCTTAAACATAAATGGAACCATGACAACCTTTGGAAAAAAGCAATTATGTGTCAAAAATTTATGAATAGATCTTTTATCAACGCGAAACATTTTTGAGAACCCTCCTCTCTCCGACCCCCCACCATCAATTTTAGACCAGTCCAAAATATTAGCAAAGAATTATCAAGCTGCAAAGATTTTGGGTCCATTCCATAGTAATAATCTAATGTAAAAATTTCATCAAAATTCCCGAGTTATTTAGAGGAGCAAAGTATTACCCGACAGACAGACAGACAGACTGGCAGTCTGACCGACGGAAATGAGTGACAGTTTTCCATCATTTCCATCACAATATCTCGTAAACGATTTTTTTTGGCATTACAATACCTACTTCCACGCTTTGGCGCGGTAAGTAACAGAAAAGATGTATGATAATTAGTCGGTCATGTTAAATTATTCAATTTTTAGAAAACGAGGTTGGTGTCCCGTAAAAACAGTTACATAATTCGAGAAATACGTCCATTATAAGTACGAACCAATTCAGCTGTCCAGCTGTCGTTCGAATTTTATCATCTGTAAATTTGTGGCTTGGCGTGTACATAAAAAATACGAATGATCTACTAAGTGCAGACGGTTTCCTTCAACGTATCAGTAGCATTTTTGTGATTGATGAAACCATCCTGGTTGCTGAACAAACGCGTTGTCGGCTTGTAATGGTCAGCGATTTTTTAGGTTACGCTAGTTAGAAAGCATACCGATTTCAATAATTTTATATGTATATGAACTACATGAAATGAGTATACTCGGACTCGATACTTTACAGTACTATACGGATTTCATTCATTCACGTGGGTTAACACTGTTAAATATATTCTACTTACCGTGTAACAGCTGTAAAGTTGAGTGGAATGAGCTGAATCACAATTCTGGAAATTGTTTTAGTTTTAAGATGACGTGGTGAAATGTTTTGCTTGAAGTATAAAACTAAAAAAAAAGAAAAAATCAGTCAAGTTGATAGACTCAGATTTCCCCATCATTGCTTGGAAAGATCAAACCTCGGTGTAATGAACTTTATGTACATCTATTTTGCACATTATTGTGAATCTATGGTCGAGCATAATATCTTTTATTTCCAACGCATGAACGAGAGAAGTATTTTTTTGCAAATATTCTCGAATTTAATCTAATGCCATTCTTTATATATGCCTGCATCTCGAAAATCCATGTCACTTATTTCTGTCTGCCTGGTAATCCTAACAATTCCATTCATTATATTTTTAGAGTCCATTGTGAGATATTTTTTATCTTGATTAAAACCAAGTATCCATCAGAATATGCAAATCCAACAATTTTGCTCATACATATTAGGTACGTAACAACCATGATGAACATTACAAGGATTGACCAGACTCTGTATAAAAATAGTATCTCGAACACAGACTCGCCAAACGTTGCTTTGGGGACTCGGCCCATTCTAGGGCTACAGTTTTTTATTGGTTTGCTGAGTTTAAAAGGGGCCGGGTCTCACTCGGAGCCTTGGAAGATCAAAGGGCAGTTACTTCTTGAATGGTATATAACCAAATGTGTTCCTGTAATCTTCCAAGAACTATGCAAGAGCCGTCCAAAGACTGGTCTGCATGGGTATTCAATGGCACCATGACAACGCACCCGCCCACAGCGCCGCTGCAACGGTTTGACAATATTTGTGACCACAAAACTTCCCTAGCTTACGCGTGAGAAGTAAGAATGTTCTTCTTCCATAAAGAATATTTCAACTTCTAAGTTGATTCCTGTTCTCTATGACAGTTGAGTAATTCAGCCACAATCAAACATAAATGGTTACATAGGGGCGAAGGATTACCGTACAGACAGACAGACAGGCCGGCGATGATGGATGACATTTTTATTCGTAATGTTTATGTCTTGAAACATCAAGAAAACCTAATTATCTCGAATTCGGAATTTTTCGCGATCACAATTCAAGATTGTTCTTCCAGCTATTGGCGTGCAAAGTGAAAAGCCATGGAATGAAAGTTGAGATACATCGCTTTTGTACCAAAATAAACTATAAACGCGAACTACGACCTTCAAATACTGAGAAACAATATTTTTGTATGTATGCACTAAATCACGAAAATGATTTGCGAATTCCAGTATTCCTGTTTACAAGATGCTAACGTTTCTATTTTTAACTGGAACTGAACTACATACCAATCTAAACATTGAATGTAATTATATTTTTACACGTTTTGATGTTTCTTGTCGAACACGATTTTTCACAGAAAATATATTATATACAAATTTCTATTTGATATTTTGCGAAAAGTCATATAACCTTTGTATTTTTAATCGCAAGTACAAGCATAGGTTTGGATTCTGCAACATGTATCTTGATTCATAAATTCGCATTCAGAAATCCGAAAAGAAGACCCAGTGCAGGTCTTCTTTTCGGATTTCTAAATGCGAATTTATGTATCAAAAACTCCATCTTGCGGAGAAAAGCAAGTTATGTATCATGTATCTTGATTTCCTATGAAATATCACTCAATACAATACAGTACAATACTCAATACACTCAACACTTAATACGAGGGTCACGCTGAAAGTTTTTAGATACAGAAAGATTACAAGGTTTTTTTTAAAACTTTATTCTGTTTTTTCAACATATTCTCTTCCTACCTCAATGCATTTATGCATTCGGTAAAATCACTTGTCAAATTCTTGTGACCATCGTTCTTTTGAAAGGGTGCTAATTTCCTTCTCAAATGCAGTGATTGCCTCTTCATCGGTGGAAAAATGGCGACCTGGTAACTTTTCTTCGATCTTAGGGAATAAGAACAAGTCGCACGGAGCTAGGTCCGGAGAATAAGGTGGGTGAGACGACAGTTTGACACCGTGTTCAGCAAAAAAATCGAATGTTCTAGCGGCGCTGTGGGAAGGTGCGTTGTGATGGTGCCATTGAGTACCCCGCAGACCAATCTTTGGACGTAGTTCTTGGAAGATTACATGAACAAATTTGGTTATATACCATTCAGAAGTGACTGTCCTTTGATTTCCCAAAGCTACCGTTGTGATGTATCCACTTTTAGAAAAAAAAGATGCGACCATTTCGAACGATGAATTTTCGTTGGAGGCTGCTCACTTTCAAAGCATCAAACTAATGACTGCTGTTCAGTTTTGGGATCATAATGATATAACCATGTTTCGTCTCCGGTTTTTTTGTCTTATTCGGCTTTCTAATTTAAATACTTCTTATGGATATAATATCATATAATTTCTGAATATGATTATTGACATTTATTGTAACTTTGTGTCACAGACTGTTTCTGTAGTTTTGGTTTTTGCAGACTGAACTAAATGCCAGGCTGCGAATGAGAAGAGGTAGAGAGGATAATAGTGAAGATGATGAGGGGTTCCCTTATAGCTCGTGTAATTCTCCAACCACTTCTGATGGACTTCTCCCCGATAAGACTGCAAACAAGGTAGATGCTATTTACTTGAAGACTGTGTATATTGATTTCAATGGACGGTTGCTAGTTTGTGCTAATAGCTTTTTCAATCACAAATATGTTTCTAAAATTCTAGTATTCTAACTGATGAACAACAAGATATATTGATTTAGTTCTTCTCAGGTCTAAGTTGACACTATCTGTCATATATGTTTATTCCTATCTTGCTTAGAAAAATGTATATTTTATTGCCCAAGAGCCAATATGCAATGCTCTGAAACGATGATCAGGAATTTTGATTGTATGAAGCAATACAGTCAAGTAGGTTGACTCAGAAACATACATACTTTGTTGCATACCTCTAGACTTCTTGAAATATGCTTAATGGAAACGTCACACTACAAGAAAGGTAGATTAAAGGTTAAAATAATCTATTCCTCCAGGGTTCAAAATTAACACCCTTTATCTATCTTGCCGGCAGTGCAATGTTGCCATTTCACATATTTCATGCATTCTGGATGCGAACTTAGTTTTTCGCAATGTGTACCTTCCATAACGTATTTGCATTCTGTGTGACAGTTCACCTTAGCTGAATGGTTTAATGCGTCTGCCTGGAAGGCTGAAGATTCAGGGTTCGATCCCCGCTGACGACAGAATTTTCTTTCTATTTTTTCTAATTATTAGGCCGTTCCATCTTGCGGACTGCAGTGAAATCGGAAAAAACTCTGTAATTGTGAATAATCTATGGGTATGAATTTAATATAACGAATAAAGGTTACACAAAATGTAAAACAACGCATTCTTATGCAACTAGACGTCCTGATACGAAATCAAGTGCCTTACATAATATTCCATCGTTTTACCATAATGCAACATCGCACCTCACCGCCTACTACCATTATTCGTCCGTCCATTGAAACAGTTCGCATTGTAGCGAGTTTCTGTTTGTGTGATATCGCCCTCCGAACATTGTCAACGCGTTGAAGTACGGAAATGAAAAGCGGCCGAATGAGCCATTGTTTTCGGAATGTTTTGTTACCATCGCGAGTGTAACGTGCCTGAGATAGACAAAATAAGGATATTCCTACCCTACGACACGCTACAGGTAAATACACTTGAGTGAGTCGTCAAGAAAGGCGACGCTGTGCTTCCTTCACGCGTTATGATATCGATTCGGAAGCAAACGTTTATTTAGAATTTCGGAACTGATGATCTTTTAAAATTGAATTAAAAAAATATTCAGTTGAAAAACTTTGGATTCATAATTTTTTCAAAAATTCTCAAAATTTTTCGAGCTTAAAATTTTGACAAGCCCCCAATTATTTCCAAAAATGACTCCAAGTGGGCCAACCGTTTTGAAATCCAATTAAAATCTTCAGTAAACTGATCCTAAAGCGTGTGTAATACGGAGCAAACTACTTGGCGCAATTTACTTCTCCCCAAATTATCGAGGATGTATTGTAATTGCGAAAAAATTCAAATTCAAGATATCGTGTTTTCTTGATATTTCGTAGCATCTACATCACGAAAAATCATCGTCACTCCGTTGGTCTGTCTGTCTGCCTCTACTCAGTCCGATAATCCTTGACATCTCTATAAATAACTCCATCCTCAGTTTGTGACACTCCAAATTTTGTTTGGACAATGATACATCCAAAAACGAAGATTGAGCGTTTTTGTTTTATTTTTGATGATTTGAGCCGCCACTGGATTGTTTTTTGTTTAAAAAATTACAAGGCTTTTTTGCCATTGCCATAGTAGTAACTTAGTGTCAAAATTTCATCAACATATCAATAGTACTTTTCGAGTTATAGAAGAGTCAATGATAACTGGACAGACAGACAGACACCCGGGAAATGACAAAAATCAAATTCTCCTATAAAAAGCAACTGTTGCCCGTTAGGTGGATCTGTGAAATCGATACATAAGTGCTGCTTATAAAACAAAATTGTTATCCTGTAGGCAGTTGATCAAACTCACCGTCGTTTCAATTTCAAAATTTTATTTACATCTTCTGTACTTTAACAACAGCTGCAGATGCAACAGAAACGTTAGTGAAGTCCTTTTTATTCATCAGAAGTGATTTTGATTAACGGCCTAAACGAGTAAATATGAATCAACGTAACAACCACGACATGAAGTTACATTAATTTGTTTACCTGATAATAATTTCTGACAATACAAATATGATGTTTCGGAAACTGAAAGAAATAATAATAATATCGTCTTTATTAAGGCGAAATCAGCCAAGTGCTACTCTACCATTCAGCTCTACTTATAACTAAATCTAGAAGCATACATATATGAATGTCGAATTACTCGACTAGTAGTGTGTGTTTCTTCTTAAAATTTGTAAGTGAACATTGCATTAGTTAATTATTCACCTGATTGTATAATTTGACTGCATTATAAGAGACATATTTTTGGAATAATGCGGTATAATGGCGAGAGATGGTGAGGTAATCTTTGTGCCTTAAGTTTGAAAAATGTGCATTCATTCTAAGAAAAAGTTTTTCAAACAGACAAAGAGAAGTGGAAGTAGCCACCAATATGTGCAACTGTAGAGTTTTTTCGACTGTCAACCAATCAATTTCCTGCATTTTAGCAAATATATGGTCATACTTTTCAACCCATACACAAACCTGCAACAAGAGCTTTGCACTTTTTGTAGGCGCCTTATGTTTACCCTGTCTAGACAAGCGTGATACAGGACATTACAATAGCAAACAACTGACATGACTCATGTTTAACATAAGTTTTTTTCACATTGTGGCTGAGAAAGTTCTTACTGGACTATAAAATTTTAATATGATTTTTGTGTAAGATTGCTTACATGCGAATTATACCTCAAATTTGCGTCAATCTCACTCCTAAAATGTTCAACTTGTCTGCAGATTGCAAAGTTCTGTTCATAATTTATCTGCTATAAGAAAATGAGACTTCTGAAAATGTGGTTTTCTTTTACAGGATCTCCCTGCAAAATCTCATAGTACTTGCAGCGATGGATCATTACTTAGTATGGATAGTTATGAGATGGACGAGGTAAATCATAATGTATTTTTATGTAATGTAATTCATATTGGTTACTGTCGACGAAGCGGCTAAACACTTGATATTAATTTGATCTACAAATAGAGAATATTTCAACATACAGTAGGTTCAGACTCTGACAAGAAAATCTTAAGCTAGTTGCCAGCGTTGTGAATCGAGTCATCATCCATCAATCTTCTGTGGGTCAAAGCCGCGTGCTCAAGAAAGCAAACGAGCATTTGCAAAAGGCGTTTTTAAACGTTTACAAGTCCCTACAAATGTTTTTCCCACTAGCTCAACGTGATCAAAAATATGCGATATACAAGCTTTTGCCGATTGTGCCCTTTGCTGAAATTTAAGAATCAAAGATGTTTAATACATATGCCATGTTTGTAGCATGATTATTATTTTGTACAGGGTAGGATCAAAAAGTAATAGGACTAAATTTAATTTCTGTAGGCGCGAATTGAGCCTTTCGAAGAGGATATTTTTTCCATTTGACTGCAGCAAAGCGTAAAGTAAGCTCGTCGATTTTCGAGAATCTTTGTTGAGAAGGCTCGTGATTCAAGATGAAGGAAAATATCGAGCTGCGACAAGCCGTTAAATTCTGTTTCAAACTCGGGAGTACCGCGACGGAAACCCTCGGAATGATCAAGCACACCTACGGGGATGCTACCGTGAGTCACTCAACAGTGTTCGAGTGGAAAAAGCCAGAATGAGCAAGCCAAAGGTCAAAACCATGTTCAGCTGCTTTTTTGACCGTCGTGGTGTGGTTCTCAGGGAGTTTGAAATCCTTGTACAAACTGTGAATGCCAAATTTTACATGGACGTGCTTGACAAGTTGCGCAAACGCGTCCTACGCGAGCGGCCAGACATAGCCGATTCTTGGAGGCTTCACCAAGACCTCGCACCTGGTCCATCCCATCCCCCTTCAGTCCAGATATTGCTTTGTCGGGCTTCTTCCTCCCTCCTCCGCTCAAGTGGGACCCCAAAGGAAACCGATGCAGCTCCGTAGAAGACGTGATAACATCTCTCAATTAGACTTATACAAATCAGAAGACGGATACCATAGATCGATGTTCATAGTTCCAACACAAAATGAAAAAATATAATTAGTTGCTGTAAAATCGGAGAAAGTGAAAGCTTTGCGGCAGGAAGCAGAACAATGTATTGCTGGCATTTCATTCTGCTTGACTGTCAATACTGAGCTCGAATGCATGAACTCCTTCTGTTTCAATAGGGACGCTGTCTTTTTAAATATAAATAAAATATGTTGTGTGTGATATATTCACTCATTTTTATTTTATTTTCAACAGTCGTCTTGTTTAGGGGTTGTTCTGGTGTTGGCTGATGATTTAATGAATCACTTGACTCGAATTTGATCGCCAAACGTCGAATTCTCAACTCGGCATGAGGATGGTGGTGAGGATAAAATGTCTCTCGCACGGAGATAATTCAAATTTGGTGACTTGCACACGTTTTTCAATGGTGTTTTGCCGTGCTAAACAATTCACAACAAATTTGACAGATGTAACTTTAACAGCATGAATGCTATAACTTGACAAACTTCGAACATCTCTATTGAAAGATCCTGTACATAAATGCATCAACGAATCGCTTTAAAGTCTTATCTTTGGTATCCCCATCATAAAAATGGAGATCCAACTGATAACGTGAGAGGCGTGTATCGGTAAAATCCGATGAACTACCAGATAACTAGCTCAGTTATCGAACTCTAGTTTTTTTTGTGATAAGAAATAAAGCAAACGTCACGTGAAGTACATACATGTAACACATCCATATAATAGAGAATTAGTTTTATGTGTCGGTTGGGTTGACCGAAACAATATGAATTTAAATTGCCTGCACGGTATTTTAACGCGCAGCGAGGACGAACTAAATGAACTGCTTTATTTTCAGGATTTATCAGACCCACACTCGAGGTATTCTTCTAAATTGTCACTGCAAGAAAAAAAGTCTAATTCAGGTACGTACTCACGACATTTTTTTGTATATTTATATTATATATATTTTTCTGCATATTATGTGACGTCTAGATCACGGAAATATATGTCGCCAATTTCAGTTGATTTGTCTGTTTATTGGTCTGTCTTTTTGTAGCGTTTCTTGTAACCTAATCTCCGTAACCGATGAACGAATTTCGATGATTCAATTTTGTTCAAATCCAGCAAACTTAACGTATATATTTCAATTACTGTGTTGCTCCACTTCCTATATATTTTGAGTTTCGACGTTTCGATTGATTACAGTCTTCAATCATCTTCAGGTGAACTGTTCTTTTCTGTTAATTTTCAGTTCACCTAATGACGATTAAAGATAGTAAATTCTCTGGGTGAAACTTTTTTTGAATTGTTAGATCATCAAGTTAATAAACTAATATTTGTTTGACATCGATTATGGTTGTTTAATTGCAGATTCATTACTTGAATTTGGTCTAAAGTCAACCGTAGCACCATTAAATCATAGTGCTGCTCATCACAGGGTTGCAGTGAAGCCAAAAAGGACCCATGGAGTGCCACGGCGAAAAAAAGGACAACAGGTGATACACACATACATATATTCAAATTATATTCTTTTATGTAAGCGAGATCAAAGAGACAAATTAGAGTGAAAGAAGTCTAGGAAAACATTCTGTTCAGACGGGACTCGAACCCGTATCTACAGTTTTCCGTTTTGACGCCGCAACCAGGCGTTCTAATTTGTCGTTGTAAGGTTCACTTCATTCATCTCTGAATCTATCTCACTCCAAGTGCGCGCCAATCTGGAGAAGACGACGTTCAGACCTGTATTCCTATCAACTCACTTCCAAGTGTCGCCCTCTATGGGGACGCCCATTGTCAACTTACGAAGTCAAAGGTCCTTACATTTGAACTACCTTGAAGCGGCAACAGATGTCTCTTACGACATCTGTCAAGAAGGGTAAACTGATTTTCAGCGACATCGCTTGTTCCTCGTAAACACTTTTACGATGTCTTGGCTCATTCACATTAGAAGCTGACAACTGATATTAAGTTAAGTGTATGCTCTCCACTATGCATAAGACCTGCTATAGACATGAATGTTTCGTCTTTAGCCTAGACTCGTCAGGTCTTAGTGTACAGTGCATGACTAAAGCAGTTCTGGTGCATAGCAGATATTAAGGAAGACTAGTTGAATGAGTCCGCATCCGTGATTGTGTAGACATAAAAAATTAAGATTCTTGACACACATTATGGAGAGAAAAACATACAAAATTTATTTGCCATGTTTTTGGTACGAAATGCCATTTCCAATTGTGAAAATAATCTGTTCATGACCTGCTTGAAATTCTGCAACATTAGTTATTCTCAAAAGTTGGATGTGGTACCTAAAACGTTGCTTGTATTTGCTTTACTTGGAGTTAACTTGAACACAGATAAGGTGAATTGAAATTATTTTGAAGATCACCACAATGTGTCAGGCACTTCCATGTAAAAAATTATTTTACTAATGTAACATTTTTCATCAGAAACTTCTACATATACCATTATATTTCATTACTTGTAGCGTTATTGTATGACATATGTTCCTAATTGGAAAATGTTCCAGTTGTCATCTGCACTACCAGTTACCCCGGAAGTAAACGAGGATAGTTCGATTAGAAGTGTTTCACCAGAAGGCTGCCCTAATAGCCAAAAAGGTAAGCAAACATCATCGTCATCAAAATACAACGTTTTCACAACAAAAAAATAAAAATTAACGTTTTGAAAATTCTGATGATATTGACATTAACCGATTGACTGTTTTCAGATGTCAACGTGGATACAGATACGTTGCTGTCAGCTACAGTTACCCAGTTAACCGAAGCCCAATTGAAGTGTTCTTCACTGCCTCCCAATATCAAAGGAGCCAGTGATGTCGTTAATTTAAATCGTAGCCTCTCTAGCGCTGGTTCGCATGACGAGGCTCAGCCCAGGAGTACTAATGAGAAGACTGAGGAGAAGCTGTCGTTGTTCGACCGAATATTTCCGAGGAAAAGTAACCGGAAGAAAAAGGATAAGGTAAGCAGTTGGAAATACAATTTTCCTAGTACGGCACTACACAAAACTTGCGCCTTGCGGTTCTTTCATTTCATACATGAGAAGTGTTCATCCTCAACTTTCTCAGTGATTTTCGGTGTTTGTATTTGTTCTCCCATTTCCTGTATCGTTGGTTTTTCGATTGATCTGTTAATGTACATCATCTATTCCCTATAGGCTAAAGAAGAACAGGAAACAGTGAAACAGGAGGAGGGAGATTGCAAAGAAACGAGCCACATCCGAGGCGAGATGGCTGACGTAACACAAACCATTCATGTCACCTCAAGCAAATCCCAGAGTTCCCATTCGTTCACGATCTCATCTACTAAACAGGAGGTATCTCACTCCACAGCTACTCATCATTCTGGTTCAGCTTCAAGGCAGAGATTACCACCCATTGATATACCATTGTCACCAAGTTATACAAAAAGAGATTTTGCCCATCAGAAGATTGTTCCGGAGAATATTTCTCTTGGTAATCCGCAAATTCAGACTGAGCTCGAGAGTTGTTTCAAGCAAAAACAGGTAAATCACTATAATTATATAACTAACTAGTCTAGGATATCATTATACTTGACCAAAGTTTTCATAGCGAGGCGAGAGAAAATGGGTTTTCTTTGAAATTCAAGCTGGTCTAATCTAATTATTTTTTTACAGATTCCCTTTTCATCTAGTCCTCCAGTGATGCTATATTCAAACTCAAACGAAGCATCACATTCAATATTAGAACGTTCGAAGCCTCCTCTAAGCCCAAGACATCAATCAGCTGTAATTTCATCAAAGTCTGAAGATGCTTCTCATCAATTCACATCCATTGCATCAACTACGACCAGAGTACCGGAGTCAAAGTCGCGTAATGAGGAACTAAGGAGTAAAATGAAACTGCCGGGTTTATCCTCACTCCAGCAACGTGTACTTTCTTTAAATGACGATGTTGATGATGGTTTCAAGTCTTTGACTGACTTTCCCGTGGAAAGTGGTAGAGTATCAAAACCTTTGGTGAAATCGCAAAGTTTCAAATCTACCAAAGAAGGCACTACCGAAGTTCAACGGAATAACTTGAAGCGTACTGCACAGTTTTTGGATGAGGAAAGGAAAGAAAGTAGCAAATATTCGTTTGTCAAAGCAGTATCCCTGGATAGCGTGAAGAACTTGGAAGAAAAAACTGACTTCAAAAGGCCAAAGCGAGATGTTTCTGAGGATAAACCTGAAAGTGAACAAAGTCCTGAAGGCTATAAAGTTTTCCCAGATTCGAGTATAACCATATCGGGACCAAGTCATACTGCAGTGGTTAATGTAACAAGTGATAATAAAGAAGAATTCAATGTGAATAAGGAAGTAATTGAAGAAAACTGTAATATTGTTGCCGTGAAAGAACATGCAGTATCGGTTACGAAGATCCACTTGAAACAGGAAGGTCAAATTGGTCAAACAAAAACTTCAGGATCCAAATCCGCAGTTCCTGAATTTATCAACAAGCAGTTGAACAAGGTAAATCGAAGAGCATCACTGAAAAAGAGTGTTTTGTTTGCTAAACTTTGTGTTCATGTACACTTTTTGTATCTAAACAATATTGTATGTTATGAATAATATTTTTTGTCATTTTTTCTTCAGGTGGAACCAATACAGGCCAGCAATATAATACTTTCGATAAAATCGCCCAAAATTGCAGATGATCCAAAGTCAATCTTCAATTTTGATGTCAACAGGCCTCCATCGACACGTAAATTCAGCAAAGAAAACGTCGAAATAATTGAGAAAAACGATGTGTCAGAAAAACCGATCATATCCGAGGCAAATATTAATCTACAACCAAAGTTCAAGAAGAATGATAAGTCTTTCCGCAAGTCATCAGTTACCTCTACATTAGAATTGATAGCGAACGAAAGAAATTGCCTGAAACACAAATCTGCTAGTCTAGATTCTCTGAAAAGTGAATGTGATAGATCTTCCCAGGATAGCTTGGACAAGCTGGACAGTCCGAAAGATAGATCTGTCATATCAGACCCCGTAGTATTGAGGAAGAAATCGATAGCTTCAAAGAAGGAAGAGGAGCCTGAACTGATGAAAGTATTCGCCAGACGATCGCTGAAGCTGAAAGATTCAGACGTAGACTCTCTCCAAGAAAGTTTATCCGATTCCAAAACTAGGGATAGCGATAAAGAGAACCGGACAAGCTCACCTGTGGAGGCACATAACGACTATTTCAGCAAACCAGCTTCAGAAGAAAAAGAAATTACACGAAAGACAATTATAAGAGCAGCAAGTTTGGAAGAAAAGAATTCAAGCAAAGATCCTTTGGTGGAAATTAAACTGAGTGATGAGAGCGGGAATAAGGAAACGAATGCTCCGGTAGCATATCGAAAAGTGCTGAATAACAATCCCTTTCTCGGGCAGAGAGCCATGAGCGTAAGTACGCCAAGGGCAGAAACTGCAGTCAAGAAGCAGCTGAGTTTGTCGGAAAGACGAAAGACCGATCAGTGGATCAATAAAACGAAAAACGAAGAGGAAAAGAATGAGAAGTTATCAGAAGTGAAAAAAGACCTTACTGCGGAATCGAATAATTTCAGCCAAAGAAAAGCAGAATGGGAGAAGAGGGCACAGTTGGCACAGCTGAAGAAGTCGCCTTAGGGTTTTAAGCACCTACTGAATTGGTTCATAGAAAGGTAATTAGTAGATATTTTAATAATAGATTATTATTTAATATTGTGTATTTCCAGTAAAGTGTTGCTCTCTTTTGGAGCTGAATCAAAACAGTACCATCTCCTTATGACGAATGGTACCTGGTACTCTGGGATCGTGTTACTTCCCACGGCAATTGGTTTTGTTGATGTTTCGTGAAAATTTTTAAAATATGGAATTTTTTTTGAAACCTGAAACTTTTAAAGATTTGGTGTTTCAATATTGTTCATGAATGAAAGCAACGATTGAAGAATCATTCAGTGTTTCCTGTTTCTTGTAAAAGGCTGGGCTCCTAGCCTTTGAGAATAATCGATTCATGTTCCATCACGGTTCTGGGAATTAAAATCAACAACAACATGTCAAAACACATGTTTGTCTGGCATCCCAGACGCTGGTGTTCTCTTCCGCTCCAAAAATTGTATTCACCGAAACATGTACTCCTTCTCTACAAGGCTCAAATCAAACCATTGCTGGAATACTGCTCCCATGTAGGGGAATGCGCTACGAGCCGCTCTCTGAAGCTTCTGGAGACAATCCAGAAACGAGAAATACGTCTGGAGGATACGCCTTACAAAGGGCCTCTACAGTCTGGAACATCGAAGGAGGGTGACTGTCCTCCGCCTATTTCATAGATACTATCATAGAAAATGGACTTCTGAGCTGTCTCGCATAATAACAGCAAGTGTCATCGGTACAAAAAAGTAAAGGGGCCCAACGATTTTTGGACAGTCGCTACGTAAACTCTCATTATGTGCAGATTTATAGGGAATAATGGGGGCTAAGCGCTGTTGATATGTACGAGTATATATGTACTTTTTTCATATATATATTTTTACGCCCCTCCTCTCACACCCTATAATTCAGTCTTAAATCCGCCCTTGACTGTCATTCGCATTAGAGGTTATGGTTTCGCGTATTTAGAACACTTTTCTAACAAAAACTTTAATTCGCATTTTCAATGAGAAATAAGTTCCACGAAAGAACAGTGTTTGTGTCATCATGCTGACTTATTTAACCTTGAGAGAAGTGCCATATATGTGATATAACGTGTTCTTACAGATTCTGCTGCTTTCTGCAGATAGAATGACAATTAACGATGGTATGTTGAAATCGGAGCTGGATGCACCACAGCGCATCGCGGAAAACATCTCTGGGTTTAAAAAAAGAAGAATTTCGTATGAAAACGATTGGTTTCTCGATCTCAGAAGTGCGATCATGTTTGCTGAATGTTAAATACTTTTGGTGCTTGTACAGTACCTCAAGATTTTTTAAGCAGAGTATCTTGGTTATTGTAACCAAACTTGCCTTGTTCTGGAAACTGGCTATGCCAGATTTTGAAATGTATATTGCCATTCTGGCTGTGCGTTCTTTATGATATCTTAAACAACATGAAAATACTGTAACCATATCCAATCAGCTTGAGAAAATTTCCATATCGTGATACCTGAGCAAAACGTTTGAAATCACTAATAAGCAGATGTCATGGATTTGAAGCAGTGCATTTTTTAGTTTTGATATTGTCATATTAACAAAAATCAACTACAATAACCAAACATTAAAACAAAAATAAAATTATAATGATACATAATTGATGAAAAATTGTTTGACAGGAAAAACAGATTTTAATATGCATATCCTCGCCGTGTAAATAACTTGGTACAAATCGTAATTTGTTCTGTGTCGATTTTTTTATTTCCCTTTTACACATGAAAGGAAAAATTATTTTTTTAAAACGATCAATTATGAATATATTCATTTTGAGCATTTTAAATTATTGCTATTTGTACAGTTGAGTGCCTCTTTCGTGTATTTTTTAAGCTTGTAACGTCGTGGAATTAATGCAGCTAAAAAATCTGTTTGTGTGATTATTTTATTGAATAAATTTTATCAATTTTCTTTTAATACATGAAATTAATATACAGGGGGACATATAGCAAGTTACCCCCTTTATTTTTGAAGCAATAAAGGAATAATTTGTACAAAATTTGATATTCCTGGATAAAACAGCTATTTTTTGACATAAATGTGACAGTTCTAAATGTCAAAGCGACCGCTTGGGACCATTTTGGTTATTTTTTTGTCTATAAAATATAGTGCATGTGCTTCAAATACTCGTGCTTACATTACTGCTACTAAACATTGTAAGTATTATTGAAAAAGAAATATCAATAAGAATGCGAATCAAATCGCGTATATTTAATATTAATACGTACCCCCATAGTACTAATCATAGAGAAGAAATTACTCTTTTAAGCGATTGAAGAAAGTTGGCAATAACAACTTTAACTCTTTTGCATTTGTACATACCCTAATGTATATAGTTAAGTGCCTTTTTAAAAGTTTTATTATATACACGAGTGTTGCGTCTGAGATATCCTGATTAAAAAGAGCCTTAATCGGTGCTTAATGGAAAATACTTATTATCTACTAAGATTGTTGGCACGTACATTATCAATTTTAATTTGTATGAAAATAATTGCACATATGAAATAGTTGTAGTACTCGAACTTCAATATATCCAGAAATAATTCAGACACAAAATTTTTCACTTTTTGACTAGTATTTTTCAGAAGAAAATAAGCATTACATTTTGATTCTCCTCTCATTAAAAGTGAATGGCTGAAAATAGATAATTCATGACACCGAGACTTCAGAATATTTTTCTTATTCTATATATACTTTTATTATCCCACTGATTTATGTGACATGATTTTTATTTATAATGTGAGTGCCAACAATCACGGAAAATCTATACGTTTTATGTGTACGATACACTACTGTTAATGGAAAATAAATCTTATAGTTTTTAATGCATATTTCATTCCATACGTGTGTGTGACTCGTTGCTGTATTCCTTCGGCTTGTCTTTGTCCATTGTCCGACCTACCAAAGAGCATCAGAAGCGAAATAGGTAAGTGCGGTGAAAAATCAGTACACGTTACGGGGTCGAAAGCGGCGATACATTTACTTCATACAAAATGGAATTCAATTTCAATAGATGCCTCAACGCCTTTCTGCCATCTGAAAGATCCATTTCTTTCAGAATTTTTGTCAGTAAATTGCGCAACGTCGGCACTACTTTAAATTTGTAATAAAACTGTTCAACCACTTTACGAGTATTTTGAAAATACTCCTTCACACCTTCTACTACAGAAGGTCGTGATCTCTTGTTGCCGGTGAAAATGAATGGTTTTGTAGACTTGGCCTGCTATTTTCCGGATCTTCTTTTCATATTACTAAGGCGGTTTTCTCGCTAACACCGCTATAAAATGCTCTTGCATTTCAAGCAACAAGCGTGCTAGCAAGTGCCCTGTTTGTTTCCGTATCAAAAGCATTAAAGACCTTTGCTTTAATCTTTCTCACACGGCTATGAACATCTTATTTAGTTTCCATTATTCTGTAAGACATCACTGGTGGAGATACGACTGAAAACAGCCGCTCTTATGGCTTGGCATGCTTGAAACAGTGTTAGAACCTTGTCTCCGTAAGTTACCAATGGGCAGCGCCACCGTGCGCGATGCTTGGAGATGAGTGTTGATCTTTTCTTTTTTATCAAATGATCCAGTTTTAAGTATCTTTTCAGCGTCATTGATTCGCCCTCTCTTCTGTGGTATAATTCATTAATGTAGATGACATCGTAGAAGATATCATGCAACAGGGATAGAAGTCAAAATTCGTTTTATTTCTCGCACACAGGTGAGGAAGTATGGCAATCATGAAATATTCCTTATTGGAAGTATTGTTTTTTACGTTTTATGGAACGGATTTTTGGAAATCGCTCATTAGGCAGCGAAGTAACCGTCCAAATATCAAAAAATCTTGTCTTTGGACGTTTCCGTGGACCCTGCTCGGTGTAAAAATGAAACCTCAATTTTTTGCTGTTTTTTAAAGCCGTTCTGTCACAAGCTTCTGAAAGAGATAAATGATAGAATCTTTTAATAGGAATTCTATAAGATATGACATGAACATCGTTGATTTCCGACGAATTTAGAATGTTTCAAACAAAAGCACCTAATTTTCTTACAAGTTTTAGGGCATTTTAGTGCTTAGTTAACTTTTTGCTAAAACGGGCTAATTTGTTCCGCATATGTTTTAGTTGCTATTACTACAGACTACTGCATTTTAACTGGATGAGGATAATGAATAATTACTAGTGTTTCTAAAAGATTGCGCCACCTGGGTTGCCTATTTCATGTGTAGGGGTATCAGTTTATTGAGGATTTTGGCACGATTATAGAATGGTTGATCCACTTTAGAGTAAGCTATGTAAATGTTGTAAAACTTTTTGTTGAAACACCTGAATACATTATATTTATTTAGTACCTATTCGTATACAGGACGAAATCAAAATAAACTCGGCAACGCTGCTGTATAAAATCCCCTTTCTGACAGCACAACTGACATGACAAGATAAAGTTGAGTTTTCCTCAGTGTTTTCTTTGCTTTTCGTTGAACAGTGTCGTGGTTGAACATAGATAGGTTCAGCGGTAGCGATGGTTTAAACTTATTTTGAGCTGTTGAGATGTTTGTTTGAACCACAAAGACTGAATTGCATAAAAGGAATTATATCCCTCTTGTGAACCCAGTTAGTAACAGGCAAGAGAGTTATAAACGACTACAAAATGCGGAAACAAATTGCCGGCTAATCTGAAAAGCAGACATCATCACTTTTCAGTTTTTATGTGGTAGGTAGTATAGCGTTAATATGTTTTGCAGACTGATAACTGGTTTTTAAAGACATTTTTATGCAGATATGAATTCGGGAATAATATAATAATTATTTCTGAACTTTAAAACTCAGACGGTTTGGTTCTCTAGTGCTGTTTTCTGGTATTGTTGTTGAAAAATTACTGGTTTTACGTTTCGGGATCGTTTGTCAAACTATAAAATATACAATGTATTTGTAGATATTTTTTATAGGAAATGATAAGTAAAAGGGCATAATACCTATATCCTGGCATTATTGGTTTATTACTATCAACTGATTTCATATCTGATACAAACTTCAACAAGACAAAACAATAAAATATGTAAATATACTACAGTTATATTTGCAAAGCTTAATATTCCATTCCATTTATCATATATAATCTTTGCTCATATGTACTGATAGAATGCTACTAACTAACCACTATTACAAAACAATCATAGACTTTTAATTTTACATCTAAATGCATTAAATGTTTAACTGTCTGATGACGATTGAAATATGAATCAAAATGTGATACTGAAATTTTTATTTGCGAAATTTTCTGTTCAAATACATAACTTTTTATCTGATTCATGGGAGAGTTTAACTATGAGCATCTAAAGTCTACAAAAACTTATTGTTTGACATATTTTTAAGTGGCACTGAGTTGGGAAAGAGGAATATCATCTTCACCTGAGGCAACTAGTTCACCATTTGGCGAGAACCAATGCAATCTTTCAGTATTTCATCAGTATTTTGATTTAAGCATTCGAAAATAAATTCTAGTTACTCGCTTTTTCGTTACCCAAACAATTTCTTAATTTAGACTAATATTCCAAAGAAAAAATCATTTCTAAACCAGCTGTTGCCATTACTGCACAGAATAATTGCTTACATAGTTGCAAGAATTCTTTTTTTGACCATTCTGAGTCAGGAATTCCAACTGATTTCCACCAAATCATGGATATGTTGTTCGAATTTATGTGGAAAAGAAATACTTTGTAAATGGAATTTTTGTACAAGCCATAACAAGCAGAACAAATTCAGGATTTGTTGTATTTAGGAAGATCATAATTCTGTTGGTTCTTGAAGCTCTGTTAAATTTTGTCCTTGGAATTTGTGATCAAAAATATTTGCCAAATAATGATGTAGTTTCAAATGGCATATCTTTAATTGTCAAATCTTTTTGCAGTTGATGCCATATTTCTACTGCTACTCCAATTGTAATTTGATCAGGTTGCATGTGGTCTAATGCAATAGCAATTGGATTAAGTTGGATCATTATATTTATTCCATTTTTTGTAATGCAGGTATCATTGATTATTATTCTAATAATGTCTCTATCAATAACTTCCTAATGATCTTGATATAACTGTACTGATCTTTCCAAATATTAATTTTTACGTAAAATATCAAGCATTTTTGTCCTATTTATTTTGTTAAAAATAAATAAATGGTATATATCATGATATATACTGATCAATATATATATCAGAATTATATCCTGATATCTATCATGATATACATCATTTGCAACTCTGAGCTGTATAATTTAAAATATCTGTTTTGCAGTGAGGTGTCCTAAGTTTCCAACTTACAAATATCAGCTATAAATACTGGTGTGGTGGAAAAACAAAAAAGTTGCAACAAAATGCGCAAGAGGTATGATTTTGAGACGCGCGAATCCGAGCAGGATTTATCCTTGGACAGCAATTTTCCAGTAGAGAAAAGTAGGCACAGTGTGTACAGCATACCATTCTACGTTGGTGTCTTTGTGGCCATTTATCTGATTTTGCTCTATGGACTGGTCATCTACCTCAATGGAAGACTTCCTACTGCCCTGAATATACAAGATGAGGTATGAAGTTGTTCTACAGCTAATCGTAAAATTACTAATCTACCAAAAAGTAACTTGTTTTTGAAAAAGATGAAACAGCAAATGACTACTTAAATCAAGGACACATGCCTTACATGGACATTTGAAAAACTTTGTATTTTAGAATTATTTACTTTTATTTTTTCAATGCAAATTGGAGTAGAAGCAGGTTATTACAGTTTGTTCAGATTCTGATTTTATCGTTTTTGTTTTTCGAGCTATTTACAATAAGGACGCCCTTCACTATATCTCAAATTGAAAATTTCCTATATTGTTGCAGATTGCGAAGCCTTCTGCATTCATATCTTCCAGAGCAATTCATGATTTGCAGTTACTAACAAAAATGGGCCCCAGAATCACTGGCGGATACGAGAATGAAGTGCTTGCTGTCGACTTCATCACCAGGGAGATTGGCTTCATTGTTCAACAGGTGAATATTGGTCCTGAGGCCCATAAACCATTATATGTTCATCATTGGTCGCCAGATGCAAAGTACTGAAGCTCATAAATAAGGTGTTAACAATTCCATATGTTATTTTCAAATTTTGCTTTATTTTCGTAAACTCACAAACAACGTGCTCCAAGTTTCGTCACTCATTAAAGTCTTATGCAATCAGTTGTCATGTGGTGATAGTTGGCCCATTGGGAAGTCAATAGACAAAACCAAACTGATTTACAGTGACATCCCTTGTGCGTTATTCAAGTGCTTGTGTCCTATTGTAGCTGTTGGTGATCTAAGGTATTAAAACCCTCAACTTCCTGAGATCATAATGGGCAGCTCTACCGGTTGCGACCCTTGAAGTATCTTGCTAAGACATCCTTAACTGGTATAAGTATATGTATATTTAAAGATATCCAAGATATACTGATGAGTCTCAGTAATGGATGCAATATTCGTACCTATCACAAGGCACATGTATAGTGGAGAGAGTATACTTGTATGTTAATTGTGTACACTGTGATGTAACAGGTGTACACCCAGGATCACAATTCATATATACAGGTATACCTACATATAATATTATTCTTATTATTATTATATTGGCCATCAAGTTGAACCCTTATGGTCATGTAAAAAATCGATAGCCGAACTTTGGATGCTTGTATCAAAGTCAGTATGTGTATCATGCCCATGATGATGTTATGCTTCCCAACATCAATTTAAATAAGTGCAAGCATGTTAGATGTCCAGTATTGCAGTCTTAATGGACATAATGAATTATACAGGCTCATCCAAATCAGACGATTGAATTGGATGTACAAGTGGTGAGTGGCGCCTACACTTTGGAGTTGTTGCACATGGACGAGATCAACGCGTACGCCAACGTACAAAACATCGTTGTGAAGGTGCATGGAACCAATAACACCGAGAACAGCCTTTTGGTGAATGCACATTTTGATTCTGTGCCCACGAGTCCAGGTTAGTTAATAATTAGTTGTTTGTTTCACCTCCGTCCTAGATTCTCTATGTCACATATTAAATGTATATTCAAAAATATTGAGATAAAATCAAAAAAGTTATTATACAGCAATAAATTGAGGGTTTCGCATGCACTATGTTACGCAGCTCCTGCATTTGGACGGTAGTGGTATAAGCTGTTAGCCCCCAAAACTAATTTTTTACACCCGACAGGTGTTTCACTATGTTAGCATCTTCAGTCGAAGAAGATCCAATTCTTTAAACACTTTCTGGCCACATATTTGCAATTAAACACATTCTCTGAATTTCATGGAGGCATCATGGTTGCAAAAACAATAGAGTATAAGCTTGAACAGAAGGAGTGATGGTTTCGTTTAATCAGTTTTTGTTCCATAGGCGGCAGCGATGACGGTATAAACGTAGTTGCGATGTTGGAAGTGCTTCGTAAACTGTCAAAATCCGCTGAACGACCGTTGCATAATATTATACTGCTGTTCAATGGAGCTGAAGAGACTCCGTTGCAGGCTTCTCATGGTTTTATCACCAAACACAAATGGGCGAAAGGATGCAAAGTATGTAATCATTATTTATACATATATATCTGTTGATATATTTGACATTTTCTATACTTTTTATTATATGGTGTACTGGGTTTCTGAATCTTTGTTCACATTTTGCTTGTGACTAGGTCATCTTTCATTCATGTTGCTATATACTCGTATCTGGAACAGTTGATTATACAAAAAGGTCATAGAGCTTTTAAATAATTTGTGTCAACGCTGAGTACATACTTCTCGAAATTTCTCAAACTGTTGAAAACCTTGGAAAACATAACGAAATAAAATGTATGACCTCAATTCTTGATCAATATAATAAATTAGATGAATGCAGATGCAATATTGCAAATGTCCAACCTTCCGGAACAACATTTATTTCACGGTTTGCCCCTTCTTTCATCTAACTTTACAGATATAGCGTATAGTACCAGCAACCCCTAGTTTATTTCTCTGAATGTGCAGGTGGTGTTGAACCTGGAAGCGTGCGGTGCTGGTGGCAAGATGATCTTGTTCCAGTCGGGACCGCAGACCCCTTGGTTGATGGACTATTACGCAAGGGTGCCCCATCCCTACGCTCAGGCTGCTGGGGAGGAGATCTTCCAAACCGGTTGGATTCCATCAGACACTGACTACAGGATTTTCAGGGATTTCGGAGGACTTGTAGGTAAATTTCAATTTTTGTAGGGTTGGATAGTCACAATCGTTGTCATGGATACCATCGTAACTGCAAAGAGTGCTTAACCTTCTTGAGATAACTATCTTATTCAGTAACTTGTTTCCATTCATATTTAATTTTTTTTAAATTTAGAGTAGTCACCATGATTTTATAAAAATATATTTCGTCCCCTAATGAAAGTTTCTAGTTTTTTGTTGTTTTATTTTTAGGCATGGACTTTGCGTTTTACGCTAACGGTTACCGGTACCATACAAAATACGACGATTTCGAGAATATTCCTCCTGGATCGTACCAGCACGTTGGCGACAATCTGCTGCATCTTGTGAACAGCCTGTCGCGAGCCCCCGAACTGGCGAATGAGGTGCCGACATCGGGCAAGGTGGTGTTCTTCGATTTCCTGGGTACGCTGTAGGGAATTGCTTATAAACATTTCAGAAATATTGAAATGTTTCCATTAATATACCTTCTGATACTTATTCTGCGGTTGTATATCTGGTTCATGTTATCTTTGTAATTAAAACCACCTATGATTGACGAAATAACCTTACTAACGTTACTGCTGCCTCGCCAGCTTCTATCAAAGTACAAAAAATTGATAATTAAATCTTAATTATAATGACAGTGACTCATTTGACAATTTTCTTGAAATTATCATAATTTTTTGGAAATATCTTATGAGCTTATTATAGAAGGCTAGGATACATATGATAACTTTGAATTGTTGATAAATCAGTAGCCTGTGGCCCAGTTTGATTATTGAATAAGCTTAAGGAAAAATCATCATGTCTCCAAACCTACAAGTGGACCTTATGGTTCGTCCTTGAATCCCATATCGTAATATCTTGTATTGTTGTCTTCATTAGCGTATTTACTTATTTATTTATTTATTTATTTATTTATTGGCAATTTTTCGTTTTATTTATTGTGAGACAGGCAGTGTTGTATCTCTAATTTGATGATGCGTCAATGTCATCATAATTTCAAAATTTAATATTTTGTACGTAATCAACAATCATCATTTTGTAAGTGGTCAGAATAAGGCGAATTTTTTCAGCCTTTAGTTCCCATTATAACCAAATGCGTTTAGTATGAGCTTGATTAAAAATTATAATAACTTTTCACACAGGTTTTTTCATGGTACATTACACAACGTCTATAGCAACAGTGATGAATATAGCGGCAGTGTTGGCATCAACAGCAGTAGCAGTTTACGGGATTAATAAATTAGGTAGGTAGGAAACCAAAAACCTATGCCGTATACTGTCACTTTTATAAAGAAATATTTATAACAAACCATGCTTGCCGTTAAAAAATAATTGTCCTTAACATGCTTTTAATGCATTTATGCACTGTTGATTGACTTCAACAATTAAAAGATTGACAAGGGTGAAGTTTCACATACTGTTTGTTGAAGGTTTTTTGTATTCCAAAGAAACTCGTCCGGTATTTATGAAAGTTGATAGGTTCCTGGTGGTGAATAGAGATGCTTAATTACCTTTTCAAATTTATTTCGATATTTCCGCAAATAGCGCGAAGGAAATTAACTAGATTACAAATAAAATTCATGATGATAATATTGATACATTTTATTAACCTATTTGAAAAGTGGTACATGTACGTTTTGGTGTGACTAGGAAAATCTCAAAGGGAGTTCACAAAAGGTGCTCTGCCACTCAAACCCATATTAATATTAATATTATGATGAGGGGGAATCAAACAAACAAAAATTATCATAGAAGTAACAAACTTTGTATTCGTTAACTACGTTTTAAAATCACTCGAAGGAGAAACTTCATAATAGATGATTCAAATTCAAACCTCACCATTTAGTAGAACACAATAACGCATTTTTAAAATCTATTTTTTCCTGACTATTTGAGATAAAATTCAAAAATAAATTGGAAATCAACATTGTCACTTTTTCTTCCTTACACGACGACGTAATTAGATTTCCAATCCACGTCTTGTCTTTCGCCCTACATCATCCATTTTTTATGGGTTCAGTATTGGAATTTTTCATAGATACAAAATACTTATTTGGCATTGAGACATATGTTCTTCTATAACGTTGTAGTTATTCATTTCTGAGATCTGTAGAATAAATGAACTGACCAGAAATTTGAACCTAACTTTCATCACTTTACCATGTACAGGTTTCACGAAGAGCTCCTCAAAGTATGTGTTGACGACATTTCTGGCATTGTTGAGTGGTTGGGTGTTGGCCGCGGTGGTCATGTTCTTGACAGCTTTAATATTGGACACATCTGGAAGAGCGATGACGTGGTACGCCAATCCATGGATGATATTCGGTCTGTATGTGGCTCCGTCTGTATTCGCTCTTGCTTTGCCACTGTTTTTCACGGACTATGAGGTTAGTATGTATGTATGTTAATTTGTTCAAGGTTATTTAACCTTTGACTTAATTCAAAGCGGAATCACAGGTGGACCAGATCACCATTAACTTATATAGAGGTTAAAGCCGGAAATGAGCAATACGTCTAGTTGATGCGCTTGACATTACAAAAATGTTTTCATTAAAAAATTATATATGCATTCGCTGTTTTCTGTTGTGAATAAACTTCAGAGGTTTGCTCATGTGCTTGAGAAAATCCGTTTTTGAAACCTCAAACTTACAAAGCAGTCGACAACGTCTTATTATATTAATTTTTTTTTCTTCGCTACATTAATAATTAAATCATGAGAGAAATAATCACATTCGAAACACGAATGCTCATATATTTTTAAGTTATATTATTTTCTCGTTGTGCTTGTCAGTCTTAGACACTTTCAAATATTTTACGCACCCACGCCGATGGGTTATATTTTTGTATTTTTTAGTCATGAAATGTTAGAGAAAAATTCATGCTGTACAACCTAAGTCCATTCTTATGACACAAGACTCATTTTTTCAAAATATTTAAAAAAACTCGTCAAATTTCGTATTTGTTGGATATAAAAATGTATTGTGTAAATAACAAAAAAAAATATCAAGCATGTGATCATCATTATATCAATACAACAATAATATAAATTGTTGCTCTTACACCCATTCTGAATGTCTATTCGACTAGTTTCTATTTATTGTTTTCCGTTATATCTTTCAGAGTATGTCGTTGAGCGTGCGCAGCCAAATTCAAGCCCACTTGATCCGAATGATATGGACATTTGTCCTGCTGATCGGAACTTGCCTGAACATCCGTTCAATGTATGCGATCTTCATACCAGTCCTATTTAACTCGCTCGGATTCGTCGTTATCTACTGTTTCAGGTTGCAGTATTCTGGTAAGCACATCACATGAGGCTTTTGTAATCTACTACTTTTATCTACAAATACAAAGACCGATTGATAAGTACCTGCGGTGAAAATGAAAGCATAGGTTTCCAAAATTTATTTATTTGTCACGAACAGACACTTGCGATAGATGGTGAAGTGTCCCTATAATGTGCAGTTTCGTTTAGTTCACTTCTTCACATGTTTTTTCATCCAAAAACAGAAAGCGGATTACGGAACGATATTTATCTATATTGCTCTTTCCCCATTTTATCTAAATATACGAAAGACGTTTGATAAAAATAGATGCCAAACAATAACCAACCTATTAATCAGTCAGACATTTAATATGGTGCCTTTTGATAAATGACGTTACACATTAGCAATGCCAAGTTTCTTTATCAGTTCCACTTGTTGGCAAACACGCTCTCAGCCGTTGTCACAGTTCGTAGTGACACCCACAATTGGTCTACTTTCTATATGGTTAGAAAAAAAGAAACTACATGTTGACTGTGCAATAACGAGAAATGTTTACTCCCGGGTTATTTTATGTCAATTTCGTTGAGTGCACTAGCATCACCAAAAAACTATAAAATTGCACCACTAAAATTTTGAAATGAGTTTTTTCGAAGAACATCTTGATAAATCAACTAAATTAACATTGCAAAATGAACAATTAATTACTGCATGTTCAGTTTTTTTACCTAACCAGTGACTTTGATTCACAGTTCGCAAATGGCAATGGGTGTACTTGATCAGTCTGTTGATACCGACGTTGACTCTCATGTACCAGACTTTAATCACTTTCCTAATGTTCGTGCCGTTGATGGGTAGAATTGGATCAAATAGGAACCCTGAAGTGATCATTGGCGTGATGACTGTGCTTTTCAGTGTCATGATTCTGTCTCCTTATGTAAGTATACCAATTTTTGTTAGAAATTTGTAGACAATGTAGATGTATCAAATGTTGTGTTTGGGACTTTCATTGTCTATGGTATATAATTTTGAATGTAACGACGTTCTGATTGGCTTGGACGGCGTTTCATTAACAAAAGATTCAGAATATTTCATAATTTGTGTATACAATAGACACTAGAGTAGAATCATATTGATATTTTCCGAAACTACAGTCATCTCATGTTTGCATTTCAGGTGGCTCTTGCAAATTTGATGAGACACCTAAAATATTTCCTGATGGGTCTAGTTGGCGCATATCTTTTGTGTATAGTAGTAGCCTTCACGCCTCTGGGATTTATGTACAGTGGGGACTTTG
The DNA here is from genome assembly GCA_949316355.1 of Bruchidius siliquastri. Taxonomy (NCBI): domain Eukaryota; kingdom Metazoa; phylum Arthropoda; class Insecta; order Coleoptera; family Chrysomelidae; genus Bruchidius; species Bruchidius siliquastri. The sequence continues at coordinate 24,813,649 of OX438536.1, read as the reverse complement.
AAAATCCGGCAGCCCAACGCTATTGGATTATGGTAAGTATAATTACTTATTATTAATATTGACTAAAGTGAATTTAACATTTGTAAAGATATATTTGTTAATGACAGAAATTATGAACTCTTATATACTACACTGAGATTTATTTCCATAATAACGTCCTAGCAGTAAGTAGTTCCTCTGTAACTTGTGATTTTTACTAAATTGTTATTTCCAGCACACCACTCGAAGCTTTCACAACTTTTCTGGAAAACTGGAAAAAACCGACTCTGGTTTTTTCTTATTGAACTTGGACAGAAATTCTCCGAAAGCAGTATCACCGTACGTAGACGATATCCTTAAAGCAAAGGCCTTGGAGGAGGATTGTCAGAAATATATTCTTTGTGGGCTTCCTCTTTCACATGCCTTAATGGTGAAAATCATGTAAGTGGATAAGATAAGATGTAGATGCACTTATACACAAAATTTGTTGGATATTTTATTAAAACATTGTTTATGCATTCATAATAATAATAAAGTGGCAGCAGGATTTCCAACCTTTCCCAGGAACAGATAGTTCCATGCATGCCATTTAGGACCAAGTAATGAGGACTCTAAACTGCAAGAAGTATATAATCAAAAATCGATCCTTAACAATGACAACTGCAGAAATGCTTCCAACTTGATATTGTAACGGAGTTGTGATCTTTCGAATATGGCAGTCTAATGCATAGGAATACTTAATGAAAGTTTAAACACTTGGTATATTGACCTCAATGTTTAATACTAAATCTCATTTTAGGAATTACAGTACTTGGATCCCAGCTGGGCAACCAGTAATACACGAACCGTTATCATTCAGGATGGATTCTAAAGAAGAGATCGAACCTGGTGTTATTAGATATAGCATCACAGTTTCAGGTGAGTCTTTTATCCAATGAATGATTATGCTTGAAGAGGTTGCTCTAACCATTTGAAAAAGTGATTTTCTCAATGGGCGTATCACTGATCAAGGAAATCAAACGTCAGCTGTAGGTTATGTGGTGGGTCTGGCCACAGGAGTCTCTTCTGAACTTGCAAAAAAAATATATAAAAATAAAGTTAATTTCCCAAATATGAAACTGGAATATATTCTGGTGATATAAAATGTAAAATAAGTCGTCAGCTGCTCAATAAACTCGTACTCTGACACTGGCATTAGAAATAGGACTGACAGAAAGCACTTCATCAGAAACAGCCGTGATTCATTTTAAAATGTGAATGACGTAGCAAACGTAATCTTATGTGTTATGCAAATTTCTTTTGGACTCGAAAATAGCCTTGGATTGACGGTATGGCGACAGCTTCATAACGAGAATTGACTGTATTTGTGAATGTTGCAGGTCCAGATCGTTTGGGCGTGTACCTCGTCCCCTACGAGAACGTGACGGTCACAAACATAACACTGATGGATACTTCACTGGCCACGATGACCGGATATCCATACAGTCAGAATCGTCAGCTCTACTTCGTTCTCTTCACCTACGGAAAAGACCACGCCCCACTAACGATCACGTTCGTATTGAATGGAGCTGAACTGGAAGGTCCCTCGGTAGACGTAGTCGTCACTGCTAAGTACGTACACGACAAAAAGATCGTCAAGACGCCGCAGTATGAAAAATTCCTGCGGGGATTCCCCGAGTGGGCGGATCTCACAGCTTGGCTAGGCGCTTATTCAACATACGTTATTTAGGTAAGGAAAATCTCAGTCTTGAATAGAACATGATATTCTTTCGAAAGAACTATATTTTTCGAACTCTGTAGAATTTGTTTATATATAATCTTATATTTTTTATATTCCATATGTCTTCTTTTAAATTTGTATCTGTATTGGGCCTTCTAGTCTCTGACTAGACTAGTTTGATTGTTGTCGGCCGAATATTTGACTGTTTGCTTATAAAAAGTGTGCAGCAGTGATCTTTCTTGCCAAAGAGGTAGATATTATATATTTTTATATCGATTGAGGCTTAATATTTTTACTTAAAGACTAAACTTTTTAACATGTGATGGAGCTATGTTTGTAATTTTTTGTGTTTGTCTTAATAAAATGATATAATTCAGAAGAAGGCGTATTCCTTCTGAAATCAACTCCACACTTGCTTATCACTCCTTATTTCAGACCTTCAAAACAAAAGATATCACAAAAACCATTAGCTTTTATTTGAATACATATTTCAAATTAAATATAACCATTACATAACATTTATAAAAACATATCTAAATATGGCAGCCACCCAGTCTTTTTGGAACCTAATTATAATTTATTTTGTAGTTGTAGATTGACTAGCAGATCCTCGTTTAAACGTAAACTTGGAATGTATAAATCTGAAAAAGGAAAATTAATACTCAAACTTTGATAACATCAATGTAGATTAGATATTTAATTTATAGTTCAGTGAGCTACCAACCTAACTAAAATAGTTTATTCAGCCCTGAGGTTGAAATACATACCTAATCTTATTTTGATATCATCAAGTCGCCTTTTGTCGATTTCGAATGAAACTGCATTTTCCCTAAAAATGAAAAGATAATGTACTTAAAAATAATATGTATTTTTCAAAAGTTTGATTTCGGACTTCCATTGTCTATAAAATTTCTTGAGTATCACGACGTTTCGATTGATATGCTATCTTCAATCGTCTTTAGATGAATATGTATTTCCAAATGTCGTTCAGAATAACGACGCCTATTGGCGTTTTTACGAAGTCCAAGTCCGGATAGCTTGGACTCAACATAATGGCAGTGATGGATGACCCTTACATCTGTCAACAATGGTGAACTGATGCATAGTGGAGAGCATATTACTCTCTACAGTCAGACCACTACACCGACAAGTCTAAGCTACAACTAGTGACGAAACACGCATGTCTTCAGCAGATCATATGTACAGTGGAAATAATAATACACTTGATACAGTACTTGATAATATCAGGAATTTTCATTCCTCACCTTCTAGTTTTTTTGAGGATACACATCGCACACAGACTATTAATGCAATTGCTCAATGTGTCAAGATTCAGAGTATATGGATGCACAAATTCTTCTTTATTATTGATAGCATCTTCTAATAGCCGTTGCACATTTGCTAGAATCGCTTTTTGCTCACACGCCAGTGGTGAGTGCTGGAAGAAAGTATTGAAAAGATATCAGATATATTAGTTGTAACGTAAGACTAGTTGATAAATACGTCACAAATAAATTTTCTGTTTCTGAAGAATAACATAAGTATTTAAACTTCTGCACTACTTTTTCTTTAAATGATTCAAATAAACTTCGATGATAAGAGTGAAACAGAAAATAAAACATTATCCAGTCTGATGCTAATTTTTGTATTTGTAATGCTGGCACAATAAATTAAAATGAACATCATCAATGCTCGCCACGGGACACTGGGGAGAGTTCTTTAAAATGTTGAAGGCCTGGAGTCATTGGCCCCTAAATCAATCCATCCCTGACTTTACCAGTATGACTACTTACCTTTAATACTACGAATGCTGTTGAGTAAGATACCAAGAACGGTTTAAAGCTGCTATGTAAAACTTCTTGCAATTCTATGTTTGGTCCTAAGTCATATTTGCTTTCTGTTAAACTCAGTAAGTTCGTGGCAATTGCATGCTCAAGAGCAGATTCGTATGCCTGAAAAATTGAAGTGTTATCATAGCAATAGCTAAGAGTTTCTACTTTTGATATTCAATATTAAAAGCCAAAATTGCATATTCATAGAGGCAAAACACAATATAATACATACTATGTGTTCCATTGGAGAATCAATAACGAACTCCATTGCATATAAAGATCTTAAAAAATGGTATCTGTCCCACAAATCCTCTAGAACAATAAAATAAATCATCGATATTTTACTACACAGATATTTTCACTATACTACAAGCATCAACATGTGCATCCAATCCTTCTAATCTGAGATAGTTAAACACATCTCTCCAAGGTTTTACGAAACATCTGCAGGGAATTATATCAACATTACATGAGAAACTATCTGGAGAGTTCCAAAGAATTCCAATTAAAAAACGGGATTTATTTTTATAGGAAGCTTTGATGAAATTTATTTAATTATTCTCCTAGTTCAGAATGATTCTCTAAAATATAATGTCAGTTTCATTGTATTGAGAATGTTAATTTTGATCGTTAAGAAATGCCCAGCTTCCAGCATAAAGCTTAGAATATGACAACATTAAAAAAAGATATTCCGATGTAAAATAAATAAAATTACCAAAAACTAATACCTTTCGTCAATGGTCCTTCGTTCTTGATTATAGTAAACAAAATAGCCAAATCAATAAGGTAAAATAATGTCGGATTAACGTACATTTGTAATACTACAAATGGTACAGAGTATGTCATTGCTTGGTCAGACAGCTGATGAGCTTTTAGTTTCAAAACGTTAACTTTGCCTTGGTGAATTTGGTTTTCGACTAGAGAAACCTGAAAATGGAAATCATTAGTATTGAATTATTTTTTTGCGGTTCTATTTACATGCCACCTTGACTCCAACACAATTACATAAATGAAACGAAAAGCGTACAATGTCCGTGGCTTCTGTAGCTGCACACATAAAAGCAAGAAATGATCCAGAATCTAGAGATCACATAAAATGTGATGCTAAAATTTTTGTGCTTGGGTATCAAGGTTTACAAAATACTCAGAAGTTGGATCACAATATCATCAAAGGCGGTAAGCAGCAGGCCGGTATGACAGCCCAGTGCACCCACCTGTATTTATTTGATGAGAAGCTAGTATGAACGTCAATACTGTATGAACTTACTTCATTGTCAGAGTTTAAATGTATTATATTTTGATGCACTAGCAGACAATCTCTGATCTCTCTCTCCACATCATCACACTGCACATGTGCGCCCAAACTCTCCATTACACCCTTCAACCATTCAACTTGGTGCTTTAATTCCAGAATTGTAGGTAACTTATTTTTGTTCGAATAAATGTTATTCAGAATAAGAGCTATCACGTTGAATATAGTTATGACAAATCCCTGTTGCTGCTTGAGCAAAATCTTATGAGCAAGTGGGGGTATGGCACTTTTTTCTTGTTCTGTCAATTCCTGTTTGTGTAAAGGTGCCATGCTGTGGATGCTACGATCTATAGAACTGCCAAAAAATTCTTTCGACGAGATGGGGTCGCCAATGTGGAAGTAAATGCTTCCAAATCGCTCTTTGAGGATCTTCAGCGATTTGAAGAAACCCTGAAAATTGATATCGTGTTCAGTGAATACATTAAAACAAGGTGTCTACAACTTACAGATGTAGTTTCCTTAGGCTTAGGAACTCCCAAAAGTTCGTAAGCAAAGAGATTCTCTTCTAGAATCCTGTCATAACTGATGCTTACTGGTACAAACAGTATGTCAGGTACTTGCGCGAAGAAAAATGGTTTGAGAACCATTGATATTAGTCCTTCAAATGAAATTAAATAGTATACAGATAAGATTAACATAATGAAAACTCATACCAAACTTTGGTGCAAGTGACTTATTGCTTCTACTTCTGGTGCCTTCAATGAAAAATTCTAAAGGTAAATCACCCCTAGTCATCAACTGATAAATGTATTGCTTGAACACAGTCCAATATAGACTATCATCATTGTAAGATCTTCTCATAAAAAAAGCACCTGTGTCTCTCAGCATTGTGCCCATACCCCACATGCCATGGAAATCTACAATGACAATCACTGAACACAAGGTAGTCAAAACATGAAAAGTAGTGATTAAAAGTTGGCTAGATGAAATTTTTAAAAGGTAACATTAATCTCACTGTCTCTCTATACAACCATATAAGTGGTGTACAGAACATTTCACTTCATCACCAAGTTTTGAACACCTTCTGTATGTGTTAAATTGAGATTGAAAATTAACATTATTGAATGAAAGTTGTACAATATATTTAATAATAATTTACCCATTCCTGCTGCTATAGCTGGTATGGCAATATCATAGGTGAAGCACATGTATGACAACAATATGAAATCAGCATAACTCCTGTGACTTGGCACGAAAACCACTGGACAGTTGCCCATCATCCCTCGAATCTGGAAACAACAATAATCAACATATAAGAATTAAATTAAATTATTTATTTTGAATCATTAACACCCCTAGTTATCAAGTGGTAGATATAAGTGGAATAGTATTGTTCAAATCTCAACGTGATTATTCAAATGACAACAGAAATATAGAAATATGTCAAACACCACAGTTTTAGCACTCAGCAAACCAATTATTCACACCTGACACATGGTTTGCTGTATCAACATCTTCAGGGAAACATTATTTTCAATCTTCAGATTCAGAGAAGTTTAAACTTCCTCTGAAGAAGACTATATACTCAAAATTGTGTTGGGTAGGTTAAAAAATTGGTTTGAGGAAGTTGCACAACTGTGTGGTGTTCTGATTTCCATACTCTAAAAATAAATATGAGCATTTTATAGATGAAATCTATTTGTTACTTTGTACATTATTCAGACCCCTTTATCAGAATAATGACATATTAACAGTGATTTTATATCTAGATTTAGTGAGTAGAGGAAAATACTATGATTAAAATTTGATTTTTGAAATCTGGATCAATGATAATCATCCAATTATTTTTTATTGATGCTACTAGCAACTTAAAAATTGAAATCTTATATTTTGACTTAATTAATAATTAACAGTTTAAAAATGATTAACATGGTGGAATATATATTTAAAATGAAATATGTAGCAAAACACCTCATCATACCTATATTATAATAATTCTTATAATAACATTTAAATAGTAAACATACCTGTTGAACTTTGTTCACATTGATATAAATCCCTGAAGAGATTCTCATGCAAATTTTTACTAATATCATTGCTAGCCATCTTATCACTTTTAGGTTCTTATTATATCCAATCTCATCTAGTATTTCTTTCACTTGTTTTTCCAAGTGACCTTTTGGCACATTTTGAGCAAGGCTCAACTGAAATATTGATAATGAGTGAATTATGTTCAATCAAATATATTAAGATATAACAACATTGTCAAAGTGTGGCTACCAATTAATGTCTACCATGTCAAATGGTCTTAACAACATAATGAGAAAATTGTTATGTATCAATTCATCATTATTCAACACATTTATAAGGCAATAAGTATTTCCAATTAAGTAAACAATATATATAAAAAGATTATATTTATTGCTTAAAAACTATGAACAATGCTGATCTTATCTAGAGCTTTGTTATACAAGCACTATGATATACTACTATATAAATAAACAATAAAAACATCATATTCATATATGGTAATATTTGCAGGGCAAGTGCTTCAACTACAATCAAAAAGAAAAATTACCTTGACTAGTAATTCTTGTATCTTTGGACTTTGTAGCACTTCATCTTTATGAAAGGATGGCGTACGGGGTGTTTCTTGAACGTAGGCTACTTTAGGATGTAATGTTCTGGAAACCCATAGGAAATTGCTCTTTTCTTGCCTTCGAAACTCCAAAAAATCCTCATATTTCCTTGAAATATCCATTTCTTTATGATATGACCTAGAACTAACCCCTTGTTAGCTGAGCCATCAAATATGAATACATTATTTGCTGTGTCGATTAATTTCATGCACTTTGCTAGCAGTTATCTATAATAAATAAAAAATTTAAATAATAAATCCATTCAGGACTGTCACCCACAAAACAGCTGTCACCCTTGTAATCACAACCTGACTACGTATAACAGATGACAACATGATGACAGTTATCAAAATGACAATTGATATATGACACATGTCATAACATAGATCAACAAGCAAAAAGATGTGTATTCATATAAATCTATCTGTGAGATGGTTTCGTCTCAGACGCCAATCCAACGTTGCCATATCTCAAAACTGACTGAATAATGGCAAAATATGAATCTTGTTAGCTTGGTAGTATTTTTGCACTGATAAAAGTGATGTTTTAGAAATGAAATTTGATTTGCTGATAATATGAACCCGAACCCGCGTGTAATTAGATATCACAAGATTATTGCGCAAATAAAACAGTCTTGTTTTGTACAATTTCAGTCATGTAGATAAGTGGATGAAAAAAATAATCTGTCCATTTATCTTATACCAGTATATTGCTGGAGCCTGAATTGCTGCCTATAGTGTTATGCAACTCTTGTCTTACAATCCTTATGTATATTACCTTTTTGGTCACCAAATAAAACAACATACGATTGACTTACGATATGCTAGCGTTTTTGCTGCCTAGGCATCCTTTATCAATATACGAAATATGACATTCATTCTTATTTTGATAGTGACTGCGGTGGCAGCCGAAACATTAATTCAATTGTACATATACAATTCACAAAAATCATAATTTTAATTAATGGCTAGTAGAATATATGAGATCAGTCAGAGAAACAACCACATTATAAGTTTTTAAAGTTACATTGACTAACGACCTCTCAAATTATTTTAAGCTGCACATCTGGCCGGCAAGAAACTTGGCAACATAGGATCGTTATTCGATAGTGAACACACAATACACCTAGTTGTCTATCTTATAATTTTTGTTCTATGTTTTGTGATCAAAGTACCTAACGTCAAATTGTAAAACGATAAATTCAAAAATACTTCAAAGCTGTCAGTGAAAAAATGCAAATTCTGTGATAGACAACACGCATCACAGAATATTTAACGTAACTGTCATACACAAAACAGCATAATACTGGCAGAAGCGTGGATACCTGGATAGTCGTCACGAATAAAAAACAAGCCGAAATCGGTTGTTAAGGTTTGATGTCATGGAAACCATAAAACATATTCCATTGAATGAGAACCACGCAGGCACAATTTTAGTAAAATTTGATGATGTTGCTGCACGTGCACTACCTTTTTGTGCGGTAGTCTCAAGGAAAACCCCTTTTTTTGCTCTTCAACTTTCTAAGTTTGTTGACCAAAAAAATTAGTACTACAAAACGGACCTTAAACGACACTAATTGGTGACTCCTGGTATTATTTTTTGCTAATTTATATTGAAGTGTTTGGCCAGCTTTAGCCTATAGTACAATCATAGCTTTTTAGTACACTTTTCTATCAATTCAAAGTAGCCTTTCGCCAACAACGTGCACAGACGTTGGGTGGCCAATCCCGTAGAGCAGTTAGGGAATAGAAAAAGCGAGGGTTAATTGACTGGATATTAGATACGCGAACATTGACATCCGAGATCATCCCATTACGCTGTGAAGGTACTACGACCATCCTGTATTCTGTCATTCTGTGTTGCCGACGAAAAAGGGCGGGAAACTCTTTTACATTAACCTACACATTATCCAGTTTATAGTTTTTTAAATTTTTTATAATAGAATTAGAATTTATCTTAATGCACCTTTTGAACTCATGGTGAAATTCCAATTTAATTAATTAAGCCATAAATCTAAGTGTAAACTTTAGAATTCTTGAAATGGAAGAAACCTCACAAAATTTGTCTAATGGTATGTTATTCTACTGTTTTAAAACTTTAAAATATACTTTATATACTTTCTAGTTCTAGTAACTACACAGCAAACTGACGAGAGAGAAACAGAGAAAGTTGGTAATAAAATCGAAGCCATATCAACAAACAATGAAGCAAATACAGATATTCATGTATTTAGATCAGAAAAGATACATGATAATATTGGAAGGGATTTGGAACCAGATTCATCAGTTCCAGTACTTGCTGATAGACAAGAATTCAATACTGAATTAGGATTAGGAGGAATGGATAGGCCTAATATTAGATGCAATGAGAAATCTACTATAGTTGAAAGTGATTTCAGCAATGAAATAGATTCATCAAATGAACAACACAATCCATCTAAAGGTGGATCAACATATACATCTGATGCTGAGGATGATTTTGATGATCAGAAGTTCACTGGGCAGACTAATAGAAGTTTCAAAAAAAAATTGTTGAATTTGTCTGACTCTGAAGTTGATTCTCCTCCTCATATGCAAGAACATACAAAGGAATCATCAGATGGAGAGGTTGGAGGAAAAGAAGATATATTGAGCAGTGGAAAAAAATCAAAATATAAAAGATTTATTGTTGATAGTGATTCTGAATCAGAATCAGACACAACACCTCATAAAAGTTCTATTAGTGAAACACAATATGCAGATGCTGATGTGAAAAAGCCAGATTCTGAAACAGTAACTCATACTCATAAGGTTAGTTATAAGTAATTTGACTCATTATTTGAATGTGGTATTGAATATGTTTTCAGTTTAATCCAGTTTTGAATGATCTACCATTTTAATTTTCATATTTAAAATTTTATTGTGGTTCACATTGAACTGATGGCTGATATGTTCAGCCTCTGTCGCAACTAAAAAAATATTTTTATTACATTTTATAACTTAGTAATCAGATGTAATCTATATGTTATTCATCTATCATCATTTTTCAACATGCTAAGGATTTCTGCAGATGTTAGAACCAATTGACCATTGGCCAAAAACTACCCTTTATAAATATATAAAAGTTGTATGTATTGTTTAATAAAATCTTCATCATCTGTCTATGAAAAATTTAATAGTTTGTCTGATTTTTTTCAGGCCTACTCTGCAAACTTTATTTTAGTAAATATATTGTTTTGTAAAGTATGACTTCCACTGATACTGAGGTCTATCATAATTGTAGCATCGTTACCATACCATTACATGGTTTAAGTTTATGATGCCTTTCCATCAAATTGGAGCTCCCTAGATTTCTGAATGATATACATTTTCATATTATAGAGCGGTTCTAGATGGTCAAAACTCTGTGATTCTGAAAGTTCAGAAGATGAACAGTCTAAAAATGAAACAGAAAGTCCAGATATGAATGAGTTGGATGAAGATAATATCAAACCCATCAAGTATAAAAGAAAAACGAAATCCATAAAGGATGAACCAAAGAAAGTAAGTTTACTAATTTATAGTAAATCCATTTACCTTCTGGAATAGGATATAGTAAAGTTATATTACATATTATTCAATATTCAATGACTTGTAGATGCTCTCATTTGAGGAAACTTTTATTCCGATTGAATATAACTTAATTTTACACAAAGTTTCACAAATGAAAATGCTTAAATTCTACGATGCACTTTGATATGAGTTTTTACTTGGCATGTCTATTTTAGAATAAATATATACTGTTTTGTAGATGACTCGCAAAGATGCACAAGTTCTGAATAAGCAGATTCAATCCGAGTCTCAGAGAATGGTGAGAGAAATGAATGTGATGCTGCCATATCACAAGCCTAAGCAGTTCACTTTGAAAGAATTCATGTCTAGGAGGCCAAAGTTGAACAGTGCAGTTCCTTCAGACATCAAAGCAAGGCCGTCAGTTGCTATCAAGCTCTGCTCTGAGAAATTGGAGGAAATTTCGTGAGTATGGTTTATTACTAGGTACTTATTTGCCATTTGTCATTCACAGTCCATAATTGCTTCAGATTTATTTTTAAAACACCTTTTTTCATTTATATATACAAGACAGAATTCTTCATGATTTATTAATATGGATGAAAATATTGAAGGAAGGATTATTTTTGTCCTCCTTTTTCTAAAAGGTATTCATTAATGCTGCTTTCTAAATATAAGGAAATACAACAGTTCTGAAAGGGTTATCAATGAATGGCACAATGATGGTGCATCGAAACTTTTCTCTAAGCCTCTTTATTGTAATTACTTTTTAATAATAGACAGGTTTAAAGGTTGACCTTTAAATTGAATTACCTGTAGTAAAACATAATTTATTATTCTTTTCAAAATGCTCCTTGATGCACCAGGTTTCAATATTGATCAGTCAAAACAGACATAATTATGGAGATAACCACATAACTAAAAAAGCTACAACATGCGATTTTCTTTATTGCAGGAAAAATATTGAAAGACGTGAGGAGAAATTTAAAGAATTTTATAAATCTGAAAGTGAGAGTGAGTGCAATGATAGTGATACAGATTATATTCCTCCAACTGATGATCAGAATGATGATATGCCTCATGTCTCAGAGACTGTAGAAAGTATTACTGAGTCAGGAATTGAGACCCAGGAATCTGCTTCTGTAGAAATGGGAACAGACTCAACTGTCATCCCTGAAACACCAATGGATACAAACTTTGGCGAAAAAACAGTAGACTCTGGAATTGAGACACAAGATATGGAATGTGAGGATAATAAGAAAAATATGGCTGTTATTGCATCAAACTGTTCTGGAACTGAGAATAAGGTAGAAGCTGAGACACAAGCTTTGATAACAACACTAGAACATGAAACAACAAAAATGCTTGCAGCTTCTAAAGGTGAAAGTACCTATACTGACACTTTGGAATCTGAAAATATTGGTAACATGGACAAAATACATCCTGATGAATGTAATAAGATAGCATCAGGTAGTATTGAAACTGAAGTGATAGCTGATAACACTCAAGAGCCATTAGAATCTATGGATTATGAATTCAACTTGGATGATATTGAAGAGAGTACTGAACCAATATCTTCAATAATGAAGGAAAAGCCAAGTTATAGAGGTGCTACTAATATAAACATTTTACTGGACATTGTTGTGAAAGACAGCAATGTTGGGTCATTTTCTGAAGCAAAAGCAAGGTTATCCAGTGATACTGATAGCGCTGAGCAGAAAATAAATTATTCCTCTGAACTAGATGTTGTTATTGAAGATAGTAGGGATGAAACCACACCACATTCAAATCAAGAAAAAATTTCAACTGAGGAGAAACAGATAAGTTACAATTTATGTGATTTAGATGTTATTGAGGACAGCACTGATAAATCCGTCAGATATTCTGTTCGAAACGAAAACTTAATTGAAAAAAGCAGTGATAAACAGAGAGAACTGGAACTGGCCCAGTTAGACGCTGAAATCGAGAACTATGATCCCTACGATTCCAGAAAATCGGAAGCAGATAGTGCCAATAAAAAGCTGTCAAAGCTGGAATTGTTATCAGAAAAGTTGTCGAATCATAAACCGAGATTGAGTGGAAATCCAGATGAAGTAATTGATTTGGATTCTGGTGTTACTCGACCTAGTGAGATCAGCAAGTTGATGGAGAGGTTCATGAGACACAACACCAAAAAACAGGTGCACAAGGATAAGGTGAAGTTTGAGTAAGTATAAAATAAAATACATCAAATTCCACTTTTCCGCTTCCTGATATATATTGATGAATTTTATAATTATATTCTACACATGAATGAGGGAGTGATGTAATACACTTTTTCACAAGTTCCAGTATTCTTTGTGCTGACGTCTGACCATTCCTGGACTTGGTTCTTTACTGTTTTGAGCTTTTGCACAGATGTCTACTCACTGTGTGAGTACTTCTCTCAAAATTAGCCTTAGTGCCGTACCAACCATTTAAAATTGTTCTAACACAAGCAATATTGAGCTTTTTGTGTGTTATTTAGCGTAGTAAACATAGAGGGGGGTGAAGCCCACAAAGAAACCCTAGCGATCCACGTGGACGACGATGAAAACATAGCCATCGAAGAGAAACCAGGCGTCCGTCTTCACAAGCTGCGCGAGGAACTGCAACAGCAAATCGCCGCTAGAAGATCGGAGATGTGGCAGAAGAAGATCGCCGCGGCAAAGACAGAAGAATCGGAAGAGACTGAAAAAAATCCGTACGACGGGGAGAAGTCCGAATGTGGTGCTGATGAAGACGCCTTGCTCGACATGGAGGATGAAGAGGAAATCAGCGAATCCAGCGAAGATGAGGAAGTTGAAGAGGAAGTAGATGATAATGAAGAAGAAGAGAATAATGAGAAAAAGTCGGCGTTCATAGACGGAGAAGCGGAAGAAAGTGATGGGGATAATGATGATGAAGAATGCGATAGTAATGGAGACGAAGTGGTGAGTGGTGAGATTTGTACAACTTAGGTTTTTAAGCTACTGTAACAAAGTGGTACGATCAAGATTTGTTCCCACTTGCTATGGAGTCGAAAATTTGCAGTAGTTTTCGTTTGAAAAAGTACTTTATTCCTTACTGCATAATTGAATTTGTTTAACTTTAATTTAAGGTGGAAACAAGTGAAAACGAGGGCAATGAAAACGATGTTGAAGATGAAAATTCCAAAGATACTACAAAAAATATCGAAAAAGAAAAAGCTGATGGCGGTAAGCGAATTTTGCGGAGAATAGTCAAAGGGTTCACCGAAGATTCCGATGATGACGAGGAGGAGACTAAACCTTCAGAAACAGCGGACAGTGGCAAGAAGGATAATCAAATCAGTGAGACTAATACAGAATCTTCACGTGAGTGTTTTGAAATTACACAATAATTACAATCTATCCCCAATCTCATTTTTCTCTGATAAATATATACGCAATTAATTATGAAAGTAATATTTCAACAAATATATTTTGTTTCAGAGGATGACGACGTCCTTCCTTGTCACCAGCCACAAAATCCAAAAACACCAATAAGTCATTTGAAATCGCGCACTAAATCAGATTTCGAATTTTTGACTCCTGTTCATTATCTCACTGGTATCCAAAATTTGTCCGCATCAAAGGTTAGTCGGCTATTTTAATCTCAAGTATGCATATTATAGTTATTTTTTTTAATAGAATTTGAAACAATCACCAACGTTCTCACCATTCAGGATGCCCACAATGCCATCTCCGCTCAAAGGTGAAGAGTGGCACTCGGACTTGCAGAAAAAGTTGTTTGCTGAATCAGAAATAACTAATTCTCAGGTATGCCGGTAATTAGAGTTAATTAGTTCACATTAGCGACCTAAATTCTATATGCGAAATCATCCTCTCCCGACGCTTATGAAGCGTTTCATAGGCAGACAAATTTACTATTTGAAAATGTTTTCGGGGAGCAGTATTCAAGAATTATTGTTTGGTTTGTTCTACATATGAACTGTAACAATCCTTACAAGGTATTTGGGTAGATTACTGTGCATATCTGTTCATAAACAGGGAAACGGTACGAGTAGTAATAGCAATTATTCAATTTATGCATTCAGAGACCTTCAATTTATTAAATCACATTACCTGAAAATGATGTGACACCACGTTCTATTACAAATTAAAAAAATCAACCTCAACGGAATATCGTTATTTACGAGTAATACAAGAAAAACATATTTTTTATGAGGGAATTGTACTACTCTTTGTTGAGGGTATTCCAAACTTAGAAGTACAATGCATACTTGAAGTTTTTGTGCGACATTCAGGTTACATCAATGGTTTTTTGAATCTTGTAGGCACTAGCAATAAAAGATCTCTGCAAAACCAGTTTTTCAACTCAAGAAGAACCAGATTCCACTGCTACCACTGTGAATACTATACCAAAGTCTACCGAACACCATTCGCAGTCTGAAGAAATTGAATGCAGTGCACCTACAACTAGTCAAGACTTACTGGAAATATGTTCCGGTATGCGAAAGAATTGAAATAGTACAGGAAACAAAAATAAAAATCGATTGTAGCTTATCGTTTAAGATAGTTCATAGTGAATAAATTATTATAGGTCTCAGAAATCATAATCCAATCAATAGAGATATTGTCATGTTTTAAAATTAAACAGCTAACTACTTATACTATATATCTTCAAGGGTGGAGCCCTAAAAATAACAATTGACTAGAATTGATCTTTCGCTTTTGGGTAATTATCGGTCTATAAGCTACCATTGAAGTCATAGTACAATTCATTAATCTCTAAAATTTAATACTCATCTCCAAGCGTCTTGCACCGTGGCGCTGCCCATTAGCACCTTACGAAGTCAAAGTCTTAAAACTATAGCTGGTCTGATGCATAGTGGAGAACATACACGTGAAATTTAATAATAAGTTTGAGATTCCTTTTTGCTCTATTAGTTGGACTAATCTGCAGAAATTAGTTTTGATAATGATATTTTTGAAGGTTCATTTACTAGCACATCAAGAAACTGTGATGATTCGGCAAGTATGGAAGGTGTTAGTGATGGAGACATTACATGCAGTGCTCAACCCACCACCCAGGATCTGTTGAATATTTGTTCTGGCGCATTCACGGGAGTGTCACAGGTGGATACCAGTAATTTGAGGTAAAATTCATGAAGCAGATGTATATAACTGGCTTCAAAAACAAATCATAAAAATATTCTTCAATTTTTTGCCGCCTGTTCTTAATTGTATAGAAAAAAATGCATATAGCCCACGCTGTGATATCAGGTTAGAGAGGTTGAAATATAATAAATATTGAATTGAAAATGAAATCTTTAACGATTTCAAAAATGCAGAGCAATTCAAAATTTACATTTCTTTTGTACTCTGAATAATTCTGCTGAGGCAGCTGGAATGTTAGTGAAGATATTTCAATCAATCATATGCAGTTTCAATTACCGGTCAGTAGAAAGTATTTCCTGGCATTAACCGCTGACACATGAATTAAAATCCTGGTAAAAAATCAAAGACGTTTCAGAAGTTTGTATGACATACATAGTCTTAAAATTCATTCAATTTCAGCGATCATTCACCTACAACCGCTAAAGAAGAAATTAAAAATCTGGATGCGGAACAAGACATCATCATATCTCAGCTCTTGGATGAAGAAGAAATGGAGAAATTCAAAAAGAAATTTGAGTCGCCGATTTACACGAACACTCAAAGGAGGATCGTTGAAGATTTTGAGAAGGAAGTCACTGGAGGTGGTCTCATAGATTCAGACGAGGATGAAGAGATCGAGCTGAAGAATAAAAAAACGAGACGGCAGAAGAAAATCATGTTTTCAGGTGAAACATTTAGAAACAATAGAAATCAATTTTCTGTAGGTATTTTCTTCATGAATAGAAATTATTTACTAGTCGAATTCCAGATGACGAGGAGTCGAACGATGTTCATGGAGCTGATGACAATGAAGAGAAAATTGATCTGCAAGATGATGTGGAGGATGAAGATGAAGAAGATGTACCACCTGAAAATGTTGAATACGATTCAGAAGAGAACGAATATGAAGTAGTACATGATGAAAGTAAGTTTCACCATAGATTTTGAGATTTCCAGCTAACATGGGAACTTATATTTTTTTGAAAATTTCTCCTATGAGCCGGATATCCAATGCTACCACAGACAGTGTAGAACCTAGATACTGAACAAAAATATATTACTAAATATATAAATAACTAATAAAATGCATAAAAAACAATTAATATTTAACGGTGTGTTTAGAGACTTACCGAATCATTGTGGTTACATATTATTATGAATAAGTATTTCCATATCAAACACAACTAACGACAGCACTTGTTAACATATACAATGATATATCAACTGATTGAAATCTTGCAAACAATACTGGAGAACATTCAATACAATTCTCGAGTGGGCAGATTTTTTTCTGACAGCGCCAAATCTAATCAGTTGATAATTAAAATAGATATTGGTTTTATTGTCTATTATTCGGTTTATTTCGCAAAATAAACAGATTTCAAAAAATATTGTTTTTCTAGAACAAGTAAGGGCAAAAGCCAGCGATTTCTTCGAGAACGAGGCTGAATTATCTGAATCCGAATGGGGAAGCGAGGATGAAGACGAGAAAGATTTGGACGATTTCGAGCTTGAAAAAGGCGATGAAGAAAAGTTTGATGAAAAAAAGCTGAAAAGTGACTTGGAGAAAATCCATATGAGACGATTGTTGGACGACGATACCAGAGAGGTTCGTGTCCCTTATTAAAAAAATATGATTTTAAAATTATTTAAATGTGTTTGAAACGTTCTATATGCACCACAAAATATACTGATGTTCGTGAATAATTTCATATGAAAGCATAATATCGTGACCAATGATGAACAGCGAAAATAATAAAAGCATCTCATTTTTTCTATCACCTTTAATTACAGTGATTGTCTTTAATATGATCTCCTCAGCCAACCGCCTAACCAAAAAATGCGAATAATCTCTTTGTTTGTCGCTTCATCTTTGTAATCCAAGCAACATTAAAAATATGGCTTCAAGTTGGTCGACTCTATTTTCCACACAATAGTTCCAGCTTAGAGATGCAATGTTCACTGTTGATTCTCTGGATTTAATTTATAAAAATATCGAAGATATTGCTAAACCAAATTCCGATCAAAAGCTTTAATAAGATGAACCACAAAATACAGAGTCAATTTAATTGATGCCATATTTAAATAAGAACTATAGTATTTCCGCGATTATTTATGATATTCATCTAGTCAAAATGGAATAATCTTTAGTAGTAGTTGCTAAAACATGCGGGATCAATTAGCCCCCTTCAGCATAAAGTTAATCACTCGAAATGCATCAAAAGTCTACTATGTTCATAGTTTGGATAGCTATTGAAAATATTATAATACATGTGTACTTTGAGGGCAAATACCTGAGAAATCATCTATGTCTAACAAGTATGGAGAAATACCGGGGTAAAAAGTTCATAGACCATAGAACGTCTTTTGTCAACACCAGAAAAAAATAGATAATCCATAACTATTGGCATGTGAAGTAAAATATCTTTCTCAATCCCGTCCAGGTGAAAATTCTTCAAGAGCTGCTATTAGAAGATGGCGAGATGCACGGCAGCGGTAGAGAGCGCCAGTTCAGGTGGCGCAACATTGATTCGCAGCTCGAGGACGGAGAAGAGCGCAAAGACGGAGAAGATGACTGCTATTTGGAGGAAGACGAAAGCGAAGAGCAGTGGAGACGGAAGAGGTACGAGAGAGAGGTGTTCTTACAGGAGCAGATGAGGAAGAAAGATGCCGAAGATGACGAATTACTTGTCGAAGGGAGTCAGTTATTGAAAGCTGGTCAAAAGGTTAGAACTATTGCAAGTTTTGAGATTCGAAAAAAATTGTAGAATTCTCAAAATTGAAAAAGGATTGATCTTTTCCAATATGTGTATCATTGAAGCCCTCATTTTTTTTATATATGAAAGTTGCTTTGAAAATAAACATATTGACTCTGTTTTCCCTCAAAATCCGCAGGTTATACAAAGGATGGCAATAAGGGATAATCAGGGTAGTCAAGAGGATACGCAAACTGAAAAAAACAACCCTGGAAGTCCGGTTTTGATGAAAAGCGGTTTTTCTTTATCGGTAAGTGACACAATTTCTTCTATTCTTATTAATAATCATATATTAATTTGTTCTGGACCGAATAACCTTAGGATTTACAAAATTTGTTTTGTCCAGGTTCGAAGTGCAAAACCTTATTTTTGTTTTTCTAATCATTATTCTAATGAATACAAAATGCTTGGCAATTTGAACAATTTTTGCATATGTTCCACCATTTCCAGCTATTCTATTACAATTTGGGTTACCCTTTTACAGTACGCTAGGGGATCGTTTTTGAACCGCAAGGATCAGGTGCTACAAAGATTGGCTGTGTTTAATAAGGATACTTCAGTGACTGTCGGATCTACCAAAATTGCTGTCAAAAATTCGAAGAATTTTGTTTTCCAGTCTATCGCGTTAGAAGATGAAGAGAACACCGAAAAGGTATATATACATTTTACAATATACAATATATGCATATTGATTTTTTTGCCAAATTACGAGTATGTATTTCAATTGCTATGGAAATCTTATTTTTGATGGCTGATTAAATTAAAGGTCGCTAATCCAATCTTGATATAATGCGTTGCTAAACAGCTCAAAACTGAGCCTTATGATCTCCTCTCTGTGCAGAAAATTTTGCTAGATCGTGTATCCTTGCAACAACCAAAGGTTGCAGATTGATATTTCCAATGATCAAAAATTTGTTGCTCTTTTACATGTTCACGCCACAGTTATTCATCTAAAAACAAACAAACAACTGACTGTAAGTTATTTCACCACTCTTAGTGTGTTCAGACTACAAATAAGTTAGATATTCAAATCGTTTGACACACTAATAACAAAGTTTAGTATCGAGTCTACTTAAACCATAAGATAGCAGCTATCTACCTTTTCAATTGGATGTTTTTATAAGTAAACATATTTTCAACCAATCTCCAATCCTCCAAATCTTGAAGTTCGCTTGCAATTGCTGTAAACCAAACAGAACATTAATTTCTGGAAATAACAAGTATTAAACATACATATGTACACAGTTGGCGAATGGAAATGAATTTGGGGTTCAAAGATTTGATTTGGATTTCGAGTTAAGCGCATAAGCACTGCAAATGTGAGAAACTAACTTCTGTCGAATGTAAGCATTGAAGTTCAATCAGTCTAAATGTATGTTCAATTAGTAGCGATTATGTTAGACACTGTCCGGTTTTCTTGTCTCTGTCAATAAGATGTTGGTATTTTTTCAGATTCCAAATAAGCGGAAAGCAAGTGACGGCACGCCCAATATCATCAAAAAGTTGAGGTTATCAGATAATTTGAGTCCAGCTGATGCCGGCAGAAAATCTAAGACCCCGAGCTCAAAGACCAAACTTTTTGCTAATTTGATGGACTGACTCTAATTTAAGTGTATGTTAATATTTGATTCATAAAATTGTTTATATTATATCTTTTAAATACATATTTATAATATTTATTTGCTTTATTTAAACCAGTAGGATTAGCTCAAACATTTCTGCAATATGGATACGGGAGTGACAAATGATCTTATTGATTGAATGTCTCTAAAATGATTTAATTAGTGGCGGATTTGCACAATGAACTTTTATATTGGAAAATACATAATATCTTTCCCTGTTTTGCAGTTTAAAAAATTTGAAGCATCTGAGACGTTAGTAAAGATGATATTCAGTCAATCGTTGTGTCTTCTGTTTGTGAGTGTGAGTTTGTTGCCGATGCCCAGCGCCCACAGTGGCGCATTGGCAACTTACGAAGTCAAGGTCCTAAGATTTGGACTACGAAGAACAAGGGATGTCGCTGTAAATCAATTCACCCTTGTTGACAGATGTAAAGGACATCACTTTTGCAATACCCACTCTACTACAAGTAGAGTGACAGTCCCAGTGTTAGGACCTTGACTTCGTAAGTTGCCAATGGGCAGCGCCACCTTGCGCGACGCTTGGAGATGAGTATTGATGTTGCTATCACACCCTTGACTGGGTTACGTATATACCGTTCGATTACTATCTACAGTTAGACCGTCAGGATATACTGATGAGTCTAGGCTAAAGACGAAACATCCATGTGTATAGAAGGTCTGATGCATAGTGGAAAGCATACACTTAATTACCCTCGTATGTTATTCATGATATGAGAGTTTACCTCAGCATTAATTAACACTGAAGCTGAGAGAAGAGAAACAAAGAACACAAAAGCGTCGGTTCATTCGGTCAGATGTATGAACATCAACAAACGAAAACATATGTTCTGTTCCTCATGTACGTCACGTCACGACCACTGTTCAAACAAAAGACAATCTCCGGTTGTCTGTCTGCGGTTACTCTCTTTACTGCCCTTCCTTTCACGGTGTATATGTGCGTTAAAACACAGAACGTCACCTAGTTCAGACACGTACACAGGCCTATTTCTTGAGGCATCCCCATGTTACTTGCCACACCTAGAGATAATCGTGAACATTTTCGATTTTGTTTCGCTGCATTTTTTTGTGAAGTGCTATATTACAAAAAAAAAACGCGTCAGGTAGGTTGACACCGTACTTCCTACAGTTTAAAGATCAGGATTTGGATCGGATTTAGAAAACCTCGATAGTTGAAAAATAATGGAAAGCTTTAAATCATTCGTGCTGTCAAAAATTCATAAAAAAAATTAAAATTATAAACGTCCAAAATCTAAAAATTTATTTTAAAGTCACAAAATCTTCAAATGATACAACTGCAGCTGAAAATACAAAATCAATTAGTTGACGCAATTTTTTGAGAGGCTGAACAGTACCTTCATTGTTTATGATCCCTATTCAGTTAAAACGCAGTAATCTATAGCAAAACTCACTAAAATAGATACGGACAAAAACGATTTTCAATAACTACAAAGATTTTTACACACTATCTACGTCACTGAGTAGAATCCACTGTCCACTCACACCCCTGCCCGAATTGACCAAAATTGATACCGGTTACTAAGATTACGCAGCGACTGAAACTGCGACAGACAAACCAACGAAATCGTGTGACATTAATTTTTGTGACATCAGAATAAATCCAAGATACGTATTATGTCAATTTCTAAAATGCTTACAAATAAAATTGAAGATTAATTTTAAAATTTTAAGTTTTATTGGAATATGCTTCCAAAGCAATGAAGGGGTCATTTCATTAGTAATATTTTGTTTTAATTGATCGACGCACGATATACATATATCTTCTCGCAGCGCTTTTGGAGTACGATAGACTTCCCGCCTTTACCGAGAAAACCAAAAGATTAGTTTTAGAGAAGTTTGATTTCGGACTTCCATTGTCTATAAAATGTTGAGTATCACGACGTTTCGATTGATGTGCTATCTTCAGTCGTCTTCAGGTGAACTGGCGAACACGTTCCATTTATGCCTATTTATACCCCGTCCGGTGACGAATAGGCATGAAAGGAACGTGTTCGCCAGTTCACCTGAAGACGATTGAAGATAGCACATCAATCGAAACGTCGTGATACTCAAAATTTTATAGACAATGGAAGTCCGAAATCAAACTTTTCATAAATCCACCTTGTCTACAAGTTTCAAACAACAATTAGTTTTAGAGGTTACTTTATAAATGATACACATAGCATGTTCTGTTACAAGACATCTTCGTGGATGGTGGATTCAAACTTTCCTGTTGTGTCTCTGAGAAAAGGCGAGACGTAGAATGTTTCTGTCCGAGTTTTACATCCGCTGTGCTCAATTGAGGTAGAAATCATCGTTTCTTTTAGGCTTGTTTTCTCTTTTTACGACTTCGTTAGTAACTGCTGGACATCTCTTCGGGAGGTCTACTCTAACGCTCCTTATCTTTATGCTCAAAGGCGACTTTGATGTGGTGCAGCTGAAAAGAAAGGCGTTCGATTGCACAATTTGGATTGGGGATGCGGATGCTCCAAATCATTTATTCTTGCAAGAAGGAACATCTTATATGTACCTGAATTAGGCGCTGAAATAGGAACGATTGTAAAAATACCAGTAGGAACAATCTTTATATGAAACTATTTTGTATGCGAAGCTCTTCGTTTGCCTTTGAAGGCGCGAAGTTGAATTCATGATTTAGAGTATTTTTAATTGGTCAAAGGCACTCCTTCCGACTTTTATAAATTTTGGTAGCTTAATATTTTTATTGAAGAACAACTGTTTAAATGAAAAATTAATACAACTATAATAATGGGAAAAGGAAGAAACCACTGTATATTTGTCATACATTCCTTCGTATTTTGTTTAGAGCTGCAACGGACCATATTTTTCATTATAAAGCTACACTGATTTGTAGCATTTTTCATCTCTTGCATAAAAGGTGTTTCTGTTATGATCTCTTAATTTCTCCTAAAAATTAAATCACAAATTTTATCAAGATTAATGAGGTCATATTTTTTTGCTCAAATCCTTAACATACAGTTTTTCTACAAGAAAAAAAATACTACAAAAGAGTGTAGTTTTCCAGTAAAAAAGGGCTTTAAGTGAGGAAAGTATACGGTGATTTAGCCTTTCTATTATTTCAGTTGTTCTTCAACCAAAATATCAAGATACCAAATTTATTGAAAATCGAAAGAAGCGGTTTTGACATTTTTGGGACACCTTTTATTTTTCCGTAGCGAATGGTTCCGTTATTTATAACTGGACCACCCTGTACAAAATACTGTCAGCCATTTATTACGTTCAGCGCCACACAACGCAGATAGGTAATACACATTTACAGGAATTTGTTGTGGAAATATGATAGTTTCGCTTCGGGTTGGAAATGCATTAAAATATCGTATAACTGTAATATAAACAATCGTCGAGTCTGGAATCTGGTATACGGGCTTTGCAACCGTAATTTTCAACACAGTATCAGAATCGAGCGTAGGTAGCCAATAAGCTTTTGTAGCGTGTTTTGTTGCCGCAAATAATGTTTGTCGTTTTCGACTATGCTGAAAAGCTTTACATTTTTTCACTTATGTCGGTTGAAGACGGTCAAGAGCCATCATCAAACACTTAAATATTGTCTTCGAAAGTCAAAGAGTATACAGAAGCAGTATGGACTACCTACTTATATCTAATATTCACGTTACACCATAGTGAATATTATTGAAAAAATACCGAATGTCCAAACTGCCCATTATATGCGCATCCACCATTTTTTAACTAGTACTTATAATCAGATGCATTGTCTGTCATATAGCTAAAATTTTTGAGATGGTTTTTCCTGAGGAAACATCAAGAGGAAATAACATTTCGAATTCAGAATCTTTCGCGACTCTAATCCTACACACGCCGATGCTTCTTATTACCTAGAAACGATCAATCATTATTCAGAGTTATTTCCCAGGATTAGGAACTAACACGTCGATACGAATAAAAATTGCAACACCGTCTTCTAGCATTCTGTATTCCCAGAGGTTCGAAAGGCAATTATCAAAGCGGGCTTCCTGTGCTTCGCCGAGGATTTTCCGGGATTTCTATTAATTGTCCCGACGTTTCGACAGATGGAAGGTAAACTGGAGATTATGTCGTCTAGTAATCCTACCTTGTGGTGACTGTTCGGACTTCAGGCTTTTTAGAATCAAGATGTGAAAATTCAACTAGAATCAGTACTTTGAGAAGCACAGAAAGGCGTAAATAGGATTCATTATATACCTAAGGGATTATTGCCTATAGTCCCAATATATTTCAGAGCTTAAACTCAAATGCTCTACTCAAATTAAGGTAGTTTTTCCAATAGCTATATTAGTAGACCGTCAATATTAACACGCTTTTTATTAGCTCCACCTTTATGTATGTATGTTTGATACAAAATCTTCGAACATTATATTCACCCACCTCAAAACGTCAGATTAATTTTGAATTTTGCAGACTTATCAAGGACTGATGACGATACAACAGCTTGATAAGTTTGACCCATTATCGCTTTCCATTTCCAAATTATTTCTGATAAAAGTTATATTTAAAGTTTAAATACCTGGGTATACATTAATTTATACAAGATAACAGCCATATCAGGCTGATAACGCCCATTGTCATCCGATCGCCGAAACTCAGCAGCCTCGGGCGTGGTTAGTAATTGGATGGAGATAAAACCACATTTTTCTTAAAGGATTTGCGTTTTGAAAGATGGCATTGTTTCAAATTTGACTTTATAAAAGGATTGTCCCAACAATCAATAACGTTATTTGTTATTTCTAGCTATTTTGATATAAATATAATTTTAATTTCATAACAAATTTTAAAAATTATTAATTTCGATAATTTTTCTGAATAGTTGACATTATCTACGTATCTACACTCCTAACAAAATTTTATTATTTGCCTCTTATCATCAAAGAAGCGTGCCTGTGTCAGGTTTATTAACTTATTTATTTATTTTATTCACGGGTAAAACCCTTATTAACCCTTATTGAGTGTAAAGTATCGTTACAATTGAATATTTGTTACACTAAATTCAAAACCACCAAAAAAGAACCAGATAATTTAAAGCTATATTTAAATTTATTTTCAAGTATAACAATACGAGTTATCTTTAAATTTAAAAAAAAATTAAAAGATTGTGTAATTAACACAGTTTCTCAAATAAAACTCTTTCACTTTCAGTGACGCGTTTCGGTTTAAATTTAAATAATCGCCGAAAATATAAATCGAAACGCGTCACCTAAAAACAGAATATTTGTGAAACTGTTTGTTAATTACAAAATCTTTTATATAATTTAACAGGAGAATAGCTAAGTAGGGTAAATAGTATGCTTGATTTGAGAGCTCTAGTTTTGTATCTGTCATAGGATCTAGATATCTAGTTGGCAAATAATCTGATGATTTAAATATAAATCGAAAAGCGTCAATGAAACAAAAAGAGTTTCATTTGTGAAACTATGTGTTAATTAATCAATCTTTTTATCTGCATGACGGAAGAGTTTCACCAAGTAAGAGCATCTACAATCTCCATAATTTGTTATTGAACGATATTTACCATGTACACACTTCATCATCCCATTATTCCTGCTCCTCCTTTCATCAAAAGCTTGCAGTCATTTCGTTCCGTCAGTGAAGGAAACGAAGGCACGGGGGAGCCGTGAGTCAGAGTTGGCAGTGGTCGTCGCGACATGAAACGACGCCTGGTCGTCGCCGTCGAGACGCCAGGTAGAAATTATCCTGCATGGATGGGGGAATGTTGGTTAGGGTGAATACCAGACTAGTGAGTGGCGGTGCGTAATAAATGTATATCTATATCGATACATGGGGAATTCCATGTGATACGGATGAAAGATAGTCCAAGATTCCAGTTTCATTGTACAGGGTGTACTAGTGAAACGAAAACTTTGGGAGTCATCATCAGACATAAACTCTGTTTCTTAGAGGGACGCGTTTCAATTTATATTCCGACGATTATTGAATATAAATCGAAACGCGTCACTGTGAGAAAGAGTACTTTATTTGTGAAACTGTGTGTCAAATACACAATTATTTCATCTGTAAAATACTTTCAGTTGTTCAGTCTATAAGTTTTTGATCCCGGTAAAACTCCATACTCGTTAGACACATATCATTGTTCACTCAAATTATAAAATGATACTTTTCAACAGCTGCGAATTTAGAATTACACGAAGATGTATTTGATTTATGAACAAAATATATTTCTTATATATTCCGAACTTTTCAAACAAATGTAAATCATATAAATTTCTTCTATCAGTCAAAAGGCATTTCAGAGTGTAGTTCAGTTGTGTTTCAAAAGGAAACAGATATTTTCCATGTCTAATAAAGATTACTAAATTTTCAGTGAATGAGAATAAATTATTACAAAATTGTAATTTAGTTTAATAAAAAATGGTTTCAAGTACGTTGCTGCTGTATTTTATTTGCAGTGGTATCACTCTTTCTTTCGAAAAATTCTATCTGATTGTAGAATGGTTGACCCAGTTGAAGTGGTCATGGAAATAAAGAAAATTATGGATATTTCGGAAAACTATTTTTTTTAATTTACGAAAGACTAAAAAATTCAACCATCAACAGCATCAAAATCTGATCATATTTCTGAACTGAGTACAACCTAATTGACGCAATTTTTGTTCAGATATGGATATTTCTCTGCGTAGCAGTTGCATAATTCCGCCAAAAAATTATAGTATCTAATATTTTTTGTGTATAGACATGCATGTATCGCATTCAGCCTAGACTCGTCAGTATAGCGTGAGTATAGTCTGGCAGCCTAACTACAGAGAGCATTTTGGTAATATACACCCAATCCAGTTTAAGGTGTGATAGCAATATCTATTTCCATGTGTCGCGTATAGTGGAGCTACCCATTGGTATGTTTTGCGAGGTTGAGGTCCTAGCAACTTGGACTCTGCCCAATAGCGGTGGCAGATGCGCCTGACGACATCTGTCAATAAGGGTGAATTGATTTACACGACATCCCTTGTTCTGCGGACAAAAAATGCTTATCTATAGCAGGAGAATCAGTTCATCCTTATTGACAGAATCCAAGTTATTTGGACTTTTACTTCGTAAAAATTGAATATGTTCATATGAGTGGCTCCATGCCTTTCATCCCATCTGTAGCCTCCAAGCCGCCTCCTGCCTCCTTGCCCCCTCGTGAGTCCACCCTTTTCACGATAAATAATCCTCAGTGGCGGCTGGCGCTCACAAAAGAGATTTAGTTATTTCTTCGACGTCGGCTTTGTTAACAGATCAACGTCTTACGGGATTATTTCCTTTTCCACCTAGACCTCTTCTGTGTGTGTACGTTCCTACGTGTCGTCCTCACTCGGGAATTTGCGGCTTTACCAGAGTTCATCACATTCCACAGTGGTATGAAATCTAGAATTTCTGGGCGAAACAAAATAGTAGAAGTTGTAAACTATAGTTAGCTTATAATTCTTGAGTTTGCTGATTTCAGAGATACATAAAAATTTGTAAATTTTAAATGGCAAATGTTTTTTGAAAAAATTGGTCTGGCGGACTGAAATTAAAAGTGAGGAGGCTTTGACATTTTTCATTCAGGCTGTGTAGGGTTGATGAAATTTGAAACTGGAAAAGAAAAATCCATGCTAGGAAGTAGGTTGTTTTAGTCTTCCCCTGAGAATGGTAAGACAGTTAACGAAACACGTGTCAAGTTTATAAAAGTGCTTTGGCGAGAGGTAAAACTTTGCAGTGTTTGCTTTCATGCATTTTTAATCACGGAAACAAAAATCTGATAGCTGAGTGATAAGCAAAAAAATTGATCTTCATTAGAAAAGTGTATGCTCTCCACTATGCATCAGACCTGCTATAGACATGCATGTTTCGTCATTAGCCTAGACTAGTCAGTATAGCCTGGCGGTCTAAGTGTAGAGAGCAATCGGGTGGTATATACGTAACCTAGTGAAGGGTGTGATAGCAACATCAATACTCATCTTTAACTTTTAAGACCTTTGACTTCTTAAGTTGCCAATGGGCAATGCCATAGTACGCGATGCTTGATGAGATGAGTGTTGATGTCTTTATTAGAACTCCCTCAAACTTCATTTAAACAAATTTCACAGGTTTTTCATCATTTCATGAAGTTTTTAGGGAGACGCTGGCCCTGCAGATCTTGACAGAATGAAATGTGCAACTGATTTTATTTGATGAAATGTTTTTATGAGCATATCCAGGTGCCAAATGTTAAACAAACGAGATGCTAAATGTATTAATAAAATATTACAAACTCCTAATTTCACCAAATGCTGCAACACTCATAGACACAATACTAGCCACCACTGGCTGCATTTCAGAAATTACCGAAAATTTCAAAATGCATGTGAATACCAAATTATCGTATAGTTAGCGGACACATCTTTTTTTTATTACACGGTTATAGATCAAATATATCCCCATACCTGTTCCTGAATAGCAGTCCAGGTTAATCAAACATTTTTCGAATGTCTGTTGTACATATTTTGAGCATAATTTTGTCATTAATATTACCCTTCAAAGCAGAGCATAGTACAGTGATTATAGGGACTCACTGACGCGCAAGAGTGGCTAAATTACTCAAAGTTCTCGCTAATTGAGAGAATTCGAGCCGGCATTATTGGAATACACGTGCACCAGCATTGCAGCCATGTAGAGCAGCATCGACACGGACTCAGAATCTGAAATATCAGCTAGGTCCAGGATCGTTTATGTAATGCGTGATAGTTGGTTAACAACAGGGCGGATTTAGCACTGAGCCATGAGAGGGCTGTAGAACAAATGAATAAAATACAGCTATTAAAAAAATGCTACCATTTATCTGTATTGAAAACACATGTGTGAACAATCACAATAAGTCTAACAAGTTCAAGGGATTATAGGGCTCAGAAATGATAGAATATCATTTAACAACAGTCAAAATTAATGAAATGATTATAGCCTTCCCTCTTCTCCCTCCCCTCAACCGTCAACTTCTAATTTTTGACCTCTCAAAAAAAATTAGGAAAATGATCAGGAGCCTCAAAAACGACTGAAAACAAAGTTTGAGCGTTTTTTTGTTTTTTGACGATATCTCCGCTGCCACTGAACCGAATTTGAAAAAATATAAAAAATAATACGGACAGACGACGAACAGAAAGAAGTGATTACGATTTCTCATGATTAAACATCAAGAATGTACAATATTTTTTCGAAATTTGTCGTTATCACAATACCTTCCAACCCATTGGTGTTGGAATAATACGAATCATGTCAAATCCGGATTATTTTGGGATTACGATACGCCTACGCTTATGCGTGGGAGTAGGGGGGGGGGTTAAACATATTTCATATTCTCTTCCGTACAGGAAAAATGAAGCAGCGTATTATCCTGTCCTCATAATATCGTGTATTACGATATGTATGTAAGGAAAGGGAGGGTAGATGTAAGACAAAATATCAAAGGGTCATTGGTGAAAAGCGTACGGGCAAATTCAATTTCCTTCTGCTCCGGCTGGATCTGATTAAGCCTCCGGTCAAAGGAAAAATGACAGCGGGGGGTGTAATACGACGTTCAACCCACCTGATGTTGTGCCTCCACAATATATGGGATTCAACTCCAACTTTGTTCACTTATTTTAACAATTAGATGGCTTTTTGTATGTGCTAGACAGACAGAATAAATTATTATTTCTCGGCAGCGGCAAAGTTGATCAAACAATTTAGACAGAGTGATAAGTACACATAAGGGGTGCCTTTTCAAGCCTGTATTTAACCATACTTATCCAGGTTATCTTTAAGAATGGAAAGAAGATTTAAGAAAAGATTTTAGTTTTTGAAAGATAAATGAAAAAATAAAAAAAATTACGTTTTAAAAAAATAAGGTTTTTCAGGTTGGAATTCTTCGAATTTGTCACTATTTTACGATCACCCAATATCTGCTAATCCTAATTTGAAACCATGACTTCTTAAGCTACCTTTTTAGTAATTGGGCACAAAAGATGTGTTTCCGTTCTTAAAAAAATCCAAGGATAGCTATGATTAAATATAGATACAAAAACGCATAATTTTTATTTAGATCCAATATATCAGAAACTATTAACTCAGATTTAGAAAACCTTATATAAAGATGTAGCAAATTGGATGAAGAATTTAAACATGTGATAACATACGGAGCGTTCTCTTTGAATAATATGTGTTTTTTGTGTCACAAGATATTTTAAAAAAGTTGTTTGTTTTCTTTCGAATTTCGCAAGCGTCGTTCGTATTTCAAAGTACCAGTGATTCGGTCGGAAAAGATCTCTGACCTCGGTTACTGGAACCATCGCATTGAACAATCATAGTACCTCTATGCAAAAAGACCACCGGTTCTTTTTTCACACGTTCTTACCAGATATCAAACTATGCATTAACAAAATGGCTTTGCTAAAATGACGTACGTCTAATAGCTTTGGCTTCAAAAAGTTATGGAATAAAATTAGAGCCAACCCATATCTATCAAGTATATTGATGCTTAGAGAAAGACTTGTGAGATTCTAACACCACGCCTTCTGCCGGTCAGACACTCTGAGTTTGAGCTAAGTAGCCACTTTTTTCAAGATTCTTCAACTAGCATCTTCAAGGCAAGATTGAGACTAAGAGATTACAATTAGTTATTTTCTTATATATCTGTCACTAACCTCATCAACACTTATCAACGTTTATTACTTGTCAGAAGGACAAGTCAGGTAGACACGTCCTTGTTGAAAGGCTAAGGCAAACAGCAAGCCTTGTCCTTATTACATTATTTATCTTTTCGCTAACTCTTAGCTTTAGTAGGTATCCAGCTTCTTAAAGTTTACAACACTACGAACTAATTTTAAAACATTTAAAATTGATTGCTATGCCAATGGATCCAGTATCACATATTAGTTGATGATCGTTAAACGGGGATCAGTGAGTTAGTTGATATCTTTCTTGGGGTTTAAATATTATTTAATGAAATCCATATTCCACACTACATTGTAAAGTTGCATGTATCTTCGATTCAATGAGAAAGCTGGGGGATTTATTGGAAAATAACAATACAAATAATGTACTAAACAATATGCCATTCACTATTCACTAGGGAAAAGAGAAAAGGGAAGCTCCAATACAAATGAATTATACTGCTATTCCGGGAGTATTATGTAATTACGTTGGTAAGGAAGGTCACGCAACAACCTGAGGCAACTTGAACAAGGGCAGTGTCGTACGCGGTTGCCAGATGTCAGCTGGTGATACTTGCATTTTGCGTATTTCAAAAGCAAAAAACGAGGTTAAGTCAGAGGCGTAGCCTTGAGGGAAAGCGTCCCCCTAGTCAGTTGAAGAGTTGGCAAGGATGTGGAACATGAAAAGATTTATAAAATAAGACTATTACAGAGGGGATCACACAAAAGTGGTCTACTTTCTTTTTGAATGGAAAATAGACAGTACTGTAAATTCACACTAACGCGAAAAGTTTCTGACGTCTCCAGTTTTGTTTTTAACAATTATCTCTTTCTTAGATTTATCAACGGTGTAAATGCATCATATTCTAGCCTTTCATAATAGTAGTGTTACCCGATGCACTGATAAATATATTTTTTTCATTCTATTTAGTACATTGATGATGGCTGCCTAGGCAGCTGAAACGTCATTGAAGATTCATTCATACATATATAGTATCAATTAGCGGCCAACGAAAAATATAAAGAACCAGACCAGATCTGACCACATAACAAGAGTGTTTCTAGACCTCAGTCCTGGGAGAGGGGTTTCAGGGCATGTAGTTTGCCTATGCTTCCACCATTTTTTGTAATACCTTCGTCGAGGTAGTTGAGGAAACAGAAAGAGGTATGTTAATAGTATTATCATTAAGAAAGAGAAGATAAATAGCAAGTGAAACAGTGGAGTCTTTGGCATTTTAGGAAGATGCATTAAAAACATCGATTAATGTACTAATGAATTTTCTTGAAAACAACCGGTTAAAGGTAAGCCTGTAGTTGTACTGAGATGCCACAATGGAAGCTTGGTTATGTTTTCTTAGATGAGGCAGATAAATACGATTTGTTTTAGCTTACTTAAAAGAGGACAATGAATCATTTTCGTTCCCATTTCACAGATACGTATAAATGCGGGCTTACTTTAAGCCGACATTAGTTCCAGTCACGCTATGGGTTTTTGTGAATTGCACAAAAATTTACCACTTAATTTTGAATTATCACAATGTCTGCAAAATTTCGTTTTGATGTTAATGATATCAGATTTATTCCTAAAATCAGAGTTAAAATTAAATTAAAGAACATGAAGAAAACGGCAATCAGTGCACAAAATATGCTAAAATTAAAATAATGATCTGGTATTTTTATTCGAAACGATGTATAGAAATAAATAACGAATTAACAATACTTTTTATCAAAATAAATTCATTCCGTATGAAATAATAATTGGTTGAATTTTTCATGTAAAATCTTGGGGGGGGGGTTATTAACCCCCACCCCTTGAATACGCCTGTGCTAATGATTAAATCTTTTTTAAAGTCAAAAACTCTGCTTTCGATTTTTATATCACACTTCACCTTGATATTATGATTGATGAACAACAGTTTAAATGAAACACTACCACAATTAAAATAATGCATATGTATACTTGTTATACATTTTTTCGTATCTCTTTTTTAGAGCCAACGCGATAATTTTTTTTTGGAAAGCTACACTCTTTTGTAGCATTTTTTGTCCCATCTCTCCGATTAGTACCTAAACCAACTTCTAGTTTACTTCACGCTATGGCATTTTGGAAAACGCACAAGAATTATGCAGATAAATAGATGGCGCACACAGTTTCACAAATAATACTTTTTTCTTTCAGTGCCGCGTTTCTACAATCTGCACAAGAATTATACAATTGATGTTGAGTCATCGCAAGGTTTGCAAATTATGCCAAAATAGTAACACATCATGTATTGATCTGCGATGTTCATTTGAAACGCAATGTATAGAAATAAATAGGAATTAAAATTTAGATATGAACTATTCATTTTTGGGTAATTACTCCTACCCCTACCACCCCCCCCCCTTGGATACACTTTACCCATAATTAACGTTAAATATATTATAATCCAATTTATTGTACCTTTGTGTAAATAGAAGTCTGACAACGTCAGTGTTACGCTTAGGAATGAGGGGGCGTCTGTGGTCGTCGTGACGCCGTACCGACGCCGACGGCGAGCCGTCATTGTCGTCGCTGGTGATTCACCCATTCTCCTGCGATTTGCACCGACACAATGCCACCATACGAGTACAGAATGCCACCGTTCAGCTCTCAGGGTCCGAGGGTGGGTCCGTCGTCCCCATTATTCGGCACTCGCTTCATTTTTACCAAAGTAAACCGTTTAGGGACATACTTTCCAGCCTTCGCTATTCTACATGACAAATTGAATCTTTGTCGGCTTCACCAAATTATTTTTTGAAGGGTCCACATATAAACAGCCGTTTAACAGACGGAAGATAAGCACTTTAGTTACTTCAGATTCTCACTTGCCATGAGACTAGGCGGATGAAGTATTGTAA
This sequence comes from Bruchidius siliquastri, assembly GCA_949316355.1. Classification (NCBI taxonomy): domain Eukaryota; kingdom Metazoa; phylum Arthropoda; class Insecta; order Coleoptera; family Chrysomelidae; genus Bruchidius; species Bruchidius siliquastri. Next base: position 24,779,613 of record OX438536.1, on the reverse strand, counting down.
TCGCGAAATATTTCGAATGCGAGATATTGTTTTCTTGATATTTCATATACAAGGTGATTCACAAGTCGTGACCAAAAATTATACATCATAAACAGGGACGTATTTTAAGGGTGGTTTTTCATGTAACATTTTTTCCTCGCGGGCTTCATTACAAAGATACGGGGTGTTGAAATTCAAAAATAAATAAAAGTTTGTATGCCTCAGCTTCCCTGAAAGGTTCGTGAAAAAACCAAAAGACAGAAATAATGAGTTGCTTGTCGCATATTACAAACCTAGCACCTAATGACTTCTCATTTCCGAGGGTAAAAAATAAATTAGGGGGTGATTGAAGTGTATTCTCCAAGAATGGTTTTCGCGAATTAATTGTAGGAGTATACTCTGAAAAATTATAGATAAATCTCTTTACCATCTTGTATAGCACAATTTTGTTTATGAAACATATTTTTGGGGAAAAAATTAGATAACAACTACTTGATACAACACTGGTTTCAGTCTGAATGACCTTGAAGTACTCTGACTTTGGTTCAATCTCCTTATTATTATTATTAATCATGTAGACGATAATTTTAATAAAAATCGAAACGCGTCACTGAAAGAAAACGTTTTATTTGTGAAACTGTGATGATTACACAACTTTTTATCTATATTATTATCAAGTTATAATATCTAGCAAATCAATAATTTATATATGATCAAAATTAAAGGTACAATAGTTGCTATTATTAACACCATGCAAATTATCGATAAGGTCGGTAGGAAAATGCGGACACACGTTCAAGTACTCATCACTATTCATGAAATTGACGATGCGTAGGTTCTTGTAAATGCAGAATTTAAAGAATCTATTTATATGCAATATTGCTCCCAAATCAATTACCCAACACTTATAAAGCTATATAGGCAATTTTGCTCCCCTACTAACCTCGTAAGTGTTTTCTCGCCACTTTGGTGCTGCTTCAATTTGAAACTCTATTACATTCTCTACATTTACATAAACGGTTGCATATTTTGCTTCTGGTGATAGGCAGATAGGAACAGAGGTACAACGTGTGTTCATAAATGCCGAAAAATCGTGTGACATCATATGTGATCGGCCCATAATGAAATTTTCAAAAATTTAAATTAAATATTACAAGGCTTGTTAAAAAATGAGTTGTTATAAAGAACGAAAAATGCGGAATGTAAACTGACTGTTCCTTTTCCTGACCAGCATTTTCTAAAATTAATCCTTTTCCTATCTAAGCAATACAAACAAAACCTTTTTTTTAGATAACATCTCACAAAGGCAGACAATGAAGTTTCATTTGTGAAACTACTCTCAAATTAAAAAAATCTGAATGATATAATATTGTTGACTAGCCAATCTTTCATTTTACTGAAAAATCATTGTAATTTTTGTTGTACTTTTGACCAAGATCTTTGATGGTAAATATATGGTAACCAAACGGTCAGAGTTAGAACACCAGACATTATATGACAAAAATATATAAACTACAATTAGAATAACGTGAAGTGTATGTTATCCATTATGCATTAGTCCTGCTATAGACATGCATGCTTCGTCTTTAGCCTAGACTCGTTAGCTGGCGGTCTAACTGTAGAGAGCAGTCTGGTGGTATATAGGTAACCAGTCAAGGGTGTGATAGCAACATCAACTCATCTTCAAGTGTCGCCCATTGGCAACTTACGAAGTTAAAGGTCCCCATAGAGGGCGACACTTGGAGATGAGTTGATGCTGCTATCACACCCTTGACTGGATTACGTAGATACCACCGATTGCTCTCTACAGTTAGACCGCCAGCCCATACTGACAAGTCTAGTCTAAAGACTAAGCATGCATGTCGATAGTAGGTCTTATTCATAGTGGAGAGCATACACTTAATATCGGTGTCAGCTTCTGATGAGAATGAGTCGAGATAACGGTACATCGTGAATAGTGTTTACGAAGAACAAGAGATGTCGCTGTGAATCAGTTCACCCTTGTTGACAGATGTCATAAGGGACAACTGTTGCCGCTTCAAGGCAGTCCAGGTGGTACGACCTTTGACTTCGTGAGTGGCCAATGGTTGTCCACATAGAGGGCGACACTTGGAAATGATAGTGGATAGAATAATGATGGCATAATCAAGAAATGAAAATGTGTAAGCCTGGACAGCAAAACAGAGCTGGTACATAGCAGAGTGAAAAATTGAATATTGTATAGAATCTAACATTTCTACGACCTCTACAGATGAACCGGGAAAACCCGGAAGAAGCGGACAATTACTGATAACAAAATCGTCATAAGTGGACACGGAACACAAACATGGACATGTCCACTTAAAAGAGGACGTCTGTTAACCCCCAGATAAATGGATACAGTTCTTTTATTTCTCGAACGAGCATAAAGCTGAATCATATTGATGATAAATATCGAGAGGTGTATTTTTCATTATAATTTTCAACCCCTTGAACGTGGGATTAGCGTAGCATCCCTCTCATTGAACAATGCCGGAATCTGCGGCCCATAATGGCAGCGATGATCGAATGAAAACGTTCAGCGTCCGAATGCGCCTAATTGTGCGTCGAAAACAATACGTTATTCGAGATGGCTGTGGACCTGCGGTAACAAAAGAGTAACGGCCTCAACGGGGCATGATGAGATCGGGAATTCCCAGAAGCACGTTGGGAACGGGCGAGCGGCCGATCATGGGAAACCGTGGATAGGTCGCACAGGAACGCATGGAACTGCAGAGTGGCGTGGGTATGTTTGTGTTTCGCTATCGGTGTGTACTTTTCTGGGGTGCATCGGTGGATGGTAATGAGCGTATGTACGCAAAAGCCATCGGAGTCAGGGACGGAGATATATAGAACAGGCTAGGGTATATGTCATGGTTTGGTACGTTTTTTCTGCGGAGTTGATCTTGTCTTGTGTATATTTTCATATAAAATATAGGATGGTGAGATAAACTATGTTTAGTTATATTAAATAGCTTCATTCGAATGATAGCAGTGGTTAAAATTGGTTTTGGTCCGGATAATTTTTAGCTGATCTTGCTGAATTCAAATCAGGCTGGCGTTGGTTTTTGTCTAATTTCTAAAATATCACAAAACATAACCAAAACTATTGAGATACATGCATGATGGCGAAATACTGCTGCAATTTAGAATGGGGATGGACCCAAATACATTTAAGAGTTTCACTCAAATTTTTCCCTAGTGGCTGGTTGTTTGATGAATGATTTCATTCTTCATTTTCATATAAATTATGACAATATTTGAAATTTTGGTAGGATAATTTATAAACGAATTAGTAGATAAAATAGTTGTCTACCTAACACACAGTTTCACAAATAAAACTCTTTTTCTTCTAGTGACGCATTTGGATTTATATTTAAATCTGACAGTCCGATGATGATTGAAGTATAAATCGAAACGCGTCACTGAATGAAAAAGACTCTTGCATAGTTCTTGGAAGACTACAGGAACACATTTAGCTATATACCAATGAGAAGTAACTGTCCTTTGATTTTCCAAGGCTACCGTTGTAATGTATCCACTTTTAAAGAAGATCCGACCATTTTCTTTCCAACACTCTTGGAACGACGAATTTATTTGTTAGAGGTTGCTCACTTTCAAAACACCAAACTAATGACTGCTGTTCAGTTTTGGGATCATAATGATATAACCATGTTTCGTCTCCGGTTACGATATTAAAAGTGTTTTTACTGTGGCCATTATCAAATTTTTCAAGCATAAACTTAGCCCAATCAACTCTTGTTGCTTTTTGCTCACTGGTCAACAACTGTGGCACCCATCTGGAACACCGCTTCCTAAGGCGAAGGTGATCATGAATGATTGTTCGGACCGCTGCCGATCCAATTCTCAGAGAAGCCGTAATCTCGGTGTAGGTTATATGTTGATCTTTTTTCACCATATTTTGCACAGCTTCTACAGTTTCCGGAGTAATAGCAATGGGCGGTCGACCTGTGCGAGGTTCATCATCGAGTGAGACTCGGCCCCCTTTAAACTCAGCAAACCAATTCAAAACTGTAGCCCTAGTAGGGGCAGAGTCCCCAAAGCAACTCACTAAGCTTTCGTGACATTCCGCTTGTTTCAGTCTCTTTTTATAGTCATAGAAAGTCATGGCTCAAAAATCGCGACTACCCGGTTCCATTTTCACGTTAAAATTCGGCCAACACTTCGATGCATTCGAGACCGTGGCAAGGCAACTACTGAACGATTCAAACGCATCCTTTGCGTGTAAGCACTCACAACTTAATACAAAATTACTGCGTGCTCAAATTTGTTTAAACATGTATTATTATTATTATTATTATTATTATTATTATTATTATTATTATTATTATGATTATTATTATTATTATTATTATTATTATTATTATTATTATTATTATTATTATTATCATTATCATTATCATTATTATTATTATTATTATTATTATTATTATTATTATTATTATTATTATTATTATTATTATTATTATTATTATTATTATTATTATTATTATTATTATTATTAGATATTATTATTATTATTATTATTATTATTATTATCAGCTATGACGCCACGTAGTATACAATTCATCAGGAATCATTGCTGAGCCATTTGTTTGGCGGCATGAGATAATCTGATCTCTTCCAATCTGCCTCATACTCCGCCCCGTTTCGCATAAATTAAGAGCCAGTGCGCCGCCCCTGAGCCAATGCGACGACAGGCTGACGACGTGACCGACGCGTGCCGTCGCGACGCCGCGCATCGACGCAACACGTGCCGACGTCGCCGCTGCGCTGGCCCGCCCGCGCGCTTGCTCGTAATCTTCGTGGAGGGACGACATGGAAAACGTTCCCACACTCGACATTCTCATAGGAGACCGCGGGAATATGTGCCGTGCGAATTCAAATATTCATCTCATTCGAATATAAGTGAGTTTGTGAGATCATTATTTAATTATAGGTCAAAGAAATGATCCATATAAAAAATAGCAAAAAAATCTATAAACCCCTTTTTGCATCTTTACAAAATTTCATCTAGTTTACCCTTTCCTTTTTTTTTGATTTCACCATTCTACTGTTTTTACGTATATTTTTTTTAAGAATATTATCTCGACCTTTAGGAGCTATAATATGACTCATTCTGCTTTCAGTTGCTTTGTATGCCGTTTTAAATTTGTCTGATATGTTAATGTTATATTTTGATCACTGTGTGCACACATAAAAATGAATTCTCAGACCAAGAATATATGCTTCCATTCAAGTATACCTTATCTTCCTATATGCGCAAAACTATAATAATCTTAAAGTAAGAATACTGTATTTTTGATCATATAGAGTTAATTTAAGTAAATATTTATAATTCAAACCTGGGAAAGCCGTGGAAGTGAGAATACCAAAATCTCAGATCGAGTATATCATAATTTTGGCACAAAAAAAAGAAAATCTAACCTATAAAAATACTAAAAGCAATCTTGGTGCAAATAGTACAGCTTCATGATATAATTAAATATTATTAATATAAACATTCGGCAATTTTGATGAGCTGTTACCAAAGCTACTGTTGCTGAACTTAAAAAGAAGAACAAGAAAAATGTCAAAACTGTACCAATGTGACTTCTTTCTTACCTTTATTTGTGTCATATAGTATTTTTTCTAATTCACATTTGAAAGGTATTGTACAGATGAACAGAATATAAAATATGTACCTGTAATTAGGCGAAAAGATATACGCCCACCATTTGTAATAGAATTTATTTACAACTCATTCACTCAAACCGTGAAATATCTTAAGAAATTAATTAGTTTATCACATGAAATATCTCAAAGACATTTTGAAGGCGATGGTTAAGGTTTTGTAGGGGATTTCCTTAACACTAGTGTAAATGCAGTCGCCAAAAAAATATTTCCCCTAAGACAGACACAAGGAAGGAAAAAATAATTTAATAATAATAATAATAATTTTATTAGCCACTGAATCCATATACACATTTTTTTCAAGTCAGGTAATTAATTGCAACCGTAACGTTGTCGAACATAGAGAGAGTGTGGAAATTACAGAAATATTGAGTATAATGACTAGCAATGATAATACATTTACGAAACTGGGATTACAAAAACCAAAACTCACATCAATGTAAAATAGTACAAAATCTACCCTAAATCGCTTACACATATATACAAATACAAATAAACACATACACAGATTTGAAATGACAGAATACAGAATTCAGCTGTAGAGGGATATATTGTCTTTGAGATGACATTTAAACTCATCAATACTGTAAGGTGCTAGTTGCTTTAATATAGTTTTGATTTTTCTTCCAAATAAGTTCATTGATAGATTAGTTATACTAAGTGGGAGCAAGTTGTAAAGTTCAATTCCTATTATTTTTTTTATCAATTCTTCCTCGATGCTGCACTAGTTTGTTTTTACCTCTGGTGTCATGACTATGAAACTCAAACCATGACTGATACATACACTTATGCCTTTTAATGTACCTCAAATTTCCGTAGATGATAACCGCAAAGACAGTCATCACACCCAACTTTTGAAATATTGATTGACAGTGTGCAATACGTTTAGCTTTTACAATACCTCTGATTGCAGCTTTTTGGACTAAGAATACTTTTTGTATGTGAATATGCGATGCTCTGCCCCAACTTGTTATACCATAGCGCATTACTGAGTGGAACAGTCCATAATATGGTGTCAGAGCAGCATCACTGTCTACACTGAAAGCAATTTTTTTAACTGCATATACGGTTCTAGATAACCTAGTACATAGATGTTCAATATGTTGTAACCAAGATAGACATGTATCAAAGTAAACTCCTAAAAACTTCACATGATGTGACTGAGTATCATTTATTAATGAAAGAACGCATGTTTCAGTTTTATTCCTATTCAAATGCAACTCATTTGGAGTGGTCTATAACGTTACTGATTTAAGATTCGCGGAGTTCAAGATTATCGCGATTTAATTCAATATTAAAAATAGTGTCATCTGCATACATAACTGCCGTTATCTTTTTATCAAGGAATGCCATATGATTAGAATAGCAGTATGCTAGATTTGAGAGCTCTAGTTTTTTATCCATGATAGGATCTAGTTAGTTAATTGAAAAGTAAAATTGGGTAGCCTTGTTAGCAGTCAAATCTGACAGTCCGACGATGATTTAAATATAAATCGAAACGCGTCATTGAAGGAAAAAAAGTTTTATGTATGAAACTGTGTATCAATTACACAATCTATTTATCTGCATGATGGAAGACTTTCACCAAGTAAGAGCATCTACAATCTACATATGAGTTAGTGCTATTATTGCTATCGATTAGAACAATTTGAACACCTACATATGTATAAATAAATAATACAAACCGACAAGGAGTATCAGAATTCCATGAAAATAATGAATAATTCATTCATCAGATACAGACGTATACATATATATTTTTAGACATAATTATAGAGAAGACACTAGAGCAATCGGCAATGTAATATAAATACAGGTAACAAATACGCTTTATTTCCCACAAGATACAAATGACGTTCAGATTTTGAGTTACTAGAACTAGAGAATCAGTAGCCAAGGTTGGATCCAAAGTTTCCACCCCCTAAGAAAAGGAAGACACCTTGGAACAGGTTTTCGTTGTCAATTGTACGATGAACTTCCCAGAAACTTCTATCAGCGTGACTTTGAACGTTGGTAAGCCTTGTAAATACATGGCTTACACATATCTGGTAAAAGAGAACGAATCAGTTATGTGTAAGTCAGGTATTTACAAGACTTCGTGCGCCCTCTGGAATGCTGTTTATATGGTACTCGTTATATACAGTAGTAAACTGTAGATGCAATAACAAGCAACTAAATTTCTTTTAAGGCTCTTGTAAACATTATTTTTTGCCCCCCGGTTGACTCCCCTTTGCATTTCCTCTGGCTGTACTGTTTAGGACACAAGATTCTCCGACCCCTCTGATTTCAATTGGTGCTCCCGAAGAAGGGGGAAACAATAAAGCACTAGTTAACACCCGAAGCCATACGCTCAGTCAATTTGTCAACGACGATTAACCTCCCTTCACACAGATTCGATCTCCCAAACTAATTAGCCGCAAATAGAAGTTCACTGTGACACTGTATGTGTTCCGCTAGAGCTGTGTTATTTATTTATTTATTGAGTTAGGATTATGATTTTATATGTACGTGAAGAAACAATGAGTGATCGAACTTCATGTTTACATGTTCCACCAGCTTTTCATCAATTTAGCCAAGGGGAGATCTTCTGACAACAATATGTGGGTAATATGAGTGACTTCTGATCATGCTTTCTGCCTTTCTTCGCCTAAAGGCTATATAAGCTTTTCTTTAAAGAAATGCCAATATTTTTTGCAATAATAAGGCTTTGCTTTTTCATACTTTAGCAACTGCAAAGGCAAAGCCTTAATATAAGTACACAGTGAATGCTTTAAAGAAGTAGAAAAGTGCTCCTTTATAACATTTCTGTTACTGAACCTTTTAAGGCGTATTTTCGAGACTAGCAAAATCGTCAACTCTTTTTTTGAACTTTCCATTGTAAAGGTTGTGTCATGCGCTTAGATATTTTATTGCTCTATAGCTCTTGGTACCTGATTTATTTATATGCTGATTGCTTCGTACAGACATATGCTGCAAAATGTCACCCTAACTTAATATTTAAAATGCAATGCAGGTGTGTCATCGTGTGTGTCACGAAAAGGTTGTACACTGTAACAACTGAAAATGAATTTTATCAACATGGAAATAGCAACTGAAACGAATCTGGTATATAACAGAAAATGAGATAGTAGATTACTTTAGTATTTCAAAGTGATAAGGAGTTTGAAAACTGAGTTTTAAAGTTTTTTTCAAAGCTCTGCCTCTACACAGCTGCAGCTCTAAAACAGCTTTTTGAGAATTCTGAATTTGAATAAAAAAATAACTAGAATTTACCCCAAGTATAAAACTTTATAAAATTTTAATTTAAAGTAATATATTTGATATTTTTAACAAGCTTTTATTAGCCTTATGTATGTATATATCGGAATTTTCACGGCGTCCCAAACCTGCATTAGCATCTTTTTTTCATTTCTGTAACATTACTAACCAAGTGTTAGCATGCCAATGAAATTTCATCAAGTTCAGAATTGATCAGCACTTTCAAAGAAGTAGGAGAAGAGGAAAAAGACATAGATTTTGAAATTATAATGATATTCAAAATGTATTTGTCTATGTGTTTTTGGACTTTGAAAAAGTCTACGAGGCAGTCAAAACGTTAAGATATCTGACGTTTTGAGATATTCCTTACGCTATTTCATCGTTCTCAATACATTTCATGACTCATTAACAGTAAGTTAACATAAAATACACATAGATGAAAACATGAAGTAGTCTATCGATAAAAATTAAGTTTAAAAGATCAGTATGTTCATTTACTGCTATGAAATTGCAGATATTTTTGAATCTCTAATGTTTCCATGAAGTTTAAATCATGTATTTTATTATAATTATGAAGCACATCCACTTCATTTCCATTACATTGATTAGTATCTATTAAATGTAACAAGTTTTAATGCCTACCTGCTCGAGCACTACTTGGTAGATGTGCACATACAAAGCTGCTAGAAGCATTGCAGGTTTCATGATGGTACCGAAGTAGAGGAAGACTAGGTAATTGAGGTCCACGACGCTGAGAAAGAGGCATCCATCATCAATAAGGGGTCTTCGGTGCCAGCCCATCAAAGGCAAGAATCCAACCAAGTTACCAGCCAACCAACATAGACTGATTATCACTGGAATTAATAGAGAATATTATTATAGATCAGCTAAAAAGGTAGCATATCGAATAAATTGCTTTTCTAAAGAGGGATTGGACCCCGGTAAGTCTTGTTAGAAAGACGAATGTCCACATATTTGCCTTCGAAACACAGAAATTACTGATTTATTTTAAACGGCTGGACTGCGAATGAAGATTCCGATGCATTATTAATGTTTGAAATTTTTAAGCATTGTTTTACATCTGCTTTTGAACTGAATAAAGTGTCATGATTACGAAAATATTATTCAGATTCTCAAAAAATGAGGTAACAAGTAGGTTGACTCTGTATTATAAGCGCGATGATATGAATTTATTGAAATTTGATCTTTCTGCTTTTTGAATGCATTCATATGTTCTCTGTATCTTGTTGTAAATGTACTTTGATCTAAATGAACAGCATTACGGGAAGGTGCATGAAATCCTGTTTTGTGTTATCTGGACATAACCGCCTTATAGTTTTTTGTTATTGTATTTTATTTATTGAATGGACTACTATTTTTGCATTATAACCTTTATTTTATCTGCATGATGGACGTGTTCCGACATGTTTTGGCTTATTAGACGGTCCATAACTGTGATCCTAACTGCTTGCTTTACAGACGATTAGTCTGTCCCAGGTGTGACGTAGTTCACTGTGAACTAACAAGATCCCTACCTTCCTAAATGATGAATGATGCTCCCTTAAAACTTTGCGTGGGAAGTAATTATATTAAATACCATTCAAACACTATTAATGGCGTAGTAGCGTTCCAGTTTAATGATTGACGAGCGTAACGGATTCCGAAAATCAAAAAATAATCGGAGATGCCCACCCCTGTGCCATATGTCGTGCCGGCAACAACAATCCTCCCCTGTATCTAATCACGCTACGCGTACCGGTATTTAGGGGTTGTACCTACTAAGGGGACATGCTTTCACACGCACCGGACATTTTTGCACGCTCTGATGCGTTTGTCTGAATCATACCCTGAAAGCGGGGGTGAATCATTATTATCGATTACCGGCACTACCAGAAGTACGCTGCGACTCGCACCTGCGGTGGTATTGCTTTTGGGGAGTAGGTAGATTTGAGGGATATATACTACTTATCATAAAAAACACTTAGAAAGGAAGTTCCATTTAATCAAATTTGACCCGGATTGATCCAATTAAACGACGTGCATAAGTATTGTGCGAATATGCAAACGGAGTTCAGTTTAACGCGCGGAAAACACCCCTGACAAAGAAGTCCCATGTTGGTCAGCTACGGTGAGAAGGGACACCAAATACTTGAAGCATCTTCCATCAAGCTTGTGGGAATTAACATCAGCAGTAACAGGTGTTATTTATTCTGTTGCTTGAAATTCATAGTCAAGGTGGATTTTTCAAAGGTTTGATTTCGGACTTCCCTTTTTCATGACTTCCTCCAGCTTCTGGTTGTATGTGGTTGTGTCCATGATAACTGTGGCGTTTCTCTTATCTGCAGGTAGAATTTTGATGGATGTTTCTTGTTTCAGTATCTTCAGAGCCCGTTCTTCTTGCCTTGATGTATTGGTCACAGGTGGTTTGTTCTTTTCCAAAATTGTTCGTACTTTCCACTTAAATTCTTCTGCCTGATCTTGATTCATTCTTGTGCAAGTTGCTTCAACGGCGCTGATGATGTCAAGCTTCGGAGTGGAAGTCCGAAATCAAACTTTTGAGGTGTTATTCCACGATCATGTTGCTTGCCTCGCTAGGTCGGCATTCCAGAAATTGGTGGTCAGATCAAACCACAGCGGTAATGCTGCTCGCATGTGTGGGGATGTGCCCAAAAGCACCCCTGAAGCTTTTGGACATAATCCAGAAACGAGCGTTGCGTCTAGTGCATGTGGCTGACCTCGCAACGGACCTCCACAGTTTGGAGTATCGAAGAAGGGTGGCTGATCTGTCTGTGTTCTATAGATATTTTCATGACAGGATGTTAGACCGAACTTGTCTCATGCTAGTCGTCCATCCACCTTTGTTAACGTCGATAACGTTGAAAAAGTGAGGGAAATTGTGTTCGAAAATCGTCGTGTTGGCATTAGAGAGATAGCAGAGGCCCTCAACATAACTTAAGGATCGAGTCAACACATTTTGGTTGATGTTTTGAGTATGAAGCGCGTCGCCGCCAGACTCATACCATAAGACCCTGCAATTTTCTGCAAAAAGAACGTCGAGTAGAGGTCGTAAAAGAGATGTTTTCCAACGTCGCTGATGACCATATTTACCAGATTTGGCTCCCTGTGACCTGTTTCTGGTTCAGAAACTCAAAAACCTGCTCCAGAGAACGCGCCATGAGTTGTTCGTCGTCATTAAAAGTAATTCGTTGAAAGAACTATGTCTACAAAAACTGCATGAAAGGTTGGATTAACCGTTTGCCTTGTCACAAAAGGACCCTATCACGACTATGGAAATAAACTTTTGATTTTTTTGTCATGGAAAGTAAAATTAATATCTTAATTACTTAGGTAATTAATGAGCTATCTATGAAAATAGAGATATAGGGAAAGATATGTGAAATATTATCTTGATTCTTTATCAATAACAAATAGGCTTTGCTGTGATATGTTTTTAGATAAGCTTCAAACAATTCAATGCAGTGTTTCGCCTCTTGATAACATCATCAAGAATTTTTCAGATACACACTAGATCTTCCAAATTTACTTTTCACGCCAACAGACAAAATTGAATGCAGCCCTTTTGAGGCTGGTACCTTTAGATGAAAATGATTGCTCGCAGTTTTGTAATAAAAGAGGAGATCACGGGCGCTCTGTGAAAATTACTGCTGGCATCTATTGCAGGAGGGGTTGTGCGGCAGTGAATCATAGGCGGCTGCACGTTTAAAAACCGTTAAAAATCGAAGTGATGGCCGTCCAAATTGCCAGGGGTGATAGGTATGAGTTGTCAGTTCCATACAGGGCTTTATACATATGATAGTAGAGACATGTATAGATTATTATGATCAAATGCACCTCATTATAAACAGGGAAGCTGTTAATTATGTTCTATAACTTTATGAGCGCCTCCTAGGATGACATATAAATCACAAAAAACATGATACTCATTTCTGTCGGTCTTCGATTCTAATTTCTTTATGTGGATCTGTAGGTTTGGAGACCATTGAATAGATCTTTCCACAAACTGACTCACAGTCTACTGAGGCATTAGACAAATAACCATCGTTCGACTTTATGAAGGCAGATTATAACTCACTGATTGCCACTTAAGGTCACCATATTGGAAGATACAATTCCTGACAAATCTAATGAAAGAGTCGGGCATTTTATGAAAAATCTGGATAAAATATTAAAATTCAAACTCTTCCAGTATTTTGTGCTTCACATGCGCAGACAAATAGACATATTTACAATAGCTCAGGAAATATTTTAGGTCCTGCATTTAGGAAACACTTTGTCCATCAGTGAGTAAATCAAAATTATGGTTTGTTTGCTCCTTCACCGATGAATTTAAAGTAATTATTATACAGAATGTATTGATATCATATATTGTGATTCCTTTTTTAGTGAGGTACGTACTTTATAGATGTAATTTTCAAAGTTAAGATATGTCAACATTTTTAAGCTTATCCATTAAAATATCTTATACAGTTGGAATCCAGTTATATCAGCGTTAATTTTAGCAGCTATAATTATTGTATATTATTGTATAAGTAAATTAATTCTCTTCAGAAGAAAAATTTCAAAACACCGTACAACTTGTATTAAAAGCTAATAGTTTTGGGTTGTTATTACTCCCATTTTACAATAAAATTATTCCCCGCAGAACCGTTTTCATTTTTTCCCATTTCCATATATAATTACCACCGAAGGCTATTAATTTTATAGTTATCTTCTTAAGCTGATATTCACACAACAATTTTTTGAATGCAAATGTGTGAGCAATCATGTATGTCTAACAAGTACGGAGGACAATCGGGGTGAGACTTTTATAAATATGAAAACGTTTTTACCGACGCGACACCAAGAAATTTTCTCCATCTACATTTTATACTCCTGTAAACGGCGCTAATAAAAATATTCGTTATATACTTTTTCATAAGTTCAGATTGAAATCAGGAGCGCCGGCCACTTAAAATGTTTAATAAACTCCAGTTCAAGATACTTTATCAAGTCTGAAAAAGTTAGCTCGAGTGTTTCGAGATTAAATTAACTCATAAAGTGAGTAATTAAATTCTTGGAGAAATTTTTATAAGTGTATATTATAAAACGTGTTCATTATAATTTACAGTCGCCGGTATAAAATTATTTTTTTAGATAGTAGACAGTCCAGCAAAATGAAGAACGTCGTCAGCACGGAATGCTAGGAACATGGGTTTGAGTCCCGTACACACTAAAAAGACATTTATGAATTTTTATCACTCCAAAATGGGGGTTTTCATTCTGTGTTTAAACGGGCAGGAATACTGACTTTTCTTCTATAAAATTGACATGTAATAACGCGTATTTATAGGGTGTTTCATTTGAAACAACGATGTTGAACTTCATTCCCGGTATAACAGGATAACTGACTATCTTCCTCGCAAAAATGCGCCCTTTGGGCTCCTTCAGAGTTTGTTGTACTGACGATTCAACATGCTGCCCTTTATTCGTGAAGCACTCTGTACTTCAGATATGTAATTTCCTAATAAGGTTCACTGAAATAACCGGAAACGGGAAACTCCCGAATTCGGAGTTGCGGGTTTCACGTAACATCAGAAGGAAAGCATTCAGAACGAATGGCACTTTTTATTGCATTTCGCCGAAATAAGCTGTGATAGCGTTCCGGAATTATATAAGAAGTGAGAAGAGGAGAGAAGCATTTTCGCTTCAGAGTAACTTGTAACTCCCACGTGAATAGAATCTCGTCACAGTAAGGAGCTCTTTTGCTTTCCCACCTCGCTCTCATATATATCTAAAAATTCAATTCACATCCAATTTTAGGATTTTCGACCTCACAATAGAGTCGAGTGATTCGATTTTTCAAAGGAAAAGGCCCTCTTATGGAGTGCATAGTTCCGGCTAATTGCATTTTTTGAGATTCTGTTATGCATCGATATTGGCAGGTGCGAACGTATCTGCATTGCTTGTTTTCTTACTGAAGCGCGGTTCAAATGATCTCCTAACAAACAAATTATACAGATTAAAAATGTTTTCACAATTGAAACTTTTTTTCTGTGACGCGCTTCGATTTGTATTTAAATCATGGTCGGACTGTAAGATTTCACTGTTTACATTAGCCACCAAAGACAGTCAAATCTGACGATGATTTAAATACAAATCGAAACGCGTCACTGAAAAAGAGAGTTTTATTTGCAAAATTTTGTGTTAAATAGAAACTTCATTATATGAATGATGCTATAGCATCTAGAATCTACATGATAAGTTATCGTTTAAATCCACCAAAAAAAAAAGTTGCTTTAATAACAAACCGACGCATAGTAAAGTCATCATTTCTGGTAATATTTTGGACTCATTAAATTAAAAAGGTTCGATCCTACGGAAAACATCAAATTGTAACCTTTTGGAAACAGATACCCATGAAAAAAATATACCACGAAAAGTTTGACTTCAGTTTTGCTCAACAGCAAATTTACTATACTACGAGGGTCACGCTGAAAGTCTGTAGATATTCCTAATCTATACAAGTTTACACAAGTTTGAGCATGCAGCTATTTTGTCTAAAGTTGTAAGGGCTTACACGCAAATGCAGCATTTGAATCGTTCAGTTCCTGCATTCCAGTTCCTGGTATTGGTCCTGGATTTCTTTTCATGAAAGATAATGCTAGGCCGCATACTGCTGCCATAACCATGGATTTTCTTCGTGAGCATGAAATTCGTACAATGAATTGGCCAGCGTTGAGCCCTGACCTCAATCCGATTGAACATCTATGGGATATATTGGTCAGGTGTATTCGTCGCCGCCTAAATCCACCTCAAACTCTTCAACAACTAACAGAAGCACGGTATCGAATGCATGAAGTGTTGGCCGAATTTTAACGTGAAAATGGAACCGGGTAGTCGCGATTTGTGAGCCATGATTTTGTATGATTAAAACAGGGGGAATGTCACGGAAGTTCAATGAGTTCCTTCGGGGACTCTGCTGCTGTTAGGGCTATAGTTTTTAATTGGTTTGCTGAGTTTAAAAGGGGACAGATCTCACTCGATGATGATCCTCGCACAGGTCGACCGCCCATTGCTTTTACTCCAGAAACTGTAGCTGTGCAAAATATGGTAAAAAAATCGACATATAACCTACACCGAGATTGAGGCTTCTCTGGGGATTGGATCGGCAGCGGTCCGAACAATCATTCATGATCACCTTCGCCTAAGGAAGCGGTGTTCCAGATAGGTGCCACATTTGTTGACCAGTGAGCAAAAAGCAACAAGAGTTTATTGGGATAAGTTTATGGTTGAAAAATTTGATAATGGGCACAGTAAAAACACTTTTAATATCGTAAATGGAGACGAAACATGATTATATCATTATAACCCCAAAACGAAACAGCAGTCATTAGTTTGGTGCTTTGAAAGTGAGCAGCCTCCAACGAAAATTCGTCGTTTCATGAGTGTTGGACAGTAAATGGTCGCATCTTTTTTCTTAAAGTGGATACATCAAAACTGTAGCCTTGGAAAATCAAAGGAACAGTTACTTCTGAATGGTATATAACCAAATGCGTTCCCGCAGTCCTCCAAGAACTATGCAAGACTGATCTGCGGGGTATTCAATGGAACCATGACAACGCACCCGCCCACAGCGCCGCTAGAACACTCGATTTTTTACTGAATAGGGTGTCAAACTGTTGCCTCACCCACCTTATTCTCTGGACCCAGCTCCGTGCGAATACTTCTTATTCCCTAAAATCAAAGAAAAGTTACGAGGTCGCCATTTTTCCACCGATGAAGAGGCAATCGCTGCATTTGTGGAGGAAATTAGCAACCTTTCAAAAGAACGTTGGTCTCAAGAATTTGGCAAGCGGTTTTACCGAATGCTTAAATGTATTTAGGTAGGGGGAGAATATGTTGAAAAAACAGAATAAAGTTTTTGAAAAAAAAACTTGTAGTTTTTCTGTATCTAAAGACTTTTCGCGTGACCCTAGTATATCGAGAGAAAATTCTGTCGTATGGAGAAATCTGGAATCTGAGCGCCTGCCTCTTGGAGACTCTAGAGCAAATAAAAGTAACAGTAACAGTAGGAAAAGTTGGACATTTTTATAGAATATATCATTTCCTGGCACTTCAGATGAACACCTCCCTCCCCGCCCCACTCGTCGGACCTCGTACTAGGAAAACCAGTAGAGCTAAAAGGAAAATCATGAAGAAAAAGCTACTCTGTCAGGCAAAAGCTTTGCTGCCACAAAACGCTCTCTCTCTCCCTCTCTCTCTCTCTCTCTTGGTGGAGGCTTCCGGTAAATCCTTGAGTACATGCAGGCAGCGATATGCATATTTGATGCGATTTTAATGTGGCTAGAGTTGTAAGCCTCTTATGGCACTGCATTCTGTCTCTATGAATAAATTATATGAAATGTCAATCGGCCGCAAATCCGATCTACGGCAACGCTCCAGCCCGAGTTGGGATGAGAGAGACGAAGTGTGCTTTGATGATGGAAAAACTGATGTGTGTCGTGTATAGAGGCTTATAGTGGAGTCAATGGAGGCGTCATTCTGGAATTATCATTGTGATAACTATAAATAAATAACCCTGATGGAATGAATAGGCAGGAAATGTGAAAATCGTCAAAGGTGTAAACGATGGCGTATGCAAACTCCAAAAATATATATAAATATCGATTAGATCCTCCTAAAGCATACCTAACTAGATCAAATACAATAATGATTCAACCTCGTAAAGGTAGATTATTTTCCCTTTCTCTTGGACTTGATATATTTATTGTACATAGGAACCTGTCCCGATTTCATTTCAAGACCTGTTCCCCAAACAAACAAATAATATGTGATACTGGATCCTTAGGCGTAGCTACGGAAACTTTGTGGGGCCACAAAAGTTTCCTTTTTTCTGACTCGACTCGGATAACAACTGACAGCGGTAGCATGTCCGAGGATCAGATCTCCCTTGGTTCAGGAAATGCACCATACAACGCTTAGACTGATCCAAAAACGTGACCCTTATGTGGGTCCTTGGTCACCAGGTAATGAGAAAGGTGATTGCTTGGCGAGAATGGGGACAAGGTTGTGATGCCCTAGATGGTTGGCATACAGCGAACTGGCGAAAGCTTGGTTGGAGAGATATAACAACAGGCAGGCCAAGAAGTTCATAGCAGAATCCAACTAACGTCTGGAGCTGTAGCTGTTCAACAGAATAAGGGACTCAACTCACTTGTTGGTAGGGATCCTCTGAGATCACTGCATTTTGGACTAACAATTGTTACTCATTGTGTGGAAAAAGATTCTGTCTGTCAGAAGTGTCGGGGAAGGAAGAGACCTCATTCCACTTCCTAGTAATGTGTTTCGCTAACTAGGTTAGCATCTTCAGGGGAAGATAAAAAAAGTTTTGAGCTCCACAACTGATATGTGTAGTATTATTGCTGGTACATGCTGGAATTGGAGAGAGCTAAATATAGGTAGGACACACGACCAATACCATTAGGACTGTTTATTTTTTAAATCACATATGACCTAAGAATGAATCGGTAGCCTGAGCATAATCTACACCCATATTCGCATCAGTACTTCATTAAGCAGTAATTCTATTCACCAATCTGCCAATTGGCTTTCATCGAGATCAATCTTCAAACTGCCGATGATGCTGGCCAGAGAGTAAGTCAAGAGGGATTTTTGTCTTTCTACATCTTGATCTACATCAAATTGTACGTTTACATCTCTCAGGAAGCACGATTTGAATCTGTACATATCCATATCACTTTTGATCAATCTTGGGAACGTGATCAAACCCACATTTTCTCCGTATTCGTCTGGAATCTCCTTTATAGTTTTTTCCAGCAGAGATGTTTCTCTTAAATTCGCTTTGGTTTTCGGCAACAGTTTTGGTGCAGTAGCACCCAAGTCATAGTGCATTATGTCTTTGTTCTTTTGATGCAATTTAAGAGTGGGATTCTGTAATCGGTCTCTGATTTCCTTTATTTTACCTTCACCGATGCTGTGTTTGATACTTTCCAGCTGCTTATTCAATTGTTGTCTGCTTTTCGCTTCCTTCATCATTTCTTGGACAACGTAAGCCCAATATTTGTTGACTTTTTTGCAATTTTGCAACGATTTCGCATCTAGGAGACTAAAGATATTCTTCACGGTCCAGATAGGAAGCAGCTGAATAACATCAATTTCGCTTTTCTTGTCAACTTTGACCGCTTTGGTGATTTTCGAACCACCCTTCCCTTTCTTTCCCCCTTTTTGCTTATCTTGTTTCTTCCTCTCTTTTCCAGCATTCTGCTTTTTTGTTTCCTTGACACCAGCCACCGATCTCAGTGTTCGTGTTGTATCGTGCACATCTTCTTTGTAAACTTCCATCATCTCGTCCCATTCCTTCCTGAGTCGTTGAACTTCTATATCTGCCGGATGCGCTGGATCGAAGTCCACTCCTTCATCTATCGCGTGGTTCAGGTAGCATATGTATTCTCCTTGTTCAGTCAGAGTGATCTTATCGGTTACCATTAGCACATTCATCTCCTTTACCAGTTCGAAGTAGCGTCTCCAAATTGGTATATACATTGCTCTTTTCGCCACGCCGGCAATCAACCGTAGCAGCCCAAGGATTACCGTTATTTGAGATTCGCCGCTGAGCGTGGTAAACCAACCTATATCATCCTCTATGGTCTTCTTTAAAACCTCTTCATCCAACATTCTGTTGTGGTCTACCAGCAGTTTATCCTGTAAACAATTCAAATTTTTTTGAAGGACGTCGTACAGTTTTCCATTTAATTTAAGATCATGCTTTTATTAGTTCAGTTTAGATATTCATCGTGATCTCAGTATGAAGTCTTCTTTTGAAGAGTTGATGCTTGCATGAGGAGAAGGAAGAAGAACATCGTGAATATTAAGAGTCCCTAAAAGTCTTAAAAACAAATATCGAGAATATTCATTAATGAAAAATTGTTGTTGAAGGAGCCATTTTGAGCCGAACATGTTTCAGAAGTCTTTCCGACAAAAGGAATCTACGTTACCTGCAGGCATTCTGTATTTGGATCCACATGGTCGTAACATATGCATTTCAACGCTCTGACGGCCATTACATGCAGTATGCGCAGAATTGTTTCTAGGCCGCGAAGTTTATTCAGCAAACTGACGAGGAAATCCTTTTTTCTGTTCCAGGATAGGCGCAAGAAGTAACTTTGAATAACCGAATTCCTCATTAGAAAGTACCTTTCCTTTGCGCACTGATTACGAATATGATTTTCTTTTCTTTGAATCGCCGACTGTATTATCATATCCTCCTCTGCGAAAAAATCCTCTATGTCTCTATTCATTATTTCCGAGTTATATGTACTACTTTTGGTTATCTTCTTAATGTCTTGTAAAAAATAAATATAGAATGATTCATTTGTGTATGTAATCAAAGTCTGGGTGACACTGACAATTCGTGGTATGTTTACCGCGTCTTGATAGTTTATAGTTTGGAATCGGAGTATAGTCAAAAATAATTATATAATAATAATAATAATAATAATAATAATAATAATAATAATAATAATAATAATAATAATAATAATAATAATAATAATAATAATAATAATAATAATAATAATAATAATAATAATAATAATAATAATAATAATAATAATAATAATAATAATAATAATAATAATAATAATAATAACCGCAATCTATGTTTGTTTGTTTTAAGAGGGAACTATACCTATAATAAGAGGCGTTTTGCATGGGTTTCCAAATATTCAGCTTTGAATTTTCAAGATACTGGAACGATTTTTTGCATGAAGATAAAGGTTCGTTCTATGCTCGCCTTTTTTCAATTTTTGATACATTTTTGACATTTTAGATGAGCGGTAATGGTAATAAACTCCTCTGCTTTGCGACGATTTCCATATATTTTCCATGGGGGCACATTCAATCGCAGCCTATAAATCTATAAAGCCTATGTATATGTTACCGTCTTAGCCTCAACATGTTTGGGATTTTAATTAGAGGTAGAATTTATCCATTACGTGCAGACAAGACGTGACTTTCGAAAGTAAACCCCTCCATCATTCCCTAGTACGTGTTATGATAAGTGCAGAGCGGCACACTGCGTCGAGGAAAGAACAACACGACGCTGAGCCATAGACGCCACACGGGACTGATTTCGCATACCCCCCCGTCCGGACGACGTCGCCGACGCCGACATCTAGGTGCGTCGCGTCGCCATGCTACGCCGCCCCAACTGCCTACTCATTACCGTTTGTGGAGGAATATTCATCGAGGGGGTTTTTCCTGTTGCTGCAGGTCATCTATTTTCACTATATAATACGAGATCATTTGAGGAGCAGAAGCATTTGGTTCAAATATGACATTTTTTGGAAAGGGTGATTTTTGCTGTGAGAAATTCTACACGTAAGAGGGAATTCTACCTAGAATGAAATGGGTTCCCAATATTTCGTATCCAGCCCTCAGTTTCCAAGATACTGCAATTAAACTGCCTTTGCGTGTAAGCACTTACAACTTCAGACAAAATAGCTGCGTGCTCAAACTTGTTTAAACTTGTATAGATTAGGAATATCTAAGGACTTTCAGCGTGACCCTCGTAATGCGAATACATTTCCGCTGCTGTCCAAAGAATTTTTCTAGATGACACGATTGTCTCCATGATGATTATTTGATTGAATGATTGATTAGATCGCGTTTCTCCTTATAGCTAGCCCCCGACCTAATGCTTGCATATGAACGCAGCTCTTCAGCCAAAGACTCCTTATTATTTCAGCCCGTTTCTACTGCCGTCACTTCCCCCTTTAACAGGTGGTTTCCTTTCAGTATCGCCTCTCCAGTACCCGCACCCCGATAATGATCGTCAAAATTCACCGCTTTCGTGGTACCTCCTATGGTGCGAGATACGCTGTCAGACAATGAGCCACGTCTGCGGTTGATGTTAAAGGGTTTCCTTTGGCAATGCCTAACAAGGTGGCGTTAATCGTCGCTCTCCAAGTCTACATTCGTTTTGTTACTTTCAGCATATCTACTACAATGATTAGGGATCTAGAGGGGATATTGTATGAGTACCAGCATACTACATACAGTATTCAAATGACAGAACCTTCAGAATTCAAAGAACACTCAACCATTTCAATATCGTCTCAAGCAAAATGTGTGGAGCTGTTTCATAGTGAGTCGCATAGCTGTAAAAGTGGAATAATTTCAATTTTTCCCAAACATAAAATTACACTAAATTTGATTAATAGCCACGTATGCCAGAGTGGCATTTGGAGGAAACCGGCTAGGAAATATTGCTTATTGGACGACGAATGAATAATATCCGTTATGCGGCCAATGAGGCAATTCTGACAGATAGCTTAGAAGGTCTAAAATATCTCAACGAATATAAATCAAGTCAGTTATCTGTATGGACTTGAGATTTGCATCGCAAATACTGAATATATGGTAATCAGCAAGTCCGCTTCTTCTGCTACATTTTTGACCATAAGCAACTGACAAATACAAGCGTGGGCACAGTATTCGTACTTGAGTACTGTGATAAATGGAGCATTCAAAAGAGATTCGATGTCGTACCGAAAATGCCACAGCACTATTCCTGAAAATGTCACCAATTTTCAAAGGTCGAGGTACAGAAATCAGGTTTCTCAGATGTTATGATTTCTCCAGTGTAGAGACGTGGACGTTGACTGAAGCCACTACCAAAAAGCTCAAGGCGTTTGAGTTCTGTGTCATGTTCATGAACTGGAGTCAATGTGCACTGCTCAAAAAAATTAACGGAACACCTCTTTGTGCACTTGTAACTTTCAAAGTTTTAGTTACATTCAGATGGAGCTGACATATTGAAAAGAAACACATTTTCTCAGAATAAATTGAAGAATATAACATTTAATTATTCAATTTGTTTCTGAGGAAAAACTTACAAATTGAAAAAATTACAATAGACAAAGTGAAAATAGGATAGTTTTCTATAGCTAGTGTCTGGTTATTTGATTGTTATGGGGTTTAGTATCACGTGTGTCCTCCTGAAGCTCGAATTACTTCTTGGCATCTTCTTGGCATACTTCGTACAAGCCGTCGAATGTCTTCCTATGGTATACTGTCCCATTCTTCGATAAGTGCTTCTGTTAGTTGTTGAAAAGTTTGAGGTGGATTTAGACGGCGACGAATACACCTGTCCAATATATCCCATAGAGTTCAATCGGATTGAGGTAGGGGCTCAACGCTGGCCAATTCATTGTACGGATTTCATGCTCACGAAGAAAATCCATGGTTATGGCAGCAGTATGCGGCCTAGCATTATCTTGCATGAAAAGAAATCCAGAACCAATACCGTATGCTGCAGGAACTGAACGATTCAAACGCAAAAGTGTAAGCACTTACAACTTTAGACAAAATAGCTGCGTGCTCAAACTTGTTTAAACTTGTATAGATTAGGAATATGTAAAGACTTTCAGTGTTACCCTCGTACGCTTCGCGTATGTTTTATTAATTTATATTTACCTTTCTATTTTCTGTGACGCATCTGATAAAAATGTATTGTAATTTGTCTGATGAATAATATATATTTTACATAATCCATATTCTACCTTGAACTCATTTTTGCACCTGGCGATTACAACATGTATGCCTATATCACATGCACATTTTTCCACTCGGTTGTCACCCCACCGCGAACTAGCCTTATCATTTCCTATGGTAACGCTGAATAAGCACGTGCTCAAACACCATCGCCTCTTGATAAAATTCCCTCTTCAAACATCTGCTCAAGCCGCGAATAATCGCTCAATTATCCGTATAGCGACGATTGCAGCCCGCATCTCCTGCTACACCACTGATTCCGATATGGCCGCATTTCATATTCCTGCTGTGCGTTTTGTCTCCTTTGTCAGACCCCTGAGAGGTCCTGCCGAATGATCAGGACTAGAAATAATGCAGGGGCCATAAGGATGTTTTGTACCATATACAAATTCACATTTAGACACTCGAAACTCCTGGGGGTCTGTCGGTCTAACTATGAAATTTATCAATTGTGTTCTGACCACAAGTCTGCATTGTCATATAAAACCAGGCTTTCTACTGCTGCATAATATCACGTTGAACCTTGAGTAAACAGATATTTATAATTTATTTATAAATACACGACGAAATCCTCTGAGAAAAATGAAACAATGAACTTTGAAGCGAGTTGTGGTAGCGAACATGCACTTTAACCATCGCCGTTTTTTTTCGCCCATATTGGTCGGAGTTGTACAGGGCTGGATTATTCATCATTGCCATCTGGTTAGCAGCAAAAAGTATCGCTGAAACTGGAGGTTCTTGAGATATGCATCATGAAAAAACATTTATTTCCATCGATCTGACTGTAAGCCTATCCGGTAATTTATGGTCTCTCTACAACTCAGAAAGTATCATGTATATTGTTGCTCTTACTTGGTGAAACTCTTCCATCATGCAGATAGAAAGATTGTGTAATTAACACACAGTTCCACAAACAAAACCTTTCAGTGACGCGTTTCGATGTATATTTCAATCATCGTCGGATTGTCAGATTTATTGGTGGATGGTGAAATCGCATCTTTTTTCAATGTTGGAGTACAATTATAGGGAGACAAACAAGGCGGAGGCTTCACAACATCTTCAGTTTTTGATTAGGTAGAAGTAATAGTGTTGGGCGGTTTTTTTTTCGATCTTTCTATTTTGACTGCAGATATTATAATGTAACCTGATCGAGGAAATAAATTGCTTGTCTCTTCTGCTTTTAAAAATGTTTCATCCATTTTTGCCCTGTAACTTGCGACGAATCTTACGATACACCCTACGTATGCTTTTTTTAAACAAGCCAACTTCATTCAAAATTAATTTCTGCTCTCTAAATTGAAGCTACAGAAAGCGACGTGTGACATTATTGTCGAATCTATCTATCAATTCAGATTTAAATAAACTGCTATGCTTCGGAAAAAATATATTATTTTTCTTTATTAAAAATCTGCCGTAGCATCAGCAAATATAACTCCGTTTAATTGATTTACTATCTTATTCATTATCGTTTTCAGGTGAACTGGCGACCATTGCCCCTCACAGCAATGTATAGTTATCTGGCTGGCGCGTCGTTTTTGTGGCTAGTTTTGATTGGTTCAGGCGGCGTAGTAGTTTTCTGCTGACGTGGCTGTGGGGTAGTTATTTCGTGCCACGTTCGTGTTTACGTTTGGTCGATCCGCTGTAGTTTCTTCATCGTTTTTCGAATGGCTGCCATATTTGTTTCATTTCAACGCTAGCTTTGCTATAAGCGTGGTCGATATTTGCGATGAAAGCTTGAATTTTCGTCGAAACCAGTCCGGTTCCTCGACAATAACCTTAGCGTTGTCCCACAATATTTCATGGTATTCTGTCCATGTGTGGTCAGCAATTGCACATTTTCACGTCTCTGTTTGTTGTGCGTCCAGTCGGTGTTCCTGAACTACTACTGGTCTTTTCGTTTCCCCGTCGTATGTTTTGATGCATTTGCATGACACATGGTAGATGTAGTTTTTGGTTTCCGGTTTCTTGGAAGGTCTGGGTTTAAAAAAGTATTGAAGTCTGAATGGATTATAGTTATCTATGCCCTGTTAAACGAGGTGTATGGTTTTGAAATGGTAGGGCCAATTAAATTCAGCACTTATTCCAAATGCTTTACAGACATTCTATCGATATTTGTTATTTGTCACACGCAAGTCTTGCCATAATAATAAAACTAGAATTAACCATAATGATATATTCGACCGACTCGGCCTCCTGAACGAGGAACATCGACGTATGCGAATGTTCGTTCACATATGAACAGCGCTTGTGTTCGTTCTAATATGAATGACCCTTAAGAGATGCAACAACCGACATAGAAGAGTGACAACCCCATACCGAGAAAATGTAACCCGAGTAGCACTCATTGTTGATCTAAAATCCCATAACAAGAAATCTGATGCTTGCTGCTTAAAATCGATCCGTCTCTGGAGAGAAATTCAACCCCCTAATCGAGTTATTAGCAATTTTATTTCCTGTAAAACTATTAAGGGTTTATATAGTGGGGAGATCACAGGGCAGGCCTCCGTTCCTAATAAGCCACTTTTAAGTTTTTTCTCTTTTGGTAGCAACACGCTGAAAGATACACTCATGCTTGCATCTATTAATTTCATATAATTACCCGCTTGAAAGACTGGGAATAAAACGGAGCAGTGGCGGAACGCTGGCCGTCTACAGGTACCATTAAACTATACACCAGTAGAATTATCTGTAGCATTCTTCAAATGTCGAATTGAGAGCACAGATAATATTGTTGTTCACATTCATGTTCCTCCTAGATCACTTAGAGTAGTGAATACATTTAATAAAAATATTTTTATTGAAATTCATTTATCATTTACATATTGCGTATTTCATTTTTGGATTGACTTTTTGTAAGCTTGAAGTTCTGTAAAATCGACATTTAGCCATAGCCCCCTTCGTTTGTTGGGGCCTCCTAAGAACCTCTTGGCCGCTAATTGAAAGTACATAAGCCTGACTGAAATATCCATGACCATGTCCATAAAGAAGATCGACTACTAACATTTTTCGAGCACCCGAACAATATGAAACCTTCAATAGAATTCACAAAAGAGGAGGAATGTAAAAACAGACTTCCTCTTCTTGAGGTGGTGGTAAACGATTGGAAGCATTCGAAATGCTAGGCGAGTGTTATATGAGCACCACGTCACCAATGACCCTATTCTAGAAAGACTCAGGGATTAAATGCTGAAAAGCCGCATAAATTGGACATTGATGCTTGAAAGTTGTAGACAAGTTGGATTTTTCAAAAATTTGATTTCGGACTTCCATTGTCTATAAAATTTTTTTAGTATCACAACGTTTCGAGTGATATACTATCTTCAATCGTCTTCAGGTAAACTGGCTTTTCATGCCTATTTATAATACGTCCGGTGACGTGTCGTTGTGCGCGGTCTGTTCTGATTGGTTCCCGATGCGCGGTATTCCGGTCTGCTGACGTGGCTGTTCGTCGGCCATTTTTTGTTGTCTAGTCCAGTTGTAGTCTATTGATCTTCTTTATGAGTGGCTGCCATATTGGTTTAATGTCTATGCTGGGCTTGCTGTACACGTTGGTGTTGTTGGTGATGAATGCCATCTCGTCTCGGAGTATAGTGTTGTATTATTTTTTGTGGTTTGATCAATAGGCCAGAGCAATTGGAATCAGTTATCAAGGAAACTACTCTGCTTGGTCTAAATGAATGGTATTACATCATAGATGTATAGTATGTGCTAATGGTTTTTCGGTCAAATTAACACAAACGTTTTTTCGTCGTTCCAGTTTGTTCTTTATGGAACACCTCAGTTGAATCGTCTGACGCGATATGTAATTTGCAGGTTCATGAAAGACCTGAAGATGATTCTGAAGAACAATAACCCGAATTTTTTTGTGATTCGACTGAAAAACACATATATATTTTCCGGAAATACGGACAAATATCAAATATACTGCTTTTGCTGAAACTAATTCAAAAACCTTTTTATCTTAAGTATTGAAACACGTGAATCTTCCACTGTCCTCGATGATATATACTGGGTGGTCCATTTAACAGAGACAGCCGAATAGCGGGAAAACGGTGAGTTTTCAGATGAAAGTTCTTGGGCGCAACGGGGGAGAGTTAATGGTGACTTTTATTTACGACATTGACGGCATTTTGAAGGGTTTCAAGGTCAGCTGATGAGTCTACGCTAAAGACGAAACATGCAGTCTATAGAAGGTCTGATGCAGAGTGGAGAGCATGCACTTGATTGTTGACAGTTCAAAATGAAAGTAAATTTATTTAAAATCTGATAAACACTTGAGAGAAAGCAGAATATGGTTTTGTCTGATAATTTATCATCAAACGAAACAAATATGACGTGTATTATACTATTCTTTCTGTTCTGTAGTGTTTAATGGTAAGTTTATCCTTCATAATACTACATCAACCACCCGACCAACTGACTCGAGTCACATATACACGCCTGGAGCTGTGGCTGCAGAACAGAAAAAGGGAATCGCTCCACCTGATAATAGGATTCCTCACAGATCACTGCATTTCGAGTTGACAATTGTCACTCATAGGAGTGGAAAAGATCCTTTCTGTCAGGAGTGCGCGGAAAAAGGACCAGACCTCATTCCATTTCCTAGGAAAGTGTACCACATCCATACAGATAGATGAACCTTCGATGTCTTCAACCTGGATTTACAGTTACACAAGATATTATTCGCAATTTGCCGTTAGATCGGGTATGGGATCCAAAAATCTTGCACGTGCTGATCGCCAAACCACGTGATGTTATCTGACTCGAATCAGTTGTTATCCTCATGGAAGCGCTGTAGTGCCACACAAGTTCATTTTTTTTCTGACTCGAGTCAAATACAGTCAAAGACCATGTGTTTCATAGCAAAAATGTTCTGCAGGTCCGGACTCCGATACACCGGGCCGTTGTTCCATTTCCCCACACCGCATCCCTTCAGTTACAGTTAGTGCAAGAATAGGAAAAAACGATTTAATTTAACGAAAAACTCGACGATACGATGTTCGAGGGGTTTGACAACTTTAATAACATTCTTTTTTCGGACGAAGCCCATTTCCACTTAAATGGGCATGTCAATAAACAGAATTGCAGATTCTGGAGTAGAGAAAACCCTGAATTAAAACATCAAAGGCCATTACATTCTCCAAAAGTGACGCTTTGCACTGCAATATCTTCAAAGGGCATAATTGGCCCGTACTTCTTTGAAAATGCACGTGGTGATTCTGTGAGTTTTAACTCTACAGAATATGTTAAGATGCACGGAGTCTTTTTCCATCCATATTCACATCAGTTTGAGGATTACAACAGTAGGGAATGGATGCAGCAACATGTCGCAACCTGCCATACATCTAACGAGAGCTCACCCGTCGTTAAAGAACTGTTTCCTAACAAACTGATCTCATGCAGAGTTGACATTCCCTGGCCTCCTCGCAGCCCAGCACTTACTCCAGCTAATTTCTTCCTATGTCGAGTTTACGTGAATAAATCAAGAACAATATCCAATTAAAGGATAATATTGGTCAAGAAATATATCATCATCAACATATCCAGCACTCTGTGTCGGAGAGTTTTCGAAAATCTAACTATGCCAGCGGCGGGAATGCGGCTACCTAGACGATATCACTTTTAAGAAATCATTTTCCTTTTTATATTATTTATTTTAAATAACCATTTATTTGAATACAATGCGTAGTTTTTTAATAGCTATTTTAAATGTGCAAAAATGTATAGCCTACCCTGTAGAATTAGGAGCAAAAATGACTCATTCCACACAGTTGTACCAGGTTATATTCATTCGTTACATAGATTTCTTGCGCAATGAAAACAGGCATTTACAGGACCTTGCCAGTTTCCATGCTGCTTAAAGTATGTGCAAACATCTTCATTAGCCAGAGGGTTCACGTAACACTCCCTGTTGAGGATGACACCATTCTCTGGGAGAAAAAATAATGTTAATCCAAAATAAACATGGTATTAAATCAGTAATATTTTAATAGTGTGTTTCTAATATTTCGGATTTATATATGTATAGGTATGAAATCAATTGAAATCTTGAGGTGCACTTTAAATGAGGACCCATAGAGATGAGTCATATATATATATATATATATATATATATATATATATATATATATATATATATATATATAGATCATTCAAAAATTATATAGACCTCGAAAGTGGAATATAACAAATGAAATATTTCTCCAGATTTTGAGCAATACTAAAATTTAGTTATGTAGGAATATTACTTAGACTAGTCTTGTGTAAAAAACAAATTATATTTTTTTCAGCTACACTGATTAATTATACAGTGTATTTATACTATAACTACACTCAAAGAAGACTAAAACCAAACATCTATCCGTTGCAGATTAATTTGATATCGAGAGCTGAGATACTTTTAGTTGTGGTGTTTATGGAGAGCCTAGTCTAAAGGTTATTTATCTTATTAATCTCTGTGTAAAACTCACCAAGTAAATGCAGTTACAAGCTAGAATATAGTTAGTGTACAATACGGTCAGAAGTGAGAACTAAAAAACAACTTACTGGTTGCTACGCTATATTTGACACACACAGGATTACTTCCTGTACAATTTACTGTGCGTGCTGTAGTAGGATCGAAGTTATCGAAGCAGTTCGTGCACTGATAGCATTCCAAGGGATCAGCTGAAATATTTAGAAGTTAAAATATTGCAGATATCGATGAATCTCCAGTGCAGACGTATTCCATCAACTCGAAACGTCTTTTGACTTCCCACGGATATGCGAAACAAATGCTGTGATTTTCTCACATGAGATAATACTTTATTTAATGGTTTCATGATGTCCTACATTGCGATAATCTAGTTCACTCATTACCGTCGGTCAGTGTTGTCTGTCAGTCTGTCTGTTGACAGTTTTCTTATCGCGTAAATTGAGTGATAACTGTACCGATTTAGAAAAAACAAGAACTGGAGGAGATGGCATGTTGGCTTTCATGGTGGTGCAGTGGGATCGAATAATAGGCGAAAAGCAAAACATCATCAGGTCTCCTCCGATATATGCTTGTCGAGTTTCCAATCGTTTTCAGTCATAGTCAGAAAGCATTTTTCGGGGACTTAAATGTTATAAAAAGTATCCGAAGCTCAATTTATATAGGTTTCACAAGTATCTCACCAATGTAGGGCGTAGTGAAAGAATCTTTCTTCAGTCGATGTATTTCGAATGTTTAAACTAATTTAAAACATTTGGATTTTTGCGTGGTGAACCCACCGTATTTCACGGCGTACTGAGACTAAAGGGGCTAAATTGTCCAAATGTTTCTGTAGACATGATGCATAATGATACCATTGCGTATTAAGTTCAGTGCCAACCCATTTAACGCCTTTTTTATTCTTAGGTATTCATTAAGGCGATGTCTGAATGTAAACCAAGACTACTTTAAGGATATTAGAGAGAGAGAGAGAGAGAATGTGGAGCGAGAGAGTTAATCTTAAAAAGATGTTTCACTTACCTGCACTGAAAGTGAACATTACGAGAATACCGAACCAGGCGAAATACATTTTGATTATGATGTGGTTTGCTATAATTACAAAAATGTAATGACATGTGCCTACCTGGTACTTCCACATATATATAGCAAAAATGAGTTTTTTTTTTCAATCACTCCACAATAGTGTGATTTAATCTTATTTTTTACTGAGTTAGGTATTGTATATAGCTCAGGATAAACAAAATACTCCATATCTTTTTTTTTTATTGTTTCAACGGCATCAACAACATGGTTATTAGCCGCATTGCTATACGATTTTTTTTTGCACAGTGATTACAACTTGTTATATATTTCTGTAACCCTAAGCCATTGAAATAAGTTTTTTAGTGAATCTGCTGATGGTGACAGAATCTGGGTTGAATCCTGAGGAAGTTTGCACTCTATCCTTTCAAGCTCGTACCACGGGCACTCAACAAGTATATGTTGAACCGTAAGGGTTGTGTCACATATATGGCACTGAGGTGTGTCTGCTCCTATGACTAAATGGGAGTGTGTAAGGCGCGTATGGCCGATACGAAGTCGAACCAGAATAGAGTGCTCCCTTCTAAGGAGACTTTTTGGGATGGGAGTGTAGCAAATATCTGGCTTCAGTTCTTCCAAGGTGGCCCCAGTCGCATTCCATTCCTCTTGCCATTTATTGTGTACAGCACTTTTGATGAACTGCTTCAAATCGTCAGGACGGCAAAAGATGTTAGCGCACTCCCCTTGAGACGTTGCTAATTTGGCTGAACGGTCTGCCAAATCGTTGCCGGCTATACCGCTGTGGCTAGGTATCCAAATAAATGAGACATGCTTGTCTATTTCTGATAGGTATGTTTATAGGGCTTGAATTCGTTCGTCCTTTGAGTATAAATGTTGAATAGCTTGCAACGAGCTGAGTGAGTCTGTGCATATGAGGTATTTGCTATTACTTGTTTGATCGATGTAGAGAAGTGCTTGCCATAAGGCATATAATTCTGCTGAGAAAACACTTGATTTAGTGCAACTCTAGCGACCAATGGGTTGATCTCGGCTTTGGAAGATTCTTGCACTCTAGTGATTTTTAGTGGAGGGATCTTCCATGGAGGGATCTCGCTCGGACCCACTGGGTAAGTAGGAGGCAATGGCCTGGATATATAAAGATCAAGATCTTCGCTCTCAAATATAAAACTGTGGTTAGGATGATTAGGTTGCTGCCATATTTTTAGTCCGTAATTCAAAAGCGGTGGTTGTCTTCTAATATGCAAAGGTGGGGCATTAGCTTCAACGCAAAGTGAATGATATGGGCTGGTTCTGTAAGCTCCTAATGATAGTCTTAGAGCTGTGCATTGAAGGGATTCTAGGGCCTTCAGATGTGAGGGCTTAGCTGCTCCATATATTTGACAAGCATAGTCAATTTTAGATAGAATAACCGCTTTATAGTATCGGAGAAGTATTTCCCGGTCTGCTCCCCAGTTTATATTCGATAAGGCTTTCAGTGGGTTTAACGCTTTTTTACACTTCAATACCAGTTGCTGAATATGTTCTTTCCAGTACAGCTTTTTCTCAAAGATGACGCCTGGAAGTTTAACAGTATTTCGGAATTCTAGATTGATCGCGTTCAGGCTTATAACTGGATCACGGCGTTCTTTCTCAATCGACAGAAATGCACACAGTGTGTTTTTGTGCTAGAAAATATAAAACCTATCTTGCCTGCTTCTTTAGTAATAACATTGACTGCTTCTTGCAGGGTTTCCTCAATGTCCTGAATTGATGAGGAGGAATAGAAAAGTGCCATGTCATCGACATACAAAGCACATCCGACCTGAGGGTTTATTCTGGTAAACAAGTCGTTTACAGCAAGAGCAAAGAGCAATACACTTAGAGTGGAGCCTTGTGGAATTCCATTTTCCAATGAGTGTCTCTCCGAGAGGGTGTTTTTGTATCTGACTCTAAACTGTCTATTTTCATTTATAGCATATTACCTCTAATATTCCACTGATACAAAGTTCTTATGACGTTATACCTCCAAGTTACATCAAATGCTTTCTCAAGGTCGAAAAATCTAGCAACTAGATGATTTCTGGCTGCGAAGCTGAGCTGGATAGAGTCTTCCAAGTGTGAGAGCTGATCTAAGGTGGATCTGTGTTGTCTGAAACCGTACTGCGTGTTTGATAGTAACTGTTTTTTTTCCAGATGCCAAGAGAGTCTTGGGGCAACAATTTTTTCAAGATGCTTACCCATACAGCTGGTGAGTGAAATTGGCCTATAATTCGATGGTCGACTGGTATCTGTGCCATATTTCGGTATGGGTATGATAATTGCTTCCTTCCATGCTGTGGGATAACATCCTGTTAGCGTCATCCTTACAATGTACGGGGTTTTGGTGTGTAAAAATAATGACTCTGAACCAGATAACGATAAACTTTCATGAAATTTTGCGAGCGAGCTTCACCATGTAAGATACAAAATCTGTATTGTGCGTAATTTGTTGTCGTATTTCATAGATATCATCTGCATGAAATTATTATTTAGTACTATATATGAAAATAAAAACTTTGGTAGTGGAATAACACTTGTTTATATCAAGGCACGCGTGGTCCTTAATGAAAAACATTTCCTCTCCATCTAGGTGGCGATTGTTGGTGTATAACACGCTTTTATGAGAACATGTGCTCTAGTAGATTGGAGCAATACATTCTAAACATTTTTTAATTCCTTGGTATTTTGCTCCTCTGAGAATTTCCAACTATTCATTGAATAAGGTTACTCTGAAACTATTGAAACATGCAAAAATCGAGGCTAACGTAGGTCGATCCTTTTTAGGGCTCTTGAAGTATTTTTTACTACGCCCTAAAAATATCAAAATGAAGAGGTCATCGATAAAAAAACTTGTCTCGTTTACGGGTAGGAAGAACAGAAGTAAGTAAATATAGAATGTTTTTTATTTCTGGTCGGGTTAGGTTACTATATCTTACATAGATATCATGTTTCGTTGTCTGCAATTCAGGGTATCACATAGTTCTAGGAATAAAAACGACTCCTTTCACAGAGTTATTTCAGGTTATATTTGAGGAGCAGACTTGCAAACCGCAGTTTTTCCAAATGTTCACCTTTTCTGCTATAGGTGACGTTACAATATTGAGCTGAAGCGCAATCGTTTCATATAATCTTGCACGTCCAAATCACAGTATTTCCTACTTAAAATGAACTGGAACACTTGGACATGCAAAATGCATTAAGTCCATCGAGGTTAGACAAACGAATAGCATTTTGTCCACAATTATACAAGTCAGTGAAAGCTTTGGAACCTAATACTGTCTCATATTGCTTTGATTTGCAGCAAGTTCAGGTATTACCAAAAGTACCTATTCAGGATGCATTTTACGCTCAACAGTTGTCACTATATTTCTTCTGCATCACAACAGTTAATTGTCAGAAACCGATATTCTACTCCTGGATGGAGCACAAAGCGGATAGGGAGGCTACTGAGATATCTTCTGCTATAATAGATTTTTTGGAGAAAGCTTAATTCTCTGAAAATTCGTTTCTTTGCAGACGGCTGCGGGGGCCAAAACAAAAATGGTCATGTCGTGCATGCTTTGAAGTTTTAGCTTCATAAGTTGTCAGACGAAAGAATAAAGAAAATAGAAATTATACTTCAGATCAGAGGTCACTCATATCTCCCCGCCGATCGGGTCTGTGAACGAATCGAAAAAGTATGAAGGTCTCTCAGTACCATAAAATCTCCAGATGGATACTGGGATCTCTACACCAAAGTGGGCGAGGTACGAAAGGTTGCATCTGTCTGGAATTTGCTTCATATCAAACATATTTTGTTGTGGTTCAAAAAAGTGAATGGCATAAGCTCTTCTCGAAGATTTTTTATGAAAAAGAGCGTCACCTCCAACAATATCTTAGTAAAAAGTGAAGTGCTACATCGCTCTTCAGATGAGACAAAAAAATTCCAGTCGCTACTAAAAGCACGGGCACGCTCCGACCAAGTAGACTTACCGGGGCTACCTTTGGGTCATAAGCAAAAAAGAAAAAAATAGACAGTTTGAAATCATTACTGGAATCGTTATCTGGGAAAAACTGGTTCAAAGATCCGGAGTTGGAATGGTTATTTCCAATTCTTCAGAGTACTGCGAAGGTGAAGAAGCAGTTGCTGAAGAAAATGAAGGATATAAGTATACCGATATAGAAGTTAATTTTATTTGAATTTATTATTAAATATAACAATAGAGGTACTATTTATTGAGATCATGTTTATTTTTGATGTTTTAGATCTTTGTACTCGAAAATCTGTTTGAGCGACAACAAAAGTGCTCTTTGTATACTGGAGACATGCAGGTAACATTTTGTCCAACACTTTTTTTAAATAATGAAGCTACCTTCGTTCATTCCAGTATGCAAATTTAATAGTTACTCATCCTAATTTTTATTGATTTTTCACCCTAAATCTCGATCCAGTAACTAAAGCCGTTTCCAAGCACCAGTTTTTTGCCAAAGAACCAAAAGGTGAGTTAATGATGACCTTTATTTTCGACATTGAGGGCATTTTCAAGGGTTTCAAGGTCAACTGATGAGTCTACGCTAAAGACGAAACATGCAGTCAATAGCAGGTTTGATGCAGAATGGAGAGCATACACTTGATTGTTGAAACTTCAAAATGAAGGAAAATTTATTTAAAAACTGATAAACACTTGAGAGAAAGAAGAATATGGTTTTGTCGGATAATTTAACATCAAACGAAAAAAATTATAGCATGTACAACCTTCTTCTTTCTGTTATGTAGTGTTTAATGGTAAATTCATTCTTCATAGTACTAAATCAACTACCCGATATTAAATGTTAATAAAAATCATTATTACACGATTGGATGGAGTTGAACGGATAAAATATTATAACAAATTGTCGAGAAGTTAATATGTTGTGCATTCAGTTTTTATTCCGATGTTGATAATCGTAAAATATTCGCATAAAGTTTAGGAATGCAAATACTCTTTACGTCAGTAGTGAAAAGTACAGCGTTATTCTGCTTGATGATTTTTTTTATATCGCACCATAAAGTATAAGCGAGGTGCTGTGCGAAGCCCAGCTGCAACGGGCCAGAAATATGTATAAAACCAAACTTACGGAAGTACGGAAGCGCTGTGGATCCACACAACTTTAACTCGTGTCGGATAACAACTGACTCGAGTCACAAATTAACTGACTCATAGTAGGCTACGACAAAAACGTCTGGAGCTGTGGCTGCAGAACAGAAAAAGGGAATCGCTCCACCTGATAATAGGATTCCTCACAGATCACTGCATTTTGAATTGACAATTGTCACTCATAGGAGTGGAAAGAATCCTGTCTGTCAGAAGTGCACGGAAGAAGGGCGAGACCTCATTCCATTTCCTAGGAAAGTGTATCATATTCATACAGATGGATGAACCTTCTAAGACTTCCAGCTAGATTTACGGTTACACAAGATATTATTCGCAATTGGCTGTTAGGTCGCATATGGGATCCAAAAATCTTACACGTGCTGATCGCCAAACCACGTGATGTTATCTGACTCGAATCAGTTGTTATCCTCATGGAAGCGCTGTAGTGCCACACAAGTTCATTTATTTCTGCCTCGAGTAGGATAACAACTGACTCGAGTCAAATACAGTCAAAGACAGCAGGCAGGCCAAGTGTTTCATAGCAAAAACGTGCAGGTACGGGCTTCGATACACCAGGCCGCTGTTCCATTTCCCCACACCGCATCCGTCCAGTTACATTTAGTGCAAGAAAATTGGAAAAAACGATTTAATTAAAAAAAATCTCGACGATACGATGTTCGAGCGGTTCAACAACTTTAATAACATTCTCTTTTCGGACGAAGCCCATTTCCACTGAAATGGGCATGTCAATAAACAGAATTGCAGATTCTGGAGTAGAGAAAACCCTGAATTAAAACATCAAAGACCATTACATTCTCCAAACGTGACGCTTTGGTTGGCAATATCTTCAAAGGGCATAATTGACCGGTCCGACTTTGAAAATGCACATGGTGATCCTGTGAGTGTCTACTCTACAGAATATGTTAAGATGCTACGAGATTTTTTCATCCACATTCACATCAGTTTGAGGGTTACAACAGTAGGAAATGGATGGCAGCATGTAGCAAACTGCCATACATCGAACGAGAGTTCACCGGTCGTTAAAGAACTGTTTCCTAACAAACTGATCTCACGCAGAGGTGACATTCCTTGGCCTCCTCGCAGCCCAGCACTTACTCCAGCTAATTTCTTCCTATGTCGAGTTTACGTGAATAAATCAAGAACAATATCCAATTAAAGGATAATATTGGTCAAGAAATGGGTAACATATCCAGCACTCTGTGTCGAAGAGTTTTCGAAAATCTAACTATGCCAGCGGCGAGAAGGTGGCTACCTAGACGATATCACTTT
Source organism: Bruchidius siliquastri (assembly GCA_949316355.1). Classification (NCBI taxonomy): domain Eukaryota; kingdom Metazoa; phylum Arthropoda; class Insecta; order Coleoptera; family Chrysomelidae; genus Bruchidius; species Bruchidius siliquastri. The sequence goes on along the minus strand of OX438536.1, from coordinate 24,742,155 downwards.
TAAAAAATCATTTTCCTTTTTATACTATTTATTTTAAATAACCATTTATTTGAATACAATGCGTAGTTTTTTAATAGCTATTTTAAATGTGCAAAAATGTATAGCCTACCCTGTAGAATTAGGAGCAAAAATGACTCATTTCACACAGTTGTACCAGGTTATATTCATTCGTTACATAGATTTTTTGCGCAATGAAAACAGCCATTTACAGGACCTTGCCAGTTTCCATGCTCCTTGAAGTATGTGCAAACATCTTCATTATTCAGAGGGTTCACGTAACACTCCCTGTTGAGGATGACACCATTTTCTGGGAGAAAAAATAATGTTAATCCAAAATTAACATGGTATTAAATCACGTAAAACTGTTATTTTAGATGGTATTCATTTTTCACATCAGTAATATTTTAATTGTGTGTTTCTAATATTTCGGATTTATATATGTATAGGTATGAAATCAATTGAAATCTTGAGGTGCACTTTAAATGAGGACCCATAGAGGTGAGTCATCTGTTTCCTGTTAGGCCTGCGGAAATTTTTATTTTTATTCTCAAGACAAAAGCATTCGAACTCCTTAAAAGAAAATTGCATTCAACTAAAGCACATAAGCTACTACATAATTAGGTATTGATCAATTTGTGAGTGAAAACCGTTAAAACATTACAGAAACATTAAAAATATACAGGCGGTCTATTTTGATCTGTGAAATTATATAGCAACAGAAACAGCATGATGACGAGAATGCCAGTTAAATTTCATTGGGCAGCACGACAAAATACGCTGTGCGTACTTTTTCATTATATATATATATATATATATAGATCATTCAAAAATTATATAGACCTCGAAAGTGGAATATAAATATTTAAATAAATGAAATATTTCTCCAGATTTTGAGTAATACTAAAATTTAGTTATGTAGGAATATTACTTAGACTAGTCTTGTGTAAAAAACAAATTATATTTTTTTTCTTCAGCTACACTGATTAATTATACTATAACTACACTCAAAGAAGACTAAAACCAAACATCTATCCGTTGCAGATTAATTTGATATCGAGAGCTGAGATACTTTTAGTTGTGGTGTTTATGGAGAGCCTAGTCTAAAGGTTATTTATCTTATTAATCTCTGTGTAAAACTCACCAAGTAAATGCAGTTACAGGCTAGAATATAGTTAGTGTAATACGGTCAGAAGTGAGAACTAAAAAACAACTTACTGCGTTCTACAATATATCTGATACACACAGGATTACTTCCTGTACAGTTTACTATGCGTGCTATTGGTGGATTGGATTTATCGACGCAGTTCTGGCACTCATAGCATTGCAAGGCATCAGCTGAAATATTTAGAAGTTAAAATACTGAAGATATCGATGAATCGCCAGTGCAGACGTATTCCATCAACTCGAAACGTCTTTTTACTTCCCACGGATATGCAAAACAAATGCTGTGATTTTCTCACATGAGATGATAGGTTATTTAATGGTTTCATGATGTCCCAAATCGCGATAACCTGGTTCACTTATTACCGCCGGTCAGTGTTGTCTGTCAGTCTGTCTGTTGACAGTTTTCTTATCGCGTAAATTGAGTGATCACTGTACCGATTAAAAAAAAAAAAGAACTGGAAGAGATGGCATGTTGGCTTCCATGTTTGTTATTGGTGCTGTGGGATCGAATAATAGGCGAAAAGCAAAGCATTATCAGGTTCCTCCGATATATGCTTGTCGAGTTTCCAATCGTTTTCAGTCATAGTCAGAGAACATTTTTGGGGAACTTGAATGTTATAAAAAGTATCCGAAGCTCAATTTATATGGGTTTCACAAGTATCTCACCAATTTAGGGCGTAGTGAAAGAATCTTTCTTCAGTCGATGTATTTCGAATGTTTAAACTAATTTAAAACATTTGGATTTTTGCGTGGTGAACCCACCGTATTTCACGGCGTACTGAGACTAAAGGGGCTAAATTGTCCAAATTTTTCTGTAGACATGATGCATAATGATACCATTGCGTATTAAGTTCAGTGCCAACCCATTTAACGCCTTTTTTATTCTAAGGTAGTCATTAAGGCGATGTCTAAATGTATACCAAGACTACTTTAAGGATATTAGAGAGAGAGGGTGAGGGTGTGGAGAGAGAGAGAGTTAATCTTAAAAAGATGTTTCACTTACCTGCACTGAAAGTGAACATTACGAGAATACCGAACCAGGCGAAATACATTTTGATTATGATGTGGATTGCTATAATTACAAAAATGTAATAACATGTGCCTACCTGGTACTTCCACATATATATAGCCAAAATGAGTTATTTTTCAATCTCTCCATAATAGTGTGATTTAATCTTATTTTTTACTGAGTTAACTATTGTAAATAGCTCAAGATAAACAAAATACTTCATATCTTTAGCGTCATCCTTACAATGTACAGGGTGTTGGTGTGTAAAAATAATGACTCTGAACGAGATAACGATAAACTTTCATGAAATTTTGCGGGCGAGCTTCACCATGTAAGATACAGAATCTATATTGTGCGTAATTTGTTGTCGTATTTCATAGATATCATCTGCATTAAATTTTTATTTTTCAGTACTATATATGAAAACTGGGAATAAAACGGAGCAGTGGCGGAACGCTGGCCGTCTACAGGTACCATTAAACTATACACCAGTAGAATTATCTGTAGCATCCCTCAAATGTGGAATTGAGAGCACAGATAATATTGTTGTTCACATTCATGTTCCTCCTAGATCACTTAGAGTAGTGAATACATTTAATAAAAATATTTTTATTGAAATTCATTTATCATTTACATATTGCGTATTTCATTTTTGGATTGACTTTTTGTAAGCTTGACGTCCTGTAAAATTGACTTTTAGCCATAGCCCCCTACGTTTGTTTGGACCTCCTAAGAACCTCTTGGCCCCTAATTGAAAGTACATAAGCCTGACTGAAATATCCATGACCATGTCCATAAAGAAGATCGACTACTAACATTTTTCGAGCACCCGAACAATATGAAACCTTCAATAGAATTCACAAAAGAGGAGGAATGTAAAAACAGACTTCCTCTTCTTGAGGTGGTGGTAAACGATTGGAAGCATTCGAAATTCTAGGCGAGTGTTATATGAGCACCACGTCACCAATGACCCTATTCTAGAAAGACTCAGGGATTAAATGCTGAAAAGCCGCATAAATTGGACATAGTACCGATTGATGCTTGAAAGTTGTAGACAAGTTGGATTTTTCAAAAATTTGATTTCGGACTTCCATTGTCTATAAAATTTTTTTAGTATCACAACGTTTCGAGTGATATACTATCTTCAATCGTCTCCAGGTAAACTGGCTTTTCATGCCTATTTATAATACGTCCGGTGACGTATCGTTATGTGTGGTCTGTTCTGATTGGTTCCCGATGCGCGGTATTCCGGTCTGCTGACGTGGCTGTTCGTCAGCCATTATTTGTTGTCTAGTCCAGTTGTAGTCTATTGATCTTCTTTATGAGTGGCTGCCATATTGGTTTAATGTCTATGCTGGGCTTGCTGTACACGTTGGTGTTGTTGGTGATGAATGCCATCTCGTCTCGGAGTACAGTGTTGTATTATTTTTTGTGGTTTGATCAATAGGCCAGAGCAATTGGAATCAGTTATCAAGGAAACTACTCTGCTTGGTCTAAATGAATGGTATTACATCATAGATGTATAGTATGTGCTAATGGTTTTTCGGTCAAATTAACACAAACGTTTTTTCGTCGTTCCAGTTTGTTCTTTATGGAACACCTCAGTTGAATCGTCTGACGCGATATGTAATTTGCAGGTTCATGAAAGACCTGAAGATGATTCTGAAGAACAATAACCCGAATTTTTTTGTGATTCGACTGAAAAACACTAGCACATCCGGAAATACGGACAAAAATCAAATATACTGCTTTTGCTGAAACTAATTCAAAAACCTTTTTATCTTAAGTATTGAAACACGTGAATGTTGCACTGTTCTTGATGATATATACTGGGTGGTCCATTTAACAGAGACAGCCGAATAGCGGGAAAACGGGAAAACGAGTTTTCAGATGAAAGTTCTTGGGCGCAACGGGGGAGAGTTAATGGTGACTTTTATTTTCCACATTGACGGTATTTTCAAGGGTTTCAAGGTCAACTGATGAGTCTACGCTAAAGACGAAACATGCAGTCAATAGAAGGTCTGATGCAGAGTGGAGAGCATGCACTTGATTGTTGACAGTTCAAAATGAAAGTAAATTTATTTAAAATCTGATAAACACTTGAGAGAAAGCAGAATATGGTTTTGTCTGATAATTTATCATCAAACGAAACAAATATGACGTGTATTATACTATTCTTTCTGTTCTGTAGTGTTTAATGGTAAGTTTATCCTTCATAATACTACATCAACCACCCGACCAACTGACTCGAGTCACATATACACGCCTGGAGCTGTGGCTGCAGAACAGAAAAAGGGAATCGCTCCACCTGATAATAGGATTCCTCACAGATCACTGCATTTCGAGTTGACAATTGTCACTCATAGGAGTGGAAAAGATCCTTTCTGTCAGGAGTGCGCGGAAAAAGGACCAGACCTCATTTCATTTCCTAGGAAAGTGTACCATATCCATACAGATAGATGAACCTTCGATGCCTTCAACCTGGATTTACAGTTACACAAGATATTATTCGCAATTTGCCGTTAGATCGGGTATGGGATCCAAAAATCTTGCACGTGCTGATCGCCAAACCACGTGATGTTATCTGACTCGAATCAGTTGTTATCCTTATGGAAGCGCTGTAGTGCCACACAAGTTCATTTTTTTTCTGACTCGAGTCAAATACAGTCAAAGACCATGTGTTTCATAGCAAAAATGTTCTGCAGGTCCGGACTCCGATACACCGGGCCGTTGTTCCATTTCCCCACACCGCATCCCTTCAGTTACAGTTAGTGCAAGAATAGGAAAAAACGATTTAATTTAACGAAAAACTCGACGATACGATGTTCGAGGGGTTTGACAACTTTAATAACATTCTTTTTTCGGACGAAGCCCATTTCCACTTAAATGGGCATGTCAATAAACAGAATTGCAGATTCTGGAGTAGAGAAAACCCTGAATAAAAACATCAAAGGCCATTACATTCTCCAAAAGTGACGCTTTGCACTGCAATATCTTCAAAGGGCATAATCGGCCCGTACTTCTTTGAAAATGCACGTGGTGATTCTGTGAGTTTTAACTCTACAGAATATGTTAAGATGCACGGAGTCTTTTTCCATCCACATTCACATCAGTTTGAGGATTACAACAGTAGGGAATGGATGCAGCAACATGTCGCAACCTGCCATACATCTAACGAGAGTTCAGCCGTCGTTAAAGAACTGTTTCCTAACAAACTGATCTCATGCAGAGTTGACATTCCCTGGCCTCCTCGCAGCCCAGCACTTACTCCAGCTAATTTCTTCCTATGTCGAGTTTACGTGAATAAATCAAGAACAATATCCAATTAAAGGATAATATTGGTCAAGAAATATATCATCATCAACATATCCAGCACTCTGTGTCGAAGAGTTTTCGAAAATCTAACTATGCCAGCGGCGAGAAGGCGGCTACCTAGACGATATCACTTTTAAGAAATCATTTTCCTTTTTATATTATTTATTTTAAATAACCATTTATTTGAATACAATGCGTAGTTTTTTAATAGCTATTTTAAATGTGCAAAAATGTATAGCCTACCCTGTAGAATTAGGAGCAAAAATGACTCATTTCACACAGTTGTACCAGGTTATATTCATTCGTTACATAGATTTCTTGCGCAATGAAAACAGGCATTTACAGGACCTTGCCAGTTTCCATGCTGCTTAAAGTATGTGCAAACATCTTCATTAGCCAGAGGGTTTACGTAACACTCCCTGTTGAGGATGACACCATTATCTGGTAGAAAAAATAATGTTAATCCAAAATAAACATGGTATTAAATCACGTAAAACTGTTATTTTAGATGGTATTCATTTTTCACATCAGTAATATTTTAATAGTGTGTTTCTAATATTTCGGATTTATATATGTATAGGTATGAAATCAATTGAAATCTTGAGGTGCACTTTAAATGAGGACCCATAGAGGTGAGTCATCTGTTTCCTGTTAGGCCTGCGGAAATTTTTATTTTTATTCTCAAGACAAAAGCATTCGAACTCCTTAAAAGAAAATTGCATTCAACTAAAGCACATAAGCTACTACATAATTAGGTATTGATCAATTTGAGTGAAAACCGTTAAAACATTACAGAAAACATTAAAAATATACAGGCGGTCTATTTTGATCTGTGAAATTATATAGCTACAGAAACAGCATGATGACGAGAATGCCAGTTAAATTTCATTGGGCAGCACGACAAAATACGCTGTGCGTACTTTTTCATTATATATATATATATATAGATCATTCAAAAATTATATAGACCTCGAAAGTGGAATATAACAAATGAAATATTTCTGAAATATTATAATAGTCTTGTGTAAAAAACAAATTATATTTTTTTTCTTCAGCTACACTGATTAATTATACTATAACTACACTCAAAGTAGACTAAAACCAAACATCTATCCGTTGCAGATTAATTTGATATCGAGAGCTGAGATACTTTTAGTTGTGGTGTTTATGGAGAGCCTAGTCTAAAGGTTATTTATCTTATTAATCTCTGTGTAAAACTCACCAAGTAAATGCAGTTACTAGCTAGAATATACTTAGTGTACAATACGGTCAAAAGTGAGAACTAAAAAACAACTTACTGGTTGCTACGCTATATTTGACACACACAGGATTACTTCCTGTACAATTTACTGTGCGTGCTGTAGTAGGATCGAAGTTATCGAAGCAGTTCGTGCACTCATAGCATTCCAAGGGATCAGCTGGAATATTTAGAAGTTAAAATATTGCAGATATCGATGAATCTCCAGTGCAGACGTATTCCATCAACTCGAAACGTCTTTGACTTCCCACGGATATGCGAAACAAATGCTGTGATTTTCTCACATGAGATGATAGGTTATTTGATGGTTTCATGATGTCCTACATTGCGATAATCTAGTTCACTAACTACCGTCGGTCAGTGTTGTCTGTCAGTCTGTCTGTTGACAGTTTTCTTATCGCGTAAATTGAGTGATAACTGGACCGATTTAGAAAACAAGAACTGGAGGAGATGGCATGTTGGCTTCCATGGTGGTTCAGTGGGATCGAATAATAGGCGAAAAGCAAAACATCATCAGGTCTCCTCCGATATATGCTTGTCGAGTTTCCAATCGTTTTCAGTCATAGTCAGAAAGCATTTTTGGGGGACTTAAATGTTATAAAAAGTATTTGAAGCTCAATTTATATAGGTTTCAGAAGTATCTCACCGATGTAGGGCGTAGTGAAAGAATCTTTCTTCAGTCGATGTATTTCGAATGTTTAAACTAATTTAAAACATTTGGATTTTTGCGTGGTGAACCCACCGTATTTCACGGCGTACTGAGACTAAAGGGGCTAAATTGTCCAAATTTTTCTGTAGACATGATGCATAATGATACCATTGCGTATTAAGTTCAGTGCCAACCCATTTAACGCCTTTTTTATTCTTAGGTAGTCATTAAGGCGATGTCTAAATGTATACCAAGACTACTTCATAGGATATTAGAGAGAGAGAGAGAGAGTGAGAGAGGGCGTGGAGAGAGAGAGTTAATCTTAAAAAGATGTTTCACTTACCTGCACTGAAAGTGAACATTACGAGAATACCGAACCAGGCGAAATACATTTTGATTATGATGTGGTTTGCTATAATTACAAAAATGTAATGACATGTGCCTACCTGGTACTTCCACATATATATAGCAAAAATGATTTTTTTTTCAATCACTCCACAATAGTGTGATTTAATCTTATTTTTTACTGAGTTAGGTATTGTAAATAGCTCAGGATAAACAAAATACTCCATATCTTTTTTTTTATTGTTTCAACGGCATCAACAACATGGTTATTAGCCGCATTGCTATACGATTTTTTTTTGCACAGTGATTACAACTTGTTATATATTTCTGTAACCCTAAGCCATTGAAATAAGTTTTTTAGTGAATCTGCTGATGGTGACAGAATCTGGGTTAAATCCTGAGGAAGTTTGCACTCTATCCTTTCAAGCTCGTACCACGGGCACTCAACAAGTATATGTTGAACCGTAAGGGTTGTGTCACATATATGGCACTGAGGTGTGTCTGCTCCTATGATTAAATGGGAGTGTGTAAGGCGCGTATGGCCGATACGAAGTCGAACCAGAATAGAGTGCTCCCTTCTAAGGAGACTTTTTGGGATGGGAGTGTAGCAAATATCTGGCTTCAGTTCTTCCAAGGTGGCCCCAGTCGCATTCCATTCCTCTTGCCATTTATTGTGTACAGAACTTTTGATGAACTGCTTCAAATCGTCAGGACGGCAAAAGATGTTAGCGCACTCCCCTTGAGACGTTGCTAATTTGGCTGAACGGTCTGCCAAATCGTTGCCGGCTATACCGCTGTGGCTAGGTATCCAAATAAATGAGACATGCTTGTCTATTTCTGATAGGTATGTTAATAGGGCTTGAATTCGTTGAACTTGAGGGTCCTTTGAGTATAAATGTTGAATAGCTTGCAACGAGCTGAGTGAGTCTGTGCATATGAGGTATTTGCTATTACTTGTTTGATCGATGTAGAGAAGTGCTTGCCATAAGGCATATAATTCTGCTGAGAAAACACTTGATTCAGTGCAACTCTAGCGACCAATGGGTTGATCTCGGCTTTGGAAGATTCTTGCACTCTAGTGATTTTTAGTGGAGGGATCTTCCATGGAGGGATCTCGCTCGGACCCACTGGGTAAGTAGGAGGCAATGAGATTCCTCGTACGTTCATTAATTCCTGCAATCTTATATTCACCGGTCTCGTTATGGTTGGCCTGGATATATAAAGATCAAGATCTTCGCTCTCAAATATAAAACTGTGGTTGGGATGATTAGGTTGCTGCCATATTTTTAGTCCGTAATCCAAAAGCAGTTGTTGTCTTCTAATATGCAAAGGTGGGACATTAGCTTCAACGCAAAGTGAATGATATGGGCTGGTTCTGTAAGCTCCTAATGCTAGTCTTAGAGCTGTGCATTGAAGGGATTCTAGGGCCTTGAGATGTGAGGGCCTAGCTGCTCCATATATTTGACAAGCATAGTCAATTTTAGATAGAATAACCGCTTTATAGTATCGGAGAAGTATTTCCCAGTCTGCTCCCCAGTTTATATTCGATAAGGCTTTCAGTGGGTTTAACGCTTTTTTACACTTCAATACCAGTTGCTGAATATGTTCTTTCCAGTACAGCTTTTTCTCAAAGTTGACGCCTAGAAGTTTAACAGTATTTCGGAATTCTAGATTGATCCCGTTCAGGCTTATAACTGGATCACGGCGTTCCTTTCTCAATCGACAGAAATGCACACAGTGTGTTTTTGTGCTAGAAAATCTAAAACCTATCTTGCCTGCTTCTTTAGTAATAACATTGACTGCTTCTTGCAGGGTTTCCTCAATGTCCTGAATTGATGAGGAGGAATAGAAAAGTGCCATGTCATCGACATACAAAGCACATCCGACCTGAGGGTTTATTCTGGTAAACAAGTCGTTTACAGCAAGAGCAAAGAGCAATACACTTAGAGTGGAGCCTTGTGGAATTCCATTTTCCAATGAGTGTCTCTCTGAGAGGGTGTTTTTGTATCTGACTCTAAACTGTCTATTTTCATTTATAGCATATTACCTCTAATATTCCACTGATACAGAGTTCTTATGACGTTGTACCTCCAAGTTACATCAAATGCTTTCTCAAGGTCGAAAAATCTAGCAACTAGATGATTTCTGGCTGCGAAGCTGAGCTGGATAGAGTCTTCCAAGTGTGAGAGCTGATCTAAGGTGGATCTGTGTTGTCTGAAACCGTACTGCGTGTTTGATAGTAACTGGTTTTTTTCCAGATGCCATGAGAGTCTTCGGGCAACAATTTTTTCAAGATGCTTACCCATACAGCTGGTGAGTGAAATTGGCCTATAATTCGATGGTCGACTGGTATCTGTGCCATATTTCGGTATGGGTATGATAATTGCTTCCTTCCATGCTGTGGGATAACATCCTGTTAGCGTCATCCTTACAGTGTACGGGGTTTTGGTGTGTAAAAATAATGACTCTGAACCAGATAACGATAAACTTTCATGAAATTTTGCGGGCGAGCTTCACCATGTAAGATACAAAATCTGTATTGTGCGTAATTTGTTGTCGTATTTCATAGTTATCATCTGCATGAAATTATTATTTAGTACTATATATGAAAATAAAAACTTTGGTAGTGGAATAACACTTGTTTATATCAAGGCACGCGTGGTCCTTGATGAAAAACATTTCCTCTCCATCTAGGTGGCGATTGTTGGTGTATAACACGCTTTTATGAGAACATGTGCTCTAGTAGATTAAAGCAATACACTCTTAACATTTTTTAATTGCTTGGTATTTTGCTCCTGTGAGAATTTCCAACTATTCATTGAATAAGGTTACTCTGAAACTATTGAAACATGCAAAAGTCGAGGCTAACGTAGGTCGATCCTTTTTAGGGCTCTTAAAATATTTTTTACTACGCCCTAAAACTATCAAAAAGAAAAGGTCATCGATAAAAAAACTTGTCTCGTTTACGCGTAGGAAGAACAGAAGTAAGTAAATATAGAATGTTTTTTATTTCTGGTCGGGTTAGGTTACTATATCTTACATAGATATCATGTTTCGTTGTCTGCAATTCAGGGTATCACATAGTTCTAGGAATAAAAACGACTCCTTTCACAGAGTTATGTCAGGTTATATTTGAGGAGCACACTTGCAAAACTCAGTTTTTACAAATTTTCTCCTTTTCTGATATAAGTGACGTTACAATATTGAGCTGAAGTGCAATCGTTTCATATAATCTTGGACGTCCAAATCGCAGTATTTCCTACTTAAAATGAACTGGACCACTCGGACATGCAAAATGCATAAAGTCCATCGAGGTTAGACAAACGAATAGCATTTTGTCCACAATTATACAAGTTAATGAAAGCTTAGGAACCTAATACTGTCTCATATTGCTTCGATTTGCAGCAAGTTCAGGTATTACCAAAAGTACTTATTCAGGATGCATTTTACGCTCAACAGTTGTCACTATATTTCTTCTGCATCACAACAGTTAATTGTCAGAAACCGATATTCTACTCCTGGATGGAGCACGAAGCGGATAGGGAGGCTACTGAGATATCTTCTGCTATAATAGATTTCTTGGAGAATGCTTAATTCCCTGAAAATTCGTTTCTTTGCAGACGGCTGCGGGGGCCAAAACAAAAATGGTCATGTTCTGCATGCTTTGATGTTTTGGCTTCATAAGCTGTCAGACGAAAGAATAAAGGAAATAGAAATTATACTTCAGATCAGAGGTCACTCATATCTCCCCGCCGATCGGGTCTTTGAACGAATCGAAAAAGTATTAAGGTCTCTCAGTACCATAAAATCTCCAGATGGATACTGGGATCTCTACATCAAAGTGAGCGAGGTACGAAAGATTGCATCTGACTGGAATTTGCTTGATATCAAACATATTTTGTTGTGGTTCAAAAAAGTGAATGGCATAAGCTCTTCTCGAAGATTTTTTATGAAAAAGAGCATCACCTCCAACAATATCTTAGTAGAAAGTGAAGTGCTACATCGCTCTTCAGATGAGACAAAAAAATTCCAGTCGCTACTAAAAGCACGGGCACGCTCCGACCAAGTAGACTTACCGGGGCTACCTTTGGGTCATAAGCAAAAAAGAAAAAAATATACAGTTTGAAATCATTACTGGAATGAATCGTTTCTGGGAAAAACTGGTACAAAGATCCGGAGTTGGAATGGTTATTTCCAATTCTTCAGAGTACTGCGAAGGTGAAGAAGCAGTTGCTGAAGAAAATGAAGGATATAGGTATACCGATATAGAAGTTAATTTTATTTGAATTTATTATTAAATATAACAATAGAGGTACTATTTATTGAGAACATGTTTATTTTTGATGTTTTAGATCTTTGTACTCGAAAATCTGTTTGAGCGACACCAAAAATGCTCTTTGTATACTAGAGACATGCAGGTAACATTTTGTCCAACACTTTTTTTGAATAATGAAGCTACCTTCGTTCATTCCAGTATGCAAATCTAATAGTTACTCATCCTAATTTTTATTGATTCTTCATCCTAAATCTCGATCCAGTAACTACAGCCGTTTCCAAGCACCAGTTTTTTGCCAAAGAACCAAAAGGTGAGTTAATGATGACCTTTATTTTCGACATTGACGGCATTTTCAAGGGTTTCAAGGTCAACTGATGAGTCTACGCTAAAGACGAAACATGCAGTCAATAGCAGGTTTGATGCAGAATGGAGAGCATACACTTGATTGTTGAAACTTCAAAATGAAGGAAAATTTATTTAAAAACTGATAAACACTTGAGAGAAAGAAGAATATGGTTTTGTCGGATAATTTAACATCAAACGAAAAAAATTATAACATGTACAACCTTCTTCTTTTTGTTCTGTATTGTTTAATGGTAATTTCATTCTTCATAATACTAAATCAACTACCTAATATTACATGTTAATAAAAATCATCATTACACGATTGGATGGAGTTAAACGGATAAAATTTCATAACAAATTGTCGAGAAGTTAATATGTTGTGCATTCAGTTTTTATTCCGATGTTGATAATCGTAAAATATTCGCATAAAGTTTGCGAATGCAAATACTCCTTACGTCAGTAGTGAAAAGTACAGCGTTATTCTGCTTGATGGTTTTTTTGATATCGCACCATAAAGTATGAGTAAGTTGCTGTGCGAAGCCCAGCTGCAACGGGCCAGAAATATGTTTATAACCAAACTTACGGAAGTACGGAAGCGCTGTGGATCCACACAACTTTAACTCGTGTCGGATAACAACTGACTCCAGTCACATATACACGTCTGGAGCTGTGGCTGCTGAACAGAAAAAGGGAATCGCTCCACCTGATAATAGGAATCCTCACAGATCACTGCATTTTGAATTGACAATTGTCACTCTTAGGAGTGGAAAAAATCCTGTCTGTCAGGCGTGGACGGAAGAAGGGCGAGACCTCATTCCATTTCCAAGGAAAGTGTACCATATTCATACAGATGGATGAACCTTCTATGACTTCCAGCTAGATTTACGGTTACACAAGATAATATTCGCAATTTGCTGTTAGATCCATAAATCTTGCACGTGCTGATCGCCAAACCACGTGATGTTATCTGACTCGAATCAGTTGTTATCCTCATGGAAGCGCTGGAGTGCCACAAAAGTTCATTTTTTTTTCTGACTCGAGTCAAATACAGTCAAAGACCATGTGTTTTATAGCAAAAATGTTCTGCAGGTCCGGACTCCGATAAACCGGGCCGTTGTTCCATTTCCCCACACCGCATCCCTTCAGTTACAGTTAGTGCAAGAATAGGAAAAAACGATTTAATTTAACGAAAAACTCGACGATACGATGTTCGAGGGGTTTGACAACTTTAATAACATTCTTTTTTCGGACGAAGCCCATTTCCACTTAAATGGGTATGTCAATAAACAGAATTGCAGATTCTGGAGTAGAGAAAACCCTGAATAAAAACATCAAAGGCCATTACATTCTCCAAAAGTGACGCTTTGCACTGCAATATCTTCAAAGGGCATGATTGGCCCGTACTTCTTTGAAAATGCACGTGGTGATTCTGTGAGTTTTAACTCTACAGAATATGTTAAGATGCACGGAGTCTTTTTCCATCCACATTCACATCAGTTTGAGGATTACAACAGTAGGGAATGGATGCAGCAACATGTCGCAACCTGCCATACATCTAACGAGAGTTCAGCCGTCGTTAAAGAACTGTTTCCTAACAAACTGATCTCATGCGGAGTTGACATTCCCTGGCCTCCTCGCAGCCCAGCACTTACTCCAGCTAATTTCTTCCTATGTCGAGTTTACGTGAATAAATCAAGAACAATATCCAATTAAAGGATAATATTGGTCAAGAAATATATCATCATCAACATATCCAGCACTCTGTGTCGAAGAGTTTTCGAAAATCTAACTATGCCAGCGGCGAGAAGGCGGCTACCTAGACGATATCACTTTTAAGAAATCATTTTCCTTTTTATATCATTTATTTTAAATAACCATTTATTTGAATACAATGCGTAGTTTTTTAATAGCTATTTTAAATGTGCAAAAATGTATAGCCTACCCTGTAGAATTAGGAGCAAAAATGACTCATTTCACACAGTTGTACCAGGTTATATTCATTCGTTACATAGATTTCTTGCGCAATGAAAACAGGCATTTACAGGACCTTGCCAGTTTCCATGCTCCTTAAAGTATGTGCAAACATCTTCATTATTCAGAGGGTTCACGTAACAGTCCCTGTTGAGGATGACACCATTTTCTGGGAGAAAAAATAATGTTAATCCAAGATAAACATGGTATTAAATCACGTAAAACTGTTATTTTAGATGGTATTCATTTTTCACATCAGTAATATTTTAATAGTGTGTTTCTAATATTTCGGATTTATATATGTATAGGTATGAAATCAATTGAAATCTTGAGGTGCACTTTAAATGAGGACCCATAGAGGTGAGTCATCTGTTTCCTGTTAGGCCTGCGGGAATTTTTATTTTTATTCTCAAGACAAAAGCATTCGAACTCCTTAAAAGAAAATTGCATTCAACTAAAGCACATAAGCTACTACATAATTAGGTATTGATCAATTTGAGTGAAAACCGTTAAAACATTACAGAAACATTAAAAATATACAGGCGGTCTGTTTTGATCTGTGAAATTATATAGCAACAGAAACAGCATGATGACGAGAATGCCAGTTAAATTTCATTGGGCAGCACGACAAAATACGCTGTGCGTACTTTTTCATTATATATATATATATATAGATCATTCAAAAATTATATAGACCTCGAAAGTGGAATATAACAAATGAAATATTTCTGAAATATTATAATAGTCTTGTGTAAAAAACAAATTATATTTTTTTTCTTCAGCTACACTGATTAATTATATAGAGTATTTATACTATAACTACACTCAAAGTAGACTAAAACCAAACATCTATCCGTTGCAGATTAATTTGATATCGAGAGCTGAGATACTTTTAGTTGTGGTGTTTATGGAGAGCCTAGTCTAAAGGTTATTTATCTTATTAATCTCTGTGTAAAACTCACCAAGTAAATGCAGTTACAAGCTAGAATATAGTTAGTGTAATACGGTCAGAAGTGAGAACTAAAAAACAACTTACTGGTTGCTACGCTATATTTGACACACACAGGATTACTTCCTGTACAATTTACTGTGCGTGCTGTAGTAGGATCGAAGTTATCGAAGCAGTTCGTGCACTGATAGCATTCCAAGGGATCAGCTGAAATATTTAGAAGTTAAAATATTGCAGATATCGATGAATCTCCAGTGCAGACGTATTCCATCAACTCGAAACGTCTTTTGACTTCCCACGGATATGCGAAACAAATGCTGTGATTTTCTCACATGAGATAATACTTTATTTAATGGTTTCATGATGTCCTACATTGCGATAATCTAGTTCACTCATTACCGTCGGTCAGTGTTGTCTGTCAGTCTGTCTGTTGACAGTTTTCTTATCGCGTAAATTGAGTGATAACTGTACCGATTTAGAAAAAACAAGAACTGGAGGAGATGGCATGTTGGCTTTCATGGTGGTGC
Source organism: Bruchidius siliquastri (assembly GCA_949316355.1). Classification (NCBI taxonomy): domain Eukaryota; kingdom Metazoa; phylum Arthropoda; class Insecta; order Coleoptera; family Chrysomelidae; genus Bruchidius; species Bruchidius siliquastri. The sequence goes on along the minus strand of OX438536.1, from coordinate 24,726,347 downwards.
AGTGGGATCGAATAATAGGCGAAAAGCAAAACATCATCAGGTCTCCTCCGATATATGCTTGTCGAGTTTCCAATCGTTTTCAGTCATAGTCAGAAAGCATTTTTCGGGGACTTAAATGTTATAAAAAGTATCCGAAGCTCAATTTATATAGGTTTCACAAGTATCTCACCAATGTAGGGCGTAGTGAAAGAATCTTTCTTCAGTCGATGTATTTCGAATGTTTAAACTAATTTAAAACATTTGGATTTTTGCGTGGTGAACCCACCGTATTTCACGGCGTACTGAGACTAAAGGGGCTAAATTGTCCAAATGTTTCTGTAGACATGATGCATAATGATACCATTGCGTATTAAGTTCAGTGCCAACCCATTTAACGCCTTTTTTATTCTTAGGTATTCATTAAGGCGATGTCTGAATGTAAACCAAGACTACTTTAAGGATATTAGAGAGAGAGAGAGAGAGAATGTGGAGCGAGAGAGTTAATCTTAAAAAGATGTTTCACTTACCTGCACTGAAAGTGAACATTACGAGAATACCGAACCAGGCGAAATACATTTTGATTATGATGTGGTTTGCTATAATTACAAAAATGTAATGACATGTGCCTACCTGGTACTTCCACATATATATAGCAAAAATGAGTTTTTTTTTTCAATCACTCCACAATAGTGTGATTTAATCTTATTTTTTACTGAGTTAGTTATTGTATATAGCTCAGGATAAACAAAATACTCCATATCTTTTTTTTTTATTGTTTCAACGGCATCAACAACATGGTTATTAGCCGCATTGCTATACGATTTTTTTTTGCACAGTGATTACAACTTGTTATATATTTCTGTAACCCTAAGCCATTGAAATAAGTTTTTTAGTGAATCTGCTGATGGTGACAGAATCTGGGTTGAATCCTGAGGAAGTTTGCACTCTATCCTTTCAAGATCGTACCACGGGCACTCAACAAGTATATGTTGAACCGTAAGGGTTGTGTCACATATATGGCACTGAGGTGTGTCTGCTCCTATGACTAAATGGGAGTGTGTAAGGCGCGTATGGCCGATACGAAGTCGAACCAGAATAGAGTGCTCCCTTCTAAGGAGACTTTTTGGGATGGGAGTGTAGCAAATATCTGGCTTCAGTTCTTCCAAGGTGGCCCCAGTCGCATTCCATTCCTCTTGCCATTTATTGTGTACAGCACTTTTGATGAACTGCTTCAAATCGTCAGGACGGCAAAAGATGTTAGCGCACTCCCCTTGAGACGTTGCTAATTTGGCTGAACGGTCTGCCAAATCGTTGCCGGCTATACCGCTGTGGCTAGGTATCCAAATAAATGAGACATGCTTGTCTATTTCTGATAGGTATGTTAATAGGGCTTGAATTCGTTGAACTTGAGGGTCCTTTGAGTATAAATGTTGAAAAGCTTGCAACGAGCTGAGTGAGTCTGTGCATATGAGGTATTTGCTATTACTTGTTTGATCGATGTAGAGAAGTGCTTGCCATAAGGCATATAATTCTGCTGAGAAAACACTTGATTCAGTGCAACTCTAGCGACCAATGGGTTGATCTCGGCTTTGGAAGATTCTTGCACTCTAGTGATTTTTAGTGGAGGGATCTTCCATGGAGGGATCTCGCTCGGACCCACTGGGTAAGTAGGAGGCAATGAGATTCCTCGTACGTTCATTAATTCCTGCAATCTTATATTCACCGGTCTCTTTATGGTTGGCCTGGATATATAAAGATCAAGATCTTCGCTCTCAAATATAAAACTGTGGTTGGGATGATTAGGTTGCTGCCATATTTTTTGTCCGTAATTCAAAAGCAGTTGTTGTCTTCTAATATGCAAAGGTGGGACATTAGCTTCAACGCAAAGTGAATGATATGGGCTGGTTCTGTAAGCTCCTAATGCTTGTCTTAGGGCTGTGCATTGAAGGGATTCTAGGGCCTTCAGATGTGAGGGCCTAGCTGCTCCATATATTTGACAAGCATAGTCAATTTTAGATAGAATAACCGCTTTATAGTATCGGAGAAGTATTTCCCGGTCTGCTCCCCAGTTTATATTCGATAAGGCTTTCAGTGGGTTTAACGCTTTTTTACACTTCAATACCAGTTGCTGAATATGTTCTTTCCAGTACAGCTTTTTCTCAAAAATGACGCCTAGAAGTTTAACAGTATTTCGGAATTCTAGATTGATCCCGTTCAGGCTTATAACTGGATCACGGTGGTATCTGTGCCATATTTCGGTATGGGTATGATATTTGCTTCCTTCCATGCTGTGGGATAACGTCCTGTTAGCGTCATCCTTACAATGTACGGGGTTTTGGTGTGTAAAAATAATGACTCTGAACGAGATAACGATAAACTTTCATGAAATTTTGCAGGCGAGCTTCACCATGTAAGATACAAAATCTGTATTGTGCGTAATTTGTTGTCGTATTTCATAGATATCATCTGCATGAAATTATTATTTAGTACTATATATGAAAATAAAAACTCTGGTAGTGGAATAACACTTGTTTATATCAAGGCACGTGTGGCTCTTGATGAAAAACATTTCCTCTTCATCTAGGTGGCGATTGTTGGTGTATAACACGCTTTTATGAGAACATGTGCTCTAGTAGATTAAAGCAATACATTCTAAGCATTTTTTAATTCCTTGGTATTTTGCTCCTCTGAGAATTTCCAACTATTCATTGAATAAGGTTACTCTGAAACTATTGAAACATGCAAAAATCGAGGCTAACGTAGGTCGATCCTTTTTAGGGCTCCTAAAATATTTTTTACTACGCCCTAAAACTATCAAAATGAAAAGGTCATCGATAAAAAAACTTGTCTCGTTTACGCGTAGGAAGAACAGAAGTAAGTAAATATAGAATGTTTTTTATTTCTGGTCGGGTTTGGTTACTATATCTTACATAGATATCATGTTTCGTTGTCTGCAATTCAGGGTATCACATAGTTCTAGGAATAAAAACGACTCCTTTCACAGAGTTATTTCAGGTTATATTTCAGGAGCACACTTGCAAAACTCAGTTTTTCCAAATTTTGACCTTTTCTGCTATAGGTGACGTTACAATATTGAGCTGAAGCGCAATCGTTTCATATAATCTTGGACGTCCAAATCGCAGTATTTCCTACTTAAAATGAACTGGACCACTTGGACATGCAAAATTCATTAAGACCATCGAGGTTAGACAAACGAATAGCATTTTGTCCACAATTATACAAGTTAATGAAAGCTTTGGAACCTAATACTGTCTCATATTGCTTCGATTTGCAGCAAGTTCAGGTATTACCAAAAGTACCTATTCAGGATGCATTTTACGCTCAACAGTTGTCACTATTATTTCTTCTGCATCACAACAGCTAATTGTCAGAAACCGATATTCTACTCCTGGATGGAGCACGAAGCGGATAGGGAGGCTACTGAGATATCTTCTGCTATAATAGATTTTTTGGAGAAAGCTAAATTCTCTGAAAATTCGTTTCTTTGCAGACGGCTGCGCGGGCCAAAACAAAAATGGTCATGTCGTGCATGCTTTGATGTTTTGGCTTCATAAGTTGTCAGACGAAAGAATAAAGGAAATAGAAATTATACTTCCGATCAGAGGTCACAAATATCTCCCCGCCGATCGGGTCTTTGAACGAATCGAAAAAGTATTAAGGTCTCTCAGTACCATAAAATCTCCAGATGGATACTGGGATCTCTACACCAAAGTGGGCGAGGTACGAAAGCTTGCATCTGTCTGGAATTTGCTTGATATCAAACATATTTTGTTGTGGTTCAAAAAAGTGAATGGCATAAGCTCTTCTCTAAGATGTTTTATGAGAAAGAGCATCACCTCCAACAATATCTTAGTAAAAAGTGAAGTGCTACATCGCTCTTCAGATGAGACAAAAAAATTCCAGTCGCTACTAAAACCACGGGCACGCTTCAACCAAGTAGACTTACCGGGGCTACCTTTGGGTCATAAGCAAAAAAGAAAAAAATAGACAGTTTGAAATCATTACTGGAATGAATCGTTTCTGGGAAAAACTGGTACAAAGATCCGGAGTTGCAATGGTTATTTCCAATTCTTCAGAGTACTGCGAAGGTGAAGAAGCGGTTGCTGAAGAAAATGAAGGATATAAGTATACCGATATAGAAGTTAATTTTATTTGAATTTATTATTAAATATAACAATAGAGGTACTATTTACTGAGAACATGTTTATTTTTGATGTTTTAGATCTTTGTACTCGAAAATCTGTTTCAGCGACAACAAAAATGCTCTTTGTATACTGGAGACATGCAGGTAACATTTATTCCAACACTTTTTTTAAATAATGAGGCTACCTTCGTTCATTCCAGTATGCAAATCTAATAGTTACTCATCCTAATTTTTATTGATTTTTCACCCCAAATCTCGATCCAGTAACTAAAGCCGTTTCCAAGCACCAGTTTTTTGCCAAAGAACCAAAAGGTGAGTTAATGATGACCTTTATTTTCGACATTGACGGCATTTTCAAGGGTTTCAAGGTCAACTGATGAGTCTACGCTAAAGACGAAACATGCAGTCAATAGCAGGTTTGATGCAGAATGGAGAGCATACACTTGATTGTTGAAAGTTCAAAATGAAAGAAAATTTATTTAAAAACTGATAAACACTTGAGAGAAAGAAGAATATGGTTTTGTCGGATAATTTGACATTAAACGAAAAAAATTATAACATGTACAACCTTCTTCTTTCTGTTCTGTAGTGTTTAATGGTAATTTCATTCTTCATAATACTAAATCAACTACCCAATATTAAATGTTAATAAAAATCATTATTACACGATTGGATGGAGTTAAACGGATAAAATTTTATAACAAATTGTCGAGAAGTTAATATGTTGTGCATTCAGTTTTTATTCCGATGTTGACAATCGTAAAATATTCGCATAAAGATTGCGAATGCAAATACTCCTGACGTCAGTAGTGAAAAGTACAGCGTTATTCTGCTTGATGGTTTTTTTGATATCGCACCATAAAGTATAAGTAAGTTGCTGTGCCAAGCCCAGCTGCAACGGGCCAGATATATGTATAAAACCAAACTTACGGAAGTACGGAAGCGCTGTGGATCCACACAACTTTAACTCGTGTCTGATAACAACTGACTCGAGTCACATATTAACTGACTCATAGTAGGCTACGACAAAAACGTCTGGAGCTGTGGCTGCAGAACAGAAAAAAGGATTCGCTCCACCTGATAATAGGAATCCTCACAGATCACTGCATTTTGAATTGACAATTGTCACTCATAGGAGTGGAAAGAATCCTGTCTGTCAGAAGTGCACGGAAGAAGGGCGAGACCTCATTCCATTTCCAAGGAAAGTGTACCATATTGATACAGATGGATGAACCTTCTATGACTTCCAGCTAGATTTACGGTTACACAAGATATTATTCGCAATTGGCTGTTAGGTCGCATATGGGATCCAAAAATCTTACACGTGCTGATCGCCAAACCACGTGATGTTATCTGACTCGAATCAGTTGTTATCATCATGGAAGCGCTGTAGTGCCACACAAGTTCATTTTGTTTCTGCCTCGAGTAGGATAACAACTGACTTGAGTCAAAGACAGCAGGCAGGCCAAGTGTTTCTTAGCATGTGTGCAGGTCCGGACTCCGATACACCGGGCCGCTGTTCCATTTCCCCACAGCGCATCTGTCCAGTTACATTTAGTGCAAGAATTGGAAAAAACGGTTTAATTTGAAGAAAAACTCGACGATACGATGTTCGAGGGGTTTGACAACTTTAATAACATTCTTTTTTCGGACGAAGCCCATTTCCACTTAAATGGGCATGCCAATAAACAGAATTGCAGATTCTGGAGTAGAGAAAACCCTGAATTAAAACATCAAAGGCCATTACATTCTCCAAAAGTGACGCTTTGCACTGCAATATCTTCAAAGGGCATAATTGGCCCGTACTTCTTTGAAAATGCACGTGGTGATTATGTGATTGTTAACTCTACAGAATATGTTAAGATGCTACGAGATTTTTTTCCATCCACATTCACATCAATTTGAGGGTTACAACAGTAGGAAATGGATGGCAGCATGTAGCAAACTGCCATACATCGAACGAGAGTTCACCGGTCGTTAAAGAATTTCTTCCTATGGGGCTATCTTTGAAGTCGAGTTTACGTGAATAAATCAAGAACAGTATCCAATTAAAGGATAATATTGGTCAAGAAATGGGTAACATATCCAGCACTCTGTGTCGAAGAGTTTTCGAAAATCTAACTATGCCAGCGGCGAGATGGCGGCTACGTAGACGATATCACTTTTAAGAAATCATTTTCCTCTTCATATTATTGATTTTAAATAAACATTTATTTGAATACAATGCGTAGTTTTTTTAATGGTTATTTTAAATGTGCAAAAATGTATAGCCTACCCTGTAGAATTACGAGCAAAAATGACTCATTTCACACAGTTGTATCAGATGATATTCTTTCGTTACATAGATTTCTTGCGCAATGAACACAGGCTGTTACAGGACCTTGCCAGTTTCCATGCTTCTTAAAGTATGTGCAAACATCTTCATTAGCCAGAGGGTTTACGTAACACTCCCTGTTGAGGATGATATCATTTTCTGGGAGAAAAAATAATGTTAATTCAAAATAAACATGGTATTAAATGTCGTAAAACTGTTATTTTAGATGGTATTCATTTTACACATCAGTAATATTTTACAATACCATAGTGTTTTTAAATATTTCGGATTTATACACGTATAGGTATGAAATCAATTGAAATCTTGAGGTGCACTTTAAATGAGGACCCATAGAGGTGAGTCATCTGTTTTCTGTTGAGCTTTCGAAAATTTTTATTTTCATTCTCAAGACAAAAGCGGTCGAACTCCTTAAAAGAAAATTGCACTCAACTAAAGCACATAAGCTACTACATAATTAGGTATTGATCAATTTGAGTGAAAACCGTTAAAACATCACAGAAACATTAAATATATATATATATATATATATATATATATATATATATATATATATATGTAGGTATGTATCTTAATTTTGAGATCACTACGTCTCGAATGATTTCTTCTGAAGACTATTATAAATAGATAATTCAAAAATTATATAGACCTCGAAAGTGAAATATAACAAATGAAATATTTCTTCAGATTTTGAGCAATACTAAAATTTAGTTATGTAGGAATATTACTTAGACTAGTCTTGTATGAAAAACAAATCATATTTTTCTTCTTCAGCTACACTGACTAATTATAGAGAGTATTTATACTATAACTACGATCAAGGTAGACTAAAACCAAACATCTATCCGTTGCATATTAATTTGATATCGCGAGCTGAGATACTTTTACTTGTGATGTTTATGGAGAGCCTAGTCTAAAGGTTATTTATCTTATTAATCATTGTGTAAAACTCACAAGTAAATGCAGTTACAAGCTAGAATATACTTAGTGTACAATACATTCAGAAGAGAGAACTAAAAAACAACTTACTGGTTTTTACAATATAAAAGACACACACAGGATTACTTCCTGTACAATTTACTCTGCGTGCTGTATATGGATCGAAGTTATCGAAGCAGTTCGTGCACTCATAGCATTCCAAGGCATCAGCTGAAATATTTACAAGTTAAAATACTGCAGATATCGATGAATCGCCAGTGCAGACGTATTCCATCAACTCGAAACGTCTTTTTACTTCCCACGGATATGCGAAACAAATGCTGTGATTTTCTCACATGAGATAATACGATATTTAATGGTTTCATGATGTCCCAAATCGCGACAACCTGGTTCACTTATTACCGTCGGTCAGTGTTGTCTGTCAGTCTGTCTGTTGATAGTTTTCTTATCGCGTAAATTGAGTGATCACTGTACTGATTTAAAAAAAACAAGAACTGGAAGAGATGGCATGTTGGCTTCCATGTTTTTTAATTGGTGCAGTGGGATCGAATAATAGGCGAAAAGCAAAACATTATCAGGTCTCCTCCGATATATGCTTGTCGAGTATCCAATCGTTTTCAGTCATAGTCAGAAAGCATTTTTGGGAATGTTATAAAAAGTATCCAAAGCTCAATTTATATAGGTTTCAGAAGTATCTCACCAATGTAGGGCGTAGTGGAAGACCCACCGTATTTCACTGCGTACTTAGATTTTTCTAAAGGGGTTAAATTGTCCAAATTTTTCTGTAGACATGATGCATAATGATACCATTGCGTATTTAGTTCAGTGCCAACCCATTTAACGCCTTTTTATTCTTAGGTAGTCATTAAGGCGATGTCTGAATATATACCAAGACTACTTTAAGCATACTAGAGAGAGAGAGAGAGGGTGAGGGTGGGGAGAGAGAGGATTAATCTTAAAAAGATGTTTCACTTACCTGCATTGAAAGTGAACATTACGAGAATACCGAACCAGGCGAAATACATTTTTATTATGATGTGGATTGCTATAATTTCATAAATGTAATGACATGTGCCTACCTGGTACTTCCATATATATATATAGCAAAAATGAGTTTTTTTTCAGTCTCTCCACAATAGTGTGATTTAATCTTATATTTTACTGAGTTAAGTATTGTAAATAGCTCAGGATAAACAGAATACTTCATATCTTTAGCGTCATCCTTACAAAACCCCGTACGGTTTTGGTGTGTAAAAAAAATGAGTCTGAACCAGATAACGATAAACTTCCATGAAATTTTGCGGGCGAGCTTCACCATGTAAGGAAACAGTATCTGTATTGTGCGTAATTTGTTGTCGTATTTCATAGATATCATCTGCATGAAATTATTATTTAGTACTATATATGAACATAAAAACTCTGGTAGTGGAATAACACTTGTTTATATCAAGGCACGCGTGGTCCTTAATGAAAAACATTTCCTCTTCATCTAGGTGGCGATTGTTGGTGTATAACACGCTTTTATGAGAACATGTGCTCTAGTAGATTGAAGCAATACATTCTAAACATTTTTTAATTCCTTGGTATTTTGCTCCTGTGAGAATTTCCAACTATTCATTGAATAAGGTTACTCTGAAACTATTGAAACATGCAAAAATCGAGGCTAACGTAGGTCGATCCTTTTTTGGGCTCTTAAAATATTTTTTACTACGCCCTAAAACTATCAAAATGAAAAGGTCATCGATAAAAAAACTTGTCTCGTTTACGCGTAGGAAGAACAGAAGTAAGTAAATATAGAATGTTTTTTATTTCTGGTCGGGTTAGGTTACTATATCTTACATAGATATCATGTTTCGTTGTCTGCAGTTCAGGGTATCACATAGTTCTAGGAATAAAAACGACTCCTTTCACAGAGTTATGTCAGGTTATATTTGAGGAGCAGACTTGCAAAACGCAGTTTTTCCAAATGTTCACCTTTTCTGCTATAGGTGACGTTACAATATTGAGCTGAAGCGCAATCGTTTCATATAATCTTGGACGTCCAAATCGCAGTATTTCCTACTTAAAATGAACTGGAACACCTGGACATGCAAAATGCATTAAGTCCATCGAGGTTAGACAAACGAATAGCATTTTGTCCACAATTATACAAGTTAATGAAAGCTTTGGAACCTAATACTGTCTCATATTGCTTTGATTTGCAGCAAGTTCAGGTATTACCAAAAGTGCCTATTCAGGATGCATTTTACGCTCAATAGTTGTCACTATATTTCTTCTGCATCACAACAGTTAATTGTCAGAAACCGATATTCTGAGATATCTTCTTCTATAATAGATTTTTTGGAGAAAGCTTAATTCCCTGAAAATTCGTTTCTTTGCAGACGGCTGCGGGGGCCAAAACAAAAATGGTCATGTCGTGCATGCTTTGATGTTTTGGCTTCATAAGTTGTCAGACGAAAGAATAAAGGAAATAGAAATTATACTTCCGATCAGAGGTCACAAATATCTCCCCGCCGATCGGGTCTTTGAACGAATCGAAAAAGTATTAAGGTCTCTCAGTACCATAAAATCTCCAGATGGATACTGGGATCTCTACATCAAAGTGAGCGAGGTACGAAAGATTGCATCTGACTGGAATTTGCTTGATATCAAACATATTTCGTTGTGGCTCAAAAAAACTGAATGGCATAAGCTCTTCTCTAAGATTTTTTATGAAAAAGAGCGTCACCCCCAACAATATCATAGTAAAATGTGAAGTGCCACATCGCTCTTCAGATGAGACAAAAAAAATTCCAGTCGCTACTAAAAGCACGGGCAAGCTCCGACCAAGTAGACTTACCGGGACTACCTTTGGGTCATAAGCAAAAAAGAAAAAAATAGACAGTTTGAAATCATTACTGGAATCGTTATCTGGGAAAAACTGGTACAAAGATCCGGAGTTGGAATGGTTATTTCCAATTCTTCAGAGTACTGCGAAGGTGAAGAAGCAGTTGCTGAAGAAAATGAAGGATATAAGTATACCGATATAGAAGTTAATTTTATTTGAATTTATTATTAAATATAACAATAGAGGTACTATTTATTGAGAACATGTTTATTTTTGATGTTTTAGATCTTTGTACTCGAAAATCTGTTTGCTCTCTGTATACTAGAGACATGCAGGTAACATTTTGTCCAACACTTTTTTTGAATAATGGAGCTACCTTCGTTCATTCCAGTATGCAAATCTAATAGTTACTCATCCTAATTTTTATTGATTTTTCACCCTAAATCTCGATCCAGTAACTAAAGCCGTTTCCAAGCACCAGTTTTTTGCCAAAGAACCAAAAGGTGAGTTAATGATGCCTTTATTTTCGACATTGACGGCATTTTCAAGGGTTTCAAGGTCAACTGATGAGTCTACGCTAAAGACGAAACATGCAGTCTATAGCAGGTTTGATGCAGAATGGAGAGCATACACTTGATTGTTGAAAGTTCAAAATGAAAGAAAATTTATTTAAAAACTGATAAACACTTGAGAGAAAGAAGAATATGGTTTTGTCGGATAATTTAACATCACACGAAAAAAATTATAACATGTATAATCTTCTACTTGCTGTTCTGAAGTGTTTAATGGTAATTTCATTCTTCATAATACTAAATCAACTACCCAATATTAAATGTTAATAAAAATCCATATTACATGATTGGATGGAGTTAAACGGATAAAATTTTGAAATAAATTGTCGAGAAGTTAATATGTTGTGCATTCAGTTTTTATTCCGATGTTGATAATCGTAAAATATTCGCATAAAGTTTGCGAATGCAAATACTCCTTACGTCAGAAGTGAAAAGTACAGCGTTATTCTGCTTAATTTTTTTTGGATATCGCACCATAAAGTATAAGCGAGGTGCTGTGCGAAGCCCAGCTGCAACGGGCCAGAAATATGTTTATAACCAAACTTATGGAAGTACGGAAGCGCTGTGGATCCACACAACTTTAACTCGTGTCTGATAACAACTGACTCGAGTCACATATTAACTGACTCAGTAGGCTACGATAAACGTCTGGAGCTGTGGCTGCTGAACAGAAAAAGGGAATCGCTCCACCTGATAATAGGAATCCTCACAGATCACTGCATTTTGAGTTGACAATTGTCACTCATAGGAGTGGAAAAGATCCTTTCTGTCAGCAGTGCGCGGAAAAAGGACCAGACTTCATTCCATTTCTCAAGAAAGTGTACCATACTGATACAGATGGATGAACCTTCGATGTCTTCCAGCTGGATTTACAGTTACAAGATATTATTCGCAATTTGCTGTTAGGTCGGATATGGGATCCAAAAATCTTACACGTGCTGATCGCCAAACCACGTGATGTTATAATAATAATAATAATAATAATAATAATAATAATAATAATAATAATAATAATAATAATAATAATAATAATAATAATAATAATAATAATAATAATAATAATAACAAGTGTCTTTATTTTACATATACAGTAGAGGCGAATATTATATACACATATATACATACATATATACACACACACACATACACATATATATCACTGTGATAACAGCATTATATACATAAAAAAAGGAGGCGAACGTATTGTATGCATATACAGCTATATATAAAGATAACTACAAAACATGTATTTCACAAAATGAAGTATGTTGTACACCCATATATACACATGTACACATATATGCTTACATATATATAAGCATACATACACACATACATGTATATATGATTTAATATGAGCTTAGTAGCTGCCTTTTAAAAAGCTTCTTGAAGGTTGCGATGTTTTTACTTTTATGAGACTGGCAAATAGAATTATAAAATCTGACAGCGTTGTAAGTGAAGCTTCTTTGGAATAAAGATGGGTGGTGAATGGGCATTTCAAGTTGGTTGTTATGTCTTAATATTCGAGGTCTAGCATTCCCTCTAAATATGAGTTTATCATGCAGGTAGGTTGGCAAGCTGGTTTGAAGAACTCTGTGCACAGATGTTGCTAAGAAATATTGATATAGGTTGTCCACTCGCAGCCACTACAGCTCATTGATCTTATGACTTACGTGACTATACTTGCGAAGTATAGTGTATGGACTTCGCAAGTGGGGTTTTTTATCTTAGGAAGTGGAGTTATCATTGCCTCCTTCCAATTATTTGGAAAGAATCCGGTTTCAAGGCAAATATTCACAATATGTAAAATTGGATTTAATATTTCGGGTAGACAGAGGCGAATCATATTGATGTTTATTTGGTCGTTACCGGTTGCAGAAGACTTTATAGAAGCAATTATATCTAGAATTTCTTCAGGAGTTAACATTCTAAAACTAAAAGGAGTAAAGCTATTTCTATGAAATTTATCGTTATAATGATCTACAGTTGAATCTACTATTCTATCATCAATAGTGTTAGAAGAAACATTTGAGATAAAATAGTCATTGATTTCATTTGGCTCAAGTAAATTTGAAGACATGTCAGTTTGCTTTTGAGAACATATATTCATATTTTTCAGTTAATTTAGGTTTCCTAAGTGACTTAGGTATGCCTTTTTCTCTCGCCTAATTGAAGCCACGGCATAATTCCTTAGTGACTTGTAGTTTTCCCAGTTAGCGTCAGTTGGATCTTGTTGAAAGGTATGTGCTGCTATGTCTCTTTGCTCCAATATAAGACTTAGAGCATATGTTAGCCAGGGCGCTGCATTTTTCGTAACACGAGCCGTCCGTATGGGTGCATGCACGTCAAACGCGTATATCAACATTTCGGTTAATAGTGCAACTTTTATATCTATATCCTGCATGTAGTATATAAGATCGAAACTCATCTGGGATAAACACAATTTAAATGCTTCAATGTTAATATTTTTAAAGTTCCTATATGTTATTAGTTTAGCCTGTTGCTTTGATATAAAAGTAGATAATTCGCAAAAAATTAGTTTGTGGTCTGAAATATGATCCACATTCACGGTACCTGTATTTATCACCGATTCTGGATTGTTAACATAAATAACATCAATCAGCGTTGAACTATGTCTGGTCACTCTTGTAGGTTCATCAATAATTTGCACGAAGTTATACGAGTCGAAACATATGTTAAGTCTATCATTATGATCTAATTCATATCTCCAAGGAACATAATGTTATCATACTGAGGACTAAATAAAGAAAGTACATTGTCCAGACTTTGGATGCTATCATTCAACGGGCAGTGAGGTGGACGATACACAACGACAACTAAGAGACTAGTAGAATGTGTTTTGAGGTTACATCACAAAAGTTCGAGTGAATTTTGGAAAGCGAAATTCACGTTAACCAGGCTACTAGTGAAGTTGCTATTTACATACAAACCAACACCACCCCCCTTACTTGAACGGTCTTTTCGGAAAAATTGATACCCTTTATCTTCAAATATTTGTTTGAAATCATTTAAAGAAGCTACTAAGGAGCGCACATTCAGTTGTCATACTTTAACAAATTTAGTTGTATCAACCATAATCAATCCTCGTCTTCAGATGATCGACGTAGATTTTACGAGGACAGCCAATAAAGTTGGCTGAGTGATTAGTCTGTTGATTCTTTTTGGAGGTCTTGTTATAGTACAAGCAATTTGTGCATTTTAGTTCACTGGATTTGCACTCCTTCAGCTTGTGTTTTCCTGTACATCTAGGGCACGTCAAATCAGATTTACATTCGTTTGCTTTGTGACCAAATGCACAACAAGTGAGGCATTTTATAATTCTGACATGATCAACGACTGCACATCTTTTCCAACCAAGAAATAGCTTGCCCAACTTCAGCAGAGTATCTCGAGTAGATGGTGAGACTTCAATAACAATATCTACGATGTCTTGATAATTAAGTTTTGTTATAAATTTGATATTAGATCTATCAATGTTATTGAGCCCATTTAAGAACAAAATATTCGATATGATATCATCAGGTGTATCCTGGCCTTTCAAGCTGACATCTTTGATTAATAATTTAGGATTTAACTTCTTGCCCTCATTGATCTGGAACTTATTACCAAACTTATTATCCAAGGTGCCCTTCAATGCATTCAAAGATTTCTCATCCTTGCAACGTATAGCAACGCCGTTCTTTATTTTACGTGTCCCATTGATGCATATATTCATACTGACAGGATTAACGGAAGATACGAGGTCTTTATTAATGTCGTCAGAATCGGTGCCCTCTGTAGATCCTTTTATCAATAAAACAGGAAAATTTTCTTTTGGTACAGATCTCACAACATCACTATACTTGCTGGATCTAGCCAGAGTAGTACCTGCCTTAAGATGATCATTATTTTGTTTATGTGCAGCTGATGTCTTGGTTTCGAAAGAGTTTATAATTGTTTTTTGTAGATCTGTGGTATATTCCAAATCGGATATACGTTTTATTGAAAGATTCAGCTATCTGACTCGAATCAGTTGTTATCCTCATGGAAACGCTGTCGTGCCACGCAAGTTCATTTTTTTTCTGCCTCGAGTCGGATAACAACTGATTCGAGGCAAATACAGTCGAAGACAGCAGGCAGGCCAAGTGTTTCATAGCAAAGATGTGCAGGTACGGGCTTCGATACACCGGGCCGCTGTTCCATTTCCCCACACCGCATCCCTCCAGTTACATTTAGTGCAAGAATTGGAAAAACGATTTAATCAAAAAAAAACTCGACGATACGATGTTCGAGCGGTTTAACAACTTTATTAACATTCTCTTTCCGGATGAAGCCCATTTCCACTTAAATGGCCATGTCTATAAACAGAATTGCAGATTCTGGAGTAGAGAAAACCCTGACTTAAAACATCAAAGGCCATTACATTCTCCAAAAGTGACGCTTTGGACGGCGATATCTTCAAAGGGCATAATTGGCCGGTACGTCTTTGAAAATGCACGTGGTGATCCTTTGAGTGTTAACTCTACAGAATATGTTAAGAAGCTACGAGATTTTTTCAACCACATTTAGAGCGGTTTGAGGGTTGCATCAGTAGGGAATCGATGCAGCAACATGTCGCAACCTGCCATACATCTAACGAGAGTTCACCCGTCGTTAAAGAACTGTTCTATGTAGAGTTCACATTCCTTGGCCTCCTCGCAGCCCAGCACTTACTCCAGCTAATTTCTTCCTATGGGGCTATCTTAAAAGTCAGGTTTACGTGAATAAATCAAGAACAATACCCCAATTAAAGGATAATATTCGTCAAGAAATGGGTAACATATCCAGCGCTCTGTGTCGAAGAGTTTTCGAAAATCTAACTATACCAGCGGCGAGAAGGCGGCTACCTAGACGATATCACTTTTAAGAAATCATTTTCCCTTTTATATTCTTGATTTTAAACAAACATTTATTTGAATACAATGCGTAGTTTTTTAATGGTTATTTTAAATGTGCAAAAATGTATAGCCTACCCTGTAGAATTAGGAGCAAAAATGACTCATTTCACACAGTTGTATCAGATTATATTATACATAGTTACATAGATTGTACGCGCAATAATAACAGCTTTTTATCGGACCTTGCCAGTTTCCATGCTTTATGAAATATGTGCAAACATCTTCATTACCCAGAGGGCTTACGTAACACTCCCTGTTCTGGATGACACCATTGTCTGGGAAAATAAACATGGTATTAAATGACGTAAAACTGTTATTATGGATGGTATTTATTTTTCACATCAGTAATATTTTACACCATAGTGTGTTTTTAAATATTTCGGATTTATATATGTATAGGTATGAAATCAATTTAAATCTTGAGGTGCACTTTAAATGAGGACCCATAGAGGTGAGTCATCTGTCAAATTTTTATTTTCATTCTCAAGACAAAAACGTTCGAACTCCTTAAAAGAAAATTGGACTCAACTAAAGCACATAAGCTACTACATAATTAGGTATTGATCAATTTGAGTAAAAACCGTTAAAACATCACAGAAACATTAAAAATATACAGGCGGTCTATTTTGATCTGTGAAATTATATAGCAACAGAAACAGCATGATGACGAGAATGCCAGTTAAATTTCATTGGGCTGTACGACAAAATACGCTGTGCGTACTTTTTTACTATATATATGTATGTATGTATGTATCTTTTTTTGAGATCACTACGTCTCGAATGATTTCTTCTGAAGACTATTATAAATAGATCATTCAAAAATTATATAGACCTCGAAAGTGAAATACAACATTTGAAATATTTCTTCAGATTTTAAGCAATACTAAAATTTAGTTTATGTGGGAATATTACTTAGACTAGTCTTGTGTGAAAAACAAATCATATTTATTTTCTTCAGCTACACTGACTAATTATAGAGAGTATTTATATTATAACTACAATCAAGGAAGACTAAAACCAAACATCTATCCGTTGCAGATTAATTTGATATCGAGAGCTGAGATACTTTTACTGGTGATGTTTATGGAGAGCCTAGTCTAAAGGTTATTTATCTTATTAATCTTTGTGTAAAACTCACCAAGTGAATGCAGTTACAAGCTAGAATATAGTTAGTGTACAATACGGTCAGAAGTGAGAACTAAAGAACAACTTACTGGTTTTTACAACATATCCGACACACACAGGATTACTTCCTGTGCAATTTACTCTGTGTGCTGTAGATGGATTGAAGTTATCGAGGCAGTCCGTGCACTCATAGCATTGCAAGGCATCAGCTGAAATATTTAGAAGTTAAAATAATGCTGATATCGATGAATCGCCAGTGCAGACGTATTCCATCAACTCGAACCGTCTTTTTACTTCCCACGGATATGCCAAACAAATGCTGTGATTTTCTCACATGAGATAATACTTTATTTAATGGTTTCATGATGTCCCAAATCGCGATAACCTGGTTCACTTATTACCGTCGGTCAGTGTTGTCTGTCAGTCTGCCTTTTGACAGTTTTCTTATCGCGTTAATTGAGTGATCACTGTACCGATTTTGAAAAAAAAAGAACTGGAAGAGATGGCATGTTGGCTTCCATGTTTGTTATTGGTGCTGTGGGATCGAATAATAGGCGAAAAGCAAAGCATTATCAGGTTCCTCCGATATATGCTTGTCGAGTTTCCAGTCGTTTTCAGTCATAGTCAGAAAGCATTTTTGGGAATGTTATAAAAAGTATCCGAAGCTCAATTTATATAGGTTTCAGAAGTATCTCACCAATGTAGGGCGTAGTGGAAGACCCACCGTATTTCACTGCGTACTCAGATTTTTCTAAAGGGGCTAAATTGTCCAAATTTTTCTGTAGACATGATGCATAATGAGACCATTGCGTATTAAGTTCAGTGCCAACCCATTTAACGCCTTTTTTATTCTTAGTTAGTCATTAAGGCGATGTCTAAATGTATACCAAGACTACTTTATAGGATATTAGAGAGAGAGAGAGAGAGAGGGTGTGGAGAGAGAGAGAGTTAATCTTGAAAAGATGTTTCACTTACCTGCACTGAAAGTGAACATTACGAGAATACCGAACCAGGCGAAATACATTTTGATTATGATGTGGATTGCTATAATTACAAAAATGTAATGACATGTGCCTACCTGGTACTTCCACATATATATAGCCAAAATGAGTTATTTTTCAATCTCTCCACAATAGTGTGAATTAATCTTATTTTTCACTGAGTTAAGTATTGTAAATAGCCCAGGATAAACAAAATACTTCATATTTTTAGCGTCATCCTTACTATGTACGGGGTTTTGGTGTGTGAAAATAATGACTCTGAACCAGATAACGATAAACTTTCATGAAATTTTGCGGGCGAGCTTCACCATGTAAGATACAAAATCTGTATTGTGCGTAATTTGTTGTCGTATTTCATAGATATCATCTGCATGAAATTATTATTTAGTACTATATATGAAAATAAAAACTCTGGTAGTGGAATAACACTTGTTTATATCAAGGCGCGTGTGGTCCTTCATGAAAAACATTCCCTCTTCATCTAGGTGGCGATTGTTGGTGTATAACACGCTTTTATGAGAACATGTGCTCTAGTAGATTGAAGCAATACATTCTAAACATTTTTCAATTCCTTGGTATTTTGCTCCTCTGAGAATTTCCAACTATTCATTGAATAAGGTTACTCTGAAACTATTGAAACATGCAAAAATCGAGGCTAACGTAGGTCGATCCTTTTTAGGGCTCTTAAAATATTTTTTACTACGCCCTAAAACTATCAAAATGAAAAGGGCATCGATACAAAAACTTGTCTCGTTTACGCGTAGGAAGAACAGAAGTAAGTAAATATAGAATGTTTTTTATTTCTGGTCGAGTTAGGTTACTATATCTTACATAGATATCATGTTTCGTTGTCTGCAATTCAGGGTATCACATAGTTCTAGGAATAAAAACGACTCCTTTCACAGAGTTATGTCAGGTTATATTTGAGGACCACACTTGCAAAACTCAGTTTTTCCAAATTTTCAAACACTTGAGAGAAAGGAGAATATGGTTTTGTCGGATAATTTAACATCAAACGAAAAAAATTATAACATGTATAATCTTCTTCTATCTGTTCTGTAGTGTTTAATGGTAATTTCATTCTTCATAATACTAAATCAACTAGCCAATATTAAATGTTAATAAAAATCATTATTACACGATTGGATGTAGATAAACAGATAAAATTTTGAAATAAATTGTCAAGAAGTTATTATGTTGTGCATTCAGTTTTTATTCCGATATTGATAATCGTGAAATAATCGCATAAAGTTTAGGAATGCAAATACTCCTTATGTCAGTAGTAAAAAGTACAGCGTTATTCTGCTTAATTTTTTTTGATATTGCACCATAAAGTATAAGTAAGTTGCTGTGTCAAGCCCAGCTGCAACGGGCCAAAAATATGTATAAAACCAAACTTACGGAAGTACGGAAGCGCTGTGGATCCACACAACTTTAACTCGTGTCTGATAACAACTGACTCGAGTCACATACTAACTGACTCATAGTAGGCTACGACAAACGTCTGGAGCTGTGGCTGCTGAACAGAAAAAGGGAATCGCTCCACCTGATAATAGGAATGCTCACAGATAACTGCATTTTGAATTGACAATTGTCACTCATAGGAGTTGAAAAAATCCTGTATATCAGGAGTGCACGGAAGAAGGACCAGACCTCATTCCATTTCCTAGGAAAGTGTACCATATCCATACAGATGGATGAATCTTCGATGTCTTCCAGCTGGATTTACAGTTACACAAGATATTATTCGCAATTGGCTGTTAGGTCGCATATGGGATCCAAAAATCTTACACGTGCTGATCGCCAAACCTCGAGATGTTATCTGACTCGAATCAGTTGTTATCCTCATGGAAGCGCTGTAGTGCCACACAAGTTCATTTCTTTCTGCCTCGAGTCGGATAACAACTGACTCGAGTCAAATACAGTCAAAGACAGCAGGCAGGCCAAGTGTTTCATAGCAAAGATGTGCAGGTACGGGCTTCAATACACCTGGCCGCTGTTCCATTTCCCCTACCGTATCACTCCAGTTACAGTTAGTGCAAGAATTGGAAAAACGATTTAATCAAATAAAAACTCGACGATACGATGTTCGAGCGGTTTAGCAACAACTTTATTAACATTCTCTTTTCGGATGAAGCCCATTTCCACTTAAATGGCCATGTCAATAAACAGAATTGCAAATTCTGGAGTAGAGAAAACCCTGAATTAAAACATCAATGACCATTACATTCCCCAAAAGTGACGCTTTGGACGGCAATATCTTCAAAGGGCATAATTAGCCCGCACTTCTTTGAAAATGCACGTGGTGATCCTTTGAGTGTTAACTCTACAGAATATGTTAAGAAGCTACGAGATTTTTTCAATCACATTTACAGCGGTTTGAGGGTTGCATCAGTAGGGAATGGATGCAGCAACATGTCGCAACCTGCCATACATCTAACGAGAGTTCACCCGTCGTTAACGAACTGTTTCCTAACAAACTGATCTCACGCAGAGGTGACATTCCTTGGCCTCCTCGCAGCCCAGCACTTACTCCAGCTAATTTCTTCCTATGGGGCTATCTTAAAAGTCGAGTTTACGTGATTAAATCAAGAACAATACCCCAATTAAAGGATAATATTCGTCAAGTAATGGGTAACATATCCAGCACTCTGTGTCGAAGAGTTTTCGGAAATCTAACTATACCAGCGGCGAGAAGGCGGCTACCTAGACGATATCACTTTTAAGAAATAATTTTTTCTTTTATATTCTTGATTTTACATAAACATTTATTTGAATACAATGCGTAGTTTTTTGATGGTTATTTTAAATGTGCAAAAATTTATAGCCTACCCTGTAGAATTAGGAGCAAAAACGACTCATTTCACACAGTTGTATCAGATTATATTCAGAAGTTACATCGATCGTACGAGCAATAATAACAGCCTTTTACCGGACCTTGCCAGTTTCCATGCTTCAGAAAATATGTGCAAACATCTTCCTTACCCAGAGGGCTTACGTAACACTCCCTGTTCTGGATGATATCATTGTCTGGGAAAATAAACATGGTATTAAATGACGTAAAACCGTTATTTTAAATGGTATTCATTTTTCACATCAGTAATATTTTATAATACCATAGTGTGTTTTTAAATATTTCGGATTTATATACCTATAGGTATGAAATCTATTGAAATCTTGAGGTGCACTTTAAATGAGGACCCATAGAGGTGAGTCATCTGTTTCCTGATAAGCTTTCGGAAATTTTTATTTTCATTCTCAAGACAAAAGCGTTCGAACTCCTTAAAAGAAAAGTGCACTCAACTGAAGCACATAAGCTACTACATAATTAGGTATTGATCAATATGAGTAAAAACCGTTAAAACATCACAGAAACATTAAAAATATACAGGCGGTCTATTTTGATCTGTGAAATTATATAGAAACAGAAACAGCATGATGACGAGAATGCCAGTTAAATTTCATTGGGCTGTACGACAAAAAAAAGCTGTGCGCACTTTTTTACTATATATATATATATATATATATATATATATATATATATATATATATATATATATATATATATATATATATATATATATATATATATATATATATATATATATATATATATATATATGTATGTATATATGTATGTATGTATCTTTTTTTCGAGATCACTACGTCTCGAATGATTTCTTCTGAAGACTATTATAAATAGATAATTCAAAAATTATATAGACCTCGAAAGTGAAATATAACAATTGAAATATTTCTTCAGATTTTGAGCAATACTAAAATTTAGTTATGTAGGAATATTACTTAGACTAGTCTTGTGTGGAAAACAAATTACATTTTTTTTCTTCAGCTACACTGATTAATTATACAGAGTATTTATACTATAACTACACTCAAAGTAGACTAAAACCAAACATCTATCCGTTGCATATGAATTTGATATCGAGAGCTGAGATACTTTTAGTTGTGGTGTTTATAGAGAGCCTCGTCTAAAGGTTATTTATATTATTAATCTCTGTGTAAAACCCACCAAGTAAATGCAGTTACAAGCTAGAATATAGTTAGTGTACAATACGGTCAGAAGTGAGAACTAAAAAACAACTTACTGGTTTTTACAACATAATATTTGAGACACACAGGATTACTTCCTGTACAATTTACTCTGCGTGCTGTAGATGGATTGAATTTATCGGTGCAGTCCTGGCATTCAAAGCATTCCAAGGCATCAGCTGAAATATTTAAAAGTTAAAATAATGCAGATATCGATGAATCGCCAGTGCAGACGTATTCCATCAACTCGAAACGTCTTTTTACTTCCCACGGATATGACAAACAAATGCTGTGATTTTCTCACATGAGATAATACGTTATTTAATGGTTTCATGATGTCCTACATTGCGATAACCTGGTTCACTTATTACCGTCGGTCAGTCTGTCTGTTGATAGTTTTCTTATCGCGTAAATTGAGTGATAACTGGACCGATTTGGAAAAAACAAGAACTGGAAGAGATGGCATGTTGGCTTCCATGTTTTTTAATTGGTGCAGTGGGATCGAATAATAGGCGAAAAGCAAAACATTATCAGGTCTCCTCCGATATATGCTTGTCGGGTTTCCAATCGTTTTCAGTCACAGTCAGAAAGCATTTTTGGGGGACTTGAATGTTATAAAAAGTATCCGAAGCTCAATTTATATAGGTTTCACAAGTATCTCACCGATGTAGGGCGTAGTGAAAGAATCTTTCTTTAGTCGATGTATTTCGAATGTTTAAACTAATTTAAAACATTTGGATTTTTGCGTGGTGAACCCACCGTATTTCACGGCGTACTGAGACTAAAGGGGCTAAATTGTCCAAATTTTTCTGTAGACATGATGCATAATGATACCATTGCGTATTAAGTTCAGTGCCAACCCATTTAACGCCTTTTTTATTCTTAGGTAGTCATTAAGGCGATGTCTTGGAATGTATACCAAGACTACTTTAAGAATATTAGAGAGAGAGAGAGTGGGAGGCGGTGGGGAGCGAGAGAGTTAATCTTAAAAAGATGTTTCACTTACCTGCATTGAAAGTGAACATTACGAGAATACCGAACCAGGCGAAATACATTTTGATTATGATGTGGTTTGCTATAATTACAAAAATGTAATGACATGTGCCTACCTGGTACTTCCACATATATATAGCAAAATTGAGTTATTTTTCAAACACTCCACAATACTGATTTAAATCTTATTGTTCGCTGAGTTAAGTATTGTAAATAGCTTAGGATAAACAGAATACTTCATATAACTACGTCGTCATCCTTACAATGTGTGTAAAAATAATGACTCTGAACGAGATAATGATAAACTTTCATGAAATTTCGGTACGAAGACGAAGGCGATGATGTTTTAAGCCAAATAGTGACAGGCGATGGAATGTGGGTGGCCTAAGTTACACCTGAATCAAAACAACAGTCTATGGAATGGCGGCATTCGACATCGCCCAGAACAGTCAAGTTTAAACAAACGATGTCAGCCCGAAAAATCAGGTGGACCATGTTTTGGGACAGGAAGGGGGTGTTGCTGGTGGTTTTTTTGCCTCGTGGGGACACAATAAATTCACTGACGTACTGTGAGACATTAAGAAAACACCGCCGTGCTATCCAGAACAAAAGGCGTGACATGCTGAGTAAAGGCATCATCTTGTTTCACGATAATGCCTGTCCACATGCGGCTAATCGAACCCAGGATCGGATCAGAGCATTTGGTTCGGAACAAATCATCCCCCATACAGTCCCGATCTAGCGCCGAGTGACTACCACATGCTCCTTCATTTGAAGAAACACCTAGGGGTTGAATGTCAGGACGACGACGATGTCAAAACGGCTGTGTTGGATTGGTTGTCAAGACAGGCGGCAGAATTCTACGACGACGGAATTCAAAAGCTGATTGGACGATATGACAAGTGCATTAATATTGGTGGAAATTATGTAGAAAAGTAGATTAAGGTACAAGCTGTCGTGTAAATATAAAATTATCAAAAAATCTCGCCTAGTTTTTTGTTTATTTCAAAACGGTGCTTACTTAAAAAAACACGCCTCGTATCAAGGTACGTGTGGCCCTTGATAAAAAAACATTTCCTCTCCATTGCACATACAGGTGTTAAGTCACTTAGGTGCAATTTGTAAATAACTGCAATCTAATAAATTAAGGGTTTTGTTCGTGTTATACCTGATTGCAACTTACATAATTTTGGAAAATATAATTATTTTTATTATTAATTTTATTCGTCTAGGTTCGTTGAGTTCCTCTAGTCTTTGCTGTACTGGTGATATTATGCGAGACAGCTTGATCGAACATTTATCATGATAGTATCTATAGAGATAGATCACCCTTTTCCGATGTTCAGATGCATCCACTAAACGTATTGCGTAGAAAACTACCTAGCTATTGGCAGGGACCTGGTGGCAGCAAGCTTGATCAGAAGTCTCTCATGCCACACCCAGAGTTTGAAAAGTCTTCAAACGCCTGTAAGCTTTACAGCGCAACGTTTCGGGGGTTCGAGGATGATTCAGGTGATGTAAGGTTTCTCTAAATGCCATGCAGTAATAGCTTGAGCCTAAAGGTGTCGTCTAATCACTCGAGCATTATCTTTACCATCACTCTTTATGTCCAGCCATTCCATGCATTCACTCCTTCGTTAGTTGTGGCATGTCACTGTTTCTAATCATCAGCACCCTATCACTCTTTCATGGACTCCACAGACTTCGGTTTTGATCGACCCTTCTGCACCGTATCTTCTGTTACGAACTCATATTTGATGTCACTCGCACCGTCTTCACCATGTCCTCATTCACACAAAGGTTAACGCGAGACGATCCCTTTCCACCTCATTTCACTCTTAATACAGCTCCTTGTCTTCAGCACTTCCAGCCCCTCTCACTTGGTGGACATCAACGAACCGTTGGAAATATCGGCACACTCCTTTCTTACACGGAACTGGGCAAACTACAACCACCCCGAGAAACCGTACTACGGTAAGGGCAGCAGGTTGTTCAGATTAATGAGGACATTAAGAGAATTGTGTAATACGAATCTACATATGAAGCGGTAGAGATGGAGAGACACTCAGTACTTGAATCATCTTTGATCAAACTTTTGGGAATTAGATATCATGATGATCATTTCCTCAAGCTTCAAGAGACAGTCCAGAAACGAGCAATATGTCTAGTGCCTCGAGAGAGCCTCTTCTGGAGAACTTCAAACTTGTGGATTGAGCTATCGAAAAGCTTTTTTCCTATAAAAAAAACTTTTCTCATTTATGGATGCGAAGAAGAGTAGGTAAATATACATCTGTATAGAATGTTTTCCTTCTTGGCAGATTAGGTCCGTTGTTCCAAAGCGAGGCTTCATATTTCGTCCCGTTGTCTGCCACTCAGGTTATAACATAGATCTAGGAGTAAAAATTACTCATTTCACACAGTTTTATCAGACTATGTTTAGATGTTTCATAGATTCCCCCTACATTCATTACAGCTGGTTACACAACCTTGAGGTGTACCATTTGCCCTGAAGTAGTAGTAAAATATCTGTGTTGAAGTAGGAAAGTAAATTCGCTGGGTTTTTAAGGTTTGATTTCATTCCTGTGCCATTATTTAAGTTAATTGCTTAGGATAAATTAAATACTTCATATAACTATCTTTAGCGTCATCCTAACAATCCACAGGGTGTTAGTGTGAAAATAACTTAAAAGTAATTGAAAAAATTAACAGACTTTTATTATTTTCAATCCTCTAAACTTATATGACACCTTTTTATACTTAGGTGGTCATCAAGGTGATGTCTAAATGTATCGAAATATCATGACTACTAAAACATTATTAGAGAGAGATAGTTTTATTTGAACATATGAATAATCATAGAAGTGGGAAAGCAAATTCTCTAGGTTTCAAAAGTTTAATTTCATTCCTGTGCCATTTTTTGCTTATTCGATCAACCTCAAAAAATATTCTTCTCACTTCAACATATTGAGAGAGAGGGAGAGAGAGAGAATATATTTTAAAAAGATGTTTTACTCGTGATAATGATTCTGAACGAAAACGATAAAATTTCATGGAACTTAGTTGGCGAGTTTAACCATGTAAGATACAAGTAAATAGATAGTGCGTAATTTGTTGTTCAGTTTCATAAATATCATCTAGATTAAATTATTAATTTTTAGTAGCTTAAATGAAAATAAACACTCAATGGTAGCGGTAAAACATTTTTTTTATCAAGACACGTGTGGCTCTTGACAAATAAACATTTCGTATTTATCTAGGTGGCGATTGTTTATAACACGCTTTTATGAGAACATGTGCTCTAGTAGATTGAAGCAATACATTCTAATTTTTTTTTATTTCTTGGTATTTTGATTCTCTGAGAATTTCCAACTATTCATTGAATAAGGTTACTCTGAAACTATTGAAACATGCGTAATTCGATTTTTTTAGACTCTAAAAATATTTACTATCAAAAATAAAAAATATATACATATAATTTTGTTTTTGTTTTAACAAATTACTCCGCTGCAATCGATAATTTAGAACTAGAAGTAACTAATATAGGCTCATGTCGTATCACTCCTCGGATTCCATCAAAATACTGAGACATGCCTGACGTAACTCATGCCTACAGCCTTTGAGCTTCAGCCTCCATGACTGCCCTACACCCACTATTCACCTAAGGAAACCCACGAATCACCACCCACCAAAAATCATCAGGGAAAGACGCTTTTGTCTATCTTACTTTCCTTTCCTAACAAAACAATCGTTATTTCGAAGTACTTACTAAATGAGAGATCCTCAATCTAATTTCAAGCATTTCCTCAAGCTTCAAGAGACAGTCCAGGAACGAGCAATATGTCTAGTGCCTCGAGAGAGAGAAGTTCTGGGGTGCAACGGGGGAGAATAATGGTGACTTTTATTTACGACATTGACGGCATTTTCAAGGGTTTCAAGGTCAACTGATGAGTCTACGCTATAGACGAAACATGCAGTCTATAGAAGGTTTGATGCAGAATGGAGAGCATACGCTTAAAATGTTGATTGTTGAAAGTTCAAAATGGAAGAAAATTTATTTAAAGACTGATAAACACTTGAGAGAAAGAAGAATATGGTTTTGTCTGATAATTTGTCATCAAACGAAAAAAAATATAACATGTATTATACTATTCTTTCTGTTCGGTAGTG
This sequence comes from Bruchidius siliquastri, assembly GCA_949316355.1. Taxonomy (NCBI): domain Eukaryota; kingdom Metazoa; phylum Arthropoda; class Insecta; order Coleoptera; family Chrysomelidae; genus Bruchidius; species Bruchidius siliquastri. The sequence goes on along the minus strand of OX438536.1, from coordinate 24,699,260 downwards.
TTTAATGGTAAGTTCATTCTTCATAGTACTAAATCAACCACCCGATATTAAATGTTAATTAAAATTAATATTACACGATTGGATGGAGTTAAACAGATGAAATTTTGAAATAAATTGTTGAGAAGTTAATATGTTGTGCATTCAGATTTTATTCCGATGTTGATAATCGTAAAATATTCGCATAAAGTTTACGAATGCAAATACTCCTTACGTCAGTAGTGAAAAGTACAGCGTTATTCTGCTTGATGTTTTTTTGATATCGCACCATAAAGTATAAGCGAGGTGCTGTGCGAAGCCCAGCTGCAACGGGCCAGAAATATGTATAAAACCAAACTTACGGAAGTACGGAAGCGCTGTGGATCCACACAACTTTAACTCGTGTCTGATAACAACTGACTCGAGTCACATATTAACTGACTCATAGTAGGCTACGATAAACGTCTGGAGCAGTGGCTGCTGAACAGAAAAAGGGAATCGCTCCACCTGATAATAGGAATCCTCACAGATCACTTCATTTTGGTTTGAAAATTGTCACTCATAGGAGTGGAAAAGATCCTTTCTGTCAGGAGTGCGCGGAAAAAGGACCAGACCCCATTCCATTGCCTAGGAAAGTGTACCATATCCATACAGATGGATGAACCTTCGATGCCTTCAACCTGGATTTTCGGTTACACAAGATAATATTTGCAATTTGCTGTTAGGTCGGATATGGGATCCAAAAATCTTGCACGTGCTGATCGCCAAACCACGTGATGTTAGCTGACTCGAATCAGTTGTTATCCTCATGGAAGCGCTGTAGTGCCACACAGGTCCATTTTTTTCTGACTCGAGTCAAATACAGTCAAAGACCATGTGTTTCATAGCAAAAACGTGCAGGTCCGGACTCCGATACACCGGGCCGCTGTTCCATTTCCCCACACCGCATCCCTTAAGTTACAGTTAGTGTAAGAATTGGAAAAAACGATTTAATTTAAAGAAAAACTCGACGATACGATGTTCGAGCGGTTTGACAAATATAATAACATTCTTTTTTCGGACGAAGCCCATTTCCACTTAAATGAGCATGTCAATAAACAGAATTGCAGATTCTGGAGTAGAGAAAACCCTAAATTAAAACATCAAAGACCATTACATTCTCCAAAAGGGACTCTTTGGACGGCAATATCTTCAAAGGGCATAATTGGCCCGCACTTCTTTGAAAATGCATGTGGTGATCCTTTGAGCCTTAACTCTACAGAATATGTTAAGAAGCTACGAGATTTTTTCAACCACATTCACATTAGTTACAACAGTAGCAAATGGATGGCAGCATGTCGCAACCTGCCATACATCTAACAAGACCTCACCGGTCGTTAAAGAACTGTTTCCTAACAAACTGATCTCACGCAGAGGTGACATTCTTTGGCCTCCTCGCAGCTCAGTCCATACTCCAGCTAATTTCTTCCTATGGGGCTATCTTAAAAGTTGAGTTTACGTGAATAAATCAAGAACAATACCCCAATTAAAGGATAATATTCGTCAAGAAATGGGTAACATATCCAGCGCTCTGTGTCGAAGAGTTTTCGAAAATCCTTCTATGCCAGCGGCGAGATAGCGGCTACATAGACGATATCACTTTCAAGAAATAATTGATTTTAAATAAACATTTATTTGAATACAATGCGTAGTTTTGTAATGGTTATTTTGTATGTGCAAAAATGTATGGCCTACCCTGTAGAATTAGGAGCAAAAATGACTCATTTCACACAGTTGTATCAGGTTATATTCATTTGTTACATAGATCTCTCGTGCAATAAGCACAGCCAACCACAGGACCTTGCCAGTTTCCATGCTTCTCAAAGTATGTGCAAACATCTTCATTACCCAGAGGGCTTACGTAACACTCCCTGTTGAGGATGACATCATTGTCTGGGAGAAAAAATAATGTTAATCCAAAATAAACATGATATTAAATGACGTAAAACTGTTATTATGGATGGTATTCATTTTTTACATCAGTAATATTTTACAATACCATAGTGTGTTTTCGAATATTTCGGATTTATATACGTATAGGTATGAAATCAATCGAAATCTTGAGGTGCACTTTAAATGAGGACCCACAGAGGTGAGTCATCTGTTTACTGATAAGCTTTCGGAAATTTTTATTTTCATTCTCAAGACAAAAGCGGTCGAACTCCTTAAAAGAAAATTGCACTCAACTAAAGCACATAAGCTACTACATAATTAGGTATTGATCAATTTGAGTAGAAACCGTTAAAACATCACAGAAACATTGAAAATATACAGGCGGTCTATTTTGATCTGTGAAATTATATAGCAACAGAAACAGCATGATGACGAGAATGCCAGTTATTATAAATAGATCATTCAAAAATTATATAGACCTCGAAAGTTAAATATAACAAATGAAATATTTCTTCAGATTTTGAGCAATATTAAAATTTAGTTATGTAGGAATATTACTTAGACTAGTCTTGTGTGAAAAACAAATAATATTTTTTTCTTCAGCTACACTGACTAATTATAGAGAGTATTTATACTATAACTACAATCAAGGTAGACTAACACCAAACATCTATCCGTTGCATATTAATTTGATATCGAGAGCTGAGATACTTTTACTGGTGATGTTTATAGGCAGCCTCGTCTAAAGGTTATTTATCTTATTAACCTTTGTGGAAAATTCACCAAGTAAATGCAGTTACAAGCTAGAATATACTTAGTGTACAATACGGTCAGAAGTGAGAACTAAAAAACAACTTACTGGTTGATACAATATATTTGACACACACAGGATTACTCCCTGTACAGTTTGCTTTGCGTACTATTGATGGATTGAATTTACCGAAGCAGTTCTTGCACTCATAACATTGCAAGGCATCAGCTGAAATATTTAGAAGTTAAAATATTGCAGATATCGATGAATCTCCAGTGCAGACGTATTCCATCAACTCGAAACGTCTTTGACTTTGACTGATTTTCTCACATGAGATGATAGGTTATTTAATGGTTTCATGATGTCCTACATTGCGATAATCTAGTTCACTTATTACCGTCAGTCCGTGTTGTCTGTCAGTCTGTCTGTTGACAGTTTTCTTATCGCGTAAATTGAGTGATAACTGGACCGATTTAGAAAAAAAAGAACGGGAAGAGATGGCATGTTGGCTTCCATGTTTTTTAATTGGTGCAGTGGGATCGAATAATAGGCGAAAAGCAAAACATTACCAGGTCTCCTCCGATATATGCTTGTCGAGTTTCCAATCGTTTTCAGTCATAGTCAGAAAGCATTTTTGGGGGACTTAAATGTTAAAAAAAGGTATTCGAAGCTCAATTTATATAGGTTTCACAAGTATCTCACCAATGTAGGGCGTAGTGAAAGAATCTTTCTTCAGTCGATGTATTTAGAATGTTTAAACTAATTTAAAACATTTGGATTTTTGCGTGGTGTACCTGCCGTATTTCATGGCGTACTTAGATTTTTCTAAAGGGGCTAAATTGTCCAAATTTTTCTGTAGGCATGATGCATAATGATACCATTGCGTATTAAGTTCAATGCCAACCCATTTAACGCCTTTTTTATTCTTAGGTAGTCATTAAGGCGATGTTTTGGAATGTATACCAAGACTACTTTAAGGATATTAGAGAGAGAGAGAGAATGTGGAGAGAGAGAGTTAATCTTAAAAAGATGTTTCACTTACCTGCACTGAAAGTGAACATTACGAGAATACCGAACCAGGCGAAATACATTTTGATTATGATGTGGATTGCTATAATTACAAAAATGTAATGACATGTGCCTACCTGGTACTTCCACATATATATAGCCAAAATGAGTTATTTTTCAATCTCTCCATAATAGTGTGATTTAATCTTATTTTTTACTGAGTTAAGTATTGTAAATAGCTTTGATAGATAAACAAAATACTTCATATAACAATCTTTAGCGTCATCCTTACAATGTACGTGGTGTTGGTGTGTAGAAATAATGACTGAACGAGATAACGATAAACTTTCATGAAATTTTGCGGGCGAGCTTCACCATGTAAGATACAAAATCTGTATTGTGCGTAATTTGTTGTCGTATTTCATAGATATCGTCTGGATGAAATTATTATTTTTTAGAACTATATATGAAAATAAACATTCTCTGGTAGTGGAATAACACTTGTTTATATCAAGGCACGCGTGGTCCTTGATGAAAAACATTTCCTCTTCATCTAGGTGGCGATTGTTGGTGTATAACATGCTTTTATGAGAACATGTGCTCTAGTAGATTGAAGCAATACATTCTAAACATTTTTTAATTCCTTGCCCTTAGTATTTTGCTCCTCTGAGAATTTCCAATTATCCATCGAATAAGGTTACTCTGAAACTATTAAAACATACAAAAATCGAGGCTAACGTAGGTCGATCCTTTTTAGGGCTCTAAAAATATTTTTACTACACCCCAAGCTATCAAGATGAAAAAGTATATTATAATTTTGTTTTTGTTCTAAAAAATTGGTCCGCTGCAATCGATAATTTAGAACTAGAAGTAACTAATATAGGCTCATGTCGTATCACTCCTCGGATTCCATCAAAATACTGAGACATGCCTGACGTAACTCATGCTTACAGCCTTTCAGCTTCAGCCTCCATGACTGTCCTACACCCACTATTCCCCTAAGGAAACCCACGTCACCACCCACCAAAAATCATCAGAGAAAGACGCTTTTGTCTATCTTACTTTCCTTTCCTAACAAAACAATCGTTATTTCGAAGTACTTATTAAATGAGAGATCCTCTATCTAATTCACTCTACTTTACTGTACAATGCTCAGATCAGACTATTGCTGGAGTACTGCATGCATGTGTGGTGATGGATTCCGAAGCATTTCCTCAAGCTTCAAGAGACAGTCCAGAAACGAGCAATATGTCTAGTGCCTCGAGAGAGCCTCTTCCAAAAGTCGTTCTTCTGGAGGACTTCAAAGTTGTGGATTGAACTATCGAAAAGCTTTTTCCCTATAAAAAAAACTTTTCTCTTTTATGGATGCGAAGAAGAGTAGGTAAATATACATCTGTATAGAATGTTTTCCTTGTCAGATTAGGTCCGTTGTTCGAAAGCGAGGCTTCATATTTCGTCCCGTTGTCTGCCACTCAGGTTATAACATCGATCTAGGAGTAAAAATTATTCATTTCACACAGTTTTATCAGATTATATTTAGATGCTTCATAGATTTCCTCTACATTCAATGTGGATAAGAATTAATTTGCCTTTGCGAAAGGTCATCGATAAAAAAACTTGGCTTGAAACTAATTCAATAACCTTTTTATCTTAAGTATTGAAACACGTGAATCTTCCACTGTCCTTGATGAATTATACTGGGTGGTCCATGCAACAGAGACAGCCGAATAGCGGGAAAACGGTGAGTTTCCAGATGAAAGTTCTTGGGTGCAACGGGGGAGAGTTAATGGTGACTTTTATTTTCCACATTGACGGTATTTTCAAGGGTTTCAAGGTCAACTGATGAGTCTACGCTAAAGACGAAACATGCAGTCTATAGAAGGTTTGATGCAGAATGGAGAGCATTCACTTGATTGTTGACAGTTCAAAATGAAAGTAAATTTATTTAAAAACTGATAAACACTTGAGAGAAAGAATAATATGGCTTTGTCTGATAATTTATCAATAAACGAAAAAAATATAATATGTATTATACTATTCTTTCTGTTCTGTAGTGTTTAATGGTGAGTTTATCCTTCATAATACTACATCAAGCACCCGAGCAACTGACTCCAGTCACATATACACGTCTGGAGCTGTGGCTGCTGAACAGAAAAAGGGAATCGCTCCACCTGATAATAGGAATCCTCAGAGATCACTGCATTTTGAGTTGACAATTCTCACTCAGGAGTGGGAACGATCCTTTCTGTCAGGAGTGCGCGGAAAAAGGACCAGACTTCATTCCATTTCCTAGGAAAGTGTACCATATTGATACAGATGGATGGACCTTCTATGCCTTCCACCTGCATTTATGGTTACACAAGATAATATTCGCAATTTGCTGTTAGGTCGGATATGGGATCCAAAAATCTTGCACGTGCTGATCATCAAACCACGTGATGTTATCTGACTCGAATCAGTTGTTATCCTTATGGAAGCGCTGTAGTGCCACACAAGTTCATTTTTTTTTCTGACTCGAGTCAAATACAGTCAAAGACCATTTCATAGCAAAATTGTTCTGCAGGTCCGGACTCCGATACACCTGGCCGCTGTTCCATTTCCCCACACCGCATCCCTTCAGTTACAGTTAGTGCAAGAATTGGTAAAACGATTTAATTTAAAGAAAAACTCGACGATACGATGTTCCAGCGGTTTGACAAATATAATAACATTCTTTTTTCGGACGAAGCCCATTTCCACTTAAATGAGCATGTCAATAAACAGAATTGCAGATTCTGGAGTAGAGAAAACCCTGAATTAAAACATCAAACACCATTACATTCTCCAAAAGTGACGCTTTGGACGGCAATATCTTCAAAGGGCATAATTGGCCCGAACTTCTTTTAAAATGCACGTGGTGATCCTTTGAGTTTTAACTCTACAGAATATGTTAAGAAGCTACGAGATTTTTTCAACCACATTCACATCAGTTACAACAGTAGGAAATGGATGGCAGCATGTCGCAACCTGCCATACATCTAACGAGAGTTCACCCGTCGTTAAAGAACTGTTTCCTAACAAACTGATCTCACGCAGAGGTGACATTCCTTGGCCTCCTCGCAGCCCAGCACCTACTCCAGCTAATTTCTTCCTATGTCGAGTTTACGTGAATAAATCAAGAACAATATACAATTAAAGGATAATATTCGTCAAGAAATGGGTAACATATCCAGCGCTCTGTGTCGAAGAGTTTTCGAAAATCTAACTATGCCAGCGGCGAGCTGGCGGCTACATAGACGATATCACTTTTAAAAAATCATTTTCCCTCCTATATTCTTGATTTTAAATAAACATTTATTTGAATACAATGCGTAGTGTTTTAATGGTTATTTTGTATGTGCAAAAATTTATAGCCTACCCTGTAGAAGTAGGAGCAAAAATGACTCATTTCACACAGTTGTATCAGGTTATATTCATTCGTTACATAGATCTTTCGTGCAATAAGTACAGCCGGTTACAGGACCTCGCCAGTTTCCATGCTTCTTAAAGTATGTGCAAACATCTTCATTACCCAGAGGGCTTACGTAACACTCCCTGTTGACGATGACACCATTGTCTGGGAGAAAAAATAATGTTAATCCAAAATAAACATGGTATTAAATGACGTAAAACTGTTATTATGGATGGTATTCATTTTTTACATCAGTAATATTTTACAATACCATAGTGTGTTTTCAAATATTTCGGATTTATATATGTATAGGTATGAAATCAATTGAAATCTTGAGGTGCACTTTAAATGAGGACCCATAGAGGTGAGTCATCTGTTTCCTGATAAGCTTAAGGAAATTTTTATTTTCATTCTCAAGACAAAAGCATTTGAACTCTTTAAAAGAAAATTGCACTCAACTAAAGCACATAAGCTACTACATAATTAAGTATTGATCAATATGAGTAGAAACCGTTAAAACACCACAGAAACATTAAAAATATACAGGCGGTCTATTTTGATCTGTGAAATTATATAGCAACAGAAACAGCATGATGACGAGAATGCCAGTTAAATTTTATTGGGCTGTACGCCAAAATACGCTGTGCGTACTTTTTTACTATATATATGTATGTATGTATTTATCTAATTTTTGAGATCACTACGTCTCGAATGATTTCTTCTGAAGACTATTATAAATAGATCATTCAAAAATTATATAGACCTCGAAAGTGAAATACAACATTTGAAATATTTCTTCAGATTTTGAGCAATACTAAAATTTAGTTATGTAGGAATATTACTTAGACTAGTCTTGTATGAAAAACAAATCACATTTATTTTCTTCAGCTACACTGACTAATTATAGAGAGTATTTATACTATAACTACAATCAAGGTAGACTAACACCAAACATCTATCCGTTGCATATTAATTTGATATCGAGAGCTGAGATACTTTTACTGGTGATGTTTATGGAGAGCATCGTCTAAAGGTTATTTATCTTATTAATCTCTGTGTAAAACTCACCAAGTAAATGCAGTTACAAGCTAGAATATACTTAGTGTACAATACGGTCAAAAGTGAGAACTAAAAAACAACTTACCGGTTGCTACGCTATATTTGACACACACAGGATTACTTCCTGTACAGTTTGCTCTGCGTGATATTGATGGAATGAATTCACCGTAGCAGTCATTGCAATCATAGCATCGCAAGGCATCAGCTGAAATATTTAGAAGTTAAAATATTGCAGATATCGATGAATCTCCAGTGCAGACGTATTCCATCAACTCGAAACGTCTTTTTACTTCCCACGGATACGCGAAACAAATGCTGTGATTTTCTCACATGAGATGATACGTTATTTAATGGTTTCATGATGTCCCAAATCGCGTTAACCTGGTTCACTCATTAGCGTCGGTCAGTGTTGTCTGTCACTCTGTCTGTTGACAGTTTTCTTATCGCGTAAATAGAGTGATAACTGGACCGATTTAGAGAAAACAAGAACTGGAAGAGATGGCATTTTGGCTTCCATGTTTGTAATTGGTGCAGTGGGATCGAATAATCGGCGAAAAGCAAAACATTATCAGGTCTTCTCCGATATATGCTTGTCGAGTTTCCAATCGTTTTCAGTCACAGTCAGAAAGCATTTTTGGGGGACTTAAATGTTAAAAAAAGTACCCGAAGCTCAATTTATATAGGTTTCACAAGTATCTCACCAATGTAGGGCGTAGTGAGAGAATCTTTCTTCAGTAGATGCATTTCGAATGTTTAAACCAATTTAAAACATTTGAATTTTTGCGTGGTGTACCTGCCGTACTTCATGGCGTATTTAGTTTTTTCTAAAGGGGCTAAATTGTCCAAATTTTCCTGTAGACATGATGCATAATTATACCATTGCGTAGTAAATACAATGTCAACCCATTTGACGCTTTTTTGTTCTTAGCTGGATATTAAGGCGATGTCTAAATGTATACCAAGACTACTTTAAGGATATTAGAGAGTGAGAGTGGGCGGCGGTGGGGAGCGGGAGAGTTAATCTTAAAAAGATGTTTCACTTACCTGCACTGAAAGTGAACATTACGAGAATACCGAACCAGGCGAAATACATTTTGATTATGATGTGGATTGCTATAATTACAAAAATGTAATGACATGTGCCTACCTGGTACTTCCACATATATATAGCAAAAATGAGTTATTTTTCAATCTCTCCATAATAGTGTGATTTAATCTTATTTTTTACTGAGTTAACTATTGTAAATAGCTCAGGATAAACAAAATACTCCATATCTTTAGCGTCATCCTTACAATGTACGGGGTGTTGGTGTGTAAAAATAATGAGTCTGAACCACATAACGATAAACTTTCATGAAATTTAGCGGGCGAGATCACCATATAAGAAACAGAAACTGTATTGTTTGTAATTCGTTGTCGTATTTCATAGTTATCATCTGCATTAAATTATTATTTTTTAGAACTATATATGAAAATAAACATTCTCTGGTAGTGGAATAACACTTGTTTATATCAAGGCACGTGTGGTCCTTGATAAAAACCATTTCCTCTTCATCTAGGTGGCGATTGTTGGTGTATAACACGCTTTTATGAGAACATGTGCTCTAGTAGATTGAAGCAATACATTCTAAACATTTTTTAATTCCTTGGTATTTTGCTTCTCTGAGAATTTCCAATTATTCATCGAATAAGGTTACTCTGAAACTATTAAAACATACAAAAATCGAGGCTAACGTAGGTCGATCCTTTTTAGGGCTCTAAAAATATTTTTACTACGCCCCAAGCTACTGGAGCCAAAAGCGCCAATCCCTGCAGAAAAATCAGAAGAACCAGAAGAGCCTATACAATTTTTTTTCCTATTTTGTTTAGAATCACGTGAATTGCAAAAATCTGTTAAAATTGAAAAATTTGATTTTCGGTCCCAAAAGACCTTATATCAACACATTGGTCTTTCTGACTCTTGCTGAAAATTCAACTGGCGCCAGATGGGCCAATAAAAAAAATTAATAATCCATAAATAATACATTAGAAATAACTTCTTGATACTAATACAATGCATCTAACTCGAGTTCTACACGTTCGAATATGCTTTACTTTTATTTTGAACATGAATAATATGAATAGTTATCTTTTGAAACTATTTCGACAGTTTCAGATTCAATCTATATATTTTTGATTAAGACTGATGAAAAATTGAAATGAAGCAAATAAACCATTTTTATTTTATTTTTTTTTGGTCATTTAAAAAAAATCAAAAAATGACCGGTGGTCAATTTTTGATTTGGTCAATTGACCAGCGGTTGACGAACACGTTTTCTCTGTCCCATGACTACTTACATCCCTTGATTAAATAGGAAAGACCTAATTGCATTGCTTAGGGGCCCGGACAGGATTGTTGCCTAGTTGCCCCGACAGGGTTAATTTCTTTTCGAACATTTATCATGTTAGTATCTATAGATAGATCACCCTTTTTCGATGTCCTAGACAGTGGAGATCCTTTGTAAGGTTAGGCGCATCCACTAGCCGCATTTTTTGTTTCTGGATTGTGTCCAGAAGCGTTATGGAATAAAGGTTTTGTCATCTGCGAAGCTGTAAATAAAACAGGGGTAGATGCTGTTTCCAACAGATTGTCGATGTACAGCAAAAAGAGCCTCCCTGAGGAACGCCCGCATCGGAATCACAATAATCAACCACCGCAAATAAGGAGTGGCCTCTGAGACAACTATCCAACCATTAGCACAGACCTGTTGGCAGCTCATATTATTCTGCTTGATGGTTTTTTTGATATCGCACCATAAAGTATAAGTAAGTTGCTGTGCCAAGCCCAGCTGCAACGGGCCAAAAATATGTATATAACCAAACTTACGGAAGTACGGAAGCGCTGTGGATCCACACAACTTTAACTCGTGTCTGATAACAACTGACTCGAGTCACATATTAACTGGCTCATAGTAGGCTACGACAAACGTCTTGAGCTGTGGCTGCAGAACAGAAAAAGGGAATCGCTCCACCTGATAATAGGAATCCTCACAGATCACTGCATTTTGAGTTGACAATTGTCACTCATAGGAGTGGAAAAGATCCTTTCTGTCAGCAGTGCGCGGAAAAAGGACCCGACTTCATTCCATTTCCTGGGAAAGTGTACCATGTCCATTCAGATGGATGAACCTTCGATGTCTTCAAGCTGGATTTACAGTTACACAAGATATTATTCGCAATTGGCTGTTAGGTCGCATATGGGATCCCAAAATCTTACACGTGCTGATCGCCAAACCACGTGATGTTATCTGACTCGAATCAGTTGTTATCCTCATAGAAGCGCTGTAGTGCCACACAGGTTCATTTTCTTTCTGCCTCGAGTCGGATAACAACTGATTCGAGTCAAATACAGTCAAAGACAGCAGGCAGGCCAAGTGTTTCATAGCAAAGATGTGCAGGTACGGGCTTCGATACACCAGGCCGCTGTTCCATTTCCCCACACCGCATCCGTCCAGTTACATTTAGTGCAAGAAAATTGGAAAAAACGATTTAATTTAAAAAAAATCTCGACGATACGATGTTCGAGCGGTTCAACAACTTTAATAACATTCTCTTTTCGGACGAAGCCCATTTCCACTGAAATGGGCATGTCAATAAACAGAATTGCAGATTCTGGAGTAGAGAAAACCCTGAATTAAAACATCAAAGACCATTACATTCTCCAAACGTGACGCTTTGGTTGGCAATATCTTCAAAGCGCATAATTGACCGGTACGACTTTGAAAATGCACATGATGATCCTGTGAGTGTCTACTCTACAGAATATGTTAAGATGCTACGAGATTTTTCCAACCACATTCACATCGGTGTGAAGGTCGTTAAAGAACTGTTTCCTAACAAACTGATCTCATGCAGGGTTGACATTCCTTGGCCTCCTCGCAGCCCAGCACTTACTTCAAATAATTTCTTCCTATGGGGCTATCTTAAAAGTCGAGTTTACGTGAATAAATCAAGAACAATATCCAATTAAAGGATAATATTCGTCAAGAAATGGGTAACATAGCCAGCGCTCTGTGTCGAAGAGTTTTCGAAAATCTAACTATGCCAGCGGCGAGATGGCGACTAATAGACGATATCACTTTAAAGAAATCATTTTCCCATTCATATTCTTGATTTTAAATAAACATTTATTTGAATTTAAATAAACATTTATTTGAATTTAAATAAACATTTATTTGAATACAATCCAATGGTTATCGTAAATGTACAAAAATGTATGGCCTACCCTGTAGAATGAGAAGCTAAAATGACTCATTTCACACAGTTGTATCAGGTTATATTTATTTGTTACATAGATTGTTCTTGCATGAAGTACACCTGTATACAGTGCCTTGATGTGTTCCATGCTCATTAAAGTATTCGCAAACCTCTTTATTATCCAGAATGCTTGGGTAACACTCCCTATGGACCATCAAACCACTGTCTGGGAGAAAAAATAATGTTAATTCAAAATAAACATGGTACTAAATGACGTAAAACTGTTATTATGGATGGTATTCATTTTTTACATCAGTAATATTTTACAATACCATAGTGTGTTTTTAAATATTTCGGATTTATATATGTATAGGTATGAAATCAATTGAAATCTTGAGGTGCACATTAAATGAGGACCCACAGAGGTGAGTCATCTGTTTTCTGTTGAGCTTTCGGATATTTTTATTTTCATTCTCAAGACAAAAGCATTTGAAAATTGCACTCAACTAAAGCACATAAGCTACTACATAATTAGGTATTGATCAATTTGAGTAAAAACCATAAAAACATCACAGAAACATTAAAAATATACAGGCGGTCTATTTTGATCTGTGAAATTATATAGCAACAGAAACAGCATGATGACGAGAATGCCAGTTAAATTTCATTGGGCTGTACGCCAAAATACGCTGTGCGTAATTTTTCACTATATATATATATATATATATATATATATATATATATATATATATATATATATATATATGTAGGTATGTATCTTATTTTTGAGATCACTACGTCTCGAATGATTGTTTCTGAAGACTATTATAAATAGATCATTCAAAAATTATATAGACCTCGAAAGTGAAATACAACATTTGAAATATTTCTTCAGATTTTGAGCAATACTAAAATTTAGTTATGTAGGAATATTACTTAGACTAGTCTTGTGTGAAAAACAAATCATATTTTTTTCTTCAGCTACACTGACTGATTATAGGGAGTATTGATACTATAACTACAATCAAGATAGACTAAAACCAAACATCTATCCGTTGCATATTAATTTGATATCGAGAGCTGAGATACTTTTACTGGTGATGTTTATAGAGAGCATCGTCTGAAAAATATTTATTTTATTAATGTTTGTGTGAAACTCACCAAGTAAATGCAGTTACAAGCTAGGATATACTTAGTGTACAATACAGTCAGAAGTGAGAACTAAAAAACAACTTACTGCCTTCTACGCTATATTTGATACACGCAGGATTACTTCCTGTACAGGTGACTTTGCGTGATAATGATAGAACTAATGGTTCGCCGCAGTTCTGGCACTCATAGCATTGCAAGGCATCAGCTGAAATATTTACAAGTTAAAATAATGCAGATATCGATGAATCGCCGGTGCAGACGTATTCCATCAACTCGAAACGTCTTTTTACTTCCCACGGATATGCAAAACAAATGCTGTGATCAAGAAGATTTTCTCACATGAGATAATACGTTATTTAATGGTTTCATGATGTCCTACATCGCGATAATCTAGTTCACTCATTACCGTCGGTCAGTGTTGTCTGTCAGTCTGTCTGTTGACAGGTTTCTTATCGCGTAATTTCAGTGATCACTGGACCGATTTAGAAAAAAAAGAACGGGAAGAGATGACAAGATTCTATGTTTGTAATTGGTACCGTGGGATCGAATAATAGGCGAAACGCAATCAGGTCTTCTCCGATATATGCTTTTCGAGTTTCCAATCGTTTTCAGTCACAGTTAGAAAGAAGAAAAATCTCAATTTATATAGGTGATATAGTTAATCTTAAAAAGATTACTTACCTGCCCTGAAAGTGAAGATCACAAGAATACCGAACCAGGCGAAATACATTTTGATTATGATGTGGTTTGCTATAATTACAAAAATGTAATGATATGTGCCTACCTGGTACTTCCACATACATATATATAGCAAAAATCAGTTATTTTTCAATCACTCCACAATACTGATTTAAATCTCATTGTTCGCTGAGTTAAGTAATGTAAATAGCTTAGTATAAACAGAATACTTCATATAACTACGTCGTCATCCTTACAATGTGTGTAAAAATAATGACTCTGAACGAGATAACGATAAACTTTCACGAAATTTTGGTACGAAGACGAAGGCGATGATTTCTTAAGCCAAATAGTGTCAGGCGATGGAATGTGGGTGGCCTAAGTTACACCTGAATCAAAACAACAGTCTATGGAATGGCGGCATTCGACATCGCCCAGAACGAAAAATCAGGTGGACCATGTTTTGGGACAGGAAGGGGGTGTTGCTGGTGGTTTTTTTGCCTCGTGGGGACACAATAAATTCACTGACGTACTGTGAGACATTAAGAAAACACCGCCGTGCTATCCAGAACAGAAGGCGTGGCATGCTGAATAAAGGCATCATCTTGCTTCACGATAATGCCTGTCCACATGCGGCTAATCGAACCCGGGATCGGATCAGAGCATTTAGTTGGGAACAAATTAATCATCCCCCATACTGTCCCGATCTAGCGCCGAGTGACTACCACATGTTCCTACATTTGAAGAAACACCAGGCGGTGTGCGCCATGACAACGACGACGATGTCAAAACGGCTGTGTTGGATTTTATTTTCGACATTGACGACATTTTCAAGGGTTCAAGGTCAACTGATGAGTCTACGCTAAAGACGAAACATGCAGTCTATAGAAGGTCTGATGCAGAGTGGAGAGCATACACTTAGAATGTTGATTGTTTAAAGTTTAAAATATAAGTAAATTTATTCAAAGACTGATAAACTCTTGAGAGAAAGAAGAATAAGGTTTTGTCTGATAATTTGTCATCAAACGAAAAAAATATAACATGTATTATACTATTCTTTCTGTTCGGTAGTGTTTAATGGTAAGTTCATTCTTCATAGTACTAAATCAACCACCCGATATTAAAAGTTAATTAAAATTAATATTACTCGATTGGATGGAGTTAAACAGATAAAATTTTGAAATAAATTGTTGAGAAGTTAATATGTTGTGCATTCAGATTTTATTCCGTGTTTCAAGACAAAGATGTGCTGCAGGTCCGGGCTCCGATACACCGGGCCGCTGTTCCAGTTCCCCACACCGCATCCCTTCAGTTACAGTTATTGCAAGAATTTGAAAAAACGATTTGATTTAAAGAAAAACTCGACAATACGATGTTCGAGCGGTTTGACAACTTTAATAACATTCTTTTTTCGGACGAAGCCCATTTCCACTTAAATTAGGATGTCAATGAACAGAATTGCAGATTCTGGAGTAGAGAAAACCCTGAATTAAAACATTAAAGACCATTACATTCTCCAAAAGTGACGCTTTGAACGGCAATATCTTCAAAGGGCATAATTGGCCGGTACGTCTTTGAAAATGCACGTGGTGATCCTTTGAGTGTTAACTCTACAGAATATGTTAAGAAGCTACGAGATTTTTCCAACCACATTCACATCGGTTTGAGAGTCGTTAAAGAACTGTTTCCTAACAAACTGATCTCATGCAGAGTGGACATTCCTTGGCCTCCTCGCAGCCCAGCACTTACTCCAGCTTATTTTTTCTTATGGGGCTATCTTAAAAGTCGAGTTTACGTGAATAAATCAAGAACAATATCCAATTAAAGGATAATATTCGTCAAGAAATGGGTAACATATCCAGCGCTCTGTGTCGAAGAGTTTTCGAAAATCCTTCTATGCCAGCGGCGAGATGGCGACTACATAGACGATATCACTTTTAAAAATCATTTTCCCATTTATATTCTTGATTTTAAATAAACATTTATTTGAATACAATGCATAGTTTCTTTAATGGTTATCTTAAATGTACAAAAATGTATGGCCTACCCTGTAGAATTAGAAGCAAAAATGACTCATTTCACACAGTTGTATCAGGTTATATTTATTTGTTACATAGATTGTCCTTGCATGAAGTACACCTGTATACTCTGCCTTGATATGTTCCATGCTCCTTAAAGTAATCGCAAACCTCTTTATTAGCCAGAGTGCTTGGGTAACACTCCCTATGGATGACGAAACCAGTGGCTGGGAGAAAAAATAATGTTAATCCAAAATAAACATGGTACTAAATGACGTAAAACTGTTATTATGGATGGTATTCATTTTTTACATCAGTAATATTTTACACCATAGTGTGTTTTTAAATATTTCGGATTTATATATGTATAGGTATGAAATCAACTGAAATCTTGAGGTGCACTTTAAATGAGGACCCATAGAGGTGAGTCATCTGTTTTCTGTTGAGCTTTCGGAAATTTTTATTTTCATTCTCAAGACAAAAGCATTTGAAAATTGCACTCAACTAAAGCACATAAGCTACTACATAATTAGGTATTGATCAATTTGAGTAAAAACCGTTAAAACATCACAGAAACATTAAAAATATACAGGCGGTCTATTTTGATCTGTGAAATTATATAGCAACAGAAACAGCATGATGACGAGAATGCCAGTTAAATTTAATTGGGCTGCACGACAAAATACGGTGTGCGTACGTTTATATATATATATATATATATATATATATATATATATATATATATATATAAATGTATGTAGGTATGTATCTTATTTTTGAGATCACTACGTCTCGAATGATTTCTTCTGAAGACTATTATAAATAGATCATTCAAAAATTATATAGACCTCGAAAGTGAAATACAACATTTGAAATATTTCTTCAGATTTTAAGCAATACTAAAATTTAGTTATCTTAGACTGGTCTTGTGTGAAAAACAAATCATATTTTTTTCTTCAACTACACTGACTAATTATAGAGAGTATTTATACTATAACTACAATCAAGGTAGACTAAAACCAAACATCTATCCGTTGCATATTAATTTGATATCGAGTGCAGAGATACTTTTACTTGTGATGTTTATAGAGAGCATCGTCTAAAAAATATTTATTTTATTAATCTTTGTGTAAAACTCACCAAGTAAATGCAGTTACAAGCTAGGGTATACTTAGTGTACAATACAGTCAGAAGTGAGAACTAAAAAACAACTTACTGGTTTCTACGGTATATGTGATACACGCAGGATTACTTCCTGTACAGGTGACTTTGCGTGATAATGATGGAACTAATGGTTCGGTACACGAGTGGCACTCAAAGCATTGCAAGGCATCAGCTGAAATATTTAGAAGTTAAAATACTGCAGATATCGATGAATCGCCAGTGCAGACGTATTCCATCAACTCGAAACGTCTTTTTACTTCCCACGGATACGCGAAACAAATGCTGTGATCAAGAAGATTTTCTCACATGAGATAATACGTTACTTAATGGTTTCATGATGTCCTACATCGCAATAATCTGGTTCACTCATCACCATCGGTCAGTGTTGTCTGTCAGTCTGTCTGTTGACAGTTTTCTTATCGCGTAATTTCAGTGATCACTGGACCGATTTAGAAAAAAAAGAACGGGAAGAGATGGCATGTTGGCTTCTATGTTTGTAATTGGTACCGTGGGATCGAATAATAGGCGAAACGCAATCAGGTCTCCTTCGATATATGCTTGACGAGTTTCCAATCGTTTTCAGTCACAGTTAGAAAGAAGAAAAATCTCAATTTATATAGGTGATATAGTTAATCTTAAAAAGATGTTTCACTTACCTGCCCTGCAAGTGAAGATCACAAGAATACCGAACCAGGCGAAATACATTTTGATTATGATGTGGTTTGCTATAATTACAAAAATGTAATGACATGTGCCTACCTGGTACTTCCATATATATATATAGCAAAAATAAGTTATTTTTCAATCACTCCACAATACTGATTTAAATCTTATTGTTCGCTGAGTTAAGTATTGTAAATAGCTTAGGATAAACAGAATACTTCATATAACTACGTCGTCATCCTTACAATGTGTGTAAAAATAATGACTCTGAACGAGATAATGATAAACTTTCATGAAATTTCGGTACGAAGACGAAGGCGATGATGTTTTAAGCCAAATAGTGACAGGCGATGGAATGTGGGTGGCCTAAGTTACACCTGAATCAAAACAACAGTCTATGGAATGGCGGCCTTCGACATCGCCCAGAACAGTCAAGTTTAAACAAACGATGTCAGCCCGAAAAATCAGGTGGACCATGTTTTGGGACAGGAAGGGGGTGTTGCTGGTGTTTTTTTTTTGCCTCGTGGGGACACAATAAATTCACTGACATACTCTGAGACATTCAGAAAACTCCGCCGTGCTATCCAGAACAAAAGGCGTGGCATGCTGAGTAAAGGCATCACTTTGCTTCACGATAATGCCTGTCCACATGCGGCTAATCGAACCCAGGATCGGATCAGAGCATTTGGTTGAGAACACATCAATCATCCCCCATACAGTCCCGATCTAGCGCCAAGTGACTACCACATGCTCCTTCATTTGAAGAAACACCTAGTGGTTGAATGCCATGACAACGACGACGATGTCAAAACGGCTGTGTTGGATTGGTTGTCAAGACAGGCGGCAGAAGTCTACGACGACGGAATTTAAAAGCTGATTGGACGATATGACAAGTGCCTTAATATTGGTGGAAATTATGTAGAAAAGTAGATTAAAGTACAGGCTTTCGTGTGAAAATAAAATTATCAAAAAATCTCTGCTAATTTTTTGTTTATTTCAAAACGATGCTTACTTAAAAAACACGCCTCGTATCAAGGTACGTGTGGCCCTTGATAAAAAAACATTTCCTCTTCATTGCACATACACACTTAGGTGCAATTTGTAAATAACTGCAATTTAATAAATTAAGGGTTTTGTTCGTGTTATACCTGATTGTAACATATACACCCGTTTCAACAGAACAAAATACGGGCTTTCTATGTGTGTATTAAACCGAATCAAAACAAACTTGTGTGAACATGAACGTAAGTTTTAAAGACTTCAGCGGACTATTCGTCTTATTTCATTGTATGTTGTTTGGTCGTAAAGAGCAGACGTCTCTCGGAATGAGTGCGAAATACGCTAAACGTTTTGAAGCAGTTTTTTTTCTACACACCGTTATGGACCTAAAATGTCCTTTGCAGCAGCTGCTAAAGTTTTGAAAAAATCGAAAACTTTTGTACAAAAGTGGGTTAAACGATATGAAGCTACAAAAATAGTCGACGACCTGCCGGGAAGTGGAACAAATCGAGCAACGACGCAAAAGGAAGACAAAGCGACTGTCAAACTTTTTCAAGATTGTCCTACTTTAACGTTAAGTTTTGGAAGAGAAGAACTTATGAAAAAGAGTATACATGTAAGCATTAATACGATAAGAGAACGTTTAGCTGAGGCAGATATACAGTAACGTAGTTCAAAACTGAAACCGATGCTTTCGGAAGAGCAGACGCAAAAACGCAAGGCCTGGGCTGTCGAAAATATTGATCGTGATTTTTCCAATGTAGTCTTCTCTGATGAAGCATCTTTTTGGGCATGGGTTCCTATCAAACGAGCTTGGTCTGGGCCTGGTGTTCGTTTCATTCAACGTAATGTTAAACGACCGGTAAAGGTTCATGATTGGAGATGTCTCAATCAGCGCGGATTTGGTTGTTTGGAGCTGTTTACAGAAAATCTTAATGCTCGAAAAATTGTGAAAATTTATGAAAGCGGTCTTTTGAGGTCGGCAGAAAAGCGGTTTGGTGCTAAAAATGAAAAGTGGGTCTTATATATATATAGAATGTTTTCCTTCTTGTCAGATTAGGTCCGTTGTTCGAAAGCGAGGCATCATATTTCGTCCCGTTGTCTGCCACTCAGGTTATAACATAGATCTAGGAGTAAAAATTACTCATTTCACACAGTTTTATCAGACTATATTTAGATGTTTCATAGATTTCCCCTACATTCATTACAGCTGGTTACACAACCTTGAGGTGTACCATGTGCCCTGAAGTAGTAGTAAAATATCTTTGTTGAAGTAGGAAAGTAAATTCGCTGGGTTTCTAAGGTTTGATTTCATTCCTGTGCCATTATTTAAGTAAATAGCTTCGGATAAATTAAATACTTCATATAACTATCTTCAGCGTCATCCTAACAATCCACAGTGTGTTAGTGTGAAAATAACTCAAAAGTTATTGAAAAAATTAACAGACTTTTATTATTTTCAATCCTCTAAACTTATTTGACACCTTTTTATACTTAGGTGGTCATCAGGTGATGTCTAAATGTATCGAAATATCATGACTACTAAAAAGGTATTAGAGAAAGATAGTTTTATTTGACCATATGAATAATCATAGAACTGGGAAAGCAAATTCTCTAGGTTTCAAAAGTTTAATTTCATTCCTGTGCCATTTTTTTGCTTATTCGATCAACCTCAAAAAAATATTCTTCTCACTTCAACATATTGAGAGAGAGGGAGAGAGAGAGAGAATATATTTTAAAAAAAAGTTTTACTCGTGATAATGATTCTGAACGAGAAAACGATAAAATTTCATGGAATTTATTAGCGGGCGAGCTTAACCATGTAAGATACAAGTAAATAGATAGTGCGTAATTTGTTGTTGAGTTTCATAAATATCATCTAGATTAAATTATTATTTTTCAGTAGCTTAAATGAAAATAAACACTCAATGGTAGCGGTAAAACATTTTTTTTATCAAGGCACGTGTAGCTCTTGACAAATAAACATTTCGTATTTATCTAGATGGCGATTGTTTATAACACGCTTTTATGAGATCATGTGCTGTAGTAGATTGAAGCAATACATTCTAAACATTCTAAAAATTCCTTGGTATTTGGATCCTCTAAGTATCTTCAACTACGCGTTGAATAAGGTTCCTCTGAAGCTATTGAAACATGCAAAAATCGAGGTTAACGTAATTCGATTTTTTTAGGCTCTAAAAATATTCACTATCAAAAATTAAAAATATATATCAATATAATTTTAAAATAAAAATACTGAGACATGCCTGACGTAACTCATGCCTACAGCCTTTGAGCTCCAGCCTCCATGACTGCCCTACACCCACTTTGCACCTAAGGAAACCCACAAATCATTACCTACCAAGAATCATCAGGGAAAGAAGCTTTTTCTATCTAACTTTTTTTTGGAGGCGCTATCTTTTCTTTTCTAACAAAACAATCCTTATTTCGAAGTATTCATTGAATGGGAGTTCCTCTTTCTAATTTACTGTTGACTTGACTTTTTGTTATATTTCTTGCTATTTACTTGAGTGTGACTCCATATTTTTTTACTATATGTATGGGAGCATCTTCTTCATTATTTTACTGCCAAATTGTTAATTTCTTTATAAACAATTTCAGGGACAGGCTTAATCATTAGGCAGAGTAGGCAGTTGCCTAGGGGCCCCACATCAACTAGGGCCCGTGTACGCACCAAGGAAAAGAGTTTCATCGAATGTAAATTTCATTTCTGAAAATTTGTATAAAATTCCTTAATAACAATACAATTGCTTTTTTTCGACGCATGTTGTCGATTGATTAAATACTTCATACATACAGAACTATCTAGTATCAAGTAGTAATAGTTGCATTTGAGGGTATAGGTAGGTAAATGTTAATTCGGAATGCAGCCGGCGGGCGGTCAGCTGATTACTAGACTTTATTCATGTTGAGGGGAATCCCCGATTGGATGGATGCATTCCATAACTTAGTTGTCTGGTACGATAAGAAAAAGTTTCTAAAAAAATTTACAAACTTAAATAATTTATGGGTGATAGATTTTTTTTAAAGACTTTTATATTCGTTTGTCTCACTTTTTTACATTTTATTATCTGTACTATTTTCCCTAAATATTGATTGTAATGTTGACATCACTGGTTAGGTGTGGAAGAATAGCGTTACGCTAAATCTCGCCTCTGATGTCTCCACTTATATACAGTGAATTGAGTGGATTAATAAACTTATTATTATTATTATTATTATTATTATTATTATTATCATCTTCTATCAAACATCTGTGAATTAACATTAATAACATATCTTGAAACGATCATGTTGCTTGCCCGCCTAGGTCGTCGTCCCAGAAACTGGGGTCCTGTTCAGCCCTGGGAAATTGTATCCTCTGGAATAGCTACTGCACCGTTAGGCTTCTAGACACAGATCAGAAACGAGAAATACTCGTATTTCTAGTGTGTATTTCGCATAATAATACCAAGAGTTTCCTTACCAGCTAGAGGTTCTACGCCTCGAACAAGACTCTTTTTTATTGGAGAAGCTCGATGTTGTGTAATGAGCTAGCGGGAAGTTTTGTTTACCGATGGTTACACTTATCAGTTACTATGTGACTCGAGTCAGTTGTTATACTTATGGAAACGCTCTAGTGCAACACAAGTTCATTTTTTTATGACTCGAGTCAAATACAGTCAAAGACCATGTGTTTCATAGCAAAAATGTGCAGGTCCGGGCTTCGATACACCGGGCCGCTGTTCCATTTCCCCACACCGCATCCCTCCAGTTACAATTAGTGCAGAATTGGAAAAACGATTTAATTTAAAGAAAAACTCGACGATACGATGTTCGAGCGGTTTAACAACTTTATTAACATTCTCTTTCCGGATGAAGCCCATTTCCACTTAAATGGCCATGTCTATAAACAGAATTGCAGATTCTGGAGTAGAGAAAACCCTGAATTAAAACATCAAAGGCCATTACATTCTCCAAAAGTGACGCTTTGGATGGCAATATCTTCAAAGGGCATAATTGGCCCGTACTTCTTTGAAAATGCACGTGGTGATTCTGTGATTGTTAACTCTACAGAATATGTTGAGATACTACGAGATTTTTTCAACCACATTCACATCAGTTTGAGGGTTACAACAGTGGGAAATGGATGGCAGCATGTAGCAAACTGCCATACATCGAACGAGAGTTCACCGGTCGTTAAAGAACTGTTTCCTAACAAACTGATCTCTTGCAGAGTTGACATTCCTTGGCCTCCTCGCAGCCCAGCACTTACTCCAGCTAATTTCTTCCTATGGGGCTATCTTAAAAGTCGAGTTTACGTGAATAAATCAAGAACAATATCCAATTAAAGGATAATATTCGTCAAGAAATGGGTAACATATCCAGCGCTCTGTGTCGAAGAGTTTTCGAAAATCTAACTATGCCAGCGGCGAGATGGCGGCTACATAGACGATATCACTTTTACTAAATAATTTTCCCTTTTATATTCTTGATTTTAAATAAACATTTATTTGAATACAATGCGTACTTTTTTAATGGTTACATAGATCTCTCCTGCAATAAGTACAGCCGGGTACAGGACCTTGCCAGTGTCCATGCTTTATAAAGTATGTGCAAACATCTTCATTACCCAGAGGGCTTACGTAACACTCCCTGTTGACGATGACACCATTGTCTGGGAGAAAAACTAATGTTAATCCAAAATAAACATGGTATTAAATCACGTAAAACTGTTATTTTAGATGGTATTCATTTTTCACATCAGTAATATTTTAATAGTGTGTTTCTAATATTTCGGATTTATATATGTATAGGTATGAAATCAATTGAAATCTTGAGGTGCACTTTGAATGAGGACCCATAGAGGTGAGTCATCTGTTTCCTGTTAGGCTTTCGGAAATTTTTATTTTTATTCTTAAGACAAAAGCATTCCAACTCCTTAAAAGAAAATTGCATTCAACTAAAGCACATAAGCTACTACATAATTAGGTATTGATCAATTTGAGTGAAAACCGTTAAAACATCACAGAAACATTAAAAATATACAGGCGGTCTATTTTGATCTGTGAAATTATATAGCAACAGAAACAGCATGATGACGAGAATGCCAGTTAAATTTCATTGGGCTGTACGCCAAAATACGCTGTGCGTACTTTTTCTATATGTATATATATATATATATATATATATATACATATACATATACATATATATATATATATATATATATATATATACATATACATATATATATATATATATATATATACATATACATATATATATATATATATATATATATATATATGTATGTATGAATCTTATCTTTGAGATCACTACGTTTCGAATGATTTCTTCTGAAAACTATCATAAATAGATAATTCAAAAATTATATAGACCTCGAAAGTGAAATATAACAAATGAAATATTTCTTCAGATTTTGAGCAATACTAAAATTTAGTTGTTTAGGAAGATTACTTAGACTAGTCTTGTGTGAAAAACAAATCATATTAATTTGATATCGAGAGCTGAGATACTTTTACTTGTGATGTTTATGGAGAGCCTAGTCTAAAGGTTATTTATCTTATTAATCTTTGTGTAAAACTCACCAAGTGAATGCAGTTACAAGCTAGAATATAGTTAGTGTACAATACGGTCAGAAGTGAGAACTAAAAAACAACTTACTGGTTTCTACAATATATCTGATACACACAGGATTACTTCCTGTACAGTTTGCTATGCGTGCTATTGGTGGATTGGATTTACCGACGCAGTTCTGGCACTCATAGCATTGCAAGGCATCAGCTGAAATATTTAGAAGTTAAAATACTGCAGATGTCGATGAATCTCCAGTGCAGACGTATTCCATCAACTCGAAACGTCTTTTGACTTCCCACGGATATGCGAAACAAATGCTGTGATTTTCTCACATGAGATGATAGGTTATTTAATGGTTTCATGATGTCCCAAATCGCGATAACCTGGTTCACTTATTACCGTCGCTCAGTGTTGTCTGTCAGTCTGTCTGTTGACAGTTTTCTTATCGCGTAAATTGAGTGATCACTGTACCGATTTTAAAAAAAAGAACTGGAAGAGATGGCATGTTGGCTTCCATGTTTTTTAATTGGTGCAGTGGGATCGAATAATAGGCGAAAAGCAAAGAATTATCAGG
Source organism: Bruchidius siliquastri (assembly GCA_949316355.1). Lineage (NCBI taxonomy): Eukaryota > Metazoa > Arthropoda > Insecta > Coleoptera > Chrysomelidae > Bruchidius > Bruchidius siliquastri. Next base: position 24,674,019 of record OX438536.1, on the reverse strand, counting down.
TTCCTCCGATATATGCTTGTCGAGTTTCCAATCGTTTTCAGTCACAGTCAGAAAGCATTTTTGGGGGACTTAAATGTTATAAAAACTATCCGAAGCTCAATTTATATGGGTTTCACAAGTATCTCACCAATGTAGGGCGTAGTGAAAGAATCTTTCTTCAGTCGATGTATTTCGAATGTTTAAACTAATTTAAAACATTTGGATTTTTGCGTGGTGAACCCACCGTATTTCACGGCGTACTGAGACTAAAGGGGCTAAATTGTCCAAATTTTTCTGTAGACATGATGCATAATGATACCATTGCGTATTAAGTTCAGTGCCAACCCATTTAATTCCTTATTTATTCTTAGGTAGTCATTAAGGCGATGTGTAAATGTATACCAAGACTACTTTAAAGATATTAGAGAGAGGGGGATATGGTGTGGAGAGAGAGAGTTAATCTTGAAAAGATGTTTCACTTACCTGCACTGAAAGTGAACATTACGAGAATACCGAACCAGGCGAAATACATTTTGATTATGATGTGGTTTGCTATAATTACAAAAATGTAATGACATGTACCCACCTGGTACTTCCACATATATATAGCAAAAATGAGTTAATTTTCAATCTCTCCATAATAGTGTGATTTAATCTTATTTTTTACTGAGTTAAGTATTGTAAATAGCTCAGGATAAACAAAATACTTCATATCTTTAGCGTCATCCTTACAATGTACGGGGTTTTGGTGTGTAAAAATAATGACTCTGAACGAGATAACGATAAACTGTCATGAAATTTTGCAGGCGAGCTTCACCATGTAAGATACAAAATCTGTATTGTGCGTAATTTGTTGTTGTATTTCATAGTTATCATCTGCATTAAATTTTTATTTATCAGTACTATATATGAAAATAAACATTCTCTGGTAGTGGAATAACACTTGTTTATATCAAGGCACGTGTGGCTCTTGATAAAAACCATTTCCTCTTCATCTAGGTGGCGATTGTTGGTGTATAACACGCTTTTATGAGAACATGTGCTCTAGTAGATTGAAGCAATACATGCTAAAGATTTTTTAATTCCTTGGTATTTTGCTCCTCTGAGAATTTCCAATTGTTCATCGAATAAGGTTACTCTGAAACTATTGAAACATACAAAGGCTAACGTAGGTCGATCCTTTTTAGGGCTCTTAAAATATTTTTTACTACGCCCTAAAACTATCAAGATGGAAAGGTCATCGATAGAAAAACTTGTCTCGTTTACGCATAGGAAGAACAGTAATAAGTAAATATAGAATGTTCTTTATTTCTGATCGAGTTAGGTTACTATATCTTACATAGATATCATGTCTCGTTGTCTGCAATTCAGGGTATCACATAGTTCTAGGAATAAAAACGACTCCTTTCACAGAGTTATTTCAGGTTATATTTGAGGAGCAGACTTGCAAAACGCAGTTTTTCCAAATGTTCACCTTTTCTGCTATAGGTGACGTTACAATATTGAGCTGAAGCGCAATCGTTTCATATAATCTTGGACGTCCAAATCGCAGTATTTCCTACTTAAAATGAACTGGACCACTTGGACATGCAAAATGCATTAAACGAATAGCATTTTGTCACATATAAACTATAACAGAATTGCAGATTCTGGAGTAGAAAAATCCCTGAATTAAAACATCAAAGGCCATTACATTCTCCAAAAGTGACGCTTTGGACGGCAAATATCTTCAAAGGATATAATTGGCTCGTACTTCTTTAAAAATGCACGTGGTGATTCTGTGATTATTAACTCTACAGAATATGTTAAGATGCTACGAGATTCTTTCAACCACATTCACATCAATTTGAGGGTTATAATAGTAGGACATCGATACAGCAACATGTCGCAACCTGCCATAAATCTAACGAAAGTTCACCCGTCGTTAAAGAACTGTTTCCTAACAAACTGATCTCACGCAGAGGTGACATTCCTTGGCCTCCTCGCAGCCCAGCACTTACTCCAGCTAATTTTTTCTTATGGGGCTATCTTAAAAGTCGAGTTTACGTGAATAAATCAAGAACAATATCCAATTAAAGGATAATATTGGTCAAGAAATGGGTAACATATCCAGCACTCTGTGTCGAAGAGTGTTCGAAAATCTAACTATGCCAGCGGCGAGATGGCGGCTACATAGACGATATCGCTTTTAAGGAATAATTTTCCCTTTTATATTCTTGATTTTAAATAAACATTTATTTGAATACAATGCGTAGTTTTTTAATGGTTACATAGATCGCTCCTGCAATAAGTACAGCCGGGTACAGGACCTTGCCAGTGTCCATGCTTTATAAAGTATGTGCAAACATCTTCATTACCCAGAGGGCTTACGTAACACTCCCTGTTGACGATGACACCATTGCCTGGGAGAAAAAATAATGTTAATCAAAAAAAAACATGGTATTAAATGACGTAAAACTGTTATTTTAGATGGTATTCATTTTTCACATCAGTAATATTTTAATAGTGTGTTTCTAATATTTCGGATTTATATATGTATAGGTATGAAATCAATTGAAATCTTGAGGTGCACTTTAAATGAGGACCCATAGAGGTGAGTCATCTGTTTACTGATAAGCTTTCGGAAATTTTTATTTTTATTCTCAAGACAAAAGCATTCGAACTCCTTAAAAGAAAATTGCATTCAACTAAAGCACATAAGCTACTACATAATTAAGTATTGATCAATTTGAGTGAAAACCGTTAAAACATCACAGAAACATTAAAAATATACAGGCGGTCTATTTTGATCTGTGAAATTATATAGCAACAGAAACAGCATGATGACGAGAATGCCAGTTAAATTTCATTGGGCTGTACGCCAAAATACGCTGTGCGTACTTTTTCTATATGTATATATATATATATATATATATATATATATATATATATATGTATGTATGAATCTTATCTTTGAGATCACTACGTTTCGAATGATTTCTTCTGAAAACTATCATAAATAGATAATTCAAAGATTATATAGACCTCGAAAGTGAAATATAACAAATGAAATATTTCTTCAGATTTTGAGCAATACTAAAATTTAGTTATTTAGGAAGATTACTTAGACTAGTCTTGTGTGAAAAACAAATCATATTAATTTGATATCGAGAGCTGAGATACTTTTACTTGTGATGTTTATGGAGAGCCTAGTCTAAAGGTCATTTATCTTATTAATCTTTGTGTAAAACTCACCAAGTGAATGCAGTTACAAGCTAGAATATAGTTAGTGTACAATACGGTCAGAAGTGAGAACTAAAAAACAACTTACTGCTTTCTACAATATATCTGATACACACAGGATTACTTCCTGTACAGTTTACTATGCGTGCTATTGGTGGATTGGAGTTACCGACGCAGTTCTGGCACTCATAGCATTGCAAGGCATCAGCTGAAATATTTAGAAGTTAAAATACTGCAGATGTCGATGAATCGCCAGTGCAGACGTATTCCATCAACTCGAAACGTCTTTTTACTTCCCACGGATATGCAAAACAAATGCTGTGATTTTCTCACATGAGATGATAGGTTATTTAATGGTTTCATGATGTCCTACATTGCGATAATCTAGTTCACTCATTACCGTCGCTCAGTGTTGTCTGTCAGTCTGTCTGTTGACAGTTTTCTTATCGCGTAAATTGAGTGATCACTGTACCGATTTAAAAAAAAAGAACTGGAAGAGATGGTACGTTGGCTTCCATGTTTTTTAATTGGTGCAGTGGGATCGAATAATAGGCGAAAAGCAAAACATTATCAGGTTCCTCCGATATATGCTTGTCGAGTTTCCAATCGTTTTCAGTCACAGTCAGAAAGCATTTTTGGGGGACTTAAATGTTATAAAAAGTATCCGAAGCTCAATTTATATGGGTTTCACAAGTATCTTACCAATGTAGGGCGTAGTGAAAGAATCTTTCTTCAGTCGATGTATTTCGAATGTTTAAACTAATATAAAACATTTGGATTTTTGCGTGGTGAACCCACCGTATTTCACGGCGTACTGAGACTAAAGGGGCTAAATTGTCCAAATTTTTCTGTAGACATGATGCATAATGATACCATTGCGTATTAAGTTCAGTGCCAACCCATTTAATTCCTTATTTATTCTTAGGTAGTCATTAAGGCGATGTGTAAATGTATACCAAGACTACTTTAAGGATATTAGAGAGAGAGGGAGAGGGTGTGGAGAGAGAGAGTTAATCTTGAAAATATGTTTCACTTACCTGCACTGAAAGTGAACATTACGAGAATACCGAACCAGGCGAAATACATTTTGATTATGATGTGGTTTGCTATAATTACAAAAATGTAATGACATGTACCCACCTGGTACTTCCACATATATATAGCAAAAATGAGTTATTTTTCAATCTCTCCACAATAGTGTGAATTAATCTTATTTTTCACTGAGTCAAGTATTGTAAATAGCCCAGGATAAACAAAATACTTCATATCTTTAGCGTCATCCTTACAATGTACGGGGTTTTGGTGTGTAAAAATAATGACTCTGAACGAGATAACGATAAACTGTCATGAAATTTTGCAGGCGAGCTTCACCATGTAAGATACAAAATCTGTATTGTGCGTAATTTGTTGTTGTATTTCATAGTTATCATCTGCATTATATTTTTATTTTTCAGTACAATATATGAAAATAAACATTCTCTGGTAGTGGAATAACACTTGTTTATATCAAGGCACATGTGGCTCTTGATAAAAACCATTTCCTCTTCATCTAGGTGGCGATTGTTGGTGTATAACACGCTTTTATGAGAACATGTGCTCTAGTAGATTGAAGCAATACATTCTAAAGATTTTTTAATTCCTTGGTATTTTGCTCCTCTGAGAATTTCCAATTATTCATCGAATAAGGTTACTCTGAAACTATTGAAACATACAAAGGCTAACGTAGGTCGATCCTTTTTAGGGCTCTTAAAATATTTTTTACTACGCCCTAAAACTATCAAGATGGAAAGGTCATCGATAGAAAAACTTGTCTCGTTTACGCATAGGAAGAACAGTAATAAGTAAATATAGAATGTTCTTTATTTCTGGTCGAGTTAGGTTACTATATCTTACATAGATATCATGTCTCGTTGTCTGCAATTCAGGTTATCACATAGTTCTAGGAATAAAAACGACTCCTTTCACAGAGTTATTTCAGGTTATATTTGAGGAGCAGACTTGCAAAACGCAGTTTTACCAAATGTTCACCTTTTCTGCTATAGGTGACGTTACAATATTGAGCTGAAGCGCAATCGTTTCAGATAATCTTGGACGTCCAAATCGCAGTATTTCCTACTTAAAATGAACTGGACCACTTGGACATGCAAAATGCATTAAGTCCATCGAAGTTTGACAAACGAATAGCATTTTGTCACATATAAACTATAACAGAATTGCAGATTCTGGAGTAGAAAAATCCCTGAATCAAAACATCAAAGACCATTACATTCTCCAAAAGTGACGCTTTGGACGGCAAATATCTTCAAAGGATATAATTGGCCCGTACTTCTTTAAAAATGCACGTGGAGATTCTGTGATTATTAACTCTACAGAATATGTTAAGATGCTACGAGATTCTTTCAACCACATTCACATCAATTTGAGGGTTATAATAGTAGGACATCGATACAGCAACATGTAGCAGACTGCCATACATCGAACGAGAGTTCACCGGTCGTTAAAGAACTGTTTCCTAACAAACTGATCTCACGCAGAGGTGACATTCCTTGGCCTCCTCGCAGCCCAGCACTTACTCCAGCTAATTTTTTTTTATGAGGCTATTTTAAAAGTCGAGTTTACGTGAATAAATCAAGAACAATATCCAATTAAAGGATAATATTCGTCAAGAAATAGGATAGGAATGATAGGAAATCACGAGGAGGTGGAGTGGGGATCTACTTTAAATCTTACTTGCATGTTGAAGTTCTAAGTTTGGATATACAAGCAGATGACTGTTTGGAATATTTGTGGATAAAAGTGAAGACTAATAGATGTATACTTGTTGTAGAAGTGCTGTATCGACCGCCTGCACAAAATGTCAATAACTGTGTCAGCTTGTTAGACAATCTGTTACCAGAGATCACAAGTGAATTTGAGAATGTAATTATTCTGGGTGACCTGAACATGAATTTTCTCAACCAAAATAACATACTATCACCTTGCTTTGATTGAAAAGTGTTTTGAAAAATAGAAATAATGCATTGTCGAAATATAAGTCAAATAAATCAGCAGATAATTTTGAAAACTACCGGCGTCTTAAAAATAAGGCTCTTTTAGAAATTAGAAAAGCAAAAAGAACATTTTTGGGTGCACTATGTGAACAAAATGATTCACAAAAATTATGGTCAGGAATTAAAAAAATTAATATAAATTCTCGTAGTAAGCCCACTTTACCTGACAATATAAATGATGCAAATATGATAAATAACTATTTTATGTCTGTTTACAGTGTTGACAGCGTACCAGAAAATATATGCCAATTTTATAGAAGGAATGAGTTTAATTCCTCCAATTCATTTTCTTTAAGAATTTTGAATCCTCAAGAAATTCTAGACATCATAAAAAATATAAAATCGGATGCGAAAGGTTTTGACACACTGTCACTAACCATGATTAAAATTAGTTTACCAGTGATATTCTATCATGTCATGCACATTATAAACATTTGTATTGAGAAAGGAGCATTCCCAAAAGCCTGGAAACAAGCACTGATTTTACCAACGCCAAAAAAAATCTAAACCAACCGATCTGACTGATCTTCGACCTATAAGCTTACTACCCGTTTTTTCAAAATTTTTAGAAAAGGCTGTTCAGCTGCAAGTAGAAACATATATTGAAAATTCGAATATAATTTCTCCAAACCAATCAGGTTTCAGAAAGCATCACAGTACTACCTCAGCGTTACTGAATTTATGTGATAACGTCATCAGAGCTATGGATAAAAAAAATGGCAGTGTCAGTGGTTTCTATAGATTACTCAAAAGCGTTTGATAAGATAAATCACAAACTTTTGCTTTCTAAGATGCAATACATTGGGTTTGATAATGTGGCCATTTCGTTTTTCAAAAACTATCTTTCAAATCGCACGCAGTGTGTTTCTGTGGATAACAGGCTGTCAGGGACCAGTTTAATACCGTCAGGAGTCCCCCAGGGTTCTATCCTCGGTCCAGTGTTATTTCTGATATACACCTTTGACCTGCACAAATCTGTTATACATTCCGATTTGCAAACTTTTGCTGACGATACACAACTTATCCACTATTTTGACGCCTCTTGTGCACGGGATGCTGCTGCCCTTTCGGAACTAGATTTTGGTAGAGTACAAAATTACTCAAGGGATCACAATTTGAATATAAACCCGGGCAAAACTCAAATATTACTATTCTGTTCAGAAGCAAAGCGAAAAAATGTGGAAAACGCATTTAAAGTGCATCTAGATGGCTCACCACTGCAGCATACAGAGTCAGCAAAAATTTTAGGAGTTGAACTTGACAGCAAAATGAGATTCAAGAGCCACGTCATGGATCTGACAAAAAAGACATATGCTAGAATGAGGATATTATATGCAAATCGCCACTTACTTAATTTTAAATTGCGAAAAAAAATGTGCGAGTCTTTAGTGTTACCAGTTTTGAGCTACTGTGATATCTTGTATTATCCCTGTCTAGATCAGCTCATGAAGAATAGGTTACAAATTATTCAGAATAACTGCATTCGTTTTATTCATGGGCACAGAAAGTTTGATCACGTTGGGGATAAATACAAGACAATGAAGTGGTTGAAAATTGATAAATTAGTAGAGTATAAATACTTAGTGTTTTTACACAAGTTGATGGCTTCGTCAAAACCCGTTTATCTGCGAGAAAAAATAATATTCAGCCACCAAGTCCACGACAGAAATACTAGGGAGCGCTTTGTGATCAGAATACCACCGCACTCTATGACACTATTTAATCGCTGTTTTTCGTACAATGCTGCCGTACTTTACAATACTTTACAAGGTTGCTACAAGATCATGTCTCTAGACAGTTTCCGTAGGCATGTTAAGACATTTCTACTTGCTATAGACTGATGTGTTATATGAATCGTTTTTTTTTCTTCTGTGTTTTTTTTAAGTATACGTGTATATACTCTATATAGTAGTAGTGTAATTTGAATACTAAGTATTTTTTTTTCTATTTGGGATTATATAAATATATTTTTTTTTTATTTTAGTGCAGAACATCGAGCACTTACTTCGCTGTACTGATAAAGGTAGTTAAGTGTAAGAGTAGCCTAGGCTAAACTTCGCTGCCTTTGTCTCTCATATGTACTCGTGAATAAAGACGTTATTATTATTATTATTATTATTAAATAGGTAACATATCCAGCACTCTGTGTCGAAGAGTTTTCGAAAATCTAACTATGCCAGCGGCGAGATGGCGGCTACATAGACGATATCACTTTTAAGAAATAATTTTCCCTTTTATATTCTTGATTTTAAATAAACATTTATTTGAATACTATGCGCTGTTTTTTAATGGTTATTTTGGATGTGCAAAAATGCCTGTAGAACTAGGAGCAAAAATGACTCATTTTACATAGTTGTATCAGGTTATATTCATTCGTTACATAGATCGTAATCGCAATGACCACAGCTGCTTACAGAACCTTGCCAGTTTCCATGCTTCCTTATGTATGTGCAAACATCTTCATTATCCAGAGTGCTTGGGTAACACTCCCTGTTGAGGAAGGGACCACGGTCTGGGAGAAAAAAAAATGTCAATTCAAAACAAACATGGTACTAAATGACGTAAAACTGTGATTATGTATGGTATTCATCTTTTACATTAGTAATATTTCACAATAGCATAGTGTGTTTTTAAATATTTCGGATTCATATACGTATATGAAAGCAATTGAATAGAATTCAGTCATCTTTCGGAAATTTTTATTTCCATTCTCAAGACAAAAATGTTTGAACTTCTCAAAGATACAAGCAACCATAACAAAAAACAGGCAAAAAAATTGCACTTAACTAAAGCACATAAGCTACTATATAATTAGGTATGATCAATATGAGTAAAAACCGTTAAAACATCACAGAAGCATCAAAAATACACAGGCACTCTATTTTCTGATTATCTGTGAAAGAATTTTTCATATAACAACAGAAATAGCATGGCGACGAGATAGCCAGTTAAATTTCATCGGGCTGTACGACAAAATACGCTGTGGAGAACACCTTTTCATTATATATATATTTAGTTAGAGTTTATACTACATTTATACTACATCCACAATCAAGGTAGACTAAAACCAAACATCTATCCAGTGCATATTAATTTGATATCGAGAGCTGGGATACTTTTACTTGTGATGTTTATAGACAGCCTAGTCCAAAGGTTATTTATCTTATTAATCTTTGTGTAAAACTCACCAAGTAAATGCAGTTACAAGCTAGGGTATACTTAGTGTACAATACAGTCAGAAGTGAGAACTAAAAAACAACTTACTGCCTTCTACAATATATTTGATACACACAGGATTTTTTCCTGTACAGTTTGCTTTGCGTGCTACTTGTTTAATGAATGGTTCGCCGCAGTTCTGGCAGTCAAAGCATTTCAAGGCATCAGCTGAAATATTTAGAAATTAAAATACTGCAGATATCGATGAATCGCCAGTGCAGACGTATTCCATCAACTCGGAACGTCTTTTTACTTCCCATGGATATGCGAAACAAATAATCAAAACTTGCATGATGACTCATGAATAAATAAATAAAATTTGTGATTTTTCCTTTTAAATAGTTTTAAATATGCGGTTATGTTTCAAAGGTAGCGAAAAATACATACTTTCTGTATATATCTTCTCCAACACAAGTTTTAAAATACTGAATTGAAACTAATACTGTATGCAAATAATCTAGTTGGACGCTATCCATAAGCAAATGAATGGAAGATTGCATAATTGATATTATAGCAATTATTTTCTACAGAGCTTTCACCAATTTTTTGAATTGTGCTTCAGCATTTTTCTCATCTTCGGGAGTCAATGCGCTGTAATAAATTGTAGAGAAGGGAACTTCATCTTTTGGTTCAATGAGATGAAACAGATGAATACGAAGTAGTTACTTGAAAGAGGGTAAAGAATTGTTTTCGTTCGTCCCGTCTCTCCGATACGTAAAATACGAGTTTACCTTGTCGACCTTTAGTTCCAGTCCAGCGTTGTTTGTCAGTCTGTCTGTTGATAGTTTTGTTATCGCGTAATTTCAGTGATCACTGGACCGATTTAGAAAAAAAAGAACGGGAAGAGATGGCATGTTGGCTTCTATGTTTGTAATTGGTACCGTGGGATCGAATAATAGGTGAAACGCAATCAGGTCTCCTCCGATATATGCTTGTCGAGTTTCCAATCGTTTTCAGTCACAGTCAGAAAGAAGAAAAATCTCAATTTATATAGGTGACATAGTTAATCTAAAAAATATGTTCCATTTACCTGCACTGAAAGTGAGGATCACGAGACATCCGAACCAGGCGAAATACATTTTGTTTATGTTGTTAATCGGTATAAATACAAAAATGTAATGACATGTACCTACCTGCTACTTCCACATATATATAGCAAAAATGAGTTTTTTTCAATCACTCCACAATACTGATTTAAATCTTATTGTTCACTGAGTTAAGTAAATAGCTTAGGAACAATAGACAACTTCAGATAATTATATTTAGCATCATTATAACAATGTACAGGGTGTTGGTGTGTAAATAAATTAGGAAATTTTTTTTTAAATAGGCTTTTATTATTTTAAATGCGCTAAGAAGAATGAAATGAACTTTTACTTTAAACCTTTCACTATGAACTTATTTGACATCTTTTTTATACTTAGGTAGTGATTAAGGTGATGTCTAATGTATTGAAATATCATTACTACTTAAAAGGTATTAGAGAGAGAGATAATTTCATTTGAACATATGAATAATCATAGCAAATTCCCTAGGCTTCAAAGATTTGATTTCATTCCTGTGCCATTTTTTTGCTTATTCGATCAACCTCAAAATATTCTTTTTACTTCAACCTATTCAGAGAGAGAGAGAGAGAGAGAGAGAACGCGAGAGAGAGTAAATTTAGGAAAGATGTGACTGAAAGTGAAGATTACGATAATTTTGAACCAGGCGAAATACATTTTGATTATGATGTATTGCTTATTAAGTTAAGTTAAGTAAATTGCTTAGGACAAATGAAATACTTTTATGATTATCTTTAGCGTCATGCTTACAATGTACAGGGTGTTGGTGTGTAAAAAATAATTCTAGGTATCACATAATACCTTGGAATACAAACGACTCATTTCACACAGTTATATCAGGTTATATTTATTTGTATCATTTGTTTCAAAGAGCTCGGCCACAATCAGTACAGGAGATGAAAGAACCAAAAGGTGATCCAGATGCCCACAAGCTCTTGCAAATATCCACCAAGTAAAAGTACCTCCAATAAACAATATAATCAGTGTATAACACGAATTTTAACTATAAAAACAACTTACCGGCTTTGATGTTGCCCTTAAGACATACCTGATTATTTCTTCTACAGGTTGATCTGGGTGCTGAGCTTCTATTAATTGGATTGTTGATATACTTGGCAGTTATAGATGGTCACGACGTCAGCACAAGCAATCAAAAGTTACAATTTTGCAATTATCGATGAATCGCCAGTGCAGGCGTATTAAATTAGCTCGAAACGTCTTTTTACTTTTCACGCATATGCGAAACAAATGCTGTGATCAAGAAAATTTTCTCACATGAGATAATACGTTATTTAAATGTTTCATGATGTCCTGCATGGCGATAGTCTGTGTAACTCATTACCGTCGGTCAGTCTTGTCTGTCAGTCTGTCTGTTGAAGTTTTGCTATCGCGTAATTTGAGTGGTTACTGTACCGAATTAGAAAAAAAATAGGAGAGATTTTGCGAAAAGCAAAACATTACCAGGTCTCCTCCGATATATGTTTGTCGAGTATCCAATTGTGTTCAGTCATAGTCAAAAAGCATTTTCGAGGATCTAAAAAGTTTAGGTAGACAATAAGGCAATATCTAAATAGTTTAATTTGAATTTGAATATTACATAGAATTAGGAAAGTAAATTCCTTAGGTTCCTGAGGTTTAGTTTCATTCCAATGCCATCATGCTTGAGTGTTAGATCAACGTCAAAAAAATATTCTTCTTACTTCAGGCTACTCAGAGAGAGAGAGAGAGAGAGAGGGAGAGAGAGACACAGAGAGAGAGAGAACCCGAGAGAGAGAGAGAGAAAATTAACCTTGAAAATATGTTCTACTAACATGCACTGAAAGTGAGGATTACAAGAATTACTAACCATGCGAAATACATTTAGTTTATGACCCACATACATCTTTAGCGTCAGCCTAACCATGTAAAGAGTATTGATGTGTATATAAATTGAAAGTATTTTGTTTGAACAGACTTTGTTATTTGAGATTCGGTAAAAAGAATGACATAAACTTTTTCTTTAATACTTTTACTATCAACTTATCTGTGTAAATGTATCGAAGTATGATCACTACTAAAATAATATTAGAGAGATAGTTTTATTTGACCATACTAATATTCATAGCATTGGGAAAGCAACTTCCCTAGGTTTCAAGGGTGGAATTTCATTCCTATGCCGTTTTTTCGGTTATTAGATCAACCTCAAAAAATGTCTACTTACTTCAACCTATTCAGAGACACAGAGAGAATGATAATGATTCTGAACTGGAAAACGATAAAATTTCGTGAAAAATAGCGGGTGAGCTTAACCATGTAAGATACAAGTAAATATATTGTGCGTAATTTGTTGTCGTATTTCATAAATATCATCTGGATTATATTATAATTTTTCAATAGCTTAAATGAACATAAACACTCAATGGTAGCGGTATATCATTTTTTTTTGTCAAGACACGTGTGGCTCTTGACAAATAAACATTTCGTCTTTATCTAGGAGGCGATTGTTGGTGAATAACACCATATCACCATCTGGATTAACTTACTATCTTCCAGTACTATACATTGGGGGGGAAATAATTATTGGAGATGCCTCAGGTATTAATGAAAGACAAAGAAGAGAGTATTCGAAAAACATGCAGGAGCGAAGGAGACGGCCTGCGGAACCGTATATTTGGCAACATGTGGGAATGAGGAAGGCTGCTTATCGTACCGATGATTTTGACTGTGCAAGGTTGTCAGACTGTCAATTAAATATGATAATTTAGTATTTCTTAAAAAGTCAGTCCTAGAAAAATTATTTCAATTATGTCATAAATCACAGTCCTGAATATTGTGACTGAAACTGTATCTGTAATTCTGTTATGAAATACAGAGGAAAATAATCTAGGTCGACGTATTTTTACGCATTATGTGACAGTTCTTTAAGTTATATTTTACTCAGATTCAAACACTTTCTACGAAGTACGTCTCAAAAAAATTTCGGTGTTGCAAGTATAATTGTTCTGATATTTAGACCTCTTGCATCACAAAAACACTATAACATTCAGTTTCATCGACCTTTATGTCTAGCTATTGGAGAGGAGCAAGCTCAAAACTGCCAAACTATCCTCAATCCCCTATTTTGTGTTTTTCGGCTTTATACTTATTTTTGAGCGTATTCAAAAACATATTTGTCAATACAGGTTTTTATAAAGTAGTAAATTTCATTTTCCTATGTTTGTTTCTAGAATTTCTGTTTATTTAAGGACATAGTCGATGCGGTTCTTGGGGCTCAAAAAATTTTAAGTTCCAAATTTCATAGTATGTATAGTGCACACTAAGCATCACTGGATTCTGATAAAGTTGTATTTTTCATTGATATTAGAATTTGATTCCATGTGGGCATACGCAAATATTTTTATGGTGGTGGTGGTGGTTTTTTTGTTCAGTTTTCGCGACTGGTCTTCATATCAGAATAGATATTGTTACCTTGTCATCCGCAGTAAGATGAATTTTACTAAAATTGATCTGACAACACCGAGACGCAGAAAAACTGGCAGTTTGCAGACGCCAGTAAATCAGTTATCAGATGTCACTTATCACTTAATCAGTTCGCCTTCTAAATACTACTATGATTAATGTTTTGACGTGGATGTTCACGTCCAAGTCGGATTTAAGCTGTGTAGGTGATTTGATTATAGTATGTAATCACCTCGACCACTTGTCATGTAGCATTATTTGTATGTATCAGACTAGCATTTCAAACTTTTCTTCGTGGGTATACATTTTTTTAACAATTATGAACAAACCTTCAGTCTACAAAACTTGAAAACATGATATGCACGGGTGCACCTGAGCAGAGAAGTCGCCGTAGCTGAAGAAATATTCGGCTGTCATGTAGTTCATCTACTCAATAGTTGGGTCAATTTAGGCTTTGTAATATTGCCTAAATGGATTCAAGGCGTTAGCAAGTAAAATGACGCATTTCAAAATTTTAAATAATTAGTTGCTTTCATGGTATACTGAAGTGAATCGTAGGATGGTGTAACACATTTTCATTAAATAAAAATAAAGTTTATTGCCCTTATTTGCATTAAATTAAATATTTCAGAAGCGTATATTTCCTCAGAAAAGTACTGGCGGATTTTTCGTCGGATTATATAAGCAACTGACAGCTCTTAGGCGAAACTTGTCATTATTTATCACAGAACAAGTCGTGATCGTAAACCTCTTAAAACCTGATAAAAGACAAGTTGACACTTGACAGTGCTATCACAGACCCACAGAACAAGCAACAACTGACACAATAATGTAGTTTGAGGATGGTGGAAGCAACGGAACTAAATTGTGCACCTTGCTTTAAAAGGATGCGCTTGTGCAGTGAAGTGAGCTATTATGCACAATACTGCACAATTGTGCAATCTGTAACATCACTACAGATGATACTTTTATCTGCAAATAAGTATATCGATGTATATGTGATCAAGATATGTCGGTTATTTTCAAGTGACCTTACATGTCAATGTCAAATTTTGTCACAAATTCATTACGGATGGAAACATTTGAATTTACTAAGAAGTGTTTTAATTGGCAACCAGATTTCATTATTTTCCTGGAAAACTGAATTGTTGCTGGATCCCCTTCAATAGTGAAACACACAAATCACAAGAGTTCCTCTAATATTTAGTAGCATACCAAATACACCAAGAATAACTACCTACTATATCATGAGAATAAACGATACATTATTATTATTCTTACTACAATGATTGCACTTTTCATTCTCAATACTGCAAAAAGTGAGGTGGCTTATGTTGAGCATCCCGGGCTATGCCACTTTTTCCACTTATTTGTTCATTGAATCGGCCATACAATTTCCTAAGACGCTCTGCTAATTACCTTTGTCTTACTTAACGCGTTTTCCATATCCAACTTTGAAATTTCTCAACCGTTATACAGGACAGTACCTGCACCTAAGTAATCCGGTAGCTACGAAAAAAGAGGTTAAAGGAAGACTCGCCTGGAAGATAAGCATCGACTCATCGAGGGAGACCCGTTAAAAACTGTATATCCGAGAAGGCTAGTTGAAACGGTATTGCAAGAGTCTACTACCAGTAAAAGAGCGTACCAGAAGGTGCATCTGCATTTGGTGATTTTGCCATACGTCGAGGGAGTATCAGAAGAACATGACGACAGTACGGAATTCAAACAAGATAATCATCACCACCATCCGTAGTATCCTTATGAAAATCAAGCTCAAGAAAGCAGTAGGTAGATACCAGGTGCCCTGTGAATGTGACAGCATCTACAGGTACGTCGGAGAGGAAAGACCCCGCAAATGAGGAAATAAGGTCATACACTAAGAGCCAAAGTTCAAGGAGGCAGCTTAGATTGCTAGCAATAAAAATGTTTGGAAATCAAACCAATATGTCGGCCAACAATACATTACAAACAAGACAATAACAAAGCAACATCGGAACAAACGCTCGATCCTCTCACCTGCAGACGATTGAGGATACCACAGCAATCGAAACGTTGTAAAACGCAAAAATTCATAAGACCATGGAAGTTCAAAGCATGTTTACTGACTGAATTGTAGGTAATTGCGACTGCAGTTTTGTTTGCCGTCATTTGCACAATTAATATTTATTTTCAAGAAATTGCATTTTAGATTATTTAGTCATGGAATGTTTAAGAAAATTGTATGCTTTAATTTAAATATGTTTATAAGCCAGAGGTATGGTGGAAATTGAATAAAAATAAAACAAAATTATCCAAATTTCAGAGCACCCTAAATTATCCTTCAATTCGCGCCAAAATACACGATAACACGCTATTATTTGCATCTCCTCATATTTTTGTTTTGGCTAATTGCTTTAGTATGCCGATTACAAAAAATTAACAAATAACAATCACCAGCTAACACAAGTTCATAGAGCTTTTTTTCCTAAAATTTGATCAATAGTAAGTTAGTAAGGTAAGGCACTGATAAGAGTGGCAACAACAGACAGACCGATAGACAAATTCACAAATAGCTCAAAAATCTTCAATACGTATAGTAACTCAAATATTGAGAAACAAGTACTCATAAGTAGTGAAAAGTATAAGAGATATCAGGAGACTCCTATAGTTGATATAAGTTTCAGTCTCTCTTTAGTGAGATTTATCTTTTATTTTCTATTAGCTGTTAGTAAAAACCACATAATATTGACCCAATATTTTTACTAACATTACCTGGGCATACTTTGTCAATGATATTATAATGTTTTGTTTTGCATAAGCTGAACGAGAGATACACCACAGGATGAATTTCAGAAGTTCTACCTACTCCGACTTTTCATGTACTTGAATATTAATTTCTACATTTAACTGTTACATACAACATGGAAGTTAGGTATTACGTAACGCGAGCAAAACAAATTACTTGAATTAATTTCTGGAAGTGGAAGAGGAAGCGATAATCCAATTCCAAAGTATATAGAGATATCGCGGATATAATACGATTTTCCGATTCCGGGAAGGCTAATTGGACTGATTCACGTTTTGAATTCAACAGTGTAACAGCGAGGCAATTCGGTTAACAGCATCTGCAATTATCGCGATTGCGATTCATCGTCTGCGAAAACTTACACAGGGCGATAGAGAAAATACCTACAGAAATAATTTCGGTTCTTATACGCCATGAAGTAACGTTTTCACATTTGAACATTATTGCAATCATTGGAAGTCTCATTATCCGATAAGAAGAACTTATTCTCCAAAAAGATGAGCTTGATTCAGAAGCTTGGATCGAATTTTATGAAATCAAGGTTTATAATGTTGCTGGTTGGTATTGAAAATCTTGATCTTGATAAGATTTTTGAATCCTGAATATTTCTCATAATTTCCAATATTTCTACAATTTACTTCAAGTTGATCAACAGATCTACGCGTGAAAAAGACAATCAGTTAATGCAGTAATATGTAGTAGTAGCTGCTAAAACATAAGGGGAACGAATAGGCACCCTTTATAGTACAAGATCCGTATAGGAAACGACCTTCACTGATGGAGTAATCGAAAGAAATTTTTTTTTATAAAATAAAATATGTTAAAGAAAATAACAGTGATAGGTTGCCTCATTAAATTTGGTCAAGGCTATTTTTAATTAATTTTTTTAAAATGAAATTTTTTCTTATACCTTCACTGGTGTTGTAATTTAAAAAATTGAATGCTAATCGAAAGAATAAAACCTATAGAATATGCTCACATGCGGTTGCCTACCTTTTTCTGTTCAAGAATATAGGGTAGCCAGATTTAAACAGGTAAATAAATAATGATATTTTCACCGGTCGAGTAATCAAATAAATTTTATATCAAAATATAGATAATATAATTGCAAAATTATTAGTATAAGGTTGCCTATGAAAATACGTTCAAGAAACAAGGTTGCCAGGCCTTGAAATTTGGAAATTCACACGTATAATAATGTGCGAGAAAAAGAGTCTGAAATCTTGTGTTTAAATTACACTTTGTTTTTGGAGGGATAAGAAATTGGGGGTGAAGGTTTGGCATTCGTGAAAATCGTTCTATGTATCTTTTTTTGTCTCTTGCCGTTGCTAGCTGTTGGATGTATCATATTCACTTGCAAGATGGTGCTGTGGATAATGACGATGCGACGATGCCGTTATGCATGGAACCAATCTGTCCACTGTTGCCAAATCACCTTCACAGTCACCAATTTACGAACACGAGTAAACAGTCAACTCATCGTGAAGTCTCAAAATGGATTATATTCAATTTGTACAATGACCGTCTGAATTTTGAGTCGTATATAAAATACAAATAATATCGCAGACCACTACACGACACGAAAGACGGTATCAGTGGTGAGCTGCTGCCCGTGATGCCAGGTTGTGCATTAAAATGGAAAGTTACCAAACTAACACAAGTGGTTGATTTATTCTACTTGTTTCATGACATACTACTGCGGATTATCGCATTTTTATTGAATGCAAATCGTGTATATTCATCAAATTGCATTGTAGCCTCTTGAAAAATCGGTTCAAGTCGGTTGACATAGTTTTTTTTCACATTTTGGTCGGACCCACTTGAAGATTACGGAAATGCGAATCTTTAAAATTGAAACGGATGAATATTTCCCAATATTCAATCTATTTTTCAAATTTGATTCCAAACGATCCAAAATGTAAAAATTCGAGGCTCTCATTCATTTCTAAGCTGACATCATTACATTTATTCTGCATGACGTATTTTTTCCGTAATATTTACGGAAAATTTACTATCAGTATAACTCAAATCCTCCCCTGTATCCTCAAGGACACCTTCTGTCTGCAGCAAGGTCGTCTACACCTCAATCTTGAGCAAAAGAAACTATCTATCACATCCGGATGTGTGCACACCGTACAGGAAATCGTATTCGCGTGGCCCCATAACAATCCGCAGGTCCGCTATCTTCCCTCATACACAAACACAAAAGTAATCACGCGGGGTGTATCGGCCAGGTGCAGCTAGCTGGCGGAGCGTGAGGGGGCCCTGTCTGCTGCCACCAGCGACACGCGCTCCGTCGTTGCAGCTGTCCCGGCATACGCGCACACACAGGGGTGCCACCCCCCGAATATACACACATCACCGTCACATACTACCCAGTCCCACCTTCATTGATACGGTTGCTTTACGGAATATTAATACAAGCTGCAAGTCGGACGAAGTCGTCAGATGAAACAGACTGTTTCTCCTAGAACAAGATCAGAAATCACCCAGATTAGCCAGTTATGTCTCATGAAAATATCATCTGTAAAATGTAAATCTGAAAAAAAGCTCTGGCAGTAGCAAAATGACGGAAAGAGGAAGCAAATTCGCGAAATCGCAAACAATGAATTCAAATTTGGTTAGTTTTACGTTACTCAAAACGAGACGGAATAAAGAAAGCCATTCGGTTTTGTTTTTCTCCAAACAACCCCTCTGAATATAACGCCTTTCAAAGTTTCACCAAAGGCTGTATTAATCACCCAAATTTGTGTGACCTACCCACAGAGACGATAGATAATGACAGCGAATATCAATTTTATAGGGACGTTACAGCAAAAATTGTGGTGTATCGTATTGTTGCAATAAAACAAAGAAACAGTATAATTACAGATAATACGTATTTAAACGTTTCATAACACATACACCACAAAAAAGTTTCCTATAATTTCTATCGTCCTGACCATTTGTTCGTCTGTAATCAGTCCTTTGGGTACTTGTCGTTCTGTGGTCGGTCCGTCTAACGTCGGTCTGTCTGTCGTCCATCCTTTTGGTCGTGAGAATATATTCTGCTGGTTTACTGAGCAAGAATTCGAGTCTGTACTTCTACATTAGGTTCGTTTTAAGTCTGAAAAATGGCATAAACCAAATCGTAATTGAAACAAACAACAAAACCTTTAGCTGAATCAGTATTAAGGTATTGTATCCTGACGTAGGGAGGAGCGTTCAACACAACTTTAAGTATCTTACAAGTAACACAGAATACGCTCTTGAAAATTCTAACCTTTAAACCGAAACTCTTTTCAACATTGAGTTTATATAAAGAAACAAATCTACTGCATATTAAGCTGATATTTACATATGAATCTATAGTAAGGACATACGCTAGGCCAAAAGATACAGTTCAGTCAGAGCGACTAACTAGATCTAGCACTAAAAGCGATATACATTGCGAAAGTTTCAAAAAACATTAACACAAAGAATGGTGTTCTTTTGTGGCCCTAAATTATTCAATCAACTCCCTTTGAAAATAAGGCACTTACAAACATTGAAAAGATTCAAAAGTTCTGTCAAAAAGTTCATAATGGAAAACCAAATAACGTTTACAAGGATAATTGATAGTATTGGATATTAAGAGTATAATTATTACAAAAGCAGCACAAATCTAAATACTCCGTTTTTTATTTTTCTTTAATATTTTTACTTTTATTTTTTTTTCTCTCACTGCCAACTCTCGTGCATAACTTCAACTTTACTTTAATTCTATGTTCATCTCACTCCTATTATTTGAATTTTTTTTTATTTTTAGTTTTAACCTGCTGATGATTTTTTTCATGTACATTCTGTAAGTAATCCCAAATACTGGGCATGAGGCAAAATAGGCTATATTGCCTAGGTAGTAGTGCCCAGTATTGAGGAATTGCTATTAGCGAAACATGTATAAAATAAACATATTGTACAATTTGAGCAATAAACAAACAATAAACAATAAATAAATAATAGTAAACTGCATAATTCTCAACTTTTAAGATTTCATTTAGCAGCGTGTGGTGCTTGATATAAACTAGAAGAGGCGTTTCTTTAGTTTATTAAACTAAAATTTATTGTACTATGTATGCATGCAGTAATCTTTGAAAATCAAATGACCCTTTTCAAGGTCCGCTTTCTGCACGACTGTTAGGAAGCAAAAAACCCTGTGATCAGTCTGACAAGATTTTTATTTTTCATAGTCTAGCTACCTTTGGACGTTCTTGTCTATCTGCTTGCGTCCTCTTATTCATGAGTCAGGTCATTTTTTGGTTTTTCTTTATTTCTATCTCTAAGTAAAGGATTAAATATGAGTCAAATAAATTAAAATGTACATACCAGACTTCACAAACGAAAGTAGTTTGTTTTAACGTTTAGCCTTCATCGTTAAAATCTTTGGTGTAAAATGTACAACCTTATTTTAATGATAGAAGAGTTTCACCAAGTAACAGCAACCAAAATCTACGTGTGCGAAGGGTCTCTAGGCCGTACTATCAAACATAGAATGAAGTAGGGTGCATACGAATAGGTATGTGAATGTAGTCGCCAAGAGCTACCATACCCATTGTCATCTGTCTACATGGCCTTACAGATATGCTAATGAATCGAATGTATTGTTCGACCCTACTTTCTGCCTTTTTGTTCAGCACAACGCGAAATAATTTACGATTAGGGGTGCAAAGAGATTTTGTTCTGGCTGATATGATGGTCTGCGTTGAATACGGGTACTTTTAACCTGATGCAGGTTTTCAAGAATAAAATAGCAACAAGTAGTCTAAATATGTAATATGTTGAGATCAGATTTCGACAGCTATCCGTAAAATGGACCAAACACAAAAAAATTGAAAGTTTTGTCATCTGTGGGAATCGAACCCACTACCTATTCAATTAGCAACACGACTGTGCAGTTTATAGCACAGCAAGGTTAATGTGAATCACAGTGCGTTCGGAGCGTGTAAAAAAATCGAACCTTGCACTCTCATTTGAGGTGAGATTGATTATAATTAAATTAAAAGTGAAAAAAATGTTAAAAACAAGCTTTCACTTAAATGCCATAAAAATAATGAAAAAATTTTCCCTTTTCAACTTTCACCATCAACTTATAACGTCGTTACACAATTTATATGATATAAAAGCTTGTTGCGAGGTTTAAGTATTCATATTCACTCAGTTTGAAAATTTTAAAAATTAAAATCAATCAAATCACGTTATTTAATTTGCCAATTCATCTACACAGGCAAATTTTGCGACGAGCTTTTATATCATATAAATTGTGTAACGACGTTTTAAGTTGATAGTAGAAGTTTCAAAAGAAAAGTTTATTTAATTCTTTTTCGCGCATTTAAATGGAAGCTCGTTTAAAAAGAGTTTATTGATTTCAATTCATATTTTACTTTTCATTTATCGTTGGGCAGGTTTTTCAGTCTGTTAAAAATTGAGCAATTGCTTATTGGTATTACTCTGATGAAATTACTGAAAAAAACGTTGGAAACATGGAGGGATAAATACAAAATTACTGCTATTCACTGAGGAATTCAATGTTCAATTCATATTCAAAGTAATCCAGGCACCTTACTTTGTGATCACTCTAGTTACCTACATGACATTCTGACAGCTAAGGGTGTCGCAATTATATCCATTCAAACTGCCCCTTGCAGACTTCGGTTGATCGCCAATTTGTTCTCAAGTTTCCTGTTTCAGGGTTATTTCCAATGCTTGATAGCATTGTAGTCATATTTTTATGTTGCAAATTTATTTCGAGGACTGTATTTAAGGGTATTTATGGTCATGGTCAGTGGTAGAATTGTTCCCTATTCTCATGTATATAGAAGGTAATATAGAAAAACCCACTATTTCTGAAATACAAACGATAGTTGAGGGGGAAGGGGTGACCCGAGGGGGAAACCACTGGGTGGGTATTTTATTGTACATGATTTAGGCAATTTTTTCACATGCAGTGGAATTAATTTATTGAAGATTTTAATGTGGGTTTCAGATCAGCTGATCCAATTTTGTAAATGCAAATAATCATTTTGGCATTTTCCCAGTTTTTTTCAATGTCACAAAATATGATCCAAAGGAAATGCAAACGTTAAAATGACCCTTTCCAATGTTTGGCCTTCGAGGACAGTTTTGTCGTTAAGTTGTATGGGGACGTTATACAAAACAAACGCGAGAGCAAACAAATCCCAAGGGCGGATTAACTGAAATTTATGTTTATTAAACGGTCGTATTATTAAAAGGTCCACAGCTAAGTGAATTACATTCGAATTATATTCGGGATCGGCATGCTCCAAGATTCTAATTGACCGGAGTCACGAGACGGCGCGGGCGTTTCAAAGGAGTTCTAAGGAATCGGCGAAAGGGCTTGTTTTCTTCAGAAAATATTGCTACATAACATAAATCTGTATTAATATTTAGTCTGTCGGTTCTTCTGCCTATTACGCTCCGGAAACGCTGATAAATGTCTTAAAACGCTAAAAACTGGAATTAGCAAAGAACACTTGATCTTTGCAAACGACATCGCTATTCTTACTTTGGAAATGGCCGTTTGAAAATGATGGTTAGAAGTACATCCGAAACACTCTCTCTGGCTCCGCATCTATGAGATTCTTCTTCTACTTATTTTGCGCTTTCTCTGGATTTTGCCTTGGACAATCAACTGTAGAAGCTCATATTTTTTTGCTCTTATGATATTTTTGTTTTGTTTGTTTTGTTTATTGTTTATTGCTCAAATTGTATTTGTTACTCGATCCATCCACGATATTCAGAGAAGTATTTTATACACCCACATTTCAAATATTTTGATCTTTAGGAGTTGCAGTTGCACCTCATTCGAGGTGTTGACAGTTTGACCTGGTGAGGATGAGGCGGTTGGGGTTTTCTAGTGTTCGTTGCGCTAACGACTATTGGTGATATCATCCAAAACAGAGTGATCTAACTTTATCATAGTAGAATTTATAGAATAGGGAGAGATCAGCCATATTTTGTCAATGTTCAAGACAGTGAAGTTCCTTTGTAATGACATTCATCATGTTTCATTGGAGGTACTTCTTTTCTGGATCGAGTTCAGAGGCTTTGCGGGGCACATCTTCAGATATGCAAAAAGTGTTCCAACGATGATCTGATCTGAGCCTTGCAGAGTAGTAATGGCTGGTCCAGTGAATACAATTTTCTGCAAAGGAAGCAGCAGCTTCTGGGATGCCAACCTAACAAGGATGGCAGCATAATCGTTTCAGGACATGTTTTCCTACAGAAGTTTGAATATCAAGTGACCCCTAACCTAAAACACAATTTTGAAGTGAGAACAATTTTTTGGTCCATATGAGACTCGAACCGGTGCCTCCAGCATCCACAAGTTCAAGCCCCGTCCGCACCAAACAATATTATGGGTTTGCCTCATTCCCAAAATGTTGTCTTTAATCTGAATTTACATACCATTTTCCATTCCACTGCACATACATAGGAAACATAGGATTGTATATCACACAATACGATGAATGTCTTCACACAGCTGTTCTTTTGTGTGATATATGCTCTCATTATTACCACCCCTGATCAGATCATTATAGATACCTACATGTTTGTATCTAATTTTACCTGCTGTCTAATATCCCTCAAATATATATTCATGTATGCATCGCCAGATGTTGCCTCATCAGCCCTTATATTGTTGGAAAATACCTTTAGGCTAGAGTTCAGTCACCTTTCATGAATTTAAAGTATACACCACAGGTACTGAGATACGTTTTTTGAGAAAAATATTCCTACAACTATTCAGAAAAAAAAATTATATTCATATAATTGATTCACCGTCTGACATTGTATGTTATTCATTTATATTTTTGACACGCTGTATCGTGACCTTTGAAAAAAATGTGAAAAAAAATTCCAGAAATTTCATATAATTAAATGAGTTTAAAATAATCCAGCAATTAACTAAAACATGTATTTTTTATAGATAACCACGCGCCATGGTAGGAAGCTTCGCACTCCAGAAACGCTGCGAAAGAATAAATGTCTATCCACATGAAAGTTCGATCAGGTGAGGATGCACCCTTTGGGCTCCCATGGCACACTCTATAGAATAGATAATGATAAATCAGCCACCTTCCGTTTCAGCTTGTATCATTTCTGAAGTCACCAGAGGTGCTCCTCTTTCATGAGTTAAGTGCTTCATAATACATCTCCAAGCTTGAAGCGGCAACAGATGTCCCTTGACTGGGTTACGTACACACCAACCGATTACTCTCTACAGTTAGACCGCCAGGCTATATGGACGAGTCTAGGCTAAAGACGAAACAGCATGTCTATATCAGATCTGATGCAAAGTGGAGAGCAAACACAGATGAAAGTGTTTAGTTATTGAAAGATTTTATTCACGTATTGCAATTACCTGCACCAATATAATAAACATCGGAAACAAGCAATATTCACCGCTTTTGACTTTCCTGTGACTAAAACCAACGACGATAGAACAACTGAAGACCTGGCATCTCATTCATAAATTCATTTATGTCTATAGTCAAACATGACTTTGGGCGAAGGGACCAGCGGGGAGAGGGGAAGGTGGCAAGATGACCGCTTGATGGGGACCGTAATTTCTGTTTGTAAATATCGATGACATTTGGATGAATCACAAAATTTGACATGGCGGGAACACACAACAATATATCATCATTTTAGGAAAAATAAGCAAAATTCAAACCAGATCAAACAGAGAAAATGAACAAAAACTACGATGTCTGATTCGAACGCTCACGTCAAAGTTCAAAGCGGTTGACAGTGACCAGACGTAGACGGTTGACGGTTCGGTTCTGTTCAAATGCCGACAGACGTTAAATTTGCAAAATAAGAATGAAAAATGATACGTAGCGGCTAGTAGCAGTCAGAATTTACTATAAAGCCATGTTGCCAGATAGTGTGTGAGGTGTGATTAACATTGCAGGTTTGTTCTAAATGATGAAGTTATTTTTAACTTTCCTTTCTATTCAATGGCCAAGATATTCATTGTAGAACATATTCATGAGATCTTGTGAACTAGCTATGTAAAAAAACTAATGTTACTGTAGTCCTTTGGTGAATTCTGGAAACTGTGCACCAATGTCTGATGAAAGTTTTTGTGAACATACGAGGTCTATCAGTGTTCTATCGTCAGTGCCTAAAACAGATTTGGTAGAACTCATGAACCTAACCACAAACTGTGACATTTTCGACATTGTCGACCATCTGTCGTCCACACTTTTCGACATGTAGAGGCCGACAATAAAAGCCGAAGCGTTGACGTCCAACTCTGGTGGCATTCTAACTCCTTGTTTTGCGTTCGTCTGGTTTCAGTAAACCGTCTATGTTCACGAAATAAAAGACGAACGGTGGGTATATCCATCCAACCAGCAGCAACTGCGACTGCCGCTCTATTAATTGAGCTTATTGAATAATACCCACCGCTCGATTTATGCGAGTGTGCATGTTTGAGTAAAGACAATGCGAAAGGTGTAATAATGAAAGGTAAAAAGCAGCCTTTGTGCTACCAACAAAGGAGAAGCGTCCGGCAAATTAGAAGGTTGCGCGCTAATTTACTGCTTTCATAGTAAATTATGTTCGAGATGACTTTTGCAGCCTACTTTTTGCTGGTATACTCAATTTATGAAAACTATTTTTGTATTTTTTCCAGGACATGTTTTTGCTTTGTCTGAATTAAACTTTGGTGGGTTCAATGGTCATTAAGGTCCTGGGGAATTACCAACATCAACAGTAGCATAATGTGACTCATCATGTGCTTGTCTCTCTGATTCATTATATTTTCAGCTGGCCGCTCATTGAAATCACATACGTATGAATGAATGCTTACTGACGTTTCGGCTGCCTCGGCAGCGTATATCAAAGTACAAAATAGAATGAAAAACATTGATTTTGAAGCTTTAATGACATATGATATGATATTAACTTGAATTGACACCGTCAGAATCTAGTCCAAAAACCTTTTTCTCCTTATTGGAGTTATTTCTTCAATTATATGTAGTTCAATTAGAGGCCAGTAGAAAATATAATGTATAGTATAAATAGTCACACCTTTATGATATCTAAAATGCCATGTGTTTCCTGTGCCTGATACTTTTGCTTACTTGATTTCCAACCCAACCATAAATCAGAAAAATCCCTGCACCCTGCAGTCACACATATTCCTTTAGAGAGTCGCCAAACCGGAACGGCTACCCTCAGTGGATTGCTGCTGCATATCCTAACAACAACCACCCTACAACCCATAACAACCCCTTCAGTGCATTATCAAGAAGTGGCAGATGCTGGCTGCACCAGTGACGTACACAGAACACTGTTCTTTCGCAACCGAAGTCCCAACCTTATATTATAAAAGGGTTACAGAAATTTAGAGTGAGTAAAATCCGGATTATTTTTTAGAGTGGATGGGACTCGAACATTTCGTGCAGACACCGTAGTGGTTTAGCCACGCACTACAGCATCGAGATGATCTAAGGCGAATAGTGAGGTACGCTCTCGTGATCGCCATCATCTCGCTGTGTTTCTCCCACTACAAATCACGCACAATCTGGAGAACACGCCATCCAGGCCTGTAATTATCTGTCCATGGAAGCGAGCATATGTATCTCCGTTGTACGATGTCTCGTGGTTTCACCATGCCATGACCAAAACTGTTTGAATCCCATGCAGAAGTCTGGAAACTGCCATCACTGGATCCATCGTGATGTACCGGCTGTGGCAATACCAAGCCTCAGACCGCGCTCCGAATCCAAATATACTCGCTCCGTCTGCTGACGCACAACGGTCTTTCCGAGTCCATTAGTACAGAGCAGTAAAAATGCGAAAGATTCTCGAGATAATGGAAGCCCGAAACAGGGTTACGTGGACGCCACTGAGGTTGGTGTTCCGTGCGTAATACCTGGAGCTTTCACCTTAACAACGACGATTGGCACGCGTCGTGGCCTGCATTCCTTCGGGCACGTGCGGCTCTAATGAATGTATGAATTTGAAAAATATAATATGCACAAAAGGGGATGGCAACCCTGCAGGAACAAAGGGTTGTTACTACCTAGTACGGAGGTACGCGCGTGAGTCACGCTGTTGTAGATATACATCTTGCTCGCTCTATGGCGCGACGGAATCATATGGACATATGCTTGGATAGGATTTACAAGAATGAACCAATGTTTTAGATATTATATTGAAACACTCAGGAGTGCTTCTTTTTCTGTCAGTGTTGGCGATCACATAAGACCATCGTATTTTGTACACAGTCCTGCTGATGTTAAGCCTGTCCATTTTCTGAGATTTTCCAGCCATGACATGCGTCTGCGTACAGGTCCTCCCTTGCTGTTGATTTTGTCTTATAAGATTAACTGCAGCAATCGGTACTTCGTATGCACATACTATGTCTAAAGTATGCAACTTTTCTGTATTTAATGGTGTTGAGGATTTCCCTATATTTCCATAGTCTTTCTAGTATATCGTCTTCGGTGATGTGGTGCAGCTTCCCCGGTAGCACCACATTTCGAATGCTTCCAATCGCTTATAGGCGTTTTCAGTAAGGTTCCAACTTTCTGGACCATCTGAAAGTGCGGAGATTACATAACGTCGAAGCTAGAGATTACAGAGCTTTTTTTATGTCGTATGAGTTGTTCCATGTGTCAACTATGTTGCATTCTAAAAGGCAAAATCTATTCACTGTTTCCAATGACACGTTGTTAACCATGAAATTGGCTGTTGTCGGGGAATTCTTACGTATAATAGCGGACTCAGAAGTAGTAATTTTTTCCTCACACGCTTATAGTCTGTAAGTACTGTATTCGCGAAAAAACTTTGATGTTCCATGACATATGATCACGAAACAGTCACGAATTTCCTTTGGTCTGTCTGTCTGTTTGTCTGTCTGTAATCTATAGCTCGGAAAGTATCATTCGGATTTCGATGAAATTTTGATACCAGGTTACTGTGACAAGGACAAGCAAGATTCACAGTTTTAGAAAATAGATTCAGTAGCGGCGGAGTTTCCTGGACGTTTCCAACACCCTTGATCATTTTCCACAAAAATTTTAGATGAGTCCAAACTTGGAAGTGAGGAATGAAGAAAAGGGAGAATTTCGAATTTGTTTGTACCCACAATATTTGTCGCTTATGCTTGGCATGTGAAAACGGGAATTTTGGAGAACTTAATGTACAAAAATTAATACAAAAGTAGGTGGGAATATTATATTGTTGTAGATGGCTGTAGACTGTAGAATTATTTTGTTTTAAGTTATCAGGTCTGATGAGATTGTGTATGTATCTGCAGAGGTGGGGTCTTGAGAAAATTATAATTTTGAATACCTCCATACTAACTGTTAGCCTTATTTTCTCACACTGTATGGCATCATTTTCCCCAGTCTGTTAATATTAATCTCTATCCCATTCTGTAATCCGGTGAGGTGCAATTTGGTTGAGTGCTCTGTAGGCTATACAGATATTCAGAAATGTATAATCAAGGGATGTTTTCAAAATATCTGCTCATAGTTTTCAGGGCTGATCGTATAATACCATTGATTATTCGAGGTCTATTCTTTTTTAGTTATAAGCTTCGAATCAATTAAATTTTATGTTATCTGGAAAAGTAGGATGCTTCGTACTGTAGTTCCATGAATTGTTTATTTTACCGTCACTGTCGGAATAAGCAGCTGGAAATATTTTTTATCGCTTGATAACTCTTCGTATCTTACTTCGTTCCCAAGGAAAATAATAAAAACCACATCATCGCACGTGGAAAAATTGTTGAAACAAAATCAAGTTAATTTTGAGCGTTGCTTGGAAATGTTGAAATGTTCGTATTTCCATCATTCCATGGGTTTTCTTAATAAGTAAGGATGTGCGGTTCACATTTTATTGAAGGGATGATAGGTATAACGTAATTTTAAAATATGTAAATGTATTTATATTTTTTATACTTTTTTGATTTTCTTCATTCATCGGATTAATACTTTCAGTCGTTGACGATGCTTGATTTTTATTTTCTGTGCCGTCAATCTTTTTTGATGTTTGATAGTGGATATGGTTTACACAGTATGACATTTCAACAGAAGTAAAAGGAAAACGAGATGGAATGGAATGCATCTATTTTCATTGATTTGTATTTTGTAAACCCGAAGAAGGCGTAAAATGAACGACGAAACGTCAGCATAATGAGGAATTAACCTTTGCATTTGCCATTTATGCCTAAATTCGAAAAATACTTGCTATCAGCCATTTGAGCTGGGATAAGAATATTGATGAAATATAATAGAGAGTATTTTGAAGTTTAATCGTACATGTTATGGAAAAAATATGGTATTTGAAGATATTGCCATTATATCAACAGAATCAGTAGCACAATATTGACATTAAACAAAAAGAAACGGGTCAATTCTAACCTGAAATAAAGGATGAAATCCATGGAAAGAACGGATTGTTTTTTCTGGTACTATTATTACTCGAAATGATATAAAATTTTCCTGAATCATAAGAACTTGCACCTGTGACGTTCACCCACCTTCTTAAGACCTGTAACATCCTTGAGGTGTGTTTGTGCAGATAAGAAGGGGGAACCCTCGGTTTACGTTTGCTTACATCGTGTGACGTAACGACTTCATTCAAGACGATGTAAGGTAGGTCAAGGGACCTTTTGTTGTTATTATTGGGGTCGGGAATCAAAGCAGTCTGTTAAAAGGTGGGATTGCACCGTTTGTAGGTCTTTGTGATAAGCGAGCTTTGATGGTCGAATCATAGAATCTATTGGGTGCTCCTGTTTAGAGAATTTTACCTAGGAATGTTATGGCTACAATGTAAGTTTGTACTGTTTGTATCGAACTTTGACAGTCGCATATTGGAATCCATCGAGTGCTCTTTTGTCGAGAACTTTACCAAAGGAAGAACTTCATGACGTCAAGAAGGTCGACTCCGTTCAATCTGTGCAATTTGAGGTAATCAGAAAATCATGATCGATCGATATTTAGGGCCCTTCTCTACCGATAACAGTGATCAAAATTTATTTATGCATAGTATATTTGTAGCTGTTGGAGCTGAAAATAGATTGAGAATAAACAAAACAACCTTGTAAAGTATGTTGACGCTGTATTTCCGAAGCCAAGGTGTCATTTTATAAGCTTATAAGCATTTGGAACTGATTTTGGAACTGGTAATAGTTGGAATTGAATTTGGAAAATATCAATGAACTTGATTATTTATTATCTCACGTTTTCAAAAATTTACTCACTTCCAGAACTTATTTCAAGTTGATGAGCAACTATAAAATGTTTGATAAACTGAAACAACTGCACGTGAAATACAGAGTAAACCTACTACAAGAGGCTCAATAGTTATTTGTAACTGGTATTTAGTTAAGCTGCTGTGATTTGTAGTAAAAGTGATTAAAACAGAAACAAAGAATTGGCCCCACTTATAAAAAAAACTAATAATTCCCTGAAATACCGTAAACATAAAAAAATCCAAAGAGATATCGGATGTATTGTAAAAGTCTAAGTCCACAACACCTGAAATTTTTCTATTATTTATCTGGTTTGAAGGTGAATGTGTGGATAATCATCTATATATAACAAGTACAGAGGATTTGCAGGGTCAAACATATATTAAATGATAGTATGTCTTTTACCATCGTCAAAATATTTAAAAATTTCCCTCTTCTACCCCCAATTTTTGACCCCTCCAGAAAAATTATGAGGCCGCCACAGCACCAATTCTTAAAGACTCTTCCTTTCCGTTCCTAGTAGTACCCTGATTTCAAAATCTCATCAAAATCCAGTTGATACTTTCCGAGTTATAGAGGAACCAAATATTACCACGAAACATCGAAAAATCACATTATTTAGAATTACAATTTTTTCACAATTACAATACCTCGCCAATTGGCAGGGTAAGTAAAATGAATATCTGAAATATGCTCTGCAAAATAATGAACCTTTGCTCTGTTGTACATCCACCCAGCACCCTTTCTGTAAACATCCTTAGCGTCAGTCATACCTTAATTAAGTCTGTGCCATCAAAAAAGTGGCCCATATGGCACACGAGATCGCACGGTCGGATGCCCTGACTCTCGACAAACAAATGCCGATCGGCATCAAAGCAGGCTGCGTCCGCAAATATTTGATTGCAGCGATTAGTGTGATTGTCGAGTGTTTCACCAAAGTACACTCTGTACCGACAACATGATTAATTTTCCCTTTATTATTTTTATTGTCTTTTGCTGGCGAATGGAATTAGTGATATTGATACAGGTATCTTTCGTGAATGCAATAATATTTTTTTATCGCTATACAAAGAGTGAATAGTTCCATAAAAAGATCGTGGTTTTCATATGATTATGGAATAAAATTTATATATGATATTTGATACTGTCCGGTTTGTAGTTCAATGGATTGACTTTATTTTATTATTTATAGCGTATTTAAATGAAGGCTTGTTTAAAAAAATATATTTTCAATTTATTTTAAGGTAATTTTAAGAGCAAAATTATCACTATCGCGGCTTGGTTATGGTTCAATGCTTTTTTATGCATTTTTTAGCAACCTAACAAAACTAGGTTTAGTACGCACGATTTGATGGGCGAACGACGTCGTACCACTAGAACAACTCGTATCACTAACTCGTTTTTCATTTTGATTATTTTATTCCATAGCCAAAATTAAACAGATTATTGTACAACCCTCGATACATGCCGGCATGTTGGTAGCCTGTAATAAACTGCGATTAAATCACTCCCTACAAGATAACCGTATCCACCCTTTAGCTTAGGCTCTTGCACCCTTCATCTCTTGATTGATATGCACACGTTCACTTTCTTCTAGTAGGAGTTCTCGCATCACATCACAAGCGGTGATGGAAGCCTGTTTTCTGTTTGGATGCACCCGTTAAATTAAAAACCCTGGTTGTTATAGTTTGAATGAGACCCAGCGACGTAGAAACACATTTTTGTAATTGGGGATCAGATAATTTATTATATGTCCTGCAGTCTATCCACAGCCAAGATAGACTGCAACAAAACAAGCTCTGGGGCTTCATCTTCAGGTGACCACCCAGCACCAGTTGGCCAGTTCCTTATCTACATCCTGTACATTTCATACACCCCCTCATATGGTATTTACCTTGTAATTGTTTTTATCGCATACTATTCGAACACTACTCTAGAAAGATGTTTATCAACATGAGATGAACCTTAACACGACTATGCTACCCACCATGACAACATGCTATGTCGGGATATTGACGGATAACCGAGTGCTTTTGGTGACAATGTCGAATTTTTGGAAAGTCTTTCGCTTTAGGCGCCAAAAACGAGAAGAATTGCTCATAAAGAATGTCTAGGACAAGTACCTTTAAGGATCATGTGCATGGTCTCTGATTATGTTTACCTCCACCCTACCCCTAATATAGATGGATTTTATTTAATCCTACCACCATAGATCGTAATGTGTGTCTAACTTGTTTGTATTTCAATTTACGTCTTTTGAATATGTTAAAACCTCTCTTCCTTCGTAGATGATGAAGAAAAGGAAGAAAGAGGCAAGCTGATATCGTACCGCCTCTGAGCATTTACAACCCAAGCACCAGGTAACCACGCCGTAGCCGAAGGCCAAGGGCCATCCGAGGGTAGAAGGAATGGCGGAGGGAAGCAGCAATGTGCATCTATATAGCGACGCGTGCCGTGTCGTGGCCAAAGCCACCCTTTACCTTTCACCCCAAAAGGAACAAAGGACCAGCGGCAGCTGCAGCCAGACCCGGTGTTTACCGACTTGCGAGAGGGGAATAGTGGTGCACACACGACGCACTATAATCGGCAGTTATCGGGGCTGATATTATATTGATTTGATTTTTATATATATATATGGGTAGTGAAGAACTTTCCGTTACGATGTGCTGCAATCATAACGGTGGTTAATGAGGAAGCTTTATTTCATTAATCTGACCATTTATCTAATCACAAGGATCATCTGAGGTTATTAGCGTTTCATTATTTCAGCGACTGCTCAATTTGGGAGAGTTTGGGAACGAATTTAATTTAAAAAAAATATATTGTAATCAAAATATTAAATGAAAAATGCTAGAAAATGCTAGGAAATAATTTCGGTGATAATTTGAAATAGATAATGTTTTTTTTTTCAATGCGAACTAAACAATTTTTGGATAGTATTATTTTTAAATTATAATGTGTTATCGGCTGTTTACTAGCAAAATTGAGTCTTTTGGTTCATACTACATTCAAATTCCAATTGAAACAAATAAATTAAATTGAAAAATATGGTTTAAAAAAAACGGGATAAAACCCTCAAACAGCAAGTCGCACTAAAAAGTATAAAAGATTTTTGGATTATTAAGAATTTGTTTAACTGTGATAGAAAGTTATGGGGGATTCTGTAACCTACAATTTTTTATGTATATTTCTGAATAAATACTTAAAGAAGCTTTAGAAAACGAGGAAAGTGCAATAACGATTGGTGGAAACGAATACTATGTGGACGATAGTCACTCTAGTGGAGAGTATGGAGATCCACAGAAACTAATGAATAGAGTGTTTAATCTTAATAAGAAATACGGTTTGTCGCTTGATATTAAAAAAGACAAAATTTATGGCAATCCAATAAATGTGCCTAATAACAGATGGACGAAGTGTGGAAAGAGTATACCTACCTGGAGCGATGGTGATTTGTACAACTGAATACAACAGGAAATAATAGAATAATAGAAAAATCTCGATTCAAATTCATTATAAAAAACATCGCTTAGTTAATCGTTACGTTTTTCAACTTTCCTTTCTGGACAGGAAGCATGAGTCATAAATGCCGCGATTCTCATAAATTTCGAATCATTTGAAATCTTGATGTGTAGAAACAATTTCATATTCTGTACTTTGAGTTTGTGGAAGCAGCCGAAATGTTAGTGAAGCTATATAGTCAATTTTATGTGGTTTTAATTGGCGGATAGTAAAATATTTAAGCATTCATGTGAAGACTATTTTTACTTTTTTTAAAATAAAGTTTACTAAGCAGGATCTTGTTTACATTGGTCTTTAATAATTTCATCACCATCTGAGAAATAGTAGATATATTAGTTACTCAGCTTATAATTTAAAAGAATATAAATATAGCTAATCAATTTCTGGATAGGCATCATTGCTTACGTTTTGTATGCATATCCAACTCACTTTACATACTATTGTAGATCTCAAACTTTTGATCAACATTTTTAAAATAAATAGAAAAAAATAATTTTATGACTAATACACTGTCTCAAAGGCTACCTTGATCTAAGCATACACCCACATAACCGCCCCGAAGTGATATATAACATCATTCACATACAGGCGTAAGGAATTTTTATTGAAACAACTCAATTTGTCGAGTTATTTCAGGGCCATTTGCTGCACGATCTCGACATAACTTGGTTTATAGAGAGAAACGGGGGAGGTTGATACCCATATTGGAATTTGCAATGTCATCAACAATAAGAGGGCGGCGATTACCAGTTTAGTCAATAGTATTTTAGACATTAAATAGTTTCCTGTATACTGTTTTCGAAATAGGAGTTTTTGATTAAGTCAGTAAGTAGTAAGTTAGTTCTGAATATCTTCATAATTAACGTTCACAATGCACCACAAAGAAGTTGGAAGTCTTTCAGTAAAAGAACACGGTATCAAGTAGATTTACTTGATAATGGGCTCCCTAAAGCTTCTGGATACGATTCAGAAAAGAGAAATACATATAGTGGGTAAGCGTGACATGATAAAGGACCTCCCCAATCTGGAAAATCGAATGTAGGTGGATGATCTGCCCCTATTCTATAGGTTTTACCACGGTAAATGTTCGACCAAGCTATGTCATATAATAACACCGAGGTTCAGCACCACAGCAGGCACTAGTAAAATCCTGAGGCTCATCTCCATCTGATAGTTACACTTACAGCATTTTAGGGTCAATGTGAATGATGATTCATGATCTCACCGCGCTTCTGGAGTGCTTTATTCTTTGTGATTTGAAACGAAGTGTTATTACAATGTCACACATCATATAATAAGCCAAAAAAACGTTCTATATATGGTATCTATACTGCGTTTCATATATTTCACTTGAAGTCACCTGAAGACGATTAAAGATCAACCGCGACTTCGTGAAATTAAAATCTATATAGACAAGGAAAGTCCGAAACACAACTTTTGGAACGTCGGCTACAAATTTCAAACAACATATTTCGACTGTGTACATTAAAGCCTAATTTAACAAAATTAAAAAATATATATATTAAAAAATTTAAATCATGCATAACTCTAAAAATTGCCTTTATACTTCAGTGGTTCCAGTACTTACTTCTAAAGTGTGACAAACTAAAATTCTTCAAAAACATTTAAGACTTTCTCTCTTTACCTCTCACTGCCATTTTCTACCATTTTCATAGTAACATAGTGTCAAAATTCCTTAAAAACGGAATGGTGCATCCCGAGTTGTTGCAGAAGTGCCGAGTATTACCAGACTGATGAGAGACAGACAGACAGACCAACCGAGGGAAATGAGTGACATGATCTTTCGACATATATCGCGACACATTAATTAAACATGCGTAGGAAGTTAACACCTAAAATGAGAATCTGAAAAAACACTTGCTCCTTTCCATCACGGATCACCACATGCTCAAACTTGCACAAGTACTACACAAAATCTCAGCGATCAGGTGTTACAGTTCGGATCGGGAAAGGAAACGACCTTTAAGGGACATTACGGGGGGTGCAATTCAAAGGAATCCGTCTACCAGCCCTAAGATCTGTGCCTTGCTATTGTGTGCACTTGGGACTGAATGTAAATACCGTTCCAGCACACCTGTTGCCCGATTTAAAATGCTTGCACCGCCTGGCTTACTCGGCTAATGATAGGGTTGTTTGTTTGAGAGCGATTTGGAGGTCGCATGTCTAAATGCATGCTGGTTTTGATGGTGTGTACATGTTTTCGAAAAATTATATGCCAAGTATACTTGGGAGATGGCGTTAGTTTTTTCGTTCAACTATGCATCACTTGAATGTATGCTCTGGATTGAAGACTTTTCGTGTCCTAGTTACAATAAATGCAATTGATTAATTTTTGTCCTTTTGTCCTCGTGACATCGGTCGTTTTCTTTATCTACGAATACGAAAGTGTAGGAATTAATAAGAAATGAGGTACACTGGGCACATGTACCTTGTGTAAAGATATGGATTATCAACATTCACTTTTTGAAGTGCCAATAAACATATTTATTAATAAATTGAAAAGTAGTTTCATATGGAAAATGTATCGTGTCCACTGCCTCCCAAAACGTATTCAAGCGCATGTTTCAATGATATATAGTAAAAACAACTAAATCTAGTTGGAGGCTATTCAAACCTTGATGAAGACCTCATTTTCATTCAGTTGCAGAGAAGTTAATTACAAAAAAAAACATCGATTTCCTCTCATTAAAAAATAGCATTTCCTGAAAAATGCCATCTGAACAAAATAATCTTTGGCACGTTGCTCCTGATATCTTTCAACAAATATTGCACCCAACTGAAATTGCATTTACGAAGAAATTAGAGACATGATTTTTATCCAGGATGGAGCACACACGCATATTTAACAACCAGTTACATGAATGCCCTCAACAACATTTAATATTAACACAACGGTGTTACGCAAGCAATATGATATCTAGAAAGTCAGAACAGAACTAACGAAGCTGGAAGAATTAAAAGACTATTACGGAGTAAATTGTTGTAATTGAACCAAAAATGCTGTGTACAATTTAGGGAAATGGTCCCATATTGTCCCACACAAACAGGCTGTATTGACTAGGTAGTAGTGCCCAGTATTGAGGAATTTCTATAAGCGAAACATGTATAAAATAAACATATTGTACAATTTGAGCAGCAACAATAAACAAACAAACAAACATGGAACATTTGCAATAAACAGTGTTGGACATAAGAAATCCCATTATTTAAACGAACATTTTTCTTTCACACCATGTTGTTAATTTGTTGAAGGTAAATAGTATGCTGAATATATTCCTTATTTTAAGATAACCTTGTATGTATGTACAATAGTAATAATAAAATATTTGAAAAGTGACTGAATCTTAAATATTTTTGTATTCGAAACTTTGTGCTTGGTTAAATTCCTTAAATAATTTGTCAGGTGTTTAAAATAAAAATAAAATACCAGCAATGACGCACTCTTAATAAACTTTCAATGTGCTTACGAAGAATAAAAGAAAAACTGAATAAAACAAGAGATACTTACGTAGAGATCAGAGATGCGAGATGTCAGATCTGAAAAGATGTGACAAAATATTTCATTACCGTGTCGAATATAAAGATTTAAGTGTTCATCTCCAACCATCACGACCAAAGAACCGAATAGAACAGTGGTACAAAATGGTCTAAGCCTAAGATTATTAATGAGCAGTGAAAACATACTTAAAAACATATTTCGTGTCATCTCATTAAAGGCAAACTCAACGAAATATTAATTTTCGCAAAACATTCCGCCATGGGCAATAAAGTTGAACGCGCTATTCCATAGTATTTACCATGGTAAACCAGTACTACTGAAGTACTAAGGGGTAAACGCGCGAAGTACCCACTCTTAACAGCACTGTATTCATTCTCACACTACGATGTCGTCTAAGAGCTGAATTTCCGTAACGCACTTTTCAATGAATCGCTTTTTGTTTAGAGAAGAGAGCAAACGACTAAAACTTCCCATAAATCAAAGAGTGAACGTGCCTGATTGGAGTAGGTTTCGACGAGATGAATACGTGTGTAAATGAATCACGAGTCTGATTTTATGTATCAAGTAGATGGTATTAAAATACTCACTTCTTACACATTATATGGTTTAAGACTTAGTAAGTATTTTCATGAATCAACATGCTATATCAAGAAATATAGCTAAGACTAGACACAATTTTAAGCTATCTGAAGGTTAATCGAATCAAATACCTTTTGACTATAGATTTCCAAATAATTCACATAGGAACTAGAATCCAATGGTTGCATAATGTCAGATCTCCAAAGACAGAAAAACCAATGGCAATGATAGGTCGGAATGAATGCATATATGACGTCGTGATGACTGGTAATGAACGAGACGCAGTTGAGTGAACTCACCGAAATCGAAAGCACTTCACCTACGATGAGTGAAACCCCAAGCACGGGCAATCCCGTAACGGTTTTTAAGCAATTACCATCCGTGAAACACATACGATTAGCGGGATTCCCTTGCGCAGATGTTCGACCAAACAGCCCTCTCGGACACACAGCTAGACACCCCCCATCACATCGCATAGGCGTGCTTGGTTTTGGTAAAGTATTTAAATATCAGAAATTCAACTCTACCTACAACAAAACACAACAAAGTGCAGATTCTGAAGTACCTGGACAAAAATAATAGCTTCAACGATCGCCAATATGGGTTCAGCAAGCATAGATCCCACGAGAGATCTTCTGGCATACGTCATACATTTATGTGGAGCATAGCAATTGAGCTTCATGGGTCATCGCGTTCGATATATCGACAGGGTATGGAATGAGAGAGTTTTCATCAGGCTTGCTGCCTATGGACTGCCACCAGGTCTCTGCCACTAGTTGGATAGTTCCTCAGGGATCGCTCCTTATTTGTGGTGGCGACTGCATATCTTTCCGATGTGTTTACCATCAATGTAGCAGTTCGTCAACGATCCTGTCTTTACTCCAACACTCCTCTTGCTTTACAGCAACAAACGATTGGAAGGTCTGCCAGCCGTGGAGAGATGGAGGGATGCCCAATACTTTAATCATATTCCAACAAACTTCACACGGAATTAACATCAACAATAACATGTCATGGCACGATGATGTTGCCGGCCTCCCAGAAGCGTTGTTTCAAATCTGATAAAATTTAGAGAAAGATGAGCAATAAGCATAGGAATCAAAGAAATTTTATTAAAAAACTTGAAGTAGACATCGACGATTATTGTTGAGTGACACTTTACAGACAATATAATAAACTAAGTGTATACTCTCCACTACGCATCAGATCTGCTATGGACGTGCATGTTTCGTCTTTAGCCTAGACTTGTCAGTATACCCTGGCAGTATAACTGTAGTGAGCATTCGGGTGGTATACACGTAACCTACTCAAGGTTGTGATAGCAACATAAACACTCATCTCCAAGCCTCGCGCACTGTGGCGCCGCCCATTGGCAGTCCAAGTGTTAGAACCTTTGACATAAATCAATTTTATTTTGTGTGTTTGTCAGGCGCAAGCATGTTAAATCGTAACCCGTATGTATGTATAAGCCCAAAAGCGTTTAGTAACGCCCATGAGCACGGCGATGCCATTAGTTTATGTAGAATCCACACGTAGGATTTTTTACGTTTTTAATTAAACACAACACCCGGCTCTTCCTGTTTGATTTTCGATGTTCGTTTGTTCGTTACCGATTTTTTTGATGTATCATTTCCGTTGCCGAGATGGCCCATGCCAATTTTATGGGCTTCCCCCTTAATTGGATTGTTTAATTCGTTTAATTCAGTTGTCATAATAGGGATTCATAAAAAGGGATGAACTATTGGCCTCTGGTAACAGTTCACGGAATTGCTGTCACAGCTAACATTAATGATCCCTTTCCATTTTAGTCTCACGGCAAATGGAAGGGCGTCGTGTTTCTAATACACACTAGAAAATTTCAAAAGTGAAATTGAAGGAATACTGACTTACAGTCACAACGTTTTGAAATTCAGGTGTTTGCTGTGATTATTGATATCGTAATGTCTGCTTTAAATAAACTGATGGCAGCCTACCATGAAGTAACTGCTGCTTTTGGAGTATTTCGGTAGTTGAAATCTCTTACAACTGAAGACATATTGGAAAAAACTTCAATTATTGTCAATCCTTTCTCACATGATTTGGTGGACACCCTTGGTGACGAATTGGTTCAGTTTGCTGATCTGCAAATGTAGCTACTGCTATTGATAATAAAAAACACGATGCTCTCACGAATTGCAGTTTTATAGATTTTTAATAAATATTTATTTAGTATCGTGCTTCCTAAATGTAGAAATTGAGTAGCACATTTATTCATCTCTCTGAATGTTCTATTTCAAGATTTGAACGTATTGAATTGTGTTAAGGAACACGAGATGCTAAAAGCGTCGAAATCACATCATGATGAATATAGAACATGATTTGCTCAGAGAAATTGACGTGAATAGTATTATCTTTAAATTTGACTAATTTAAATCCAGAAAAACTAATTTTTTAACACACTTTTCTCTTTTGTTTTATTAAACATCTTAAATTTTAAAATCAGAAGCAAATCAATGGTCTCTTGAGTCTTTTGATAGAATCAAGGAAAGGCTCCATTTCGATATTATTAAACCGGAGTAATTTTGCCAACAAAATTCATCTATTGTACAAAGCAAGATACTATACATAAAAAAATTGTATCGAGATAATCCCCCACAAACGTAGAAGGCTTACTGCACTCCAGAAACGCTGTGAAATGATAATTAACGTCTATTCAGATTGACCTTAAAATACAGTAAGTTGCACTATCGCGAAATAAACTCAAGACATCATTTCACAATGCTGAGGTTATCTAAAAAAGTTTGTGGAAGAGGGTGATTCGAGGTGTTTGTAATTCGACATGATAAAGATGACCTATCTGAGTATTACAAGGACTATCTAATCTGAACCTTTGTATAATAGTAGTAACTGTTCCGGTGAATAGAATACTCAGGAATTAAAAGAATTCCCAGCTTCCGGGACGCCCACCAAGCGAGGCTGACAACATGATCATGCTATGCTAGGACATGTTATTATCAATGTTATCTCTCATGGAAGGTGTGACCCCAGTTCTGGGTATTCTTCTATCCCTACCAGTAGCAGACCAGTGTGTGATTTACTTACCAGGATAGTTGTCTGAGTATTCTATACGTTGAACTGAAATCCATTAGTAGATTTCGATTCAGCAGATTTTTCCGATGTCTATGTTGATCTGGATAGCATATTTGCCTGTAAATTGGATAGATGTGATTATCGACAGTTACTTGATTTAGCAGCAAGAGCATTGCATAAAGAACAGATCCCTGTGGAACGCCAGCACCGGCGTTCTTTGAGAGACATATCCAAACATTAATATAGACCCTGTAGCAACCCGTACTCGTACGTAGCGAGTTGGACCTGAGGTCTCGATTCATTTTGCATAATTTCAGACGCTTCATGCCCATCAAATTTCTGGATTTGCTGGATATATAATTATTCATATTCCAGTTGTATCATACACAGTGTTTTGCTCCCTATACTTTTCTATGTTCTAGATGATTGACGCATAAAGAGGATTACAAAAAGAGAACCTGAAGTTAGGTTGATCCACGCCTACCTAATCTAATTCAGTGAATAGATGTCACTCTTGGTTGTTTGATTACACTACTTCTGAGATAACGTTCTCATAAACCATTTTCCATCCAATCAAGAGCATAACCGTTCCAAACGCAACCCTTTACCATTTTCCGAGCGAAGGTGGTTGTGCGAAAACGTCTCCCAAAATCTCCGCTGCACGCTAAATCCCATTCCTGACTCCACCCTCTGACTCCCACCAATTAGACTCCTCCTTTGCCATTAAATCGTCCTAGTATTATTTTTTTTGAGCAGCCGATTCATATTCCTGTTGTTCAGATCAGGACGTACTAGATTATAATGTAATTGTACTGGCCGGTAATCAAAACCACATAGGATTTATGAAACAACTTAACTCAAGTTTCGGCTGCATGATTGCGTTGGTAAAGTTATTTTGTCAATTGCACGTGGTTCTTAATTAACAGCCAGTACAAATGTGAGCCGTTTTACTTCCCATGCTGATTCGCGGAAAATTTCTAATTCGATATACATATTACGTTTTCTTGGTATTTCATGAACTATACATCACGAAAAACCATGTAGGTCATTTCTGAGGGTCTGTCTGTCTGTGTCTGTATTCTGTCTCTAGTAATCATTGGCTCCTCTCTATCGGTTTTTGATGTATGTTTGACACTAGGTTATTACTGTGAGAATGACAAAAAAACTTTGTAATTTTCGAAAATCTGTCAAATTGATGGTGATCTCCTAGAAAAATCCAATAAAGGTTAGCCTGAATATAGACGAAAAAATGTGGAAAGAATATCTGTACCTCGGATAAATAGTGAACTGCACAAATGAATACACTCAGGAAATAAGATAAGGATGGAAAGATATCGATCCAAATTCATCAAAACGAACAAAGTTTTTCGCAGCATATATCTGAGTATAGCATTAAAACATCGCTTAGCTGAATGTTACGTTTTCATAACTCTCCCTCATCCAATGCATAAGAAAAAATGATATCATTTGAAATGGAAAAGTGTATAGAAGGATTCTCTGAATATCGTGAA
This sequence comes from Bruchidius siliquastri, assembly GCA_949316355.1. Classification (NCBI taxonomy): domain Eukaryota; kingdom Metazoa; phylum Arthropoda; class Insecta; order Coleoptera; family Chrysomelidae; genus Bruchidius; species Bruchidius siliquastri. Next base: position 24,630,807 of record OX438536.1, on the reverse strand, counting down.
TGAATCAAGAAACAAATACAGAAGTTCTGAGACGCACAAACAGAAAAGATGGATCACCAATACAATTAAGAGACGTAAATTAGTATATCTGGGCCTATCATGAAAGAAAAAAGTATAAACTAGAGTTAATTGTCCAAAGCTAAGTCCAAGGAAAACGAGATAGAGGCAGAAGAAGAATCTCATGGTTGCGGAACCTTTAACCAAGGTTTTGAAACGGTCGTTCCAAAAGTGAAAATAACCAACCTCCGAATCGGTACACTTTCTTCTAAGACACCTGCTGGCATTTGTTACATTTCCTATCCTGTAAATCAGAATCCATGCGCGTTTGAGTAACCCTCCTTTCAAGACTAAGTTCTAGCGATTTACCACACAGCATCACACCCCTTTACCTTTCACCAAAGGTCTTACGAGATCGCCGTTGCTCCCAGTATCCCACTTCTGACTCCACCCTCTATCTATTCGCCGCCAATCGCGTCATTCTTTCCCCCACCTCGTGTCGGCGTCGAGGCATCCCGGTAGCAGCGTCCCTTGGCGTCCGTCTGAGCCCTTCAGTCGGCGTGCGATTGCGGAAGGGCAATGCCGATGCTGGCGGGCCCTCGAGGCACCCCCTTGGCTCACGTGCCCTTCAGTCATCGACTGCATAGGCAAGATGTGTGTTTCGAGACCAGTGCAGCTGCTGTCGCCTTCTTTGGGTTGCATCAGCATTTTCTCAGGTTGGTGATGTTTTCTATATATTTTTAATTACATTTGTTCATAATCTAAATGGTTATTATCGGCATGATTACTTCTCAACTGTTTTTCATTTATATAGATTTTTTACACAATCGCGTGAAGATTGTCACTATATTTATCTGTAGTTTTTATTCGTTTCTTTGACCATAGTTTCGGAAATGTCAAGATAGCAGATTAAAGAAATGCATAACAGGATATCCAGAAGAATAAATTTCAAATAGTTCTTAGATTGTCAATTTTAAGATTATATTGTGTGATTTAAACGCAAGGCCTCACAAATAAAACTCGTTATTTTTTATATTTAAATCACCGCAAGACTCTCAAAATCGACTGTTTAATGAAGGCTTCCCAGGTTACTTGTCAACTAACTATAACTAATTCCTATTATCAATATAAAACTACAGTTCCCATATTTACTATTCTATTTATCCTGTCTCGCTATTGTTCAGTTAAATTCCATTGTGATTTTTAGGGTAAATATTTTTTGTGGCTGCATTTGCATTATGGTTGAGGGAAACCGTTAAGAAAATAAAGTATTTATTCTAATTCTAAGGATATTTATTTCTTAAGATATTCTTTTCTTTGAGCTTAAGTCCAAAAGAGTAAATTTTAAATAGTTTTCAGAATGTCAATTTTAAGATTATATTGTGTGATTTAAATCAAAAGCCTCGCAAATAATACTCGTTATTTTTTGTATTTAAATCATCGCAAGTCTGTCAAAATTGACTGTTTAACGAATACTTGTCAACTAACTATAACTAAGTCCTATTACCAATATAAAATACAGTTCCCAAATCTAGAACTCTATTTATCCTGTCTGGCTATTCTTCTGCTAAATTCTTTTGTGATTCTTAGGGGAAATATTTTTTGTGACTACATTTGAATTATGGTTGAGGGAAACCATTAAGAAAATAAAATATTTATTCTAATCTAAAGATATTTCTTTCTTAAGATATTATTTTCTTCAAGCTATTAAATTCTTTTAATATATATTTAATTACTTCATTTCAAGAGTAACTTAACATACTAAAGTATAAATAGGTATATATGGAAACTTACGTGTATCGATGAAAATTTATTTAAAAATATCAGTTACCATAAAATATTTCTCATAAGATGCAGAAAATAAAAAAATAATTTAATGAATCAATCAATGCAGATTTTAGAAGTTTAGTTCCATATAAATGATAGGACTAATTAATTTTTGATAGCCTGAAGTTAATTTGAAAATTACATCCAAACACCTCACAAAAAAGAAGATTTATTTGTGGAACCTCCTGTTCAAATTTCACAATTTTATGTTATGCAGATAGACGCTCTTATTTGGTGAATTTTCTACATCGTTTTATCTCAGTAATGGAAGAGTTCCACCAAGTAAGAGGAATTACATGAATGATATTTTTTTACCTAAAATATAAAATTAGGAGGAATATATGTATCAAAGTCGAAGAGAATGATACACGTTTGATTTTGATAATAAGCTTAAATCTTGAACAAACATTGTCATACAATGTGTAGATAAAAAAAAGGCGGTAAAAGGGAGAACGACAAATAGTATTGTGCTATATTTCAGAAAAGAATGCATAGGATAAACATAACCAAGTGTTATATATATTTTTCCATCGTTAGGACGAAATTCTTGCATTTTTACAGTACGTATCACAAATAAAAGTAGTTTTTTCAGTAACGCGTTTAGATTTTACCCTAAAAGCATCGTAAGACACATTTTAACGTAATTGACTTCAAGCTTGAATCAACAATGTGCTCATCACTTAATAAAATAATAATTTTTATTAGTTTGTTAGATATTAATGTTTTCTCATCCATCTAGATCAAAATTTATTGTTCGGAATTTCGCAAGTAGATATGATTCTTATTCAAAGGATCATAATTATTGTTTGTTGTAATATATGGGTATCTGTTACTTTCAAACAAGTTTATCACCTTCGCGATGAACCAGATATTTAATTAAATCTGCATATACTGTAAGCGACTATGGACTAAGTATATTATAAATATGGTGGATGCGGCATCTAATGTGATATACTGACAATATGTGGCACATTCACCAGAATTTATATAGATATGCACCTACTCTGCATACCTCACTTGCTCATTATTACTTGGTCGTATGAAAAACGTCAACGTTTTTGTTATACATGAGGTAATTAGAAATCAATATATTTGTGAAAAAAGTACTTCTGAATTGAATGGCTTGTTGTTATAATATATTCAAATACCAATAACATCCGTAATCAGAATCAATAGAGATTATCGTATCAGCAAATGCATATTGAATCTGATTTATTGAATATCCTCTTAATCAGATAATAGTAATATGCAGCTAGGCAAACCTATCTACAAACATTGTTGTTTTGTTTCTTTGAATGAACATCAGTGATTGATTTATATGATTGCATTTTGCATACAGAGTAGGTTATCTCATACACTTATATTATTATGATCGATATATATTATTTGTCAGTTGTGAACATGAGATATAATATACAAAAAAATATATTGGGTATTCTCCAAGTACATAAGTAAAGAGATTAGCAAATTGTACATTTGCGTATCAAAAACTGTGAAGCTGAAACATATCTACGTTCTCCAAAATACTCGTATATTATATAGTTTCAATGAATTAGTTGGTAAATATTTATAGTTATAGTTAAAGTAGCATAATCTGACAAGATTTTATTATTATTTAAAAATACTACATACAGCAACTACTTTTTAAAAAAATCTCATGCTGGTCCTGCGAGATGAAGCTTCTGGAGCTTAACATCAACAAAAACATCTCCTGTCACGATCATGTTGCCGGCCAAAAACCACGATGAGTAGATAATTTTAAGCTTTGATGTGTTTGATACCCTCCCCCCCCCTCTCGATGGACTAACTCTGGCTACGCCTCTGTTCCGTTCAAAGCGCTTCTGGAGCGATGTAGGTTTTCTGCCTTTGCGAGAGGCTCTCTGCAAAAAAGATATTTCAAATAGATGAAGTAGTCACTCAGCCTTGTATGTTTATAAAAAGCACGCATCTAAAAACACCGGATTTCCACTTTAGCCGATATACCGAACCTTTAGAGCTGACTTCCAACTCGGTCCTGCCATGCCCACTGGACCTGAGCCTGAAGAGTAGCCGTGACAACCAACAGACCTCCGCTGCCCCAATAACACCACCCTGCACGCCTAGTCCTGGAAAGAGGTCGCCGGAGAGTATCCATGGAAGGAGGACACCCACACCGGAACCACCTCCCAAAAAAGCCCGAGTACAGCTGTCAGTCACGTCGCCCAGCAAACGGAACAAAGCCACCAGGAAGTTGAACTTTGATGAAGATAATAGTTCGCCGGTAAGTAGCAAAATAATTGTTTATGCCATACATGAAAGGTCATGTACAAATTGGTAATTGGAAACCCGGTTGTCAGAGGTCTGCTTGTCAGTAACCGCGGTCGGAGATCTTTACTGACCCCTAGGCTGGCGTTGTATTTAGAGACAACGGACTTCAGAAAAATTAATTGAAATAATTCACCAAAAAGTGAAAAATGATAGCGCTACAATTATTATTATGTTTGAAGCCGGTGCCAGCAAAAAATAACAAACACAAAATTATTCACTTTTTAGTGGATTTTGTGAGTAATTTTTACTGGAGTCGGTTTTGTTTTGCTGAAAACGTTTTCTTTGGTTATTTTTTCTGTCAATTTCAGCAAATTTCTAATTTCTTCAAATGCCTGGCTGGCATGAACCTAGAATAATAATAATAATAATATAACGCAATCATTTCTCAATTCTAGGTGCATTTTTTCAAAGTAAATCTTCAGCTATTTACATTTCAGTGAATTTTTTCGGCATAATTTTTTTTTATACTAGGTTTACTTGTTATTTTTTTAAATATCAAGTTCCGGTACCCACCTTCTGGTATCATCATCATCTGATAATGACTGAGAAGGTAGACTAACATAATATGAGCAGAAAAATGAATTTAAATTTACCGAAGCGCTGTAGGGCCATATAATTTTTTTTATTTCTGACTCGAGTCAGATAACTTCCCGTGGTTTGGTAATAAGCAGCGAGCAGTACGTGCAAGATTTTTAGTTCCCATATTTGATGGTACAATTCAGTAAAAAAGTCCCAACATAAACGCACCTTCAATTTAGATAAATGGGATTTTCTAACACATAGATTTTCTTAGGTTTCCGGTACTATTATCAGGGAGCTGGGTCCCGACGAACATCTAGTGGTAAGAAAAGGAGACATCGATCCCGCTTTCAACGTAGTTGAAATCACCGAAGAAGCCAAAGCGGAGCTCGCCAAGATCGAAAACCTCATCGGGGATTACGTTTGTAGGTAATAACGTAATCAAATGTGACAGCTATGTTGTATAAACTGGACGGTTATTTGATTCTGAATTAAACAAAAAATACACAACAGTATGTTCTCAGTGCTGAGATAGAACTGTCAATTATTAGTCAATCTATGATCAACAGCAAATGGGATTTGATATCCATATCAAGGAACTAAAGCTCATTTATAAAGAACTTAAACAATCAAATTATATAGCAATGATTTTAAACGAACTTTAAAACTTCACTTTTATGTCAAAAATTATTTTTTTCAAGACACTAAGAAAAAACAAATATACAATGATAATGACAAGTGCTCATCCAAAAAAGTGAAAAATATGAGTATAAATGTCGATCTTATAAACATAGGATTTCAATATATCTATTCCAGAACAAAAAAATATGAAAAATTAACCAAATAGATGTTAAGTAAAATTGAAAAATAATAATTTTGCTGGATGTCCCATTCAAGGAAGTCATACTTTCAAACACAAAATTGTATGACATACGAGTAATTACAGATGAAACACAATTACTAATTAATAATTGAATATTCAAAATACAAAACAAAACTAATATTATATTGATAATAATTTTGGCATCCAAAGTATGCCTTAGTCTATCAGAGATTTGGAGCAAATATACAGAACTTTATGCGTGTATGTATTTTTGCCCAGAATTTTTTTATAATCTACTAATTGGATTGCAATAGTTCTTTATTGGCTTTTAACATTTGGGAAATCATTGAAGTTACATCAAAATTCGATCTATGATTTGAATTGTGCAGCTATAAGTGTGAGATTGAAACTTCAACCTTTCCCTGAAGATGCTCTAACATAGTTAGCGAAACACGTGACGGGTTTGAATAAAGTGTTTCGGTGAGTGGTGAAACTTTGTAGTGTTTATGATCTTCATTTTGATGCAATACAGGCATACGATGCAACATTATGAACAATGAATTTTGTAATTATTATAATGAATTCAAACTGGCTCGATTTAGATTGAACTATCATTTCAATAGTTCCATATGCAACAAAATTAGTAGTTACTGTTTATTGGCAATCCTAACTATAATCGTTTGAAAGTGGTAGGCAAGGCAAACATTTCTACATACTTTCTCTATAACAATTATATTTTATGACAGACTTGAATGATGCATTTTTTCCGAAAAATATACGTGGTCTGAACAATACAGCTTAAGCACGTTGTGGAGAAAGCAGTTGTTAGTATATTTTCATATCAATTGTCGGCAAGTCACATTTTATAATTTACATTTTTTAGGTTATGCAAAGAGCTGTACGAGGATGCCTTCGGCCTGGCCCAACATCGCTGTTCCCGTATAGTTCACGTAGAATACAGATGTCCAGAATGTGATAAAGTCTTCAACTGCCCTGCCAATCTAGCTTCACACCGTCGCTGGCACAGGCCTCGGCCGCCTAAGGATCCCAGTGGCGGCGGTGGAGGAGGTTGCAAACAGGAACACACTGACGTCATAGGGAGCGGAGACAGTGATAGTTCAGGTGAATATTGAAAATTGGTATTCTAACATTAGATGCCTACCCCGAAGCCATTCTTTTCCGAATTTCAAACTTAGCTTAGCGTCATTGATTTGAAATTTAATGTTCCAGGAGAACAACATCCCTGCTTAGATTGCGGTAAGCGTTTCCGACGCTTAGCCTACCTTCGCAAACACCAAGCGATGCACCGAGACTCCAACAGCAACGCCCTCCCGATGCTCACGACGGTTCCTCCCCTATCGGGAGGCGACTGACCTCGGCTGGTGCCGGTGGTAAGGCCTATTCCCTGCCTACCGCCCCGTCTTTGGAGGCCCCCGCCGTTGCCTCCTCCCACTCCTCAACAGGACGCCACTGTCTTCGCGGCAGCGGCCGCTGCAGTCATGCCTTGGATCGGGCAAATCTAAGATTTTGAGGGGCCCAAATGGATAAGATGACCATGGGTATTGGGTATGCTACGTAAGGATAGATCGATGAGATTGATCTCATATAAGGTGTGATATAGGTTCAGGCAGATACAATTCTTATCCATTAATATGTTTCAAGAAAAACAGCAACGCATTTTAAAACAAATATGAAAAATTATATTATTGTTTGGAATTTGTAGATAACAGTAATAAGGTTTGAAAGGCACTACTTCTAACTTCTATTATCTATAGAATCTGTGACAAACACAGTTTCAACAGTTGCCAAACCACTTATCTAAAAAATCTAACAAAATAATTTTAAATTAATGTAACGTTTATAACTTATCTTGTAGGTTTCTCTACGATTCATTATATTTTCCGCTGGGCACAAATTGAAAACACAGTCGTATGAAAGAGTATCTTTACTGACGTTTCGGCTGTTTCGGCAGCCTTTATCAAAGTACAAAACAGGATGCAAGCATTTGAAAAATAAAATTATTTCATTCACAATTGATTTGTTCAAATTGCTTCATCCTGTTTTGTACTTTGATAAAGAAAGAAATGAAGATCTCTACTGACGCCTAGACAGCCGAAACGTTAATAAAAATATTCATTCATTTTATGTGGTTTCAATTATCGGGTTTAACTTGTGTATTTGTTATGGAGAAAATAAATTAGTAGTTGAATTTGATCATTCTTACATCACTTATTAACAGTTGCTCAAACTTTGTATTGCTTAGCATAACTGCTCAAAAAGAATTCAAGGTGTAAACCTATTCAGTTTTTCCATGTTCTACGGATGCGAAAAAATACATTTTTTGTTTGTTTTCTCAATGACTAACTCATTTATTTACCAATTGAAACTAAGCTGATCTTATCGGATCTCGTGGAAAGTCCTACAACTTTTTTTTGTATAAAACTTTTATTCATCATTTCTAGTATGGAAATTACTCAATGTGTTTGATAGCTTCAAATCACTATTCAGGAATATATTATAAATGATCAGCTTTAGCTTCCCCAGGTAATTTATTGACAAAAACAATTTGCTATGTTTTATACCGTGCTCAGCTTTGAGAGTTGAGGTTTGAATTTTTACAACAACCTAACCAAACAATGCCTAGGTTTACCCTATTGAGCAATTTTGAAGCAATATCGGAAAAAGCATTTATCAGATTGCGTTCAAACCCATAAATATGAAAATAAATAACTGAAATAATAGCTTCTCCAGTGAACTTAAAAAGGGGTCAACTGAGAAATCTACATATATCGTTAGAAGCAGTGTTGATTAACCATCATCCAAAGTTTTTGCATCATTATGGTGACAATCAGGAATGACTTCAATCTTAGAGCTATTGGATTTGAGGAAATGTTCGTCACAGCTATGCTTCATCCATTAAAATATTATCTTAATTGCATCTATCCAAGTATCAGATGACCCAGATATAATTTTCATTTTCAATATATTTTATCAGGTAGCTAGTGTTCCAAAGCCTTGTAAATATAAGTTTTAATATAAAGTAAGATTATTTATAATTCAAAACTTTATACGTTTGACCTCAATTGTACGTGTATGAGGTTCTCACTTTTATTTTCTAGTATATATGAGACATGATTATATTTTTCATGCTCAAATTCTACGAAACAACTGATGTTTCCAAATTATCTAATACTTATTTTTTCTACAGTTTTTCGTACAGTGCCAGGTTTCATACCTATATTATTCAGAGCACGTATGTCATAAGCGCTTTTTTATTTTACTTAGAAACATTCCATTCAAAGCTTGAAAACCCATAAGTGAAAACCTCATACAATAGAGATTGCGTATAAATACCATCTTGTGTACTAAAGTGTGATATCCATTCGTTTCAACATTTGTAAAAGCAGTAACATTTAAATATATATTAGTTTCGAAAAAATTATCATTTGTAATAAAATATTACGGTAAGAAGCTGTAAATATGTACATAAAAATATATCATCTGTATATTTTTTGTCAGTCAACTTTCTCGCGATCTCATTAGTTAGTAAGATGAGTCAGTATTATACTATTCTAGTCTATTGTATATCTAGTCAGACAAATATATCGTTTTATTCCTAGTCAAAATATAGTCGCACAACGGTCTAGTCTACCATTCTAGTCTATATGGAGTTTATTTACTATTTCGATATATCATGTATTTTCTAACGTTCTTCTAGTCAAAGCTAATCAGTAAAGAGCACATTGAATGTGTAGTTAAATTTTTAGTTGTAAGTATAATGCGCTGAGTTGGAATCAGACATATCTTTAATCCTGTCGATTACATGGGGTTTCAATTATTGGAGCAAATATGCCGGATAAACAACAAAAAATCATGTAGATCGTAGATGCTCTTACTTGGTGAAACTCACTTCACAAATAAAACTCTTTTTCTTCTCAGGAAAAAAGTTTTATTTGTGAAAGTGTGTGTTAATTACACAATCTTTTTATCTGCAACAAAAAATGTTTTTAAAGCAATTAGAAGCCTCAGCTTTTTGTAAAATAATAAGACAAAGCTCAGTTCAACTTTTTGCTACTATATTTGTACATGGTATGAACCTTCTACTGATATATTTCAAATAATTTAACAATCATACATATCTAACATGTAATTGAATTAATTTTAAGCCATTACTATATTTTAGTCGCTCATTTCCATCAGTGCCTCTTAGTTTATACTTTGCTAGTTTTTAAGGAAATATTTTTTGCATTGAACGCTTATAAAATTTAAACATTATGCTTATATTGATGAGACTGCTTCGTGGAAAGTTAATTGAATTAACCATATCAGAAAGAAGATAATAATATAAAAAATTATGATTATTTTGATTTGTAATATTTTCTTAGAAAATATAAATGAGCCTTCATACCTAATCATCCTTTGGTACGAATCTGTATTTATCGGGAATACAACATCATAGAAAAGAAATCATCATTGGAAACCGTAATCAGTTTAACCACATTTGTTACTCTCAATGTTTATCTGTTCTTCATGTTTTCATCTTTAGAAGCTTTTTTGAAAATTCTTCGATTTTGGGTGAATCATAGGCCTGATTTGTGCTCTGAACTGAATGCAAATTTCTGAGGATGATTTTATGAAGGCTGAGCACGCGAATTGTCTAAAGAACTATTTGATATTTCTTTACAATTTCACATTTAAAAACTCTTAAGCAAACCTGGTCAACGGCAAGAATCCCGATTCTTTCTGTTTGGCGGACAGACGCTCCCAAGAAAGCCATTTATCTTCTTATTTTCAAGTTGCACTCGTTGTTTTAATCTATGGACACAGCACTTTGGAACAGTAAAGGTTTAAGTCAGCTAAACAAGGTCAGAGATATTTACTGTCCCAAAGCACTGTCCCTAGAACAATTGGCGCAATTTGAATTTCTGAAAAAATGGTTTTGAGTCGCGTCTACTTTACATTAGATGGACCGGAGTGACAACGTAGCTCAATTGATAGAGTATCTGTCTGGCAAACCGAAGATGCATGGTTCGAATGCTGCGTAGGTCAGGTTTTTCCCGGGTTTCAAAATGCGAAGTTGTATTTGTATTTTGCAGGCAAGCAAAATTAATAACAGTCACATATTTTATATCTGTCGATAAAGGACACCTAGTATTAAAAATTATTGTATAAAATTATTTAATTTTTGGTTTTACCGCCCGACGCATGCGAGCGTTCCAAACGTTCAAATGTCTTCATGCTTCTAGTCATTCCATAATCTAGTCAACTTCTAGTCATATCGCCAGTATTATTTAATCTAGTCAAGATTTGAGATATGCAAAATAGTTGCCATTGTCTTTCGAATAGTTTTTAGGAAGTAGGTTAATTAATTTTTAGGCAAACATGTGATATTTGTTTTAGCACTTGTACTATCTACCATGTCTTATTTATTATAAGTTATAAATTATTTATTTATTAGTGTGTAGTGTTGCATTTGAGGCAGTTGTGCGTTTTTTTTTGAAATAAGTTGACTAAGGTTTATCTTTTAAGTATATTTATCAATGGAAGCAGGTTCAACATGACCAGAATTTCAAATCACCATTTATTAAGAATGATTCAATCACATTAAGTTTATTCAACTAGATCTCTATTCCAATATTTACACGTGTTTGGAGAGTTTTATAACTTTATCTATTTATTATTTTTTATTCATACTCTGACTTAGTTCATTATTGATTTGTTCCAAAAAGATATCAATTGTTCTTTATAAACTGAAAAAACTATTAATAATACTGCTAAATATCTAACCAGATTATTTTAGACTTTATGTATCAATGAATGTAGCCAAATGAATGAATCAAAAGCATCATTTTTTTGAATTCCACTCAAATTTTGTAGAAATAGATCAAGAAAAGGATATTGTAATATGATTTTCCAAGCCAAGTAAGCAACAACAGTCAATTCATTTTGTTTTACAAGCAATAATATTGATTATAAAAATGTTCGAAGCAATTTCGTTTCTTCCAGATCAGTAATTAGTAAAAATTGATTCTAGACACATGAATATGTATTAATAAGATACTTTCTAGACAAATTACTTTCTATGTATGATATATTTTGTATATTTTGATAGATCATCATTTTAGTTCCTGTAAGTACAAAAAAGCTATGTGCGTTATCAGGTTTTCCAAAACGCTGCTCGCACATACGATTTTTCTTAAACCAAATTTTTTGCTTAATTTAGTCACACAGTGCGGGCATTAAGGGATTTAAGTTTGCAATACGCTCCAAGCGGCAACTTACCACACTAAAAACGTAATTTTTCGGAAGAATATGTGAATCAAATTGCCATATCGAAAATTATTTGTAGATTTTAAGATTTGCTCCGGTAGATTGGGATTAATTACGCTGGATTTTTACGAGTACCGGTAAAACGCTCTTTTCGCCACCTTTTTCAGTAAAAAAATTCAATTCATATACATATCCGACTGATTCTGAAATATTTTTCGGTATCGCCTGTTCTTTTTAGATATTAATTAATGATATCGATTATATTTTCATATTCATTTTTCTCAAATTCATTGAATTACTTAACACTTATTTTCCAGATAACAAATAATAGTTTTTATTCAAATCTGAGCAGATATGAAAGTCCAGATTCGTAAATTTCTATAGTGATAAACATTTCTGCCTAATACTACTGGAGAGTTTGGGATGTGAAGCCAGTATAATTATTGTATCTCGATCCGTCTATTTATAATCTAGTCTTATCGTATCATATCTAGTCAAATATTGTAAGAATATAAAAGAAATATATAGGGTAATTCGGAAAACACTTTTTATAGTATTATGAGTTAGATTTTTCATTTAATTGAACAGTCAAGATATTTTATCCGTTTATGAACATATATTCCAGGCAATTCAACAAAAATTAACGCTGATTTTCTTAAATTTTACAACAAACAACCTGAATAACAACTTCAAGAGTAGCTCTTAGTTGAATAAAGCCCAAAACATAACCAAAATTGATCTTACGTTTTTTCATAAATAATAAGACTAGTAAAATATTTTTTTTATAATTTTCATAATTTATAAAACAGCGACATCTGAAGTTTAGTTATATGTTATAATATAAGCTATTATTTTGAAACATTTGCTTTTAATATTGAAAATACCAAAGATATACATTTAAGCCATTTTTTAAGGGTTTCTCGGTGAAAAAAATTATTCAATCATAGTATGTGAAAAACACATACATAGTGAGCGTCGATGTATAAATTCACTAGTAAAGAATAGTTTAATGTTACCTTTTTGCAATTGCTCAAAGTGGGGCTTTTTTCACTTTTTTCGTCACAACTGTGGTTCTTTAACTGTTTTCCGGATCATTCTGTATATTTCGTAAATGTATAATTGAGAGATTAAAAATCTATAAACGAGTGTCTCTAGTCAAATTGTACAGCAACCCTTATTTATAACTTGTACATTTCCTAGTCTAGCCTTCAGTGAGAAAACGATATGTATTTATATGTAGATTTTTTCGAGACTAATAATTACCTATCAAAAATATATAAGTAAGTGGATTATGATCTATGTGTAAAACTTGTTGTAAATATGTACTGAAAAGAACCTATGGTGTGTTCTCACGAAATCTTATAGTTTACTTTGAGAAATATAATTTTTTGTTCAAAACATATTTTCGTTTTCTTTTACAATGAAGCTAAGTCCTCGGATATATTCCCCCTCTTCCCAATTTATTTAGTAAAATTTTCAGGCATCGGAACCGTCGATATTTTTAAAATAATTATCAGTTTTGAAAAATCGGTTCAGTTGCAGCGGAATTATTGTAAAAAACCAAAAAGCTATGAAAAAACGCCCCAATTGCATTCATCCGTGTCATAGTGTTTTTATACTTGTCGCAGTAGTAACATCTCAAAGTTTCAGCAAAAAGTACTCTCAGAGGTATAGAGAGGCCAAGGATTACCGGACAGAATTCAGGCCGTTACAGATCAAAAACACACAAAATCTCCAATTCGAAATTTTACGCTTTTTGAGTCTTTACTTCTTTCTTTTAACGGCGATTATAGATAGTTTATCACATGAAATATCTTGAGGACAAAAGAAAGAAAAAATAAATAATTTAATAGATGAATACCAAGACAGGATAAATAGTATGCTAGATTTGAGAGCTCTAGTTTTGTATCCATGATAGGATCTAGTTAGTTAGTTGGCAAGTGATCTGGGTAGCCTTTGTTGAAAGTCAAATCTGACTGTCCGAAGATGATTTAAATATAAATCGAAACGCATTTAAAAAAAGAGTTTGAATTGTGAAGCTGTGTCCTTTTATTTGCGTGACGTAAGAGTTTTACCAAGTAAGAGCATCTACAATCTACAAGGTAGGTTCCATTAAGGCAAACCTCAGTGTTTTATTTGTTATTGAATTTTATGCCAACAAAATTGTTTGAAATTAATTTAATACTCTTTTGACAGAAACATTTTTTTGTCTGATATTTTCCAAGACCGTAGTGAACGTGAAACTCACAGTAATTATCAAATAAATAAATATTGTCAAAGTTGATGGATTTATTTATTTTGGAATACATGTATATTTTACCCTGGTGAAAGACATCCTTGTCATACTGTAAAAAGGTAATATTTTAATACCTTGGTACGTAAAATCACGGGCTATCCTCTTCATTCATTTTCACACGTGTTTATCGAGCTGAAATCTATTTCTTTCAGGCATAATACGATATTCAGTATTTCTTTGATTTATGGGACGTTATGGTCCAAAATCAATTGCTCCCTTTTCTAAACAAAAATCGATACATTGAAAAGTTCCTTACGAAGATTCAGTTCTTTGACGATGTGAAGGTGTGATAATGAATACAGTGCTGTTAACAGTGACTTTTGTATGTTCAGGTTCTTTAGGATATTAAGATGAGGAGGAATCTATTTTACCTGTTGAATTATTATATTTATGAAAGATAAGTCTTAAATGTCTAGCTATTAATTAGCTTTGAGGCCTTACGTTGAATAATGTTGAGGGATGATATGTCGCGAGTTGACCCTTCATATCTAGCTAGTTGTAAGAGTGGGTATTGCGCAAGTTGACCCTTAGTACCTTACTCTAGAATAGCTTTTTCTTATTTAATTTTGTTTTTCGTAAGCCCATTAAAAGTTTATTGACAGTACGTCATTGCTGGTCATTTGTTTAAACAAATGACAATACTAATTCAACAATTAATTGATTCACGTGCAAAGTTGTACATAAGCAAATCAGATCAGAGAAAAGATTCAATATAATTTATATGAATGGGTTAACCTAGTGACATTCCTCTCATTATTGATAAAACTGTAACAATATATGTAATAAATAGTTCGTCTTAATAGTGTCTGTATTTAGACAGACCATAGAGTTAAAAATAACACATGCTCTCAGTTTATATCGAACACTAAACGGCTTTGTGTTTAATCAAACGGAAGCAGATATTTTCAATTATTTATTATTACAGAGATTCCAAGTCTTCTACAATGTTTATAAATAAATACAGGATGCGCTGCAAATGGTCCGTGGTATTATAAGAAGTCTATAGTGTAATTCGTTTTGTTCCAATTTATTACGCGAAAACTGGAAAGATGATAGTGAGTTCATCTTTATCTTTACATGTCCTGGCTGATATGTGAAAACACGTATGATGAATTAAAGTGCATTATTACCTCTAAAGTGGGAAAGAAAACCTATATAAAAGGCAAAAAGCCATCGCGCTTCAGAAGTGGTGCGAGAGGACAAATGACAATTCATGTAGACTTAAAAAAGCTGTAAAATATAACCAACAGGGACCAGACCTCCGGCAGGTCTTTCCAGAGATTCTCCAAAGGAACTAGAACTAGGAAGCAAGAGCTGTAGGGAGTGCTTTGGAGCTCATCTCCACCCATGCGAGCAGTACTCCAGCGATGGTTTGATATGGGAGTGGTAGAATAGCAGCAGCTGATCCGGAGAATATCATTTCCTGTAGGGGAAGACAACCCCCCGCTTCTCGGGACCCCCAACTAGGAGACCGGCATCACGATCATGTCATGACATGTAATTGTTGAAGTTAATTCCCAGAATCTTCGCCACGTCTCGTAGAGCTGCAAATGACTTCGTTGCCAGGATGGCTGTCTGAGTCTTCTTGCTGACTAAACTGATCGTAATTCCAAAATTCTATATCCTCATTGATCTGAATACGCTGCCTTCGCCAAAATCACGTCTCTTGGGATGGTAGTGGTTCCCTAGTTCCATGTAGTAAATAAGGGTGATGTCATCTGTAAAGCTGTAGATAGTATTGGATGTAATTACCAACAGTTCGTTGATGAACAGCAAGAAGAGTGTTGGAGAAAGGACAGATCATTGGGGAACGCTCGCATTGATGCACATACATCCACCACCACAAATAAGGAGCGATCTCTGAGAAAACCAACCATCCATTGGCAATGACTGAGTGACTCGGATGACGTATTTCATTTCTTGATTCCCCAAATTCCAGCGAAAAGTTGTGGTATTGAAACTTTCCGCTAAAAACTGATGGTTTCGACGATATGGGGCTAGCTAGTCAATAAAGTTCCAAAGAAATAATAACAGCGTTGTATATCATTGCGGTATGGACACGTTTCAAAAAAGAACATATATTTCATTTTTTATCAACTCAATTTGCAATCCAATTAAAAAAAAAGTTAACGAAAGGTATTTGTTTTTTCTCGTAGATCAAGATTCTGCAATTAAAAATATTTATTCCTATTAAAAACACATCGTTGACTTTGAACAAGCCTTGAAATGCTGTCAATGTCGAAAATAAAAGTCATCATCAACTCTCATCATTGCTCTCATCAAGAGCTTTTATCTGAACGTTTCCATCTAAAAACTCACCGCTTTTGCGCTATACGGCTGTCTCAAATTAAATGGATCACCCGGTATAGCTACTAGGTTTATGGCTGTTCTTCCTATTGAGCACACGAATTTTTAAATCGAGAACGTGTGCCATTTCGGTAAAACTCAACTCCTACAACCTTGTTGGGAACATCCTGTCATGATTGCTTCGACTGCGAAAAAAATGTAACGATTTCATGAACAATGCCAGTATATAGGCGGAGTAAGTAAGAAGTGGTAACGGAAATCGACAGAAGAGGAAGTGGCTATCACTAACGCTACATCCTCTCAATCCTACGCTCCTATACGTGTTGATTCTCAACTATTGTCAGATTTTCTAGTATATTCAATTATATGAATATGTGCGAAGCTATTTCATTCAAGAACATTCCTTATATGTGAAAATGATTGTGAACTTTGCACTTACAATAATAGATAAGTTATTTCGTTCGAATCACTTTTTCAATGTGTTCTTTCTTGCCACAATCATTTCCCCTAACGAGTTCAGAAAATGATAGACATTACCATTTTCATTTTAAGCCCCAAGCACAAGTGATAATTGTGGATCACTTCAGTTTATAGGACCTGTTATCAGACCCGGGTTGGGGTATTTGGGGGGGACATGCATCTGAAGGGGGCCCAGAAATGATAGATTATTATTAAAATGAAAGTGAGTCCTTATGCTTCAGATACGATTAAAAACCTTACATGAATCGAGCGTGTGTGAAGAGGTTTGATTCATCTTCGGTGGCCAACGTAAACGAATGAAATACGAACAGATTTCTGTTCAGACCCTTGAAGATCAAATCTAGGCCCAGGAAGGAGATCATCTGGGATTCTGGTCCCTTGAGAGTCTGACAAAAATTGAAAGAGAAAAATGTAAAGGCCTGCCTCTTAATCCTAACAAATTGTAAAATTTGGAAAAGCCTTCCATTTCTGGACCTCCTTTAAACCTATTCTCACATCATGATATAAACTTCCAAGAGAAAGTATTCCTATACATTGCAATATTTTTCTGTCATAAGAGTTCTATATTTGCCTTAATTATAGTAATTTGTGGTTGTTTTTCTACTTTTACAAACAAAATATTTCTGTAAGGGTGGGAACAATAACGATGTAAGCTGCGTCAACCCCTATTCTTCTTCACATTGCACCGGGAACTGAGACCACATAGTATTTCCGAATTATATTTAAAAAAAATGATCAATGAGTGGATTTTATGAAATTGACCAGCTTTTCTGACCTATTTTTGTCACACACAGGAAGGAACTCACATTCTAATCAGCAAGCGAAATATCAGGATGTCACAGTCGTTCTCGTTATCGCGGATTTTTATCAACTGGGTTACATGAGCTCTCTATTCAACAAAAATTGTTTAAGACTATCACTATTCATCTAGTTTATTTTAGACTGAGAGCTGTAGTAATTATTCATATCCCATAGCCTATATACGAAACCACAAGTTTTACTATAATAATCAAATCCTACTACCATTTTTTGTTGACTGTATCATACAAACCACATGGATTGCTGATTATTAAATTGCGAAATTTGACGATAATTTGTAACATTACATGATTCTGGTTCCAATATAACAATTTCACGGGTAAGGTAGCAATTCTTACGATTTTAATACAAATTGATACGTGAACACATTATAACATTCAAATTGAAAAATAATATGAAATAAATAGCATGAAGAATAAATCACCATATTATATTTATTCAGGCGATCCGTCGACGGTCGTTGTTTAAGTTAGTTAATTGTAAAGTTTTTATAGCTGAAAAATAATAAACAGTATTGTTTTTTTTTCATGTAGATTGTAGATGCTCTTATTCGGTGAAATTCTTCCATCATGCAGAATATGTATTTAACTCACAGTTTCACAAATACGAGTAAACTATTTTTCTTTCAGTGACGCTTTTCGATTTATATTTAAATCATCGTCTGACTGTAAGATTTGACTGCTACCAAAGGCTACCCAGATTACTTGCTAACTAGATATCTAGATCCTATCATGGATACAAAACTAGAGCTCTCAAATCTAGCATACTATTTATCCTGTCTAGCTATTTTTCCATCAAATTATTAATTTTTCCTTTCTTTTGGAGAATGTTTTTTGATTCGTCATCATATTAGGTAATTTTCAGTCTGCACAAGCATTGTGAAGATTTCCCGTCATTAATTTTCACGATTGGTACATCATATCATCTGGCAATACTGTTGAAACGGCACCAAACAGACAGATACAGTAAAGTCC